>JANAVB010013400.1:15117443-15735555 GCA_029216955.1 Iris pallida
ATATATATATCTATATTATATATAGATTATATAATATATATATAGATATATAACAGTATATATAATAATATAAATATATATATATATATATATATATATATATATATATATATGGCCCGCGGAGAAAAATGATGGGGAAGGGCTGCTGGGGAACGGGTGGTGGGAGAGCCTCTCGTCGCGGGGTGTTGGCCTGGCCGGCCGCCTCGGCACGGCCCCAGGCTCAGCCCCTAGCGCAGAGGCCCCTATCGCGCCCGGTGGTCCAGTTTGGCCGCCTCCCCTGTGGGGAGACAACCCCCTCGCCGGCGTCCTCTCGCCGTGGGGAGGACCCCTCCATCGCCGGCTCCTCCCGTCATGGAGTCTCCCCCTCCCCCCACCCTCGGCGGCGCCGTCCTCGGAGACGCCGAGCTCGGCGCAGGAGGCTTCTCCTTCTTCGGGTCCCTGCGTCGCCCGGCCTCACTTGTCGGCGCCCACCGCCGTGCCTCTGTCGTGCCGCCCCCTTCTCCGGCTACGCCCGCCTCCCTTCCCTGGTGGCCCCCGCGTCCGCCTCATCCCTCCCCCCCGGTGGAGCTTGGTCAGCCCCTCCTCGCCGTCGCCGCCTAAGCTCTCAGGCGAGCCCACCACCGCTCCGACGTCCTCTCCGCCCTTCGCCCCTCTCGCTGTGCCCCTTGCAATGGCCTCCTCACCCCTCTCTGGGTCAGGGATCGCCTCCCCACCATCGCCCCCGGCGGTCACGGAGTGGCCACCTCTCTCTTCTACCCGGCGCACGGAGTGGCCCCCTCTCTCTTCTCACCCCCGGCGCTTTCGTCGTCGGCGGCGCCCGGGAGCTCCCCCGTTCGGTCCCCGCGTGGTGGTACTCGGCGAGCTTGGCCTCCTCGTCGCCGTTCCCGTCTCTACCCACTGCCTCGGATTCCCCCGTCGTCAGCGGCCCTATCCGTACCGCGACGCAGCCCCTCCCACATGCAGGGCGCTCGGCGCTCCTCCGGCGCCCGTCGGAGGCCAGCCCCCGATGGGATGTTGTATCCCCTCTGCTCGCGCCGGCTAGCCTCTCGCCGGCGAGTTTTCCACCACCACTCCCTCCCCCACCTTCCTGCTACCTGAGCCCTCCGCGACCATCGCGGGGCTGGTCTCCTCCGCCTGCGACTTCCCCGGTCCTGCCGGGTTGACTGGTTCCGGTCGCCTCGTCGGGGAGCAGGCGCCCCAGCGAGCCATCTTCGGGCTGTGCGCCTCCCCACCCCTTCGGGCCGTATGCCCTCGGGCCGCGTGCCGCTCAGCTTAGGGCAGTGAGCTCCTTAGGTTCGGGCAGTAGCCTAGCCTCGGCTTCCAACCGTTTCCCCCCTTGGGTCTTTGGCCGTTCGAATTTATTTCAAATTTCAAATTCTTATTTCCCCTTTTATTTTCCTTGTTAAAAAAAAAACCTTTATTAAAAAAAAAAATATATATATATATATTATATATATATATATATATATTATATATATATAAAATTATAAATAATATACATATAAATACATATACATATATACACATATATATATATATATATATATATTATATATATATTATATACATATATACATAATTATAAAATAAAATAAAAACAAAACAAAACAAACAGAAAAAAAAAAAGGGCTCGAACTCGGCCAGGAGCAAGGGGCTTTAGCGCGGTCGGGCTGGCCAGGGGGTCAGCCGTAGGGTTAGATTTTTAGTTAAATTTATTAGGTTTAGGTTAACGGGTTTGTAAACCCGATAGCATAGTCTTCGTGTCCTGACAGTCAAGGACACGAAGAACGGTCAAGTCCAAGTGTCCGGTCGTGCAACAACATGCACGACTCGAGTTAGACGTATCCAAACTTACCTACGCATGCGCGTGTCCTAGCGAGTCACATATGTGAATACGAGTCGTATCGGAGAAGGAAAAGCATGGTGATACGTACGTGTCCGACTTCGGGTCGACGAACGGTGTTGCTGTAGGACGGAGGGGTCATCGTCGTCGTCTGAGAAAAATGGAACGGGGTTAGCGCGTCGAGACGCGTCGGTTGGCGGTGGTGGCTCCTCGGGAGGTGGACGGTGGTGAAGGAAAACCTAGATCTAGGGTTCAGGCGAAGTGGCCGAAGAAGATGGGTTGATGGTGGTGGCTAGGCTGGGCTGTAGTGGTCGTTGGGGAGTCTAGGGTTAGGGTTTTGGGTCTATTTATAGAGAGGGTAGGGCGGTGAGAAGGGGGCTAGGTCGGTGTCGCGGTGGCGGTCGCTGCTCAGTCGTCGGTCGTCGGGGCAGGTAAGGAAGGAGAGAGAAAGTCGTGGGGTGATGGTAATTTGCAGCAAGCAGGCCCCTATAGTTTGGGGTCTTACAAAATAACCCGCGCTATCGGTTTGCAAATTATAATTTGCAAACCGCAATTAAAACAAATTAATATTTGCAAATCAATATTAAAACAAATCAACAAATTATAATTCGATATTAAAATAATTAAATATTACAAAATGATATTAAAAAAACTTAATTAATTATAAAATGATATTTTGATTTAAAAATCATTTAAAAATTCTAGAAAAATTCCTAATAATTAGTAATTCATTTAAATATATAAAAGCTATTTAAAATTATAAAAATACTATTTTGAAATCTAGGGGATTACAACACGGGGACACAAAGTTATACCTCAAATGCTCGGCTAGAGCTCTCAGATGTAAATATTAGAAGAATGAATTCTGCGGACAGCGGGAATCGGCTCGGAACAGAGTGCTACGGAACTCGGGTAGCACTGGAGCGGAGCCGACAGGGCTTGGGGTCGACCGAAAGCTCGGGACACGCCGGAAAGGTGCTGGCCGGGCGGGCACGGCGGACAGGGGGTCACCGGGGAGGTGCTGGCCGGCGGGCGGCCACAGGGGCAGCGCGCGGGCGGCGTCGGGTCGGTGGCGGGTGGAAGGTTGCGGACGGGCTGGGCTCGGGTCATCATGGACTCGGGAGTTCCGATCGTCACAGAAAGTGCTGCGGAAGCTACGACGAGTACGGACATCGTCACAGGGGGCAATCCAAAGGTGGATCGGGGTGTTGGCCGGACAGGCGCAGGGGAGGTCGGCCACACGGGGTCGCGCTGGACAGTAGCGGGCGCCGGGAACAGGGGCAGCCTGCGGGCGGCCGCAAGGTGCCGGGGGTGGCCGAGCGGGGCGGACGCGCGGCGTCGGAGGCGGGCCGAGGGGCGGTTGTCGGAGGGCGCGCGGACGACGGAAGGTGGCGAGGCTCAGCACGGCTAGGGCACGGGTTCGGGTGCGAAAAACTTCGGAATGTGGGGGAGAATGGTCCAGATCGGTAGGTCTCGCCGAGCGGGGATGGCTCTGGAATGGAAAACGGAGAAGAAAGGAGTAAGTTTTGTGGGTTTGAGTGGTGGAAGAATGGTGAAGGTTCTGTGAGATCTCAAGTTTCTGAGGGAAACTTACGTAAAGGAGAGGAGAGGAGTGGGTAGTGGAGAGAGATTTGTGGATCTGAGCGGTGAGTGGGGATTGTGGGTTGAATGAGTCAAGCCATTGGTTAAGTTGGGTTCAGTCTAGTTTGGTGGGCTTTAAGTCATTGGCTTTGGTTGGGCTAGGATTTAATAGTTACTAATTAATTATTTAATTATTCTAGGAAACCCAGCTAACAATTATCTATAATATAATAATAATAATAATAATAATAACCTAATCTAAACTAATAATCCTAATTAATCTAAATATCCAATAATTAATCTAAATCCAGAAAGCGGGTTTCACAACTAGCAAGATCCAATGAGTTGTTCCAGCAGTCACAAGCCCTGCAGCAATCCAGGTTATCCAGGCAAAGTTCATGTAAGAGTTGGTAGCGGATACATCGCCCAGGAGACAAATGTATCCCTTGTTCATATAATAGTGGGTACATCGCCCATGAGACAAATGTACCCTAAGAGACTTATTAGGTGACTTGGAACGCAACACATGACAGTGTGCATATTACTTATTTATCTCAAGAAGTGCCCCACATAATATTGTGCATGGAAATGTGCTCTACTCGACGGCAGGCTCCAAGTCCATCAGGTATGGCCGGGACAACGGTTCGCCTGTAACCGGAAATATCTTCTCTTTATATGAGCTACTTGATCAATCTAGTCATTAACCTAGTCATATTCAGTATGAATCCTGATCGTGGGAAACCAGGGATTCATATTCTAGACATGATGCGAGACAAACAGGTAGCTTACACAAGCAAAACACCACGGTGTCTAAAAGAGTTACATTAGCAAGGAGAAATAGTCGTCGCAATAGCATTTGATAAAGCATGTCATGCTTAGATTTACTTGTCATGTCAAGACTGTGCTACGACGGGCCACTATCATGTAAGCAAAGAAAGACATGTTCAAGAATGCACCACGATGGGTCACTATCATGTAAACAAAGGAAGACATGCACAAGAGTGCACCACAATGGATCATTGCATAAGATAGCAAGTAACATATTTTTGAAGCCAAGGAAAAGATCTAAAACTTTCATGTTGGGAGTTGGAGAAAATTCTGGCCACAAATCATGCAAACTTTCATGTTATTGCACTAATCTGTGTAAGACGAATTTTCTTAATCGATCAGACTGGATTTGTAATTCTAATGTGCCATTTTTTCATATTTTATTTTAATATTCGTTCGTGAATTTACCGGTGTTGAGTGTTCCACCGAAGGGGTCGGTAAACCCAGGAAATTCAACGAAGGGTTGCTCTGGGTCTATTCATATAATTGTTCATTATTAAACTGTAGGGATACCACACTAGCAGAATATGTCATTCTTTTTTTTAATTTTTTCTGCAGATTTAGCGACGTTTAGCGACTGTTTCTGACGTTTAGCGACGCGCATGGACGTCACTAAGTGTCGGTGCCTCAGGTAGCTTAGCGACGTTTAGCGACTTATTGCTACGTCGCTAAACGTCGGAAACAGTCGCTAAACGTCGCTAAGTCTGCAGAATATCACCGACAATTAAGCAGTCAATAAACGTCAGTAGTCGTAGCCAAAACGTCGCTAAATCCTGCAACTTCTATCGATGTTTAACGACTACGTTTATGTCGCTAAATTTCGACTAGTAGTTGGTAAACATTGCCAAATTGACGACGTGTAAACGTTGCTGGAAAACGACGCAGCAGCAACGTTTGGCGACGCTTTCTTTGTCAGCGACTTGATGAAACGCGACAAGCGTGAAAACGTTGCAGAATACGTCGCTGACAATTGTTAGCGACGTTTTCATACATTTTAGCGACGTTTTTAGGCGTCGCTAATATGTGATATTCTGGTAGTGATTGTTGTTGTTTTATGATGTAATTCAGAGCATAGTGTTGTATGTATCTGGTTGTATATTGTATTGTTTATGTAGGAAAACATAATGGTACGGATGTGACTCGGGGCCACAGTAAAGTAAGGATGTGTGGTGTGGTGACGCAGTAAGGTATTGATGTGTGTGGCATGGTGCCACGGTATGTTTCGAACTAATGGATTTCCAGCTGGAACATCGAATGAGAGTGTGGATGTGGTGCGGTACCACGAAACTGTTGGATTATGGTATGGTGTCACGATATGTTTGGGACCTATGGGTCGCCAATTGGAACATCGAATGAAATGTGAATATAGTGAGTGTGATTTGTTGTACAAGTAGAGATTGATATTGTTTTATGTTCAATTTATATATCATGCATATGTTTTATAATTGATAAATTGCTCACGTATATTGCATGATCATGGACAACTTGGACACAAGATTACGCTTTCCTCGAACTGTTGTCGGGGCGCATCGAAATCAATTAGGCATATGAGAAAATTATGTGGAACGTGCTTCATGTAATGGTATTGCGGGACCTTCAGTGGGGCTTGCTATCCGGACTGGAAGGACGCGTTGCAATACGAATATTTTGAGACTTTTGATGGAGCTAGCTACCTGCACGCGAAGGATCGTAGTCTTATCAAAAAAATAATCCAATATGGCTTGTGTTACCAATGACATTCATATAGTTAGGCTACATAGTAATGTCATTTGTTTGCAGGTTTAACTAGTTATTGGTCGCGAGAACGAATTCACACAGATGTATATGTATTTGTGAAGGCTAACGAATATCTTGTGCAGGGACATAGATTATGACACATTTATGTATTATGATGGATATCATTGTAATGACAGAAAATAATGGTAAGTATTGGATGAAATCTATTGTATTGAGATTGACACATTTATGCTTATAGACACATAATTTCTATGTCGTGTAATTGATCCTAAGACAAACTTAGGAAGACCATATATATATATATATATATATATATATATATATATATATATATATATAAAATGGCCGATCGGGAGAAAGCCGCGTGCGACCTAGGGCATCATCGCGGGAGTCCCCCGCGGCCGCCGGACCCCCTGGCCGGCGGCGGGAGGGGTTCGGCCCAGCCGGGCGACCTCCCCCCCGACGGTGGGGGGGGGGCGGGAGCAGCCTCGGGGGGGTCAGGCGGACCCCCTAGCGCCGGCGGGAGCAGCAGCTCCTCCCCAGGCGCGCCGAGGGGGAGGAGGAGGCACTGGGGGGGGGGGCGGGCGGCCCCTACGGGGGTGGTGGCGACCCCACACGGAGGAGGGCGTGGATCGGGTGGTACGGGGAGGTTCTCGGGCTTTTCGGGGAGGGATTCGAGTCCCATAAATTCGAATTTGAATTCGGAGCGGGGTCCGGATCCACGGGGAGCCAAACGGAGGAAGGTGGATGGACGACGGTTACGCGTCGTCGGGTGGCGAAGACCGTAGGGAGGATGGGGGTTGGACAGGGCCAGGGTAGGGTTCGGCAGCCTGTGAGACGCCAGATCGGGACAGGGACTCGGCCTAGCCGGGGTCCGCAGGTGCCTGCTGGGGGACCGGTGGGTTGGAGGCCTAAGGCGACTGTGGCGGACAAAGGGAAGAGTAAGATGGTGGATGTGGAGGCTCAGGGATCAGGGACTGGCCGGCCAGTCACTAACCCTCGGCCTGCTGGACGGTCCTGGGCCGAGATCTGCAAACCGGTGGGACAGAAATCTCCCTCCTCGATGGTGTACGTTCCGCCGATCAAGGTTGGGAACGGTTACCGGGCGGTGTTTCCTGCGGAGGAGATCCAGCAGGTGACTACTTACTGGGAAAATACTCTCGTCCTGTATGTCTTGGGCAACAAGCCCTTCTACGGGCAGATCCGGGGCTATGCTGCGCGGGTTTGGAAGCCTAAGGGGAGTATGGAGTTCTTTTCTCGAGAAAACGGCTTCTATTATGTGAAGTTCGGTTTGGCGGAGGATGTCGCTAGGATCCTCCAAGGCGGCCCCTGGACTTTTGACGGCCGCCTGATCATTCTCAAGGAGTGGACCCCAGACCTGCGATGCGAGAGAGAAGTTCTGAATGCCATCCCTGTATGGATCCGATTCCCCGAGCTCCCGGTAGGGTTTTGGAGTATCCCCCTGTTGATGCGCCTTACTAGCCTGGTGGGTACCCCGATTAAGGCGGATGATGCTACCACTTTCCGGACGAGGTTGATGTACGCGAGGATATTTGTGGAGATTCGGGCAGGAGGGGAGCTCCCGAAGATGGTAGAGTTTGAGCTCCCTTCTGGGGAGGTGCTCACCCAGAAGGTGGAGTATGAATGGGTTCGCCTACCTGTTCCCGCTGTTCTTGCTTTGGACATCTGGCCAGCGCTTGCTTAGAGGCTGGCCCCCCGATGGAGACACGTACCTCGCCGAGTGTCGTTCCCGAAGCTCCATGTGATACGGATTACAGAGGTGGTAGCGGAGAGGTGACTATGGGGGAGGAGGTTGATAATCAGGGGAGTGATGTGGGGTTGAGCCTCGTTGTTTCCACTGCGGGGGGGGGGGGTGGTCTCCACTGGTCAGAAGCAGAGTAGTATAGTTACCAGAAGCATGGCAGCTACGGAGCATGAGACACGAGGGGAGGGAGGTTCGGCTGGAGGGCAGGTCTATTGCAGGAAGAGGCGTGCGGTCGGACTGCTCCGGGATGGCCCCTCCATGATGGAGGGAGGTACTACAGATAGAGATGAGGTAGTATGTGTTGACAATCCTGCCTGGGCGTTGGTGGTATCTCCGGTCGTTCCTCCTCAGATGGGCCCGACTGATATGATAGAGGATCCTTTAGCGACGGATGCAGCTCCTTCCCCAGGTGCTGTTCCGGGAGTTTTCCAGGGGACCCCTCCTCTCATTAATTAATGGCCATTATCGCCTGGAATGTGAGAGGGGCGTGTTCGATTGGGAGGTGGAGAGAGATTTGTGGGGTGCTCCACAGAGAGAAGTGTGACATTTCTGTTATTTTAGAATCCAAAATCAAAGGGGAAAAGACCCTTTCTCGGCGTACTCCTTCTCATTGGGCCCAGCTGCATAATCTGGCCCTGTGTGACATGGCCAGAATTTGGGTTCGTTGGAACTCGACATGTTGGGATGGTGACTTGATCTTAATGACGGAGCAGTTGATCGCCATCTCCTTCGTGAACAAGGGTGGCTTCCGGTTCTTACTGGGGGCGGTTTACGGTCACAATGATAGAAGGAGAAGGGAGTCTCTTTGGAGGGTCATCTCAGGGGTGTCAGAAGCTGCTGAGTCGTCATGTCTTCCTTTGCTTCTGGTCGGGGACTTCAACGCTCTTCTGCATCAGGGGGAGAAGCTGGGTGGGCGGCCGGTCCCTGATTCTATCCTCTATGATTTTCAGAGATGCCTCCTGCTTGCGGGGCTGAGGGAGCTGTCTCGATCAGGCTTCATCTGGACTTGGCACAACAAAGCAATTCTCAACAGGGTTGCTTGTCAACTTGATCGGGCTCTGGGCAACGGGGAGTGGTTTCGTCACTTCCCCAATTCTTCGGCGGAGGGTCTGGCAGCTGGGACGAGTGATCACTCCCCCATCAGAGTTGGTTTATCTGCCCGTTCTCTGGGGAAGTCTCGTCCGTTCAGGTATAACAACAGCTGGTATCTTTCGGACGGCTACCTGGAGGCAGTCGCAGAGGGTTTGTCTAGTGGTCAGGAGGGGACGGCTCAATTCCGATTGGTGCGTCGTCTCAAAGCCACGAAGAGGGCTCTCAGGAGTTGGGTGCAGGGGTTGCCCAAGACTACGCTCGAAGATAAGGAGGCTGAGTTGAGATCGGTTCAACAGGATATGCAAACTGACATGCTTAATGGAGATCTGGCGGCTAGAGAGAAGGAGCTGATCGGCGAAGTCAACATCCTGAGGCTGCAGAAGGAAATTAGCTCGGCCCAGCGAGCTAAATGTTCCTGGCTAAAGGACGGGGACCGGTGTTCAAAGTTCTTCTATGACGTTATCCGGACCAGACAGAACCGGAATCACATTTCCCAGCTTCTTGATGCGGATGGTACTCTAGTGGGGACGCCGGCTGAGATTCAGGGCGAGGCTGTCAGGTACTACACCGATTTATATTTTCAGACTGACTATCTGTCCGTATTCCCAGAGATTGTTACGAAGCGCTTGGTGACTCCATTCGGGAACAGCATCCTTCTTGCCCCTGTTACTTTGGAGGAGGTGGAGTCCATTGTCAAGGGGGCGGACCCCAACAAGGCCCCTGGACCAGATGGCTTCAGCAGTGGGTTCTTCAAACGCCATTGGGATACTCTGAAGATGCAGGTTCTGGAAGTGGTTCAGGAGTTCTTCACTAAAGGGAAGCTGTTGAAGGAGCTGAATCACACTTTCCTGACCTTGGTGCCTAAGAAGGAGGGTGCTACTGCTCTGTCTGATTTCAGACCTATTGCTTGTTGTAATTATCTTTACAAGATAATTACGCATCTTATGTGCCGGCGGATGGAGCGTATCATGCAGGGCTTGATATCCCCTAACCAGGCTGCGTTCATCAAGGGGAGGTCGATTGCAGAGCATAGCCTCCTTGCACATGAGATGGTAAGGGGATTCAGCAGACCGGGTGGGGAGAAAGCTTGTGTGAAATTGGACCTGAGGAAGGCGTATGACATGGTCAATCGTGACTTTCTTTGTCATCTGATGTCTGCCATGGGTTTCGCGGATCACTGGGTTGCGATGGTCAGGGAGTGCATCTCGACCCCTACATTTTATGTCCTCATCCAGGGCGTTCCCTACGGTTATTTCCAGAGCAACCGTGGGCTAAGGCAAGGTGACCCACTGTCCCCTTACCTTTTCACGATTGTGATGGAATACTTCACCTGTCTGATGGACCTGGCAGTTCACCATGGTCGGCTGGTACCTTTGTTTCGGAGGATGGACCCGCCGGTTACGCACCTTATTTATGCTGATGATCTACTGGTCTTCATCCAGCCTTCGATGAGGGGGTTGCAGACGCTTGCGGGTATTATGGAAGATCTTAAGTCCTTCTCGGGTCTCCAACTGAACAGGGATAAGAGCCGGGTATTCTTCAGTTCCCGATGTACCCAGAAGGAGGAGCGGGCTGAGGCCCTGGGTATTGCGAGAAGTGAGCTCCCGGTGCGGTATTTAGGTGTACCCCTCACCGTCAATTATGCACGTGATCAGGATTGCCAGGGCCTGGTTGAGTATGTCCAGAGGAGAGTAGAAGGCTGGCAAGCCGCCGGTCTGTCTTTTGGCGGACGCATAGAGCTGATCAGATCGGTGGTCTCGGCCGTGGCACACTTTTGGCTCCAGTCCATCCTACTTCCGGTGGCTACTATTCGGCGAGTGGAGCGTCTTTGTGCTGATTTCCTTTGGAGGGGGGGTATGCATGCGGTCTCGTGGGAGCAGCTTTGTCGTCCCAGAAAGGAGGGTGGTGTGGGACTCAGGCCGTTGCTGGAGATCAGGGAGGCCTCGGCGCTTAAGCTGGCCTGGAGTTTTATTAGCAGGGGGTCTCTGTGGGCGGACTGGATGCACAGCAGATATGTGAAGCAGGGCAACTTTTGGACGTGTGCCCCTGATAACAATCATTCTGTCACGTTCAAGACTGTCCTGAGACATAGGGTTGTGCTCAAGACTGCGATCCGGAGGGTCATGCGGGATGGGTCGGACACGGATCTCTGGAGGAACCCATGGATTGATAGGCGGTCCTTGCTAGACATCAGGAGCTCCGCGACTCACAGGGAGGACAGGCGTGGTCTGAAGTGCAGCCGGATATTACGAGATGGAGTGTGGAGGCCGGAATCTTATCGGTACACTGAGGAGCTGGGAGGGATCATTATGTCTACTGCCATTGATCCGACGTTGCCTGCAGATCGATGGATATGGGAGCCGCCTGGAGCATCTTTGGGATCGGGGGAGTTCCAGTTCCGTAGTTGCTACAATCTTATCCGGCACACTTTTCCTCTGAGTCCTGATTATGAGTTCGTCTGGTGTAAGGGACTGGCCAGGAAGATGCAGCTGTGTGTCTATAAGCTACTTCTGGGTCGCCTCTTAACGAGGGACCGCCTGAGTTCTTTTGGAGTGGCTGTGCCGGATCCCATATGTGTGCTCTGTTCCTCTGCGCCTGAGTCTATTAGACATCTATTTTTCGAGTGCGATGTGACATGGCATATTTGGTCGGAGCAGAGCCGGGTATTGGGAGTGTGTGCCTCTGGTAGAAACATTGGGGACATCATCCCGGTGATACGAGGTGGCAGGGGTCGAGGGCAGGACTGGTTCCGCACGGCTAGAGTTCGTTTGGCGGCTTCGGTTTGGCATGTTTGGCGGGAGCGAAACCGCTGTATCTTTGAGGGACTAGTCACTCCTCCGGTTGGCATTCTTCATAATATTGATTTTGATGTTAATGCTATGGAGATTGTATGAGAGATGAGTGGGAGTCCCACTCTGAATGTATGTTGTATGAGTATGACTTTTCATTTGGAATAAAATTTACCTTTTTCCAAAAAAAAAAAAAAAAAAATATATATATATATATATATATATATATATATATATATATATATATATATATATATACTTATTTCAATGTGTTGATTTTTGGTGAGTTGGTTTAGGACCACTCACCAGTATACAATAATGTACTAACCCCTAACATCCCCCTCTCCCAGGTGCGAAGTTTTGCTTGGAAATGCTGAGGCGTTAAAGCTCGGTTAGTGCTTGAAACTGTGCAGTTGGAGATGCTATCTTTTGTTTATAGAGGACATAAGGTATGGAATAGTGTTGATTGTATGAGTTCATGATCAGTTGTAAGTCTTGGGATATCGTTATTGTATAGAGATTCAGTATTGATAATTGAGTTCGTTGCAAATTATCAATAAAGAGAATCATATTCTGTTGGATATGTAAAGTATAACACAAATGGGTGGCCCCACCTCTAATTAACTTGGTTCAAGAAAATCTGAGCACCTTACAATCCATAGATAATATCCACAGATCATGGAGAGTGGAAGCGGATGTTATGTGCACCAAGACCACAAAGCTCTTATCTCCTTCCTCCTCTTCATCAGTAACCCAGACCAAACAAAGCAAGGAGGGAGGAAGAGCAATGGCATTGGAAGCCTGCTTCCAACTAACCCCTGCTATTTCCACCGTGACTCGAACTCCTGCAAGAACACGCGCTCTTCATGCTCAAAACTCTAGAAATATCAAGTTGCTTCCGATCAAAGAACCAAACAAGGCACTGTCTCCATTCATCCAAACCAGTCGACCTCACAGTCTCATCTGCCATGCTACCAATGCAGTTGATGAAGGTAACTTCTTTCGGTACCTCCCTTTCTGTTCAAAGTTGTTGAAACTTTTGTGTCAATTTTCGGAATGTCGATACTTACTAGATTCAAAGACCAGAAGATACTGACAACTGTAACCTGGACAGTGCTGGAGGTGAGCGACAACAGCTGGAAGGAGCTCGTAGTCGAGAGCAAGGTCCCGCTGGTCGTGGTGGATTTTTGGGCTCCGTCTTGCGGACCCTGCAAGATTGTTGCGCCCGTGATGGACGAACTGGCCAAGGACTACGCGGGGAAGATCGCGTGCTACAAGATCAACACCGACGATAACCTGAAGATGGCGAGCCAGCACGGCATCCGGAGCATTCCGACCATCTTATTCTTCAAGAAGGGAGAGCTAATGGAAGGTATCACTGGTGCAGTGAAAAAGAATGCACTGTGTGCTGTCATAGACAAGTATTTGGAAGCCTGATGGTATGTAGGTCTGTATATATATAGTTTGGGTCACTTTGCCAGGTTGTTCATGAGGTTGGAGTTTTGACACTCCAATTGTCATGTTACAAGTGCAGTATCATGCAATGGACTCTATGTGAAGATTAATAGTATGTAATTGCAGTACAAATTATTAAAATTATTGTATTTGTACATCAGATCACTATATGACACTGATGGAATTATCTTCATCATTTTACATCAGATCATCAAATGATTACTAAATAAGAGAAGGAATATGAATCAAAGGTTTCTCAATGCCTAAAAATAGAACTTCACACAACCAGTTATAGATGGTTAGAAAACACACATCACATAACTTAGCCTGCTCTATTTGTCCAACCAAACTGTTCTGCTGATAAGAACAAATATAGAACATTAGAAGCAACACCACATTTCATTTTGATACCAACTCTCTGTCAACTATAATCAGAAACTTAGAATATCATAATCTAGTGTAGCAAAAGGCAAGTCCAACAGCAGAACATATATTACATGCAAGAAATAAGGGTTAAGGGAACCAAACTTGCTTACAAGGAAAACTATCCATTCCAGCAGACAAACAGCAACCTTGCATTTGGAAAACTCTAATTCTAGGCAACTGCCATCTTTGAGATTTCTTCTAGCAGATATCTGGATTCGGCTGAGTAGTCTACCGGTGCTTGTGCTCTGACAGTTATCCTCTGCCTCTTCTCGCCCATATACTCTGTCTGAGCAACAGATACTCGGAACATATGGGGAACCCATGTTACTTCCTTCAACTTTAGCTGGAATTTATCATCCCCTTCCTAAGGTGTTGAAAAGATTAAAACATGATTAATTAAGAAAAGGTAGAGAAAAACTTTGAAGCATTATGAAATATAAGACAACTAAATTACACATTATAACCTCAGATTTTATTCTATCAAGTTCATCAGCAGTGCATCCAATGATTTGCTCTGCATGCTCATTGAATATAGAAAGCCAAGCTTCACCAGATGGATCTGAAACCTTCACTACCATTATGTATCTGCGTGTAATAAACAACACCTTTTTTTATTTGATGTCCACAAAGTCAATTGATGATGATAAATATGGTAAATGGATAATGTTGTCAGAAATATATTATTTCATTTTACCTTAAAGAGCAATTTTCATCACTCTTTGAGCATGCTTCACACCAGTAACCAGACCCTCCTTCTGTCACTTTTTTGTTGCAAGTCTTGCATGCACGGTACCACATTGTTTGATCGTGCTTGATTGAACTTATGTAAACTTGTATGCTGAAGAAGGCAGGCTGCCATACAAACTAGTTTAGTAAATTAAGGAACACAAACTTATTTGTTGCTAACAGGCAAAGCAACATACTAGTGATGAAACTTAGCAAATATTTGCTAGAAAAAGGTGACAATTACCTTATCCTGGCCCAAATTTGGGTCGCTGGTTATTTTTGAAAGGAAAACCCTATCAGAGTACATGGATCTCAGTCCAGCCTTTGAAGAGGCAGGGCTCACACTAGAAGTAACAGATGCCAATGTAGTATCTTTTCCTTCAGAATCATACCTGTTGCACACAAAAAATGGATACAACATTATGAAAAATTCATGTGCCAAAGAGAATGATGCAAACCAAAGACGAAAAGTATCATACCATGATCTAAGATTCCTAGCCTCAGGTAAGTCAGGATTTATGACGACAGTGCTTTTGCTCAATGTTGACAGTGAAACACCTACAAGAAGCATTCCACTTAGATCAATTATATTGACAAATTAGGCCATGAGAGGAATCTGAGTCTGGTATCTATACCTTGGAAGTCTCCTACTTTAAGAGACTTTATGGCTACAACAGGGGCAGTGTCAACCATGTCAAGTAATTGCTGGCCTATTTCTGTAGCATGCTCATTCCATAGAGAGACAACAACGGTATTTTTCCTGCACACATTGATTGCATTTTGTTTGTAAGGGGACATGCAGGCAACAAAAGAGAAATTACTCATTTGAAGTTAGGTAGCCAAATTAGATAAGCATTGCACTTACGAATCATCTGCAATAGTTATATCACGCTTTGGGATGGTATCATTGTTAATCTTCCTTCTAATGCTCAAAGTAGGTGAAACATTTTGAACAACTCCAATAATATCTGCAGAAGCAAAGACTGTTATAAGCAAAACAACAAACAGAAGCTACCCAGAAAAATGCTATAAAAATAAAGTTTGGAGTATAGAACAAATGGTTTTACCTACAAGTTCCCGCCCATTAACATATGATCCAAGCTGATCAATCTTGACAAAATTATACTTCGTTGCTGGAATAAGAGCTTCTCCATCTGCCTCTTCAACTATAGAATTCTCATTTAAGGTCAGCTCATAATCATTTTGGACAGTTTTAAACTGCTTGTTTGCCACTCTCAGGCTTCCTTTAGAAATGTAATAAACCTTTCCCAGTTCAAATTTAGGATAAAACTTTTTTGCAGCTTCGTTGAACATGGTGGCCTGTATTTGGGTGCCCTGCAACAGAAACAACATATAAGTCAAAATCATTTGATTAAAAGAGCTACAAACAGTTGACTAGCAATTGCACTTACATCTTCATCTGTCAATTCTACATTGAAGACAAAACCTTCTCCTCGAGCATTCTTGTACGAACGCAAGTTCCCTTTGTTTGTGAGACGGACTTTTATGGTCCAGATGCCTTGATAAGGGTTAAGGGAAACAAGGGGATTTACCCTTCTAGTCATGGCCATTCGTGCAACAGGAGCAGAACTGAAAATAACCATAGAATAACATTTATTAGACATTCTTGACAAAAATAAAATCATGAAAGCATACAATTATTGCTAAATCTACATCAATGCTATTTACTTCTCATGTTGTTCATGAACAATTTGTGCTGCAGATTTTGCCACAATCTCCTGCTTTGGCTTTAATATGATTCCAGTCTCAGTTCCCTTCTCCATTTTAACCTCACTCTTGATCTCAGACTCGAGTGCAGGAGAAACAACTTCACATTTTGTGACAATCAAAGCCCTAGAATATTTCATAAGTCAGTCACACATGCACAACATCAACCACTACTCCAAAATAGAAGGGCATGAGAAGTACAAAAATTAGGATGAGGAAATTACTTGTCAGGTTGGTTCGGGATGGTGTTGCAAGTGTAATCCAGAACACGTATGAGGCCAAGGTTCTGGAGGTTCCCAGAATGGATTTCGGGTGCAAAGTGAGACGGAAGCATCGCCTTTAGCTTCATCTTTCCATCATTAGCCATGAAACTGCAAAGTAGTATAAATTAACAGTAGAAACAGAGGAAGGACTAGGACTCCAAAAATCAATGGCATGCCAGGTCACAAGTCTGTGTCATGACAGACACATAATGAACATTAGAGCATCACCGATGCAGGATGCAAATGAAGGTGCAAATGAAGTAACTGCCATTTTGGTGTCCCAAATCATAAAATCAAGCCCCCAACCTATGTTATATTAAGCGTGAGGCGATACGACGAGGCTAGCGCCTAACTTAAACGCGCTTAAGCGATGCCTAAGCAGCACTTAGTTAGCACTTCACCCATTTTTACCTACAGAGTCTCCTACATGTAAAATACTCTGTATACACATAAATTTCAGTATTTTTTCATACAGACCTATTAGTATGTGCATGAATAACAATACCAATTATCGATCAAACAAAGTAACAATATAAATACTATAATCAAAATGCAAAGTTCATCAAAATACCATAATCAAAATAGTCAACAAGCCACACAATGTATACATACTACATAGTCATCAAAATACCATCAAACGTAAAAACTAAGTCTCCAAAGTTCCTTTTTTTAGGATCAATTTTTGTTTTGTTCCGTTTTTTTGATCCAAGGCGCTTTTTCCGGCTCCTAACACTAGACAAGGCACTATTAAACGCCACCTAAGCGCACCTAAGCAACAATTACTTTTCTGGGGTAAGATTTTCCTAAGCGAGGCGCTCAAATTCCATATTTCACTTAAGCAGCACTTAAGAGTTGTTTAAGCGCACTTTTCACAACATAGCTCCCAACACAGGATGCAAATGGAGATGCAAAAATGATGATTCGCTTTCTTGGATGGAAAATTTTGATGCAAATGAAAGAGAAATTCAAAAGATGCAAATCTTTCCGACAAGCAACAACTTTCTTCCAACAACTCTTGTTGTTGATGGGATTTCTATAATGGGCTAATTTTAAAAAGTTTGAGAAATAGTTAACCATTTGATTACTTGGGTTGGAGTATGTGAGTGACTTTATTGGGAAATCAAATGAGTGTTTTGATTACATGATTTTATTAATCGGGTTGGAGACGCTCTTAGGCCACGATTGGTTTGCAAAAGTGGAGCTTTAGAAAAGGTAAGTGATTCATTTCCTTTGTTTGGATGTCAAAGGAAACGGGGATAAAAGGAATTTGATTCCCAAGAGGAGGAAAAATAGGGAAAAAGTGGTTCCTCCCACCAACCCAAGGATTCATTTCCCCCTGTAAAGATTCACTTTCCCTCCCAATTTTCTTGGTTTTTCCAAACGCCGGAAAGGAAATTGATTGGAATTGCAATCTCCCAAAGGAAAGGAAATATTAAAGAATCAATTTCCTTTCCTTTCCGTGAACCAAACGAGGCCTTACAAATACTCCAAGTTACACTAGAACACACCAAAATCAATGGAGCGTTCATTTCAACATGTCATGATATTGAATGATATGGTTAGAAACGAAGGAAGAATAATACACACTAAACATAAGTTATAAGACTTTTTTTGCAAACAATAAAGTAGCCAAGATAGTTAGACTTGGACCCCGAGCCCTACCCATGTAAGCTTCAAGCCATGTCCGTTTTAGGTTTGGGTCCTCTAAAAATTACCCAACAACTTTATTCATAAACGGTCGGTTCAAAAACACCCCAAAACCGATGAAAACACCATTACCAAGCAGACCCTTAAGCTCTGCGCTGGGAACAAGTCTAGGTCCAGGTCGGCCAGTATTTGTGTGGATCAGGTCCCTACGCATCCAACAACTTTACTCTAGTAATCCATGCAATAATTTTAACAAGCAGTTGGTGTGCTCAAGCACATCAAACAAGCATATTAGATCCCCCACCAAATTCGTTTACTGGTCAGGTGACAAAAAAATATAAACAACGAGAAACCCATGAGGAGAGAGAAACAAAAAGAAAGGGGCTTCTGATTAATTACGTGAATCGAGTGGTGCTGGAGCCGATGGGCTTGAGGTCGACGACCTGGACGACGATCTCCGGCAGCTCCGACGAGGAATCCGGCGATGGGTTCGCCAGGAGCGTCGATATCGCTCCGGGAGTCACCGACTGACCAGCCATTTCTAGAGAGAGGAAGAAGAAGAAGAAGATACGAGAGAGAATAGATGTCAGTGATGGAAGAAGAGAGCAAAGAAAGGAGCTAGCTTTTTATAAAACCGATGGCCTTTGGCGGGAAATAGTGAAGAATGGGATCCAATCTTTCAAACATTTCCCGCGTTTTTATTGTTGCTGAATGTTTGGTTTGGTTTTGGAGTTTTTTTGACTTTGGTAAAAATAATGGCGGGAAATAGGTTTTCATTATTTTTGTTTGTTGTTAAGTGCACATCCTAATTTTTGAGATGCACGCAATTGTGAGCAGTGGGAGGGGGGAGGATGTACTTTACCGCAGCTGTGTTATCGGGTTCGGATGATGCTACACCCGGATCTGGAGCCTACCTTCATAACCTTCCAGTCGGGTTCGGGTCCTCTGGATAGAGATTGTGTTGTGAGCACTATTCGATTTTGGACCCAAAAATCGAACCAAACCTAATAAGTTATTTGGTTCGGATTAAAAAAAAAATAGTTCGGTTTCGGCTTTGAAAATACTAAAAAAAAAAAAAAAAAAAAAATCGATTTAGGTTTTGGGATTCAGGTTTTGGGATTCGGTTTCGGACCAAAATCGAAAATCAAATAAGACTTGTACAATTATGTAAATATCTTCAATTCTATGCATGTGTTGTAATTAAAATGTATATATTTTTGAAATCAAGAATTATATTTGTGTGTTCTGAAACCAAACTTTGGTAACTTAACAACTAGTCTAATTTTGGACACAAATACAACAAATATTTGTATAAAAATTATAATTTTTAATATCATTTAACCACAATTTCAACTTTGGAGCATACCCATTATACAATAGAAATAGTCCAACCGAACAAACCGAATCGTTATTCTGTTCTCTGTTCGGTTTCGGTTTTGACTAATTTCAGTTCAATTTTGATTTTGAATTTTTAGAATTTCGGTTTATTCGATTTTGATTATATCGATTCGGTTGAAATTGAATAAAACGAACACTCACCCCTACTCTGTTCTAGTCCTTTTGGAATGCTTGCTTGCATAGCATCCAATTTTTGTTTAGTGCCCTAATGATAGTTGCTATCGTAGCTGAGCTTCTCGGGGAAGAGAAATTATTCAGACCACGTGGTAGTGATAGCGGTGAACATTGACTTCCCACCAACAGTGTCGTGACACATCACTCTTATACTCTTTCAATGTGTCATGGCACTATTGACAAGGAGTCAATGCCACGTCGTGATGTTAGGACAAGCTTCTAAAACACAAGCATAAAGAGAGAAAAAACAACCCCAATCAATTACAAGCACAACAAATGTGGAAAACTCCAGGATGAAATTTCTGAAGCACTTGGAACAGCTCATGAAAACCAACTACCAAAAAACATCCATCAGTGAAATCAAATGTCAGTAAACTGAAACCTTCTGAAGAGCAGTTCAAACTTTTTCTACCTGTTTATAAAAAAATATGAGAACCCAAGTAATTTCTTGATGTTGATGTGCCAACTAGTTGACAGTTTGTATGGATCTACAAGTTTGGATTACATTTGCTCTCCTGCACGAAAAGAAATAGTAAAGAAGATAAAAACACATTTGAATCGATCCCTCGGTAGAATATAAGCAGTGCCAGTCGAGCCAAGCTTGCTGATGAGCGCTAACTTGATGATCCATCTATCAATTGCAGTAAGAATAATGTGAGCAAAGAACAACCAACAAAAGCACACAAGAACAAGCTCAAGTAAAACCTTAACCTTGTGCGAAACCAAGCTCCGCACAGGTCCTTTTATTATGCCCAATTTGGTTACACCGAGTGCAGTGCAGTGGTCTAACTTCCTTCGGACCGTTTGGTTCATAGAGCCGTCTCTTTCTAGGCGGATCATGTATCTCGCCCCATGGTTGACCGTCCATGTGGTGGTGGCTCTCTGCCTCCAGGACACCTGTGTTCCTTGCTGATTCTGCTCGCAGCTCTTCTAAAGCCTTTTCACGGCCAAGGAAAGCCCGCTTGTATGTGATGGCCACCCCGTACTCTCTCTGGATATCATTCACAATTTCCCTGGGCTTATAATTTCTATCATGCCTAAGTTTTTCTCTTACACAACTAGCAATCCACTTTGCAGTCGCCTGCCGATGGCCGCCGTCATCTGATTTTACACACGTGTGCTCGGGGGTCAAGGTCCTTATCCTGAATGTGCTGGCATGAGGGAGCTTCGATGCATGCACACGCCATGTACACCCTTCTGCAGCACACCTAGAATAAACCCACAAAGATGAAAGTAAATAAATGTTACATAAACATTAACTACAGCTGTAAAAAGAAGTCAATTTATGGAGAAAACAGATTTAGAAAATCATCAGGTGCAATATTCCGAGGTACAGTGGTGAATGCGTTCTTTAAGTAAATGCACAGAATAGTATTGGTGGTAGAATTTTCTAAAATGAATTACTAGAGGTACCATAATACAAGTTCCCCATGGTTATGCAATCAACATGTGGATGATTCAAGCTGATTATAGAGAAGGTTCACCTGACCATGGTTACCTTGTATGTGGAACGCTAAGGGACATGGAATGAAAATGGGAACGTGACACATGGGATGTCATGGTCAAGGTTCAAAGTATCAGAGCCTTCCTATGAGTATCGGGATGGATAGTATTGAGAGTATTGGTGGTTTCGAATCGGAGTATCGGATTTCTTGGTATCAGAAAACAATTAGTTATTAAAAAATAGAAAAATATTTTATACATTTAGGCATAATTCTAAGCATTTTGTGTTGTTTCTTAGTAGTTTTAATAAAATAATAGTCATCCTTCTTGATTGGTTTACCTGCGATAAATAAATTTTCTTCGTTTACATGCTTTTACAATCTTACTATGTTTTTACACCCTTGTTGAATGATATTTTTCGTTCAACTTTCTCTGTCAAATTGACGGAGAAAGATATCCCCACGTCGGTATTGGTCGGTATAGGTAGAGGTCGATATCGAATCATGACATGCCAAACCGTATCGATATCGGTCATATCGTATCGGTATCGGCCGATACTGCAAACTATGGTCCTGGAAAGCGATACGTCGGGTGTAGGCTTCTTTCGAATGCAATACGTCCTGTATAGATTCATAAATTTGAAACAACCCTAGCAATAATGTCTTTTCACAAAGAACTAGCAAGTTTAACGTTCTAAAAACTTTCAACGGAAATAGGGGGAAAAAAAACTTCATCTTATTCCCTTTAAAATCCTGGTTGGAAACAAAGTATATGATGTGTTAATTTGTTGGAACGTACCCGGTGTTCCATCTTTGGGGACGTATGTTCCGCAGTCATGGAGCGCTACCAATATGGTGAATTCATAGATAACCATAAAACTGACAAGGAAGAGAGGGTTAAGCTGCAAATGTAGAATCTAAATGTTGGGGACAGATTGAATAAGTCAGTTTAAGACAGGTGAAGGAACCTTTTTTGGGGGGATTTAAATGGCTGCAAAATAGCAATGTTGAATGTTCATGTACCAAAAATGTGAAACAGATTTTGGCATGCCAATTATTTTTGGCATCTGTTTTGTGTACATGTCTGTTCTTCCTGGCTAGAAAAATTAACCCAAGTTGTTCAGTGGAGAGAAAAGAGGATATTCGTCAGTAAGAGAAGAGGGGGATGGGAGAGGGAGTTGATAAATCCATATAAGAATGTTGACTGAAATCCTTAACTAATTAAAATGGGTCAAAGAGAGTATTAAAGGAAAGTCAGGCAGATATCCCCCTTTTCTGTAGACCACTACAACCAATTAGACCATTTATCATATTATCTTTTGCAGTGCATCCTGTTTTCAGTGACTTTTGGAATAGTCTTGTTGGACTATTCACCTTAATATAACTTAAAAACGAAAACAGCACCCACTCTGAAGATTTGTAGATCACATAGACTGGCATGCCATTTGTAGCCTTCTAAACTTAATTGAATGTGGCTGGCACAATAGGATGATAAAAAGAACGTATGAAGTGGTAGAGAGCATAAGTGGAGGAGAGCATGGTAGAGAGCATAAGTGGAGGAGAGCATCAGTGCATCACTGGCAATCGAGTAATAAAAGAAAATCTGTGGATATAAATCAAATGATGGAATATCACAAGCAGTCCTAATTTCTTATCAAGTTATATCAACAACAATTAAACTGAAGAACGATGATCTGTTTGAGAGCCACTTTAAGCTTCAAAAGGGAAAACTGCTGGAATCAAAGATCTGACCCGATGATGATTCTAGTCATAGGACGAAAGATAGGGAAGGAGAAATATAGACTAATATCGACAATTGTGTAGTATAATTTCATATTAGTACCAAATGAGATGATATTTGAGCAAGAATCTGAGACAAGGATTTGAGTCATTTGACAAATTATGGGGAGAGAGAAGTCTAGAAATAGAGGTTAAGGAAAAATATGAGAAGAAATGTCCAAACCGAAATTAGAGCAGAGTCTAGTATAGGCAGGTCTCTTGCGCTATTATTACAGATTTCATGTCCTAGAAAAGATGCTGGCATGGAACTCTCAGTAACATCTTCAAAAACAAATTGTAAACACTTCCCTGGCCTACAGCAACAATACGGCTTTATCATTTTGGAGTAGGCAAACACCTCCGGCCTCCTGCCCACAGGAATGGCAGTTGGATCAAAATATATTAAAGGACCTATTTTATCATGCCAATAGAAAAACAAGCAGCCTAATAGTCTTGCTAGTTACAAATGGTAACTGGGCGGATTAGCTTATAGGCTTATATTAAGGTCGAATCTAACAGAAGCCTTTGATTTAACATCAACAAAAGTTATGTGATATTGTGATATGGTTCTTCAATTCTCAATTTCTCATCTATGGTGGATTTTCTCAAAATTTCTTTAACAAGCAATATGTAGCAACTTATATGTAAAAAGTAAGGATAATGTAAAGTTTCCCAAAATTTCTTCCTCCTATTAGCAATGCTCATATGTAAAATAAGCATTATAAAGTCTAGATTGTTCTAATCACTCCTGGATCTTATAGAGCAGACAGATTATGAGATAATTATCATCTTATAGTTCACTTGCAACTTGTTCCACTGAAAAAAATAACAAAACATACAAAGGATACAATTACAAAGTAAGGTGTAGGTAGAACACCCCTCAAAACGTAATCTCACTTCATAAAAACACAAGTACAAAATCCCACTTCGAACTGACCTACTTATCCTTGCAACTTGACTAAACCGAGATGTACGGAGACTCCCAAAAGCCCCTAAAGTCTTTGTTCTAGCTACTCCCATCCCCCTCTGAACGCCACCCTGCCCAAGAAGTCCCTTAAATCCTCGTGCCTGCTCCTTCCTGCCCCCTCTGGAAGTCGCTTCTCCTACCAAGCATGAACCAAAGAGAATAGAGAGAATTATTTTGTTATGTTTGCTCTAGTGTTATTAAAACAAACTCAATAAGAGCCCTCAAAAGGCTCAAGTGGTGTCACTCCGGACACCCCATGATGCCTTGTTCTCCACTTTTATCGTAAGCATACGTCACCTACATACAGACCTCTTTACCTCTCAAAGTGGTTGGATGAATTCTAACTCAAAATGCCTAGAAAATGATGGTCCATCTTCCATTTAGAAGTGACTTGGTACGAAATAATGAAAAGATAGTCTAGTGGATAGTCTTCCTCTAGACATAATCCACATCCGAACTAAGGTTGGTATGCCTCTCAAAATCTCAATCAAGTTTGGTTTCGTGAACATTGAATCGTTTAGGGCCAGCCAAAGAAAATATTTGATTGTGGATGGGGCTTTACTTATCCAAATTAGTTTTCTTTCTTCCTTCCTCCCCCAAAGTTGAGAAAAGGAATACATTGATCTAACTGAGAAAGAAATGTATCCCATCTTCATACCACCTTATCCTTCTCCACGTCAACAATAAGGATACCCTCCAAGAGTGTTTCAGAAACTCCTCTCTTATACGTGTTCCCTATAGCAGTATTAAAATGCGGCTTCCTATGTTCTCTCCACCTTTGGATGGATAACAAGTCATTCTAATCTCAAGCAGCCTTAAAAGAGGTTTGGAAAATTGCTCTTCCACAATACACCTGGTGCCCCAATGGAATAGTTCTCCCACCCTTGCAAAATCAAAAAGAATTACCTCTCAGATCCTCCAGATCTCATTTTGTTTATCTTTCAATATTGGCTGAACACTCATTACCACAATCCTTATGTATATTCATGGCACCACCACCACTACCTACTCAGAAGAGCCTTGTTCATGTCCCTCATATATACATCACATACTGTTCAATAGTTATACATAAGCATATGGTCATAAATCGTAGATCAGCAATGTGGCTTCGGCTCCCTTCAGACCTGTTTGGCAGATGGAAACTTAGTTTCTAGAAACCTTAGTTTCCAATTAGAAATGATTTTGTTTGATAGAAACTTGTACTAGATGCTGGCATGATAAGAATAAAGAAATAATTAACATGGAGTGCTTAATAGTGGGTATTTAGTTGTAAAAGTAAATAACAATTAAAGAATGTGTCATGATTACTTTTCATGAGTTTTCAGTTATTTGGATGAAAACTAGAATAGGGAGTAGCTTCCAATTTGGAGGTAGGTCCTACTAGTTTTCTAATTTTCTACTTACCAAACAAACAACAAAATGGAAAATAGTCATAGTTTCCATTATTTTCCTAGTTTTCTTTCTACTTTCGGTTTCACAAACAGACCCTTCTTGAATGGAAGGCATGTTTGGTAATGGGAAGTAAGAGAGAGAGTAGGGAAATGGTGGCAAGTATTAGTTTCCATTAATCGATTGTTCGGTAGTTAGAAACTATGTTGAGAAACTTATAGGATCCACCACCAAAATTGAACCTAATACTCAATCTATGGAAAGCCATGAACAATAATGACTTATTTTTAGTAATATTTATTTTTGAAAACCAAAAACCCACTTGTTAACCCCTATGTTAATTACTTTTTTGCTATTACTATGTCATTATTATATTAATTACAAATTTCTATCTAATAGTTTATACTTTAAGTTGAAAAGTTAGTTTCCATAGGTTACTAGTAGTTTCTAGAAACCAGTAGAAACTATGTTTCTTAGTTTTCAAAAGTTTCCAGTTGCCAAATAGGCACGAACTGTCAAAATTATGATCATTATTGAGATACTGTTACAAGCCTATGATTCATTCAAACATAAATTATAGAACTTAGGAATCACAAGTATATGATATTCAGATACTCAATAATAATGAATTAGGAACTTGAGTAACCTGGCAGTGACGCGACGCTGGTCTGAGCGGATCATATGAATTTCAAAATTTGCAGCAATGGCTGCGCTTGTTAGCACATTGCGGAATGTTTGAACATCCTCATACTCCTGACCAACCACAAGCGATTGTGAGTCTCGTCGAAACATCTCCCTTGACATACTCAAGCTGCTTGATGTCTGTCTGTCATGCTCTCTTCTGGAAAATGCTGCAGGCATGCTCGGACCACTAAAGCTACCATATGGGTCTTCCACAGTTACCATTCCTGTCTCTCTGCAGTACAATTTCAATTTAGTTTCAACCATCCATCAAATTAAATGACACAACACAAACTAATTAAGCAGCACGGACACTCCAAAACTAGTGCCTCTCTGTGTCCATATCAGACCAAGGTTCTAAACGGCGGTAGGCGGGTGTGCGGCGGAGAGAGTCCGCCTACCGCCTAGGCGGTCGATACATTTTGAACATCTTTTACTATTTTGCCACTATTTTTTTTTCATAATATGCATATTTTAAGGGTGTTCCATACATAACTAAGTCATAGAACGAAGATTTATAAAGTCTTAGTTTTGTAAAAGTGAACCATAGGCCCATAATGCTTTAAAAAAATCTTCTTGACCAAAATATTTTGTTAAGTATTGCTCGTCTAGGCGTCCGCATACGCCGCCTCACCTCCGTCTGTGCTGCCAACCTCCGTTGGCCGCCTACTCCACCGCCTACCGAAAAGTGGTGCGGAGAGGGACCACCTACCGCCTAAGCGCCGCCCAGACGGCCTAGGCGGACGCCATTTAGAACACTGTATCAGACATGAAACACGTTCCAAAATACACTAAAGACTCACCAAAATAGGTGGCATGTCCTTGTTGCCGTGCGCATACTGTGTCATGCCATATTTGTGTCCATGCAACATAGCCAACCTATTAAACTATAACAAAACAAACAAAATATAATTATGTAGATATCATGGTTCGCACTATCAGTATGATGTATCGAAATCTATTTCGGACCCTTCCTATGAGTATCATTATCGAATAGTTCCAACCGTTTCGATCGGAGTATCGAGTTCTTCGTTTTAGAAAGCCAAAATAAAAAAGTATTTAGAAAAGCTAGAGAAATATTGATACATTTAAACATAATTTTAATATTATATGTTGTTTCTGAAGAACAGGTAGGCAATTCTAGAGGGGGGTGAATAGAGTTTATAACAATAATGGCCAAATAAAAATTAAACTCTTTTCACCAACAGTAAATAATCAGAGTAGTAAATGCGGAAATAAAAAGATCAAGAGAGCATACGCAAACACAGTCGTTTTTAACCTGGTTTCCCTCGTGGAGGACTAGTCCAGGCCTGAGAACTCTAGCTCAGGATTAAATCCACTTTTTGTGAAATAGTAGTTACACCCCGTGCCTTTTCTTCAGAAGAGCACGTCAACTTCTTACAAAGATCGCTGTGGCGATGCTTGAAATTTTCCAAGCGACTTTCTTGACTCTTGCACAAACTCCTAACTGAATAGCACTGAGCACTTTCAGGCTTAGGAAGCTTGTGGCTAGTAGATGAGAAAGTTAAGGCTTGTACGAGGCTTATAGAGAAGAGAAGATAATTGGATGATTGAAAATGAGAGAATTCAAGGCCTATTTATACTAATTGGGATAGGCAGAATTCAGCCAGAATTCTGTGTCAAGAATTCAAATTTTTTGCCGTTGGACAACTAGCATACAGCAAACCCTAAAAATTAGGATCCTGTAATTTAAGAGACAAAGTTCGGCCCGAACTCTGTGTGGAGGCAGAGTTCGGCCCGAACTCTGTCTCCATGCTGACAAAATGTTCAATGGGCCTATGTGGGCTAGTTTTGGCTTGGTGGAACTTATGGGTTTGTTTGGGGATAAGGTATAAGCCAAGAATACCCAGTGCTACTCAGTTTACATTTAGCTAGACTCAATAAAAGTAAAATAATACAGACTCTAAAACCGAGTACGCTGCAGGAGAGAGCCGACGTCCGTCTTGCACTGAGTTCTGTCTTGATGTGTCATATTGAAATATGACAAGTATTATATTGTCAATTTGTCAATATTTTGTTGACTGTGATTTGGGTCAACAATCTCTCCCATATTGATAATTGACAAAATGATATTTGTATATTCAATGTTCATACATGGACACAAGATGAAAGTAGTAGACATGCATAGAATGCAGTAGCTCCCCCGTAATAATAGCTCCCCATAAACATAGCTTCTCTGTAAGCCAATATTCCTTATCCTGATATACATAATCTCCTCCAAGATATCACACAGTATGATAGAAATATGAATATCAAACAGATCTTCCCCTTTTGGCATTTATCAATTATATATAGCAAATATGAATATCAAACACAGACAGGCAGAAGACTGTTTAAAAGATTAACTGGCAAGCACACAATAATAATGATATAATAACTGCAGATAAAATCTAAAGATCCACAGAAACAGAAAGTGTACTCATACAAGAAAATCAAACTACATAATCATAAGTCCATAATGCAGAAAACTAAATAAGATCATCAGCAGCAGCAACAGGTACAGAACCATATCTATAACGGAGCGCGAGATGGTCCAACGACGTCAGATGGATCAGTATCCGAACGACGAGAATCCACGAAAGCTGCATCCGAATCCAGATATCGCATGACACAAGGGTCGTCGATACGGTACCCGGCGCGAGATGGATCCCGCTCCATAGGAAGGTTGACGGGACATGGAGTGAAGATGATACAAAGCAGAAATCTCAAAATAAGAAACTTCATCAGTCAATCCCGCTTTGGGCAAGATTGTGGAGAAGACGATACGATGAAGCTCGTAGAAATATGGGTTAAGGAATTTTGCAAGTAACTTGCGTGGACGTGTGTTTGGAGTACACAAATCGTCCTTGAAACTCTCAAGGGGCGATCCATCGGAAAATTGAAACTTGTGTGCATCGACAAGTTTTTCCCAAGAGTTGGGTTCCGAAATCTCGAGATATTCCGCAAGTTCAAAATCATCGAAAGAGATGTCAATTCTGGCAACACGAGAATATATTCGTGTGCCATCAAATGTGAGATTGCAGTAAAACATTTGAATAGCATTCAAGTATATAAGTGAAGTTGTAGAAACTAACTCATCAAGACAAAGATCATGAAATAATGAGTCATAACGAGAAAATATATTGAAATTTATAGGATGACCCGCGCACACAGGCCGTGAACGAAAATCATTGAACCATTCATTTGATGCGTCCAATGAAACAAAAATTCGATCATCGAATGTGTTGGGATCATTGGGTTGTGGTGGATTGAAAAGAGGATGAATATGTTGAACATCTTGAGGAGGATGGTTAGATGAGGAAGCACCCTCGGTTCTAGCCCTCTTTCCTCTATTGAACAACCTTGGTGCCATTGAACAATGAAAGGAAATGTGAAATTGAGATGGAAAAAAAAAAGAGTTATACCTCAAGAGAGTAGTAGAATATGAAAGAGAATGATGCACAAGCAATGCTCCTTGAGTTTGGGGAAGAAAACCACACTAGATAGAGAATTCTAGGGTTAGGGTTTGGAGAGGATGAAGTTTGAGAAGTTTTAGAGGAAGCAATGGAGAGGAGAGAGGGTGAACCCGAATATATGAAAGGGGGTTCGGCTGGTCGGGTTGATCCTGGACCTTAGGATCAAAAAAGATGGATGGCTGAGAGCAACTGGAAGTTCTGGAATGATCAGACCGAATTCAGTCCGAACTCTGTGTGAGGCAGAGTTCGGCCCGAGTTCGGGGTTCTGGGACCAGAACTGAAAACAGTTTAGAAACAGTTTAAAAACATTGCCAAGTTGGAGAAAATGGACAGGAGAGATAAAGATTGAAAAAAAAATCGAAAGTAAATAGCCAAGTTAGAAAATTGCAAATATAAAATGAATGGAGTAAATGAAAATGAAATTAGAAAATTTGAATTAAGCAAGTTATAAATGAAATTGAACCATGTAATAAACAAGGATTTATGACATAAATCATTACGATGAAACTGCCATGGGGTAGCTGTAGGGGCCGGATCCCAGCTAGCGGTAGTCCGAAGACTAGTGTACCGTGTCGCTTAGGCTTTTACGCCTTGTTGTCAGAAGGACCCTTTCGGCTTGTACCCATAGCAAAGTCATCATAAAGAGACATGACATAATCGATATTTACGCAGGCCAATTTAATGAATAACCGTTTCATCCAAAATTCCTAATTCACGACAAAGAAAGTTGAATCGCTCTTCGGATAGTGGTTTAGTAAAGAAATCTGCCAGCTGATGATCAGTGTCAATAAATTCTAAATTTATAGTACCCTGTTGTTGATGATCACGTAAAAAATGGTGACGAATTTCAATGTGTTTCGTGTGTGAGTGACATATAGGGTTCTTAGTAAGGTTGATAGCACTAATGTTATCACAGAATATAGGAATGTGCATAAAAGATAGGTTATAGTCTGCAAGGGTTTGCTTCATCTACAGAATTTGTGCACAACAACGACCAGCTGCGATGTATTCAGCTTCCGTTGTGGATAGTGCGACAAAATTCTGCTTCTTGCTAAACCAAGAGACTAGAGCCTTGCCTAATAAATGACACGTACCGCTTGTACTTTTACGGTCGACTTTGCATCCCGCAAAATCAGCATCCGAATAACCAATAAGGTCAAAGGATGTAGATTTGGGATACCACAAGCCCACTGTAACAGTATCCTTAAGGTATCGAAAGATACGCTTAACGGCGGACATGTGTGATTCCTTAGGACTAGCTTGATAGCGAGCACACAGGCAAACACTAAGGGTCCGTTTGGATAGTCCCTCTGAAATTTTATTCTAAAAGTAGTTTTCTGAGAGTAAGTTATAAAGTTGTTTTCTGAGTATAGAAATTCTGATTTTGCGTTTGATTACTTTCATCTGGAATATGATTTTAAAAAATAAAATTTGAAGATTCTGTTTGGCCAAATATTTTTATAAAGTAATTTTTTTAACTATGTCCACACTATTTCGTGTCCGATTATGTCCAACTGTGTCCAAAAAACAAATTTTTGTATCCGATGCACGTGTCCACCACAGATTTTTTTTGTGTCCACAAATATGACATTCTTATGTGTCCACCACAGATCCGAAACTCGCGACGGAGGAGCTCGCAGCGGTGGAGTCGGACGAGGGCTGCTGGCGAGGGCGAGGACTTGAGCTCCCGACGGTGTAGTCGGACGAGGGCTGCCGGCGAGGGCAAGGACTCGCGGCGGAGGAGCTCGCCCCCGCCGGCCCACGACGAGAGGACGCGGCGGAGGAGCTTGCCCCCGCCGGCCCACGACGAACTTCGACCACGACGGGTGAGGGCCGCCGCGCGTCGGACGAGGGCTACCGGCGAGGGCCTCCGCGTTGGTCGAGGGCATGGCGGGCCGCCGCGCGTCGGGCGAGGGCCGCCGGCGACGGCCCCCGCGTCGAGGAGGAGCGCGTGTCCGTTCTCGAAGTTCGCCGGTGGCCTCCCGTCGTGGTCGAAGTTCGTCGGGGCCCTCCCGTCGTGGTCGAAGTTCGTCGGTGAGAGCCTCCGTTCTCGAGCTTTCTCTGGAGGAGGAAGAAAAGTTTGGAATGAGAGTGGAAATGAGCAGAGAAAGAAAAAGTTGGGGGTTTGGGGGTGGCGAGGGGGCGTGGGGCCCGCAATGGATGGAAAAAAAGATTTTGGAAAACAGCTTTCAGCTGTTTCCTAAAAACTGAGTTTAAACACTCATTTCAAAAAAAAAATTTGGAGAAGACTTTTCCAAGTATTGACTACCAAACGCAATTTTTGGGGGGAGTAACGTTTAAACTAAAAAAAGTGAGTTATAAAGCCTAAGCAAACAGGTCCTAAACATGATATCGGAATTACTAGCAGTTAGGTAAAGTAGACTACCAATCATACCTCGATACTTACGTTGGTCAACAGGTTTGCCGCTTTCATCAGGTTCCAGCTTGGTCGTAGTAGCCATAGGAGTGCTGATTGGTTTGACGTTGTCAAGATCAAACTTCTTTAGCATATCCTTTGTGTATTTTGACTGGCTGATGAATGTTCCTTGCGAAGTTTGTTTGACTTGCAATCCAAGGAAGTAGGTGAGCTCCCCCATCGTGCTCATCTCAAATTCGTTCTGCATACACTTAGCGAACTCTTGGCATAGATTTTCATTAGTGGACCCAAATATGATATCATCAACGTAAATTTAAACTAAAAGAATGGTGTGTTGAAAACTTTTGATAAAAAGTGTAATATCAATCTTCCCTTTTGAAAAACCTTTATCTAGTAAGAAATTGCTTAGGCGTTCATACCAAGCTCTGGAGGCTTGTTTGAGGCCATATAGCGTTTTCTTAAGCTTGAAAACATGGTCGAAAAATTTGTGATTTTCAAAACCAGGGGTTGTTTTACAAAAACTTGCTCCTTAATAAAACCATTCAGAAAAGCACTTTTGACATTCATTTGAAAAAGTTTAAAATTCTGAAAGTTTGCAAAGACACAAAGCATCCGAATGGATTCAAGTCTTGCAACAGGAGCATACATCTCATCGTAGTCGATACCTTCATCTTGGTTGTATCCTTGAGCTACTAGACGAGCTTTGTTGCTAGTGACTGAACCATCTTCATTTACTTTGTTACAAAAAACCCATTTAGTATCAATAATCGAATGGTTAGCTGGTTTAGGAATATGTTCCCAGACCTGGCTTCTTTCGAATTGGTTGAGTTCTTCTAGCATAGCGAAAATCCAAAATTCATCATTAAAAGCTTCTAAAACATTTTTAGGCTCAATTTGCGAAATAAAAGCAGTACTAGCAATAGAATCTCTTAAAGATGATCGAGTACTTACTCCGCGTGATACCTCACATATTACTAAGTTTTCTGGGTGTGATGGCTTTAACTCGAACTTCTTCAGTAAGCCCTCCAGAGAATTGGTTGCAGGGGTGGTATTCATCGGCGTGGAAGTTGATGGTTCAACATCATCGTCGGGGATATCTGCTGTACTATTTTCTTCATCAAAAGTCACATTAGTAGATTCTTCTACAATCATTGAACGTTTGTTGAACACTCTATATCCCTTACTCTTGACAGCATAGCCAAGAAAAATACCATCGTCAGCTTTGGCATCAAACTTGTCTAAGTTGTCTTTGGTGTTTAGGATAAAACAGCGACAACCAAACACTCTAAAATATGAGACATTAGGAGTCCTACCAAACCAAAGCTCGTAGGATGTTTTCTTCGAAATAGGTCGAATAAGCACCATATTTAAAACATGGCAAGCTGTACTGACAGCTTCTGTCCAAAAATATTTCGGAAGTGAAAATTTATTCAACATGACTCTAGCCATATCGCCAAGAGTCCTATTCTTCCGCTCCACAACACCATTTTGTTGAGGAGTTCGAGCACAAGAAAACTCATGATCAAAACCATTTGTTTCGCAAAACTTTTCAAAATCGGAATTTTCGAATTCGCCTCCATGATCACTTCGGATTCGAGTAATCATGTAGCCTTTTTCGTTTTGGACCTTTTTGGCAAAGATTTTGAAAACTGAAATAGTATCGCTTTTGTTTGAAAGGAAAAAAAAACCAAAATAAATCGTGAAAAATTATCTACTATAACAAAAGCATAGAGTTTTCCACCAAGACTGGCTACTCTACTGGGACCAAATAAGTCCATGTGCAGTAATTGCAAGGGTCTAGTAGTACTTACAGTGTTTAGGGATTTAAATGAAGATTTGGTTGCCTTATTCAGTTCACATTCGGCACACACTGTGTCCTTCTTGAATGTGATGTCGGGCAGACCTCTCACTAGCTTCTTTGTCGATAGCCTGGATATGGTATCCATATTGGCATGACCAAGACGCTGGTGTCACAACAGTCTTTCATCCTTGTGGGCGTAGAGGCATCTTCCTGCACTGTTAGTATTTCTAGATAGATAGAAAATATAAATGTTATCTTCTCTTATCCCTTCAAAAGCAATGTCTCCCGTTGACCTATCATAAATGTAGCATTATTCTGTCCAAAGTTAATATTATATTCATGATCAGCAAGATGACTTATGCTGAGCAGGTTATGCTTTAACTCGGTCACTAAGCAAACATCCTTTATTACAAGAGAAGAAGGATAACCAATAGTACAATTACCTATGATGTAGCCCTTTAAATTATTACCGAATGATACATATCCTTCCCTCGTCATTGATAGTGATGCGAAAAAATTTGCGTCTCCAGTCATATGTCGCGAGCATCCACTATCGAGAATTCACTTGCTTTTAGTTGAGGAAGGAAGGTCCACCTACATCACGAGTAGATGTGACCTTTGGTACCCAAGTTCTTGTGGGTCCTGAAATATTAGTCTTCGGTACCCATGCATATAGATTAATATCAACTAATTTTCTAATTCTATACTGTGGTGAGATATGACCATGCAATCCACAGTATGTGCAAGTAGCATGCCTATTTATGTTAGGAGCAGGTTGATAGTGATGTCTATATGCAGTATGGTTATAGTTATGTGGAACAACAGAATAGTGACTATATGTAGCAGCAAGATAATAGTTATGTCTATGTGCAATATGGTGATAGTTATGTGAAACAGCAGGATTGTGACTATGTATAGCAGCAGGATAATAGTTATGAGTAGATTGAGAATGATGTCTACGAGCATGTAGTTTACGTGCTGCATGGGAGTACGTGTACATATAAGCATGGTTACGTGCTGCATGTGGGTGACGTATTTTACTATTATGAGTGGTCTTGTATTTTGTGTGTGTTTTGTGACTGTGTGATTGGGTTTGAGGTTGAGCAACCTGTTTCACCAATCTGATCTCTAATTTCTTAGAGACAACATTCAGTTCATTACACTTAGCATTTAGACCATCAATCTTAGCAATAGAGATCTTATGTTTGTTCTTTTCTTCAGCAAGCTCTTTGTTGAGTGCTGAGATCTCACGTGTTTGCTTCTCAATAAGTGTTTCGGCATCATGTAAGCTTAACTTAAGCTTGAACACTTCATCAGTGACTTTCGTGGGTGGAGTGTCTCTAACATTTTCAAGTAAAGAAGAAAGATTTTGAATCTCTATTTCATAGCCTCTGATTTTCTCCTTGGCATGCTTATATTTACTAATGACTTTCTTGTGGTCATTTAGTAAGTCATTAAACGCATCATCAAGTTCATCAAATGTAAAATCATCAAGAGTTTCGCTAGTTACCTTCTCGGATGTTGCCATTAGGCAGACATTAGCAGTGTCTCGAGGAGAGTCATCTTCTTCCTCAGAATCACTGGCTTCGCTCTCGTGCCAAATACTAGTATTGGCGTACTTTCTCGACTAAGGCTTCTTGTAGGGCTTCTCATATCGGTTACCTTTCTTTGCGAAGGGACAGTCCTTTCGAACGTGTCCAGTCTTTTTGCAGCCGTAGCAAGTTGGTTCTTCCTCGTCGTCTTCTTGTTGTTCCTTCTTCCTTCGATTGAAACGAAAGAACTTCTTGAAGTTGCGGACTAGAAGAGCTTGATCATCACCTTCAGAATTGTCGTCGTCAGTCTCTTCAGGATCAGCCCTTCGACGATGAGCTTTTAGGACAATCTCTTTTGCCTTTGGAGCAGGTTCGTCGAAGTCTTTGAGGTCGAGCTCGTGGGTCATCAGCTTTTCCATCAAAGTTTCTATAGACATTTTGGTGAGATCATTGCCTTCTATAATTGATGTTACCTTAGGGTTCCAGATCTTCGGTAGCCCCCTAAGTAACTTGCGGATCTTCTCATGATTGGAGTATTGTTTGCCAAGAGATGACAGATGATTGATGACGTCAAGGAACCTTGTGAACATTTGGGCGATCGTCTCATTCGACTTCATCTTGAACGCCTCGTATTCTTGAGTAAGACGACTGATCTTAGATTCCTTGACTTGAGTGGTTCCTTCATGCATCACTTCCAGAAGCTTCCATAGAATCCATATTTCGTGCGAGGTGGTGCATGTCGAGACCCTGTTAAATTCATTCCTGTCTATTGCACAGAAAAGAGCATTAATAGCTCTAGCATCTAGACTCGCCTGTTTCTTTTCCTCGTCAGAATATTTGTCGTTGGATTTTTCGATGAGATCGCCCTCGACAACTATTCTGGCGGACTTTTTGTAACCATCGGTGACAATGGTCCACAGGTCAAAGTCTAGAGACTTGAGATAGAAACTCATTCTAGTTTTTTAATAGGTGTAGTTGGTTCCATCAAATAGGGGTGGCCTATGATTGGACTGTCCTTCACCATAGTTGGAAAACATAGGTTGTGTGGTTGCCATGGATCAGCTCTAGGATGTTAGTCCTTGTAAAGAGAACAGAGCTCTGATACCAATTGAAGAACAGGTAGGCAACTCTAGAGGGGGTGAATAGAGTTTATAACAATAATGGCCAAATAAAAATTAAACTCTTTTCACCAACAGTAAATAATCAGAGTAGTAAATGCGAAAATAAAAAGATCAAGAGAGCATACGCAAACACAGTCGTTTTTAACATGGTTTCCCTCGTGGAGGACTAGTCCAGGCCTGAGAACTCTAGCTCAAGATTAAATCCACTATTTGTGAAATAGTAGTTACATTCCGTGCCTTTTCTTCAGAAGAGCACGTCAACTTCTTACAAAGATCGTTGTGGCGATGCTTGAAATTTTTCAAGCGACTTTCTTGACTTTTGCACAAACTCCTAATTGAATAGCACTGAGCACTTTTAGGCTTAGGAAGCTTGTGGCTAGTAGATGAGAAGGTTAAGGCTTGTATGAGGCTTATAGAGAAGAGAAGATAATTGGATGATTGAAAATAAGAGAATTCAAGGCCTATTTATACTAGTTGGGATAGGCAGAATTCGGCCAGAATTCTATGTCAAGAATTCAAATTTTTGGTCGTTAGACAATTAGCATATAGTAAACCTTAAAAATTAGGGTCTTGTAATTTAGGGGACAGAGTTCGGCCCGAACTCTTTGTGGAGGCAGAGTTCGGCCCGAACGCTGTCTCCATGCTGACAGAATGCTCAATGGGCCTATGTGGGCTAGTTCTGGCTTGGTGGAGCTTATGGGTTTGTTTGGGGATAAGGTATAAGCCAAGAATACCCAGTGCTACTCAGTTTACATTTAGCTAGACTCAATAAATGTAAAAATAATACAGACTCTAAAACCGAGTACGCTGCAGGAGAGAGCCGACGTCCGTCTTGCACTGAGTTCTGTCTTGATGTGTCATATTGAATTATGACAAGTATCATATTGTCAATTTGTCAATATTTGGTTGACTGTGATTTGAGTCAACAGTTTCTCGTTAGTTTTAAATTGAATAATATTCCACTTTAGGTAATCAACAGATATTATTGTTCATTTACTTGCCTCTAGACATAGTGCAACAACAATAAATAATTTTGAATCGAATAACATTAACATGAATTGGATGTTGTGAATTTATAGATATACAACTTCGGCAAATTATTACAGTTTATCAACGAGGAAACTTATTGACACATTATAACATTATCAATCTTTGGCACAACTAAATCATTATGTTGGCACTATTTCTTCATTCTTCTAACAATTTTTTGTTCAAATTTTTTCTGCCAAATTGACCAGAAAAAGACTCCCAACGTAGATATCGGTCAACATCGGTAGCGTTGGTATCGGATCGGGACATGCCAAAACCAGGTACTGACCGATACCGAGAACTACGGTTCAAATAACATATGAAATTAGATTTACTAAAATAAGTATTTAGATGAACATATAAAGATTCCTAAATTGTCAAATTATCTCAAAACAAATCACCGACGACAATAAAAACAAAGCTTTTTTTTTCAGTAACAATAACTTTAATGTTACAAAACATGAAAGAGGATAGCTAGGACGCATGGACACTCCAAAATTGGTAACGTGTTCGTGCTGCATTAGACTAAACACAAAGGGTCCACAATCAATGTTGTGTCCGAATCGGCGTTCTGTATCATGTCGTAGTCGTGTATGTGCAACATAGTAAGGATGTGATGAAGCCTAAATGGTAATAACCAGAAACAACAAGTATCGAACACCAAAATTAGTTCTTTCTGAGTTGTTATCGAACTGAAAGACTAGTACAAATCATAGATTTTTAGTGTATGTTATAATATTTGACCTAACTAATTCATTCACATCAGCAGAATAGTTCAATAAAATATCAAGCAGAATAGGTCGACAACATAGTAGCAATAAGCAAAATAGTTCACCGATGAGGAGAAGAAATAGAGAATACAGCTCAACTTCCGTCGCTTAGCTAATACTGCTACTATAAAAGCAATAAACTTTACAGAAATAAACGAACGTGAAAGTTAATTTTCTGAATTGTTAACGAACTAAAAGACAAGCAAAATCAAAGAGTAAGCCGCAACCTACAATGTTTGACCTAATTTCATTCACATCAGCTGAATAATTCGATGGCACAACAAGTCGTAAGCAAAATTGTTATCCAACCGTTGCTGAATTTGACGAAAACATACATAAAATAGCTCAACATAGCTACAACTTGGAAGCAATAAACTTTGCAAAAATTAGGGTTTGGAAAACCTAGAGTACCTCAAATCTTCCCCTAAACTCCCATCGAACCCTACCATTCCATCATCATCGTCCGCCGCCACGATAATCTCCTCCTCCTCGTCATCATCATCCATCGTCCTCTCCGTGAACAAGAACACCGGGATCTTCCTCTCCGCGCCGAACTCCTCCATCATGTTCTTCACGTCGTCGTCGCTCTCCACCGAGACGAGCCTCGCGTCGAGGCACCCGTCGGGGAGCTGGAACCTGACGTCGACCGACCCAGGGTCGGCGCCGCAGATCTCCGCCATCTTCGATAGCAGCGACCGGAAGCTCACCGACCGTTCGACGGAGACCAGCCGGGTCTTGCCTCCGAGGTATAACGGCCTTCCCTGTCCGCTAAAGAACTCTCCGCCGAAGCTGCAGAGGAGCTTCGCTTTCTCTCCGCCCATACGAAACCCTAGCCCTAACTCTATGTTTCGCCGGAGGATCGCCGGAGGAGTGGGATTGGGAGATCTGGGGAAAGGAGGGGCATTCGGGGAAAGGAGGGGCAAACTTCGATGAAATTTGTGGGGGCATTTTGAGGTTTCCCTTGCGGGGCAGAATGGGAAGGATGGAAGTTTTGGAATACGTTGTTGGGATAAAAATAGGCTAATTTTGACAATTTTTCATATTAGAAGGACTGTCAAAAATTTTTACAGTCCTCCTCTTCCCCCTCCTTTGCTGCCTCATCCTCCTCCTCCTCCTCCGTCTTCTCTTCCTCCTCCTCCTCCTCCTCCTCCTCCTCCTCCGTCGTCGTCGCCTTTGATGCCTCATCCTCCTCCGCCTCCGCCTCCTCCGCCTCGTCCTCCTCCTCTTCTGCCTTCTCCTCCTCCTCCTCCCCCTCCCCTCCCCTCCCTCCCAGAGCTACTCCTCCGTGTCACGTCCTGGTCCCGTAGGACCAATCGTCCTCGCTAAGGCGTGATGTCGCATGAGCCTATATTACGCTCACGCAAGGCAGGTTCCATAACGGCCGATTACAACTGCTTGCGACGGGGTCGTCGCACAGAAGTCCCAAGCAGAAATATTGAGTAACAGCAGCAAAAATTTAAAGCAAAACACAAGTCATTCAAACTGCTCTTTATTGATATTGAAACAAAGATTACAACGTGGCGCGAGGCCAAGATTACAATCACTTAAGCTCACCCTTCTCACAATTACAAGTCACTCAGCTCTCTCTCATCTCTCAATACAATTTGAGTAGTCTAGCGGAAGCTTCGGATAGGCAATGTCCATACATTATGTCATGTATAAGTTCTGAGTCCATGGGGCCGCACGTCTCGAAACGCCAAGGAACTCCGTGCCTCGACGCATCCAAGCAAGCTTCGCGCCAACGAGCTTCTACCTGTGCCTGCAGATAAAAATTGTGTGGGTGTCAGTACTCAACTGTACTGGTGGAGTGAACTCCTCGCCCACTCATACAAAACCAACATGTTCATTTAGTTTGTGCAACATAACCCTTTATGATTGTTTTTCTATTCTTGCCTTAGGATCGATTTTAGGACATAGACGTATGGCCTATTTATGTCTCTAGACCATCATCGTGCTATCGCACCGATAACTTACTTATCGTTGTGCCTTAGACCATTCTCGTACTTGCAACATTAACGCACCGACTCGAGCTTGCCTTTTGGCCTATACTTAGCAACGCAACGATATGGTCGTGCTATACTCTATTCGTGCTTCAGTATAATCGAAGCAGTGCCTCCCCACTTAGTCTTTCACCTATGCTCGTGTCATAACAACGTGGTCATGCCATGACATATAGAGGTCGTGCCTCATAACTCATGATGCCTTAACCAACTTGCCCTACGGTCCTTCCTGACTTAACTTTGAAACGACTCAATTTGAACCTATGCACTTTGTGCCAACGAATTTATTAGTCTACCCATATCTCGTGCCGAAGTACGTGCCTTGGCTATAGCCAAATCATAGACTTATCGACTGTGTTGCATACCAAGTAAATAATTCGTAACCTACTCAAATCGGGCTCACACATCTTGACTCGCTTAAGGCATGCACGCGGATAGCCGCTACTATGCCGACTTATCTATATAAAAGGGTCACTAGCAATGTCAAGCTATCTTGGACCTTAATTGGATAATACGGTACGTTCGTATACAACGAGGCACGATCTCGCCGAATTTCCCGTACTACCCGCTCTACGGCACACCCCTCGGGCCAGGTCGCACACCATCCGAGGGTACCGCAGGCATGTTCCTCCTAGGCCAGACCGGTCCTGTGGCCGCAGGTACCATCTGAGGAACAAAACCATCCTTGTCGACAAGTTGTCCAATGACCATGCAAGACTCAACTCAATTTATCATATCCTTCCTTATTCATGACCATGCTTTCCATATTTCTATCGAGACTCCCAAGTAGCAGGATCGATCTCGGCGACAACCAGTCGCGTGAACTTTTTATCCTTTTAAAACCCAAGTAACGACTATTGCGTAGTCTTCCAGCTTAACTTGGACCAAACATGTGTTCTTTAACCGTAACATACTTACCCTTGAACATATTGTGGCTCGTGCCTTAAGTCCGAACGCCATCGGTATTTTGATTCCTCCGATTGACTGAGCGGGATGGGGCATTACATTATACACCACTCAGAAAAAATTTCGTCCTCGAAACTAAATGAGTACACTTATTGACTTATAATTCGACTCATCATCCAGTGACTCTCGCACTCACTTCGCCTTAATCAATATTCAAGTTCATTTCCAAACTAATGATCGCACTACTATCAATCTTTTACTTGAGCACGATTTTGAAATCCTCGATACTCTTCTGTTCCTTTAGTCTCATTTGAATTCAACGTATCATTTGTTTGGATCGTGCACATATTCCAGACGTCTCTAAAATACATGCATTTCAGCCAAGTCTCATGATAGAGAATTCGTCATTCTCACTCGAGTCGGATGGTGCACATATTCAGGCGTCCCTAAAATATATGCATTTCAGCCGAGCCTCGTGAGTGGGGTTTTCCTCTAGTTGAATCATTTCTATCCATCCATACCATTTTCCAATCCTTCGGATCAATCATGCCAATGTTATCTCTCGAAATATGGACGTCTCGCCTAACCGCTAGGCCATCTCTTAAGGCTAAAGTCAATGTCAGGATTGGAATCATAGTTCTCCAACAATAATACCAATACTGATCCCAAGTAAAATTCGGACTCTCATGAGTAAAAGTTCTATCAAACTGGATTGTCCTGTAGTAAAGACTAGCCCCAAGCAAAAGTTAAAGTGCCCTTAGAATTAGACTAAAAATAGACAAATAATAATGACACGTCATTTCTTATCCATAGCTAATCCAGTTTAGAGGAACTTTTATGTAGGACAGTCTATTTTTTGTTAGGGACTGCCCACCTCCCAATACCCTCCTCTAAAACCCTCTCAAACATATTCATTTATAATTTTCACTTTCTCTCTCTCTCTTTCTCTCTCTCTTTTCTCAAACTCTCAAATCTAAACTCATTTTTCTCTACCACCGCCATCTTTACCAAGATCTTTCTCTTCAAGTTCTAAACTTCTTTTGCTCCTCCTCCTTCTGCCGACGAGCTCGGCCCGCTGTCGAAACTTTGATACATTATTTCTTAGCATTGACAACACCAAAAATAAAACAAAAAACAAAAAACAAAATGGTCGTTGTCAAAATTTTGATGTCATGGGCATGATTGGAACGAGATTTGGAGAAATGGGTTGGGAGAGATTTAGAAATTTTCGACGAAAGTTAAAATTTTAAATCCATAAATTTCGAAGTAAGGAATTCTGACAGAGTCGCGGCTGGGAAGACACAGGACTGTAGAAAATTTCTATAGTCCTGACAACATACAGGAATGTAGAAATTTTTTAGAGTCCTGTAATGGACTGAAAATACACAGAATTCTTGTGTATTTTACAGTCCATTCGAAGACTGTAAATTTTTTTTACAATTCTGACAACCTAAAATTTTTCTACAGTCTTGTACATTTTAATTTGTGTGATGATCTTATTAGATTTTTAATGTGTTATTATCAATCTAATATGATGTTGTGAGACTTATCTCAAAAAAACAGATTTAAAATTGAGAGACTCATCTCTAAAATATATTTATAGACCGTATATATTAAGGTTTATTTTGAAATGAACAAAACTGAGAGACTTATCTCTGAGATAGATTTAAAATTTGAGTTTTTTTTAAACCGAATAGATAACTCATTTATTTTTAAATCGAGTAGATAATTTATTTATCTCTAAAATAGATTTTATAAAAATACTTATAAATGTAACTTAAAGATTATATGAATAATATAAACTCCTTCTAATGCTTCCACGATTATTAAAAACTTTTTTTAGGATTGTCAAAATTTTTGACAGTCCTTCAAATTGGTAGGATTGTCAAAAAAATTGACAGTCCTAAAAGGAACTTACGGTTAAAATTTTTGACAGCCTTAAAAAAATATATTGTTCAATGTTTTATGTAGGACTGTCAAAAATTTGACAGTCCCACAAATTGGAAGAACTGTCAACATTTTTGACAGTACATCATTGTCCCCGTTGTGACTGTGGACGAATTTTTGAAGCTCGTAACCATAAAATGGTTAAAAACTTTGAAAATTCTTCTAGAATGAATACTAATCATATTTTAGTTACTACATGATGAATTTTAGGCATCAACATGGATTGAGAGAGATTTGAAAGAGAAAAAGTTAGGAACTTTTTAGGGTTTGGGAAAAGAGAAGTGAGGAAGAAGACAAAAGAAAGGAAAAAAAGACTTATATACCAAAATTTGTGTCACCTCCGTTTTTCGTCATACGTATTTTCAGTATACGTGTACGAAATCTCGACCCGTAATCAGACTTGTCTAGCTTAATTTGTATGACTTGGTTTATTTTGATTTATTTTGATTTGGGTTCGGCTTGGGTTGGTTTGTTTTCGTTTAGGGTGGTTCATCATGAACCCAACCCCCTACCTACCACCATCTCCATTTAAAGCCCAACTACTTTCTCTCTCTTCACTTATTCTCATTTACTCTTCTTCCTCTCCTTTAACCTCTCCTCTAACCTAAGAAAACCCATAGGCAAGTGCACCTTGCTTCCACATGAGAACCCATTTTTATGGTTCATTTATCTTCCTCTCGTGATTCTAAGATAGTTTAGAGCCTGCCATTTTGCATTTTGAAGTTTTAATTTTTGTAGATCTAAAAATTTGTCATTCTCGAATTTTGGTGGTTTTGATCTATCAAACTTCCTTATTTTCAAGTTTTGATCGTTCCAGATTGTTGAGATTTGTGTTATACCCCATTTTGATTTATGAAAGTCCCATTTTTGGCTTAGATTGAAGGTTTCATGGAATTTGGAGTTATGGAGGTTCCTTACGCTCACGTTTATTCGTGCCAGCATAGTATCAAACTCTATGCCCAAGTTTATTCGTGTCAGCGTGAATCTGGATTACACAAGACTGTTTTACGCGTAAAACAAAGTCTACCCTGCCTTGGCGTAAAACAAGTTTCATGCGTAAACTTTACTCCTTTACGCGTACTTCCTTTACACGTACTTCCTTTATACGTACTTCCCTTGGCGTACTCCTTTACACGTACTTCCCTTGGCGTACTCCTTTACGCGTACTTCTTTTACACGTACTTCCTTTATGCATACTGTAGTGTCTCGTCCCGCTCAGTCAATCGGAGGAATCGGAACACCGACGGCGTTCGGACTTAGCCTTGCAATGGCTGCTCGAAGACATCGCTCGGTCGAGACGACCGCTCGCTCAGGTGGGATAGTTTTGGTGAAATCGCCTCATCTTTGCCTTCACATAATAAATCACATGTTTTTAACTTGCATAAGTAGGCTTGATAATAAAAGAGACGAATCCACATAGATAAGGGAATAATCCCGATGAGTCGAATTGAGTTAGAATATGGAAAGGTCCAACGGTCGGCTTAGAGTTGGTGCACGGCGTGCTTCGAAAATGACACTCGATCCTTCGTCCCGTGGCTTGGGAGAAGGAAAGTTGGTTTGAGTTGGCGAAGTTATGAACGTAGCCTAAATCATAGGCGTCGCCCACATAAATGCTTCATAAAGCATGCACGGTCCTATCGTCCAAGGCTTGGCATAGCCTTGGCTTGTCCATGAGTTAAGTTGCATTGAACGGATTGTGACATAAGTCTAGGCACCCAAATGACTTGGTCGTTCAGAAGTCGAATGCATGCACGGCACGTTTTCGCAATGCGAGGCTTGACGTAGCCTTTGCTCGTCGAGTCATTGTGCGTTTAAGTAAAGCAAGTTATGTTAGGCTATCGGAGTAGTACCAAATACGGTCCTACAAGTTCTACGACTGGGATAACCATATAGTCTTACGGTCTCAAAGGCCTGTCATATTAAGTATGACTTGGGCGATAGCGTCGCGTAGAACATAAGTCGGTTTAAGGCACGATGTCGTGGACTTAGTGTTTGAGGCAATGACCACAATTAATTCAGGTGAGTTTTGGAGAAAGGACTATCAAATAGGTATTCATGAGTGGAATAAAATAATATGGCAACATGGAAAGAATGTTCGCGACCGTGGGTCGTCGAGGGGTCTCAAGGATAGAAGTCTTGAACTTAGTTTTGAAAGAGATGGTAACACTGAAAGAAGGATGACTGTGTGAGACGTCAGTTTGAGTCGAGTCTTGCGTGGTCATGGACAACTTGTACAAGGTAAAAAGGAAAGGTTTCCTCGGATCGACAACCTGGGGCCACAGGACCGATCCGACCTATGAGGAAACAGGTATAGCTGTGCCAGGTAGAGGCAACAGGTATTCGGTGGACGGTCATTGGGGCTCGTTACTTGCTTTGATCGGACCATCCTATACACCAGCTATGAGTCCAGGATGGCTTGTTCTGCTAGTGACCCGTGTTCATATAGATGTTGACAAAATGGCGGCTATCCGCGCGTATGCCCTTGGAATTGAGTCGAATCGAAGGTGTATACAAGTTAGAACATTATGCTTGGGGCCTAAGATGTGGCTTCAGCATAGGCGACATGCTTAGCATAGGGATGTGGCGTCGAGTCGTAAGTCTTGGCATATAAGTTGCATTTGTTGGATCTGAGTTGTCTAGAGTTTAAGTCAGGAACCGCCGCAAGGCAAAGTCGGTCGACACAAGTTCAGAAGTCTTGATTGGGTCAGTTGGTGATAAAAATAGCAAGGGCTGCGAGGCGACGATATGATTGAGTCTCATTGAGTTGCGAGACACGACCTCAACAAGGACTTATAGCACGGTTACACGGGAATGGAGTCTTATCGCGTAGTTGCGTCTCTGATTTTAGCCGTAAGGCAAGCACGACTTGATAGGTTAACGTTGGTTGAGTTGATGTTGCATTACAAGCACGAAATGGTCTTGAGACACAAAATAGGCCAAGGCGTCTGTCCTAAAACTGATCCTAAGACAAGAGTAGAAAGACAATCAAGAAGGGACTATGATGCACAAAGTAAATCAAACGTGTCAATTTTGTATAGGTGGACGAGGAGCTCATTCCACCAGTACAGTTGAGTACTGACACCCACATAGTTTTTATGTACAGGCACAGGTAGAAGCTCGTAGCGCGGAGCTCGCTTGGATGCATCGAGGCACGGAGTTCCTTGGCGATTCGAAGCGTGCGACCGCATGGAGTCAAGACTTATACGGGACATAATGTATGGACGTCGCCTTCCGAATCTTTCGCTGGCTCAAGCGTTGTATCGAAAGATGAGAGAGCAGAGTGAACTTGTAATGTGAGAAAAATGAGCTCGAGAGACTTGTAATCTTGGCCTTGCGCCCTTTGTAATCTTTGTTTCAATATCAATAAAGAGCTTCTTGAATAACTTGTGTTTTGCTTTAAAATTTCTGCTGCTATTATTCAATGTCTCTGCATGGGACTTCTGTACGACGACCCCGTCGCAGCCGCTGAAATCGGCCGTAATGGAACCCGCCTTGCACGAGCGCAATCTAGGCTTGTGCGACATCACGCCTTAGCGAGGAAGATCGCTCCTACTGGAGCGGGACGTGACATAATGGTATCAGAGCACGGCTTTACGTCCTTGGACTATCGATTGAATTCTTTAACTCCGTTATTTTTGCAAACTCTGAATTGTGCTTCTGCAAGTTGATATCGTTGGTGAGCTCTCTCTCAAATATCCCACGGATGTCCATACAATAAGTCTATCTATTTTGCAAAACGTAGAAGAACAGTTTTTGATAAAATAAAAAGATGGTTTGCGTAAGCACAGTTGGCTAAGTCAGGCTGGGCATTTACACCAAGGATTGTGTCGACCTTAGCAAAGTCGAGTGCGGAATTTATAATGTTATGAGCTAGAATGAGTTGAACTCGATTGAGTAAAGTGAGATGACTATCGATAGGGGTGCTATCGAGCGACGATATCGTCGATGTGATATAGATGAGCGTGCTTGGAAATTGAGGAATGGTTCGAACGAAAAACTTGATGAAGTCGATTTTGATTCGAATGATAGTTGAGAATTTGTTGAATGACTTCATCCCTGAGTGGTGTATGTGATAGCCTCAGGGATGTCAATCGGTCGATTGAGGATTCGGGTGTCGATGAGTCTATCAGTAAGCGTCGCGTTATGCAAAGCCTTAGATTGAGTATTGTTGAACAAGTGTAACTTGGGATTTGACAAGTTGATTCGAACAACTTAGAAGTTGACGCGTACGGAACGTGCACGGGATTGAGGATTGCGTAAGTATGAAACGCGAAGATGATTGAGTAGATAAATCAAATTGAGGAAAAGTTAAGGTGTAGTGAACGGATGACTTGATAAAAGAAATCGATAGGTGGATCGTATAGAAAAATTTAGCACGATGGGTAGATAGCGTGCATGAAAAAGTTAAATTTTGAAGTTACGCGAATGACTCGAAGGATTAGATTAAATGTTGCTCGACGATTTGAGTTAGCAAAAGGACGATGCAAATTGAGAAAATATGTTGGTCGTTGACTTATGATAGACGGATGAACAATACGCGAATTTAGATTTGAGGAAATTGATGTTGTGAATGATTCGAGGTATAATGATCGAACTTAAATTGACTGTCGAGGAGATTATCCAGTCGAACGATGGCATTATTCGTACGACTCAAAATTGGTTGCAAAGGAAGATCGTCAGGTTACGCATATCGTCGATGGTATTGAGGCATATCAAAGATCGATATGCGATAACTCGGAGGTACTCTGACTCGGCGAGTGACGATCATGCAAGTGTTATTGTCCGGTTGGATGCTATACTTAGGATTTTAATTGAGACAAATGTTGGATGAAAACAGGAGTGTCTTGATGGTTACGCGGATAACCACAGCGTCGACATTCTTGTCTTGTGCGAGTGCAACTCCAGCCTCGCACATGTGTCGTATCGAATTTGGGGCGATCGTTCCGCGTGAGCGCTGACATGGTGATTCATGTAACGGGAATGATCGAACTCGAAAAATCAGGATGCGACAACTTTGATTGTCTCGACTTGTCGGTTTGATGCGAAGGAAAATTGAGGATGTTAGGACTTGCGATTGATGAATAAAATAAACTTGAGGATTGAGTAGGTCCAATCTGCGCATCGAGAATAAATTAGTCTAGACTCGAACAAGAGTTACGTCCCGATGAGGATGATTATTCCGCGGGAGCATGCATGGTGATTCATGCCCACCGTGGATAATCTGAATCGCGTGAGATCGGGGCGCAACATATTGTTAAGATAGGCGACCTCATAATCGAATGTGTGAATTGGGATGAATGACTTAGAAAATATGAAATATGAATTATGGTTTAGCGATGAATTGTGTTGTAGCATGCTTGACTTGGAAGGATTGATAGGTGTAGTATGTCGAACGTGTTCGAAGAGACTGACTATGCAAAACAACTTGATGAATGAGTGATATTGATATGTCAAAAAATTGGTTGAAACGTGAGTTATCGTAGGATGGCTTTGCTGAATGACTCGGACCCCATACGACGACTGTTGGGATGTGTGTAGGGAATCTATGCTCGAAGTTTAGAAATTGGAGTGATGCGAGCTTGGGTAGAAAAATCCCGTACTATCAATTTGGTTTGACCTTAGGATGGGGTCAATGTTGATATTGTTATTTGGAAACTATGATTCCAATAATGATGGAAAGACATAGCCTAGCGGTTAGGCAGACGTCCGAGTACGAAGTGGTAGGATTTGTGGAGGCACCACTCATGAGTATCGGTTGACATGCACGTATATCAGGGACGCTTGAATATGTGCACGATCCGACTCGAGTGGTGATGGCGGGATTCGCTATCACGAGGTTTGGTTGAAATACATGTATTTTGGGGATGTCTAAAATATGTGCACGATCCAAACTAAGTGATATGTTGAATCAAGTGAGACTTGAGGAACAGAAAAGTGTCGAGGATTTTAAGATCGTGAGTTTTGAAGAAAGGATTGAGGGTAGCACGAGCGTGGCTCGGATTTGAGAAATGCATAGAGAAAATGTGCGCGAGAGTCGTTGAACATTCGAGTGATAAGTCGATGAGTAAGTGTACTCAGTTAGTTTCGAGGACGAAACTTTTTCTGAGTGGTGTATGATGTAGTGTCCCATCTCGCTCAGTCAATCGGAGGAATCGGAACGCCGATGGCGTTCGGACTTAGACTTGCAACGGCTGCTCGAAGACATCGCTCGGTCGAGGCGACCGCTCGCTCAGGTGGGGTATTTTTGGTGAACTCGCCTCATCTTTGCCTTCATATAATAAATCGTATATTTTTAACTTGCACAAGTAGGCTTGATAATAAAAGAGACGAATCCACATAGATAAGGAAATAATTCCGACGAGTCGAATTGAGTTAGAATATGGAAAGGTCCAACTGTCGGCTTAGAGTTGGTGTACGACGTACTTTGAAAATGACACTCGATCCTTCGTCCCGTGGTTTGGTAGAAGGAAAGTTGGTTTAAGTTGGCGAAGTTATGAACGTAGCCTAAGTCATAGGCGTCGCCCGCATAAATGCTTCATAAAGCAAGCACGGTCCTATCGTCCAAGGCTTGGCATAGCCTTGGCTTGTCCATGAGTTAAGTTACATTGAACGGATTATGACATAAGTCTAGGCACCCAAATGACTTAGTCGTTCAGAAGTCGAACGCATGCGCGACACATTTCCGTAATGCGAGGCTTGACGCAGCCTTTGCTCGTCGAGTCGTTGTACGTTTAAGTAAAGCAAGTTATGTTAGGCTATCGGAGTAGTACCAAGCATGGTCCTACGAGTTCTACGACTGGGTATAACTATATAGTCTTACGGTCTCAAAGGCCTGTCATATAAAGTATGACTTGGGCGATAGCGTCGCGTAGAACATAAGTCGATTTAAGGCACGATGTCGTAGACTTAGTGTTTGAGGCAATGACCATAATTGATTCAGGTGAGTTTTAGAGAAAGGACTATCAAATAGGTATTCATGAGTGGAATAAAATAATATGGTAACATGGAAAGAATGCTCGCGATCGTGTGTCGTCGAGGGGTCTCAAGGATAGAATCCTTGAACTTAGTTTTGAAAGAGATGGTAACACTGAAAGAAGGATGACTGTGTGAGACGTCAATTTGAGTCGAGTCTTGCATGGTCATGGACAACTTGTACAAGGTAAAAAGGAAGGGTTTCCTCGGATCGACAACCTGGGGCCACAGGACCGATCAGACCTAGGAGGAAACAGGTATAGCTGTGCCAGGTAGAGGCAACAGGTATTCGGTAGACGGTCATTGGGGCTCGCTACTTGCTTTGACCGGACCATCCTATACGCCAGCTATGAGTCTAGGATGGCTTGTTCTGCCAGTGACCCGTGTTCATATAGATGTCAGCAAAATGACGGCTATCCGCACCTATGCCCTTAGAATTGAGTCGAGTCGAAGGTGTATACAAGTTAGAACATGATGCTTGGGGCCTAAGATGTGGCTTCAACATAAGCGATATGCTTGGCATAGGGATGTGGCATCGAGTCATAATTCTTGGCATATAAGTTACATTTGTTGGATCTGAGTTGTCTAGAGTTTAAGTCAGGAACCGCCGCAAGGTAAAGTCGGTCGACACAAGTTAAGAAGTCTTGATTGGGTCAGTTGGTGATAAAAATAGCAAGGGCCATGAGGTGGCGATATGATTGAGTCTCATTGAGTTGCGAGGCACGGCCTCAACAAGGACTTATAGCACGGTCACACGAAAATGGAGTCTTATCGCGTAGTTGTGTCTCTGATTTTAGCCGTAAGGCAATCACGACTTGATAGGTTAATGTAACACCCAGTTTTCCAAATGAGGGTATTTTGGTCATTTTTTTAAAATTTTGAGAATTAATTGGAATTATTATGTATTATTTAGATTTATTTAATTAATGTGATTTTTGAGTGATTTTTAGAATAATTATTTTGGTGTTTTAGAGACTTTGACTTAAGTTGACCTTGTAGACTAACCTAGTGGCTAACCTAGGTCTTGACTAAGAGATTAGGATTTGAGAACCTAGGTTGACTTAAGTTCATGAGGATGAACTCATTGGGATTAATTTGGTGAAATTAGGAATTAGTTTGGTCTAAGAATGGCTTGTGAAGTCACAAGTCATAATCATGACTTAAACCAATTAGGACTCAACCAACTAGGCAAAAACCCTAGTAGGCCCTATGGCCAGCCAAGAGATAGCCCTCCCCTCTATAAATATTCTCCCAAATTTTAGGGCTAGCCTCTTTCTTAAGGTTTATCCAAGTTTTTAGAAAGGGGTAAGTTCCATCTTCATAAATTCATAATAAATTCATTTCAAGTCCTTTTTCCTTCAAACAAATTCCAATAGGCTCTAAATCTTGTGTTCTTGCTGTTGGAAATAAGTTTTGACAGGGAGCAAACAATTTGGAGAGCTTTTGGTGGTTTGAGAGATCCTTCTCTTTGGAGCTTTTGGGGGTTTGAACACCTATAGGTATAATCCTATTTAATGCCTTTAAATTCTGTCAAAAATCATTTTTAGGGATCCCCTAGCCCTCACCCAACTGTAGGGTAGGCTAACCCTAGGTTTTGGGCTCGTTTCGTGTCCATATTGGACACGTATCAGAGCAATGGTGTAGGTGTTCGACGAAATGTCTCAAAGGACATTTCGTTCGAGTTTTTCGATTCTAATTGAATGGAAAGCTAGCCCTAGGTGTCGTCTAGGGATTTCCAGTGTCTTGTGATGGTTTGTGAGTCGTGTCGAGTCATGGGGACACGGGAACACGCGAGTCGGGGGCGTGCGCGCGGCACTGTAGCTCCCCTGCTACTCGGGGGCTACTGCGCGCTCGTTTCTCCACGTGGACACGTGATTTTTGGCATAGTGATAGGTTCAGTGACTGACACGAGGCTCGCAAAGTTTCACGAGTCCTCGTGTTGTGTCGGACACGTTATTTTGTGTGCACGGGGCAACACTGTGTGCGTGTGCTGTGTGTTGTTCTGTTGGTTTAAATCGAATTTTAATGATTTAAATTATGTTTCAATGGTTAACTAGATCCTAATTATCATGTTTAAACCCCTGTTGCAATTGCTTACACAATAGTTTAGGTTTAATGTGGTATTTTTGGATTCGAACATGAGAAAATAGGATTTGTTCTGATACCTTCACTGATACTGGTTTTTCCAGTTTTTCCAAACAGTTTAAATTTCCTTTTCCTGTTATGTTTTATCAATTAAATTGAACCCACATATCATGTTACATGTTGGTTAAGTATTTTCATTCAAGTTTTGGGTTGGTATGTTGTGATATGGAATTTGGTTTGTGTTCCCAGTTTTTCAAAACTGGGAATGGTTCTTAAATTGTTTTAAATCAAATTCCCTTCCTTTTTAAAGAACTGTGAATGAAATTACTATGGACTGATTTTGGGTTTTAGTTAAAGGATTCATGACATGAATTAGTATTCTTTCTTAACTGTAAAACTGAGTTTATTCCTTGATTCAGTGTAATTTCTGATACCATGTGATACTGTGAATTCCAGTTTCCTTCCAAACCAATAAATTCCAGTTTGTGTAGTGCTTCTCAATTAGTTTTTGATCCTTACATGTCAAATATCATGTTAGCTAAGTTATTGGCATTTAATGTTGGCTTTGGGATGAGTAGAATAGGATTAGTGTAGTGGTTAACTGTGTTAACTGCAGTGTTCCCTGTTTTTGTAAAAAACTGAGTTGACAGTTAAAACCTGGTATTGATTTCCCTTCCCCAACTGTTAAATCCTAGTCTAATTGCTTTTTGATTCATTCCATTATTCCCTTTTTTCTTACTGATTAACTTTTAACTAAATTAGTCCATGATTGAGTTGCCTTTTTCCTTACTGTTAACCTGGAAATGTGTTGGCTAGGATGAGTTTGTTCTCAGTTTTTAATCAATACTGATAAATTGATTTCCTTTCCATTTATTCTCTGTTCATTCACTGTCTTTGTTCACAAATTGATGTTAGTTTGCATATATATGGTAATGTGTTAAGTAATCAAACCTGTGAATGGTTCCTTGGAATATTGTTACTGCAACTGACAGTAACTAGAATTTTCATGTGTGTAAACTGGGAAGGGTTTTTAAACTATATTGCCACTTTGATAGCTGAATTCTTCCTCCCTGCACACATTGTTAACTTCTATATTAAAACTGAATTGAGGATTCACTATTGGACTGTTATGTGGGGTGTAATCTAATGTCAATTCCAGTTTTGTTTCTTAACTGTTAAGTGAATGATAAATCTGAGATTAAGGATTATTTATGTATGGGAATTGGTATGAAGAGTCTTGGTGTCAATTTGATAACTGTTTTCATTGATTCCCTTTCCATTGCTTTCCTATTTTAGATAACTGTTAACTGTTTTTTCATACCTGGGAATTAGTCCCTGTTTCCAGTTTCTTGCACATGTACATACACATGTCCTCTCTAGCCTTGACACACACCAACCCTCATGTTATGGCACACAAACACACACCTACACTAGTAGGCTGTCCCCTCTCTTTTCATGTGTATTTGCATTTATATTTTGAGTTTGCTATATAAGATTCCTATATATGATTGTGTATATATATTAGATATATATATATATATATATATATATAGTGTATGTGATACTATGATATAGTGTATTGTATATGTATGATGTCTTGATGTGTGAGGTTGTGATATGTGTCATAGAGTATGGAATGTCATAGGGCTAATGTAGTGTAGATAATAATGTTGTGTTATGATGTTATAGAGTGTTAGATAGATGCTTCCTAAATAGACTTTTAGTCATAATATAACCTAGAATAGACTTGTTAGAACCTAGAAAGGGTTGGTTAGACCTAGATTAGACTATTTGACTAGTTTGACTTAGGTTGACTTGGTTAACCTAGTTTGACTTCTAGGGTTGACCAGAGTTGACCAAGAGTTGACTTTGGTCTAATTTGACCTAGATTCATGTAGAACGCATTGTAGTGCATGTTATTTACCATTCTGGACTTGTTGTGACTTGTGCTGTTCTAATAGGAGCCAGACACCACTCCTCTGACAGTATATATATTCTCCAGATTCTCAGGTTACAGGCGAGTACATTCTCTGATCATTTCATATCTTGTTTAGGATTATATTCCTGCTTTAGATTACTTTACATGATGCTGACACGTTGGAAACACGGATTAGTACTATATGGATCTGGTTGTGCGATGTTATCCCCTTAGCGGATACATCGGGTATTCGTGTTCGTGTACTTTATCGGGAACATCGTGTACTCTTTGTATTTGTTACATTCGTGTACGAAACGTGTGAATCGTGTATAATCATATTTTCACATGACCTTCGTGTACAATAACATAACGTAGCTGGATCCTTGTGTATTGATTGGGGAGGGGGAGTAGAAGTGGTTATGTTTTCAATCCAGTAGATTACTCGTATACAAACCTCTGTAGATTACTCGTGTATAACATCGTGCCGTCTACATAACCATCTTGTGCTCTGAATCACTAGCACTGTTAGTTCTCTATATATTGTAGCTATTTACTTACAGTCTCTCTCTTTTATCATATTATTCTTCAGATCCTGTATCATACTCTCTAGCATGTTTATATTTCCTAACCGGTTATGATTTTGTTGAGATATACTGTACTCGCTTCCGTCCTGACTGGACCTGTTGAAAATTTTACAGTGAATGATGAGGCTCTGGTGTCTATCCCTCTTGGTGCAGCATTAGACATCACTAGTGACTTGGACCTACTGGCAGTTGATGTTACTTCCATTAGTTTAGGATTGCCTTACTATTTTGGGATTACTGTATTAGACTTGAGATATTCTGAGATGTATTTATTTTAGACACTTAGAATTCTGGATTTGTATCTCGGTGATGTTACATTCCTGGTTGTTATCTATCTTTATCTTTTTATCTCATTCATGTTCTATCCTAGATGTGGTTGAGTTATATTGTGTTATGTCACCCCCATTCGGGGAGTATAACTGTATATTACTCTTATCTGTTAGATGTTATGACCTAGGACAGCGTTCTACCGCCGATACTGTGGCGTAGGCTGGACGTACCCACGTCACGTGCCCTTATTCTAGGGTGCGGGTCGTGACAGTTAACGTTGGTTGAGTTGATGTTGCATTGCAAGCACGAAATGGTCTTGAGACACAAAATAGGCCAAGGCGTCTGTCCTAAAACTGATCCTAAGACAAGAGTAGAAAGACAATCAAGAAGGGACTATGATGCACAAAGTAAATCAAACATGTCGGATTTGTATGGGTGGGCGAGGAGCTTATTCCACCAGTACAGTTGAGTACTGACACCCATATAGTTTTCATGTGTAGGCACAGGTAGAAGCTCGTGGCGTGGAGCTCGTTTAGATGCGTCGAGGCACGGAGTTCCTTAGCGATTCGAAACATGTGGCCGCATGGAGTCAAGACTTATACGGGACATAATGTCTGGACGTTGCCTTCCGAAGCTTCCGCTGGCTCAAGCGTTGTATCGAGAGATGAGAGAGAGCAGAGTAAACTTGTAACGTGAGAAAAGTGAGCTCGAGATACTTGTAATCTTGGCCTTGCGCCCTTTGTAATCTTTGTTTCAATATCAATAAAGAGCTTCTTGAATAACTTGTGCTTTGCTTTAAAATTTCTGCTGCTATTATTCAATGTCTCTACATAGGACTTCTGTGCGACGACCCCGTTGCAGCCGCTGAAATCGGCCGTTATGGAACCCGCCTTGCACGAGCGCAATCTAGGCTTGTGCGGCATTACGCCTTAGCGAGGACGATCGCTCCTACGGGAGCGGAACGTGACACATACTTCCCTTGGCGTACTCCTTCGACGTACTCCTCTTGGCGTACTGTCCTGCCCGGAGGCTTCTTAGCACTAGCGTATCTTACCCCTTGCCCGACGCAGTATGGCCCTGGCATCCATTGCACTAGATTCACCTTTATTGGGCGCATGGCACCCCTTATTATATCCTTATCCCTTTTGACATGAACTCGATATAATCATGATATGTTAATATTGTAATGATAATCTGTATACGGCATGATTTTATGACAATTAATGATAGTGGTCCGTCGTGGCGTGCTCCTAACAAGTAACAAGTACAAGTAACATGATATGATGGTGACCCATTGTGGTGCACCTCTGACAAGTAATCCTGACATGAACTCATGAACACCGTTGCGACGGTTATCTTGACCTGCTAAGTAATCTTGACATGTAACCTTGAACGTTGTTGTGACGGCTAACTTGACATGTTAAGTAAATTTTCATCGTGACACCGTGGGTGATTGTATTGAATGTGCTTGTATAAGCTACCAGTCTTGTCTTGCATCATGTCTAGGACATGAATTCCTGGTTACCACGGTCAGGGATTCATACTGAATCTGACTAGGATAATGTAACCAGGAATTCATACTGAATCTGACTAGGATAATGTAGCTCCCCTTCCCGAAAATTTAGAAATAGTTTATTTTTAATTATTTTATTCGAATGATAATTTTTAGATTTCTGTAAATAAATATTGTTTCGTGTACACAATGTTACGTGAAAGACCTACTTTAGAAATTATGATTTTATTAAGTTCATTGAGAAGTTACAGATAGAAATGTTTATAGGTTTATATATATTCGTATATATATATACATATTGGATTATATATATATGCAGATGTGGGGACATATACGCTTAGTGTATATATATATATATATATTTTTTTTTATATATATATATATATATATATATATATATATATATATATATATATATATATATAATATGTGAAGAGGAATATAATATTTTATTGATGAATATATATATATATAGGAAAATATAGGGATATATAATTGGTGTGGATATTTATATATGTGTGTGTATAAATATTAATTGGTGAATATATACGTATATATGTATATATATTATATATGGAGATATGTATATATATATATATTGTTATGTATATATATTTAATATTGTTTTCTTTAAATACTATAAATAGGTATAAGTAACTATAAATGATTATATATAGATATATATATATAAATGTATATGTATATATGTATAAAATATATATTGTATATATGTAGAAGTATGTATATAAGTATATATTAGGCTAAGCATTATAAAAGAAAAAGAAAAAGAAAAGGAAAACAAAAAGGAGGAATGGGAAATTCCAGCCTTGTGCTTGTGCTCGAACCCGTGCCAGCTTCACCCGAACTCCTTACAACCACAATCCCATCCTAACTAAACCAGCAATGCAAATCCTCCCTACCAGGCCCTTAACAAATTCCCCAAGCCTTAGCTAACCCCTCTCAACTGCTTAGACCCCGACCCCCCCTGTGAACACAGAGCCAAACCAACTCAGCCGGACCTTGTAGGGCCCACTGGCCGACCCCACAGTAGCAAATTAAACCAGGACTCCCTGAACCCGAGCCCTTGGCTTTACGGAATAAGGTTGCACTTTGCAGTTATATACCCATATCCCATATCGTATACATATAGATTTTATACCGCCGAGAGAATCGAGAGGGAGGAACTCCCGAAAACTTGAAACCCTAAACGGAGATCGCGCCGCCACCACCCTAGCCTGGGCGCGCCCCGCGTGCACGCGCGGGTTGGCAGTCGCCGACGAGGGCCGCCGTCGGCCGGCATGGCAGCGCTCAACGCGCGAGCAATGGGAAACGTCGACAGCAGCAGGTGCTGCGCGAGAGCAACTTTACGATTGCTTTTCATCGTGCTCGGTCGACCAATGGTCGAACCGTCTTCGCAGGTTTGTTGACAACCTTATCCTCTGTTTTTCCCTTCAAATGGATTCTACCGTCATGCGTTAGATTCTTCGAAAATTCGATCCAAAGATCGAGAAAAATCTCGAAATTCGGAATGTAGAGACTGTCCCAAAGTCCCCAGTTTGAGTCCCGATTTCTTGCAAAACAGTGATCTATTTCGAAATCCTTTTGAAGACGTTTATCGACAACATGTAGGGCAACAAAACCCTTCTTGTAGTTTTAAATATATCTAGGTATTCACTAAATGAAACCTGTGTAAAGTTCACGAAAAATCTGTTTTTAAAACTAGAAAAACGCTCCACACAACGTGCGTCACGCCAATCCGGACGACGTGGTCGCAAACCGAAAGCATTGAAAGCTGCGTAACGGCTTCGTGGTCGTGTGGGCTTTGACGGAATTCAAATTGGTCGCGTGTGTGCGACGAATTCGACGCGTATCTGTCGAAATCGTCCCGTATCCGTACAATGCAAATTCAGTCATAACTTTGTACATGCTCGCAAGATCGAGACAAAACTTGTGCCAACAGGATCGTATCATTTTTCTGGTCCTGCATGCCAAGTGTGGTCCAATTCTGAGACAGTTGAATCCGACGTCGTTTTGTGGGCCCTACGGTCCCACTCAACGGGTGATTTTGTGCACGGTCCGCCGGAATCCAACTTTGGACATATGGTTGGGTTCGTATCGGAAAACTGGATCCATAGACATATAGTTGACGACTTTAGAGACCATTGACTCTGGCACGCTTTTCGGTGCAAAGCGGGTCCAACGGCGGACATCGTTTTTGCCCAAAATTACCGTTTTGCCCCTGTGTCCAGAATTGGACGTAAGGACAGACAATCCTAGCTAATTGGACTATTCTGAGATCATTGGTATTGTTTATTTCAGCTTCTGGGGACTGTTGTATGGGTTTTGACTATAGTGGCACATTGAGTAGTTCAGATTGTCGGTTTCACCAGCAAAGGACCACAGACGAGTACAGTTTATTGTCTGCATTTCGATATTGATTTTCACTATATTTTATTGGTTGGCCTTTGGTTATGTGATTATTTTTTATGATAAATTGTGGAGTCGGGAATTAGAAGTACCAAAGATATGTGATCTGACCATAGCCCGTGTTAGACATTGTAGCCCGTGTTTACTTTCTACAGTAGTGTAGCCCATGTTTACTTTCTGCAGTAGTGTAGCCCGTGTTTACTTTCTGCAGTAGTGTAGTCCATGTTTATTTTCTGCAGTAGTGTAGCCCGTGTTTATTTTCTGCAAGTAGTGTAGCCCGTGTTTATTTTCTGCAAGTAGTGTAGCCCGTGTTTATTTTTCATGCAAGTAGACCTCGTAGACCGTGCGGTGTAGTACCCCAGACCGATCACATATCAAAGGTACTTCTAGCAGTTGGGGAAAGTCTGTTGTGTCTATTTATTTACTATTAGTTTTCTGTATTTCCTGTTTATTTTCAAAACCCATAATTGATGTCTAACCTTTGTTTTATAGTCATTTTCTTTATTTAAAATTGCATTCAGTGAATTGTGCTCATTCCATTCCTGACTGGAAACCAACATTTTTAGGTTAGCCGTGGATTCACTTAGCTTGGGGAGTGCCGGAAATACTTGCAGACAAAGGCCTAGAGACTAGCTAGAAAGTCGGGTTATAGTCATTCAACAGTTGTACAAGTTTATATTTTCTTCAAATGTAAAACTTGTGATCATTGTAAATTAAATTAATTTTGTGAATGAGTGTTCGTTGTGATTTTGATCTTCATGGCCGTGACAGCGTTCTACCGCCGACACTGCGGCGTAGGCTGGCTTGGACACGTCTCGGATCCGTTTAAAAAAAAACGGGTGCGGGTCGTGACAAGTTTTTGTGGTGGCCCATGCAGGTCTGTCTTCGCAAATCACGCGAACTCGTGATGGTACTTAAGTTAGTTGTACTATTGCGAGCCTGCGGCAAGGAAATGCTCATTCACGAATTAAGATTAATTTAATTTAAGTGAATGACTAGGACTAGGAGTCCCCTATACAAATTTACTGATGGGTAGTTTAGGCCATGGAATTTAGATAAGGAGTTATTAATTTTGATAGTTTGTCAGATCCTCATAGGTACACTATTACCTCTTGATTGGAAGATATGGTCCAATGTGGATAGATTATTCACTTGGAGAGACAGAGCTTTCTGGAATTGATGATCTCGCCTAGATAAATTATTCAATTCCTTCTCCTTGCCTCTTTAGATATCATCCTCATATCTTAGTCCGAATTGCCTATTTAGTTCCTAATTCGCCTAAGAATTATTATTATGTTTATAAAATTTCTGATTATGTTACCCATGTATGAACCTCGAGTTAGTTTGATTCAAGTTTTTCCTCAAAGGCTTGAGTACATATGAAATAGATACTAGGATATTTGTATTTCTGTCTTCAGTTATTCCTCCCTGTTAAATCTTTTATGTTAAAGGGTTGTGAACGATAGACAAATACCTACGCTCTATTTCATAGTCAACATGTTTGAATCTCTAGAAGCTCATGAATTCTTATAGATATAGTTAAAGGAATGTTAGTTAACTCATAGTGGCTAGACAGCAACGCACTGTCGCCAATTACCTGAGAGTGGAGAGTGTGGGTTCACTGCAGCCGGCAGCGCACTGGCAAGGCACAACCCATAGAATTGAAATCGTTACGAAGAATCATAGTCTAAGGAACATTGCAGAAACTATGTTCTCGTTGACTTCTTTAGGTCTTAGATACCCTTGTGTCAATATAGGTAGAGTGTCTGATGGCCTATAACATTTGAATCAAGAAACCAAGGGTTTACCACAGCCAGAGTATACGGGCGTGGCGTAATCTGCGGTGAAATGATTTCAAACATGATTACAAGTTGGGATACCATAGAGGATAGGACAATCCCCTGTATGTCCCATAAGATCCAAAACCAATACGGGTGAAAGTTCCATAAGCTGGATAGCGTGTCCCCCGACCTAGCTTTCCGTGGTCTTTGTGACCTATTGACGAAGTAGTTGACTGATATTAATAGGTTTACCCAGGATAAAGAATTTAGAGTTCCATAACCCGTTAATCGACCAAGGCCTTACGGATAGAAGATAGTAGGAAGACTATATAAGCAAGAACACCGGGTAAGGTTTGATTCTCACAAAACTCGAACTACTTGTGCCTCTTTTCAAAAATCTCGCGTACTTGTATCTTGACTATCTCGACCAACACTGCTGTTACAGCTTAGTTTTGCAAGCTCACTCTATTCTCGAGCTTGATTCGAGGCATATGTTTAGTGGGGACGCCTGCTAATGTATTGTCTAATCAGAATAAATGTATTATGGTCTGATCAACCATGATGCATTTGGTTCGCACTTTATTTAATTATCTTACGTGGATTGAGATGTAGATATCTCTAGGGTCTCATCCACGACTGCATTGACAATTTTGAATTATATGTTCGCCCTTGAATCACGAAATTGTGTTCAGTAACATCTCCCTTGAATTCTTTATTGTTTTTATCTTTCACCGATTTGGAAAGACGAAAGCTCGTGATGGTAGAGAGATACAGAGTATTCCCATGGCTATGATAATGGTAGGCACAAGTGTAGCTACCAATGGCCAGTCCTGTGATTGAGTTACTCGTTCTCTTCTCGACCCCAAACTATTATCGGGACTTTCAAGCCATCTGAATTTAAGAATAATTAGGGTTTTACCCTTAGTCGTAATGCCAACCTAGGAGACTACCTATTCTCAGGAGACCAAATGTTGTGAACCTCTAACCATCCTTTGAAGCTTGCTTCAACTAGAACCCGTGTGGCAATAGTCCGGCAGACTCGACACAAATAGAAATACATGACTTGGTTGTTAAAAACCTTTTTCATATGATGTGCCCTAGAGTTGGTTACCCCGTCGATAACCCTAGTATACTATAGACGAGTAGATCATCCTATTTTATCGACCATGTGTCATTGTACACACTCGTTCTCCATTTATTGAGGAACGATCCTTGACTTGACTTATATCTACCGTATCCCGATACGTCGTGCCTTATTCTCTATTAACAAGAGTCAAGGTACAGTATCCGGACCTTGGAATCCTTCTAACCTCGTTATTCCTAAAACCATGTCTTAGCTTCTAAGGTGGGTAGACTGTAAGCTTTCCAAATTTAGGATATACGAGAATTACCGATTGTTTAGAATAATTTCCATTAGCAGGATAGTTAGTACCCATAGACTTCCACTTTCCATTTAGATCATTTTGTGCACCCGGCCGTGTCATTAATAATCGGAGCACAAGACCAGCTGTTACCTTCCAACAAATTTTATATGTAAGATCTAGACGAGTTTACTTTCACCTAGGTATATCATGTCCCACTCAAACCCGTCCCCTTGTACTCTATTTTTGGGATACGACTTTCAGGTTAGAAGGACTAGTTATAACCTTTACCATAGTACCGGTATACTTCCCAACCTCTATTAGAGCCTTAACCACGACCCCATTCCTTTGACCCAATATATGGTTGTGATTTACTCGATGCCCACTATACACATGCCACTAGTGTCCACCCAATTGAGGCCTCATGTGCTACTTAAACAGAAAAGTCACTGAAGGCACACTTTGAGCTTTAGGGACCTAGCTAACCAACCTGACTAGCAACTAGCTCAATCCCCTAGGTAGAAACCTATTCTAAGATACCCTAATCTAGTAGGAATAGTTTTATCATTGAAATCTTGTCCAGTCCATATAGATTGCAATCCAAGGTTACCCAACCAACGAGGGATGTCCAAACAGGAAGCCTATTAAGACTCAGTAAAACCACCCATGCGTACCACCATTTTTGGACTATAAACCAAATTATTTGAAATAGGTCCCTATACCTACTATGTAGTCTCCACCTCTTAGAATGCGATGTCATTCGTAACCCTTATTCCATCTACCTGGAAGTTGCGATACGAACTTGTATTGCACTTTATTCCTTGCTCGCGTGGTTAAATAACCATGAAAAAAGATCACAATCTTGATTTCTCCTATTTTCGTTCTATTATGGAATTTAATTTAGAATTTTGAGAACGGAACTCCTGTATTGCACGGGTGGCAAGCTCCTCTAAGAACGAATGGTTCTTTGATCTAGCAAGTGACTGGGCTAGAGTAGCCCACTCTAGCAAATAAGCCAATGGTTCGTAGACTCCCATCCTATCTGCATCATTGGATACCTTCTACCATTCTTGAAACTCATAATTGCCTTCGATTATTCAAACTTTTCTCCCTGTCCTTCCTATTTTAGAGCAACGTATGGTCATGCCTATTAGAATTTACCAATATTTCTTAGCTACTTGTGTAAATTGTTGCTTGTTAGGTTTTGGGTTGGTTGATAGATAGAGAAGGATTATAGAGGCCATAAACAGTAGATATCTATGGGTAGAAATTTGTTTTTAGCAATTAGTTGGAAGATTATAAAGTTTTTAGTGACATAGCTATGAGGGAGTAGTGTGTCCAAAGGTGGGTAGAAGTCCTTGGAGATTCATCGTTACAAAATGGCTAAAGATGGTTATAGAATATTTTGAGGAATTAAATTCAGGAGATTAGGGAAATGGTAGACTTAAATTTTAAGGAATAGTTATGAATTAGAATTTCGAGGACGAAATTATTTTAAGGTGGGTAGATTTGTAGCTCCCCTTCCCGAAAATTTAGAAATAGTTTATTTTTAATTATTTTATTCGAATGGTAATTTTTAGATTTCTGTAAATAAATATTGTTTCGTGTACACAATGTTACGTGAAAGACCTACTTTAGAAATTATGATTTTATTAAGTTCATTGAGAAGTTACAGATAGAAATGTTTATAGGTTTATATATATTCGTATATATATATATATACATATTGGATTATATATATATGCAGATGTGGGGACATATACGCTTAGTGTATATATATATATATATATATATATATATATATATATATATATATATATATATATATATACATATATATATATATATACATATATATATATATATATATATATATATAATATGTGAAGAGGAATATAATATTTTATTGATGAATATATATATATAGGAAAATATAGGGATATATAATTGGTGTGGATATTTATATATGTGTGTGTATAAATATTAATTGGTGAATATATACGTATATATGTATATATATTATATATGGAGATATGTATATATATATTGTTATGTATATATATTTATTATTGTTTTCTTTAAATACTATAAATAGGTATAAGTAACTATAAATGATTATATATATAGATATATATATAAATGTATATGTATATATGTATAAAATATATATTATATATATGTAGAAGTATGTATATAAGTATATATTAGGCTAAGCATTATAAAAGAAAAAGAAAAAGAAAAGGAAAACAAAAAGGAGGAATGGGAAATTCCAGCCTTGTGCTTGTGCTCGAACCCGAGCCAGCTTCACCCGAACTCCTTACAACCACAATCCCATCCTAACTAAACCAGCAATGCAAATCCTCCCTACCAGGCCCTTAACAAATTCCCCAGGCCTTAGCTAACCCCTCTCAACTGCTTAGACCCCGACCCCCCCTGTGAACACAGAGCCAAACCAACTCAGCCAGACCTTGTAGGGCCCACTGGCCGACCCCACAGTAGCAAATTAAACCAGGAGTCCCTGAACCCGAGCCCTTGGCTTTACGGGATAAGGTTGCACTTTGCAGTTATATACCCATATCCCATATCGTATACATATAGATTTTATACCGCCGAGAGAATCAAGAGGGAGGAACTCCCGAAAACTTGAAACCCTAAACGGAGATCGTGCCGCCACCACCCTAGCTTGGGCACGCCCCGCGTGCACGCGCGGGTTGGCAGTCGCCGACGAGGGCCGCCATCGGCCGGCATGGCAGCGCTCAACGTGCGAGCAATGGGAAACGTCGACAGCAGCAGGTGCTGCGCGAGAGCAACTTCGCGATTGCTTTTCATCGCGCTCGGTCGACCAATGGTCGAACCGTCTTTGCAGGTTTGTCGATAACCTTATCCTCTGTTTTTTCCTTCAAATGGATTCCACCGTCATGCGTTAGATTCTTCGTAAATTCGATCCAAAGATCGAGAAAAATCTCGAAATTCGGAATGTAGAGACTGTCCCAAAGTCCCCAGTTTGAGTCCCGATTTCTTGTAAAACAGTGATCTATTTCAAAATCCTTTTGAAGACGTTTATCGACAACATGTAGGGCAACAAAACCCTTCTTGTAGTTTTAAATATATCTAGGTATTCACTAAATGAAACCTGTGTAAAGTTCACGAAAAATCTGTTTTTAAAACTAGAAAAACGCTCCACACAACGTGCGTCATGCCAATCCGGACGATGTGGTCGCAAACCGAAAGCATCAAAAGCTGCGTAACGGCTTCATGGTCGTGTGGGCTTTGACGGAATTCAAATTGGTCGCGTGTGCGCGACGAATTCGACGCGTATCTGTCGAAATCGCCCCGTATCCGTACAATGCAAATTCAGTCATAACTTTGTGCACGCTCACAAGATCGAGACAAAACTTGCGCCAACAGGATCGTATCATTTTTCTGGTCCTGCATGCCAAGTTTGGTCCAATTCTGAGACAGTTGAATCCGACATCATTTTGTGGGCCCCACGGTCCCATTCAACGGGTGATTTTGTGCACGGCCCGCCGGAATCCAACTTTGGACATACGGTTGGGTTCGTATCAGAAAACTGGATCCGTAGACATATAGTTTGATGACTTTAGAGACCATTGACTCTGGCACGCTTTTCGGTGTAAAGCGGGTCCAACGGCGGACATCATTTTTGCCCGAAATTACCGTTTTGCCCCTGTGTCCAGAATTGGACGTAAGGACAGGCAATCCTAGCTAATTGGACTATTCTGAGATCATTGGTATTGTTTATTTCAGCTTCCGGGGACTGTTGTACGGGTTTTGACTATAGTGGCACATTGAGTAGTTCAGATTGTCGGTTTCACCAGCAAAGGACCACAGGCGAGTACAGTTTATTGTCTGCATTTCGATATTGATTTTCACTATATTTTATTGGTTGGCCTTTGGTTATGTGATTATTTTCTATTATAAATTGTGGAGTCGGGAATTAGAAGTACCAAAGATATGTGATCTGACCATAGCCCGTGTTAGACATTGTAGCCCATGTTTACTTTCTGCAGTAGTGTAGCCCGTGTTTACTTTCTGCAGTAGTGTAGCCCGTGTTTACTTTCTGCAGTAGTGTAGCCCGTGTTTATTTTCTGCAGTAGTGTAGCCCATGTTTATTTTCTGCAAGTAGTGTAGCCCGTGTTTATTTTCTGCAAGTAGTGTAGCCCGTATTTATTTTCTGCAAGTAGTGTAGCCCGTGTTTATTTTTCATGCAAGTAGACCTCGTAGACCGTGCGGTGTAGTACCCCAGACCGATCACATATCAAAGGTACTTCTAGCAGTTGGGGAAAGTCTGTTGTGTCTATTTATTTACTATTAGTTTTCTGTATTTCCTGTTTATTTTCAAAACCCATAATTGATGTCTAACCTTTGTTTTATAGTCATTTTCTTTATTTGAAATTGTATTCAGTGAATTGTGCTCATTCTATTCCTGACTGGAAACCAACATTTTCAGGTTAGCCGTGGATTCACTTAGCTTGGGGAGTGACGGGAATACTTGCAGACAAAGGCCTAGAGACTAGCTAGAAAGTCAGGTTATAGTCATTCAACAGTTGTACAAGTTTATATTTTCTGTAAATATAAAACTTGTGATCATTGTAAATTAAATTAATTTTGTGAATGAGTGTTCGTTGTGATTTTGATCTTCATGGCCGTGACAGCGTTCTACCGCCGACACTGCGGCGTAGGCTGGCTTGGACACGTCTCGAATTCGTTTAAAAAAAAATAGGTGCGGGTCGTGACAGATAATGACTAGATTGATCAAGTAGTTCATATAGAGAGGTATTCCGGCTACAAGCAATCCTGTTATCTGGGTGCCTTCTCTGATGGACTTGTAGCCTGCCGACGAGTAGGGCACATTTCCAGCTCACTGTCATGTGGGATACTTCATGAAACGATTACTATGCATACTGTCATGTGTTGCACTCAAGTCACCTAACAAGTCATGATAACTCTTAGCATGAATCTTGCGTCTGGATAACCTGGATAGTCTGCAGGGCTTGTGGCCGTAGGGATATCTTATTGCATCTTGCTAGTAACTAGGCTTATGATAACCCTAGTTAGTTAAAGTATCAAGCTATACTTATTGCTTGGCCGTGATTGATTGGATGGAGTCCAGCCCAGTCTAGTATTGTCCTGATCCTGTATAAGATTGTTACATGACCTGATTATTTGTGCTTTACCTTATCGATAAATGGTGGAAAACCAAGTTTCGTTCAGATGAAGGGTTACAACCCCGGTCCTTGTTTGGTTTAAGGGTTGTAACTTGGTTATCTGAATAGTCCCATGGTTATCTTATCGTATATCATCATCATTTTCCATATCTCCAGTCTTTTATTATATAATTGGGTTTTTGTGCTAATTGCTAGTTTTAGTTCTTAAGTGAAGCCTCCTTTGTGGCACTTGCTCTTTCTGGGATCTGACCCAACTGGTTTTGTATGGCCAGATTTCGGAGTAGCACCCGAGGATCTTCCAGCCTTCTAGCCAGATAGTGAACATTAGGCGCAATCCTGGCAACGAGTGAATTTTATTTTGCTCTCCCACTCTTTTATAAATTATTCTTTTGAGGCGTTTAGCCGTCTAGCAAGTGTTAGCTCGTGTTAAATTTACATTTCTGTCTGCCTAAGGGCTGAACATGGTTGACAAATCCTAGGGTTGATCATGTATGACTTAAACTTTTGCTATTCTTCGTATTTTGTTTGACTAGCTTCATGATCATCTGAATATATAATGTATGGGACGCCTTACTTTGTATGTTTGATGATCTACCATCTTGTTATATTTACTTACTTGTTTGAGATTGAGACACTAGGCTTGCTCTTGACCTTAAGAGACTAATGGCTTGTAGATAAACCCTCATGTATCTAGACAGCCGTGATCGTATATCGAGGTAGGATTTACTTTAATATACGTAGCTGGCTGTGTCTGTCCCCTGCTCTCCAGTATTCTGGTTCTGGGGCGTAACACGGTTTAAGTGGTGGCCCATGCAGGTCTTGTAAATCAAGATGTGTGAGGGTTTCACTGAATAGATGCCTCAATCAGCACTCGCCCTTGATCTCTACTCGTGTCTTTTAATCTTTCTGAAATCTTGACCTGATCACATGTTATATCCTCGATCTATCATGGTCCTTCCTTATTGTTCTCCATGTCGTTTCTTCAGCGGCATTGTTCCTGGTCCTACCAATCAGCAAGGCGGAGCACCTCCAGTGGACTAGCAACAACCTGGAGACCAAGTCCAACACTCTGGAGCGGCATCTCGAGTCATGCATTCCGAGGATCCACAGCCCCCAGTTCAGCCAGTCCAGCCTGTAGAGCCTGACAATGGAACCCTGGTGGGTCTCATCAGGGAACTGCTTGTATCTCAAGATCGTCGGGGCGATGCCCTGTACCAGACAGTACGAGATGCCATGGGCAGAGTTGGTTATCAAGGGAACAACGTGGCCAACAGTTTCAAGCGCCTTAACCCTCCCTTCTTCGATGGTAGTGAAGACGCTATTGTAGCTGATGCGTGGCTCCAGGACATCGAGATTATCTTGGATACAGCCAAGACTCCAGAAGGAAAGAAGGTAGCTGTAGTGCGCCTATAGTTATTGGACCTAGCCCGCACCTGGTGGGCGATGATAGCAGTTGGGTTGGCGACGCCTGTCCCACGGGAGATATTCAGTGACAAGTTTTAGATCAAGTACTTTGATGCTATAGCTCGGCACGACCTACAGACGAGGTTCACCAATCTCAGGCAGATGAGCAGGACGGTCGATGGATATGCGGCCGAGTTTTCAAGACTGAGTCGATTCGCTCCCATCATGGTGGCAACCAAGTTTGATCGAGCGCAGCAGTCCCAGCAGGGACTCCACCTAGAGATCATTCTAGCAGTGGAGCAGTTTGAGCATTAGACTTTTGATGATATTTTGTGAGCAGCTAGGAGGCATGAGTATACCTCCCAGAGAATAGTGGACAGAACTGGAGGACGGAAGAGTCCCATGGTCAGATGACCCAGTCCTCAGTCCTAGCCCCGGCTGCTAGGGCCTTGACTATTGGAACTTTGAGGAGGGCGGCATCAGTTACGTCGGTTCAGCATTCGACTTCGACGTACCCTCAGCAGCAGAAGCGGAGGCAGTCTTCCACAATGGGCTGCACTCATTGTGGAAAGTCAGGACATGTATCAGAATGTCACAGAGCACAAGGATTGTGTTTGGCTTGTGGGGTATCGGACCACATGATAGGGTCCTGTCCACAGAGAGCCGGTTCCTCCTCATCGGCCCAGATTAGTCCCTCGGTGAGGGGACCAGCACCAGTACAGCAGCAGCAGTACCAGCCTCCGAGGCTATTGCCACCTCAAGCTCAAGTATTCCAGCAGCAGAGGCCGCAGCAGTATGTCCAGGTCCAAGCTCAGATTCAGAACCGCCAGAGAGGTTTCCAGCAGAGGGGACCATCACCCAGAGGGCAAGGTCAAGCGATGGCTTTGACCGTAGAGGAGGAGTTTGCATCAGGTGAGGTGGTGGCATGTACCATTCTCGTCAACTCTTTTCCTGCATCAGTATTATTTGATTCGGGTGCATCGCATTCATTTATGTCTGTACGATTTGCAACACGGATAGGACTGGAGCCCGAGTCATTATCAGTAAGGCTCAATATACTTACTGGTAACGGTCTTGTGGGAGTAGATAGAGTATTTTCCTCGTGTTGAATCGTAGTTAGCAGTAGAGAGTTTCCCGCTAGGTTGAGAGAATTCTTGATGGCCGATTATGATGTGGTCCTAGGAATGGATTGGTTGAAGGAGCAATACGCAAGAATAGACTGCCATATTGGCATGATTATTTTTGGTATTCCCGGCGAACCGGAGTTTTTATTTTCCAGGGGCGAAGTAGAACCTTCTCCTCCAGTATTGCGGATGGCAGTAGCAGTGGCAGTTAAGTTTTCCAGAGTAGTAGAAGAGTTTCCTGACGTATTTTTTGAAGAACTTCCAGGCATGTCCCCAGAGAGAGAGATCGAATTCACCATTGATTTGATTCCCAGATCAGCACCAGTGTCAGAGAGAGTTTATAGGATGGCGCCTTCAGAGTTGGAGATCTTGTACAAGATGATTGAAGAACTTAGAACCAAGGAATTCATTCGTGCTAGCTGTAGTGCCCCGTCCCGCAAAGTCAATCGGAGGAATCGAAACACGGCGTTCGGACTTAGCCTTGCAACGGCTGCTCGAAGGCCCGCTCGGTCGAGGCGACTCCTTATTTAGGTAGGGTAGTTTCGATAAACTTGCCTCATCTTAGCCTTCACACAATAAATCGCATGTTTTGAACTTGCACAAGTAGGCTAGTATAAAAGCTACGAACGCACATAGCTAAGGGAATAATCCCGACGGGTCGAAATATGCTAGAACTTCGAAAAGGTTCTACGGCCGTCTTAGAAGTGTGTTCAGCGTGCTTTCAAAGTGACATTCGAATCCTTCGTTCCCGTGGCTTGGGACAAGGAGAGTTGGTCTAAGTTGCCAAGAAGTTATGTACGTGGCCTAAGTCATAGGCGTCGCCGCTTGAATACTTGATAAAGCATGCACGGTTCTGTTGTTTTGCCCCAATGCTCGAATTAGCCTAATTCATAGGTGTTGCCTGCACGAATGCATGATAAAGCATGAACGATCCCATCGTCCAAGGCTTGGCATAGCCTTTGTATGTCCCATGGGTTAAGTCGTCTTGTACGTCCGTTGGCTTAAGTCTAGGCACTCGAGAACTTGGTTGTTCAAGTCGAACGCGTGCATACACGTTCCCTCGATACGAAGCTTGGCGCAGCCTTTGCTCGTCAAGTCATTGCATAATTGAGTTAGGCAAAGTTATACCGGTCGGTCTAAGCCATTTCTAGCACTGGCCCGCTCTATCTGTGATTGTCAAGTCGTATAGTCCCTCGAGAACAAGGCTCATCATATAAGTATATGACTTTAGCGATAGCGTCGCCTAGAGAACCAGGCCTATCTAAGGCACGAGCTACGGTGGAATTAGTAAAGAGTATGCCACGGACAAAGAAAGTCCACGCGACTGGTTGTTGTCGAGATCGATCTCGCTACTTGGGAGTCTCGATAAGCCTCTTTCATGCGAGATCGGTCCCGCTACTTGGGAGTCTCGCTAAGTCTCGATAAGTCCCGTACGCGAGATCGGTCCCGCTACTTGGGAGTCTCGTTAAGTCTTGATAAGTCCCGCACACGAGATCGGTCCCGCTACTTGGGAGTCTTGCTATGTCTCAACAAGGAAACACACGAGATCGGTCCCGCTACTTGGGAGTCTCGATAAGTCTCACACACGATATCGGTCCCGCTACTTGGGAGTCTCGATAAGTCTGGATAAGCAATCATGCGAGATTGGTCCAGCTACTTGGGAGTCTCGATAGAAAGAGGGAAAGCATGGTCTTGGTTAAGGAAGGACTTGATAGATCGAGTTGAGTCTGCATGGTCATTGGACAACTTGTCGACAAGGTGAAGTCTTCTCGAGTGATCGCCGGGGCGCCGGGATCATGTCGACCCGGGAGGAGCGGCGGCTCAAGGTAGGATGCTGGATAACCGCATGAGAGATACTTGGTGCTTCCGGGGCTAGCTACCCATGGAGGGACGAGCCGATATCTCGAGCCGTGTCCAAGATAGCTTGACATTGCTAGTGATCACGCATATAGATGGGTCGACAGAATAGCGGCAAATCGCGTGTATGCCTTTGGATTGAGTCTAGAACTTGAATGCATGTCCGGTCGGTAACACAATGTCTGGGCCTAAGATTGGGCTGCAGCATAGGCACCGTGCTAGGCATGATACTTGGCGTCGGGATGTTCATGAAGTCGAAACTATGTTTCACAAGTCTTGTCTAAGTCGGTTCATGAGTCGAACAGAAAGGCTGCAAGGCGGTAGCATGGATAAGTTGCGAGGTACGACCTCAATCTTGATGCACGAACAAGTCTAAGCAAGGTCTAGAGGCACGACCTGCACAAGTCGTCCCCTTGACGTCGTTGGCACAAGAATTGGTCTAGAGGCACTTGGGTTTAAGTGAAAGTCTTGGCACAGTCGAGTTCGCGTAAGTTGCTCCTTGGCGAAGCACTGTCTCGAATATGTTGAAGTCACGAATAGAGTATGGCACGACCCTGTCGTCCCGAGTTGAAGTTCGGTCAAGTACATAAGCGATGAGGCACTGCCTCGATCGAACTACACGTTGGCATTATAGCACGACTACGTCATAGCACATCGGTTTGGTCAGGCGTCGTAGTCTTAAAACTGATCCTAAGGCAAGACTAGAAAGACAATCGTAAAGAAACTTGTATTGCACAAAGTAAATGAACGTGTCGGTTTTGTATGGGTGGGCGAGGAGCTCACTCTACCAGTACAGTTGAGTACTAACACCGACATAGTTTTCATATGCAGGCACATGTAGAAGCTCGTGGTACGAAGCTCGCTTGGATTCGTCGATGCACGGAGTTCCTTGGCGAGTCGAAGCGTGTGGTCGCATGAACTCAAGACTTATAAAGGATATAATATATGCATATTGCCTTCCGAAGCTCCCGCTGGTTCAAGCATTGTATCGAGTGATGAGAGATAGCAGAGTGACTTGTATAATGAGAAAAAAGTGAGCACAAGAGACTTGTAATCATGGCCTTGCGCCTATTGTAATCTGATTGTTCAATATCAATAAAGAGTTCTTTTGAATAACTTGTGTTTTGCCTTTAAATTTCTGCTTCATGTTCAATGTTCTGCTTGGGACTTCTGTGCGACGATCCCGTCATAGCCGCTGAAATCAGCCGTTATGGAACCTGCCTTGCACGAGCGCAATTTAGGCTTGTACGGCATCACGCCTTAGCGAGGACGATCGCTCCTGCAGGAGCGGGGCGTGACATAATGGTATCAGAGCACGGCTTTACGTCCTTGGACTTCAAGTTGAATTTCTCAGTTTTGAAAGCTCGTCGTCGATAAAGAAGTGTGCGCTCTCTCTCAAATGTCCCGCGGCATGTCCATACAATAAGTCTAAATATTTTCAAAAGCTCGTACAAGCGTTCAATCGAACGCATTGGTAGGCCTTTGTGCCGAACAGTGTCAAACTTGACTTGATAGAGAACACGTGCTAAAGTTAGCAAGTCGCGTGCGTGCCTAACTAGTCCTAAGTCGACATTAGCAAATAAGCATGCAAACTCGGATATAGTCCGCACGGGATGGCTATGCACACGGCCTTTTGGCTAAGTTGTGTCGCGCGTCGCACACCTTGACTTTTTGGTGCAAACAAATCGCGAGCAATATTAAGTATCGCTCGGTCGGGAATAAAGATACACTTAGTATGTATATCGATAGGAATGGTATCAGGACTAACCCTTAGACGTGTACGGAAGATTGGTTTAGATCTTGAGAAATAGCACGAATGTGATTGTGGATTAAATCGGATGGCTCGAATCCTGAGTGGTGTATGGTTTGTCTTGGAAATCATTCGAGCAAAAATTGAGGATTACGAGTAGCATCGAGTTTGTCGACGAGGCGATGCGATCGCGCATAGCCTTAGAACGCGTCACGCTTAGTTGGTCGTGACTTCGAATGTCCCGAATGAGATGTCGTTCAGACAACTTGTCAATGGGCAATGCGAGTTAGAAAATGATTCGGAACGATGAAACAAGTGAATGTCTTGATCGAAAAAATCTAGTAAATTACACGTACGATTTTAGATTAAGTCAAATGAAATGTGACTTGAGTTTTGGACAATGATCTTGAAACTAGCTTGAGGAATAGCGATCGAACTTGATCTTGAATATCGAGGAGAGTGTGGAATATCCAACTCGGACAACAGCATCAGTACACGACTCAGAGTTCGTTGCAAAAGGAAGATCGTCAGGTTACATACATCGTCGATGGTATTGAGGCATATCAAAGATCGATGTACGATAACTCGAGGGTACTCTGATTCGAAAAATGACGATCGTGTAAGATGTTATTGTTCCGATGGATGCTATGCTCGGGATATTGAAACGTGTCGAGGAAAAGATAGACTTGGCTCGAGGATTTTCTAGTTAAATAAATAACAAACAGACTATCGAACTGAGATCTTGACTTGGAGAAAAATGAAATATTTGGATTGCTTCGAAGATAACCACAACGTTGACGTTCTTGTCTTATACAAGCGCAACCCCAGCCTCGTACATGCGTTGTCAGTTCTCGTTCCCAAAATACGTATTTTAATGTATATACTGCTGAAATATATTTATTTAATATTTATCATGTATTATTCTGTATTTAAATTCTACATTAGTTAATTTTTCTACAATTTTACTTTTAGTATTTTACTTTCTGCTCTGCTTTTGGTCTAGCCTAGTTGGTTTAAATTCTGGTGGTTCATTATGAACCGAACCCAGCTCCCCACCTACAACCACTCCTTCATTTAAAGCCACATTCCCTTTCTCTCTCTCTTCATTACTTCACTATTACTCTTCTTCTTCCTCATAAACTCTTCCCCCTACCTACCCAGCCGCATAGGCAAGTGCCAACTTGCTTCTTGATGGATCTCCGTTTTTGCTGTTCCATTGTCTTTCCCTCAAGATTCTTAGATACTTTAGTACTTAGCATTTTCAATTTCCATGGCTCATCATGAAGATCTAAGTTTAATGCAATTTTAGATTTCTTAGGTGTTGATCTAGTAACTTTGTTGTTTTTCAAGTTTTGATGGTTCCATGTTGTAAAGAATTTCGTTCTACCCCATTTTGACCTATGGAAGTCCAGATTTGGGCTTGGAATGAAGGATTTAGGGAGCTTGGAAGCAAGTGCTTCACTAGTCCTGTTCTTAGAAATTGGAGAAGAAGAACAGTTGCTGAGCCGCATGGCTTGCACGGCCCAGCCGCATGAATTTCTTGGCCGCATGGCGGTGCTTGGCCGCATAAGTTTTTCATACGGCAAGTCCCCTGGCCGCATGGCATTTCCTGGCCACATGTGCATTCTCAGCCGCATGTACTTCGGTTTGCCTTAGCCGCATGTGAACTACCATTTTCCAGCCGCATATCGACTTGCACACTTTCCAACCACATTAGGCTTTTCTAATTTTGGCCGCATGGGACTATTTCGTTCCGGCCGTATGGAATCACTCTTGTTCAGCCGCATGTGACCCATTCATGCCCGGCCGTATAAAACCCAAGTTTCGCGAGCCGCATGGCTCTGTCGCATATTTTTTGGCCGCATAAGCCTTGCTAATCCCAGCCGCATGGGTCGAATTCTACCCGGCCGCATGAGACCGTAATCTTTCCTAGCCGCATGGCCTTGGCAGTGCTGAGCCGCATAGGACTGTTTTAATTCCAGCCGTATGAGCAATATTTTCTCAGCCGCATAGACTTATTTTGCTAGCCGCATAGGCGCATGTTGCCCTGGCCGTATGGATTTAGTTTCCTTAGCCGCATGAACCAATAATTTCCTGGCCGCATGAACTCTGGCCCTAATACCTTTTTGGCTGATTCTTGTCCCGAATTGACATTGATTGACATTGATTAATTATCTTAGCATTTATTAACATTAATTGTTATCTCGACATTAATTTACATTGATTGATATCTTGATTAAATAATTGATCATGCGTTCCTAGTTGGAACTAAGAGACTGGCTAGTCGTCTTATTGAATTGAATGCATGAGACACGTTCATAAAAATCATGAACTATTGTAATCGATTGGCCGATCCCAAATATTGGCATACAGGCACGTGTAGGCTTCAATTTATTTATTTTTCTACAAAAAGCAGCATGTGTACTTTATGGTCAAGGCATGATTATTTCGTGGTTAATTTTGATTGTTGCATTAGTTATATAAGACCTACAACCTAACCGCATGGGTATCGTTGTAGAGTTGTGCATATCGTACCCCGTATGAAAGTACTCATTCTGAATGACTATGATCCACGGCATGTGATTTCGCTTAACATAGAGGCTATTAATCTAAATAAAATAATGATTGCATGGAGAGAATAGATTTTCGAGTTCTTACATGGCAGCCCTCTTTGAGAATTGATTGACTGGATAGACTAGCCTTGCTTGCACATAGTAAGAACTGAGGAATCCCTATTGCATATGATAAACAGATACTGCAAATCTGCTACACGGGCAGGGAGCGGTATATGCTTATATTATTTATCATATATTGTATATTGATGACAGGCGTCCCGCTGGGACTCGTCTAATTCATGATTGGCGCAATTGATTGACTGGATAGACTAGCCTTGCTTGCACATAGTAAGAACTGAGGAATCTCTATTGCATATTTCCAAGGCAACTTGGAACTCACAGTAGCAAGCCGTAGGAGTTGAATGGCCGTTTAAATTGATTTGTCTGCGTACTGTACCTACTCTGTTAACTAACTGAGATGATCAGAATGTCAAGACATGACGGGCCAACTTCTGTCCTTATTTGGTTGGGAGGTTGGTTCGAAGTGTCGTGATGTTATGTGAATCCTAGTAGCAAGCAGAGATCTATTTATCATATCTTTCTTATTACTTGTTCTAATTCTCATATCGTGCTCCCTTACAGTACTTGCTATTAGAGGTCTAACCTCTCTGGTTTTGTTTGACCAGATTTAGAGCCGGTCCCCGAGGATTCAGCTTACTTCTACCTCCAAGATGGTCAATACTAGAGGGATGATCGCAGGAGGACTCGAGTGTGTTCCTTACTTCCCTAGTCGTTTTGTTAAATACTTTATACTTTGCCGTTTGGCACTGACATGTTAGTCGGATTGTCTTGTAATTACTTTTACATAATTTTGACTAAAGTCAGGCTACAGCTGATAAACAATTGTGTATACCTTGCTACATCATCTGGCTATGTTTTGTAAAGCTATATATCAAGAATATTTTGACTGAGCGTTTGGGACACCTTACTGCTTTATCTTACACGTTCTCTATTTTCGTTTCTTGTTTGAATGATTGAGACAATAGATGTGAAGTGACCATAGCGAGACTTTTATGTAGTATGTACGATCATCTTGTTAGACAGCATTGATCGTATTATACGGTATTCATCTACCCGTAATACGTAGCTGGCTGAGTCGTTCCCCCGCTCTCCAGTATTCTGGTTCTGGGGCGTGACATGCGTCATGCCGATTAGGGCGATCACTCCGCATGAGCGCTGGTATAGTGATTCATACAGCGGGGGTGATCAAACTTGCATGGCGTGGCAATCTGATTGCTTCGACTTATGGTTTGACGCGAAGGTGGACTCGAGAATGACTCAGTGTGCTTGACGATTGAACTTGAGGATTGAGTAGGTCCAATCCACGTATCGAGAATGAATTAGTCTAGACTCAAATAAGAGTTACGCCCCGATGAGAATAGTTATTCTGCGGGAGCGTTGCATGGTGATTCATGAACTACTGTGGATAATCGGACTCGCGTGAGATTGGGAGCAACATATTATCGAGCTAGATGACCTCGTGATCGAATACATGAATTGGTGATTTGAAATAGATTTGAATATGCGCAACGAGTGTCTTGGTGCAAATTAGGTGATCATTCTCGATGTTTAGAAATCTGAGTGACGCGAGCTTGGGGTAGAAAACCATGTATTACCGACATTGGTTTGACCCTAGGATTGGGGTCAGTATTGGCATTATTGTTGGGGAACTATGATTCCAATCCTGACATTAACTTTAGCCTTGAAAAATGTCATGACCCGTTACCCAAATTATTGGGCCAGGCCGAGCCATGTCCAGCCTACGCTTGGTCAAAGCGTAGTAAGCTGTTCTAAGAATAGACAATAAAGGATCTAAGCAGCTAACAGTTCTAAAATCATATTTAAAGTTCATCACAACACAGCATCTATAAGCGAAGGTAACATAAGTACAGACTTAAATAATACACTTCATAAGTATCTAACTGGAGACAAAGTCCAGTATCCAAATATAAGTACAGACAAAGTCTAAGTCTCAAAACACATGAAAATAACTAAGCAAGATTTTCCGCTGGGGCCTCTTCTGGAGCTAAGGCCAGGTCCTCAAAATCAGTGCCATAATATGTAACACATAGCATTTCCTCCTCGAAAAGTAAACCTACAACGTTATCCTGTCAGGACGGGAGCAAGTACAACCTCTACAACTAAAATACTGAACATATAATAAAAGAGATGTACAACAAGAATCATGGTGTGATAAGTCTATAAAACAGAAAATACTGGAAACATAGCCTCATGGTACAACTGGGATCACAATATTATAGTAACACAGGGAACATGGCATAACTCATAGTCTATCATGGCAAGGATACATATGTCATAGAGACAGATGTATATGTAATGTTTAAAACTGTAGCAGGTACGTGATCGGTCAATAGATGTACAAAGTGCTGGGACACATGTAAATAAAATGTACATATGTAAAAGTGTACAGGCATAGGTGTACCTCCGTACAGAAATACTGGATAATGGCCTACGGCGCAGTGTCATATAGAATGAAACTTTGCTCGGTACGATAATGGGGGCATGATCACGTACACAACTACTAGTTTCCCCATAACCCATATTCTATCATGTGAGAGATACGAGAATGATATAGAACATGTGAGAGATACTGGGATCGGTATAAAGCATGGCAGGTACTGGGAGCCGTATGAAACATGTGAATACTCTGAGTAGTATAAAGCATAGTGAAACAAGTACTGAGAACCAGTAAGAAGCATGTGAAGATATGATACTGTCCTAAGCATGGCAAGTACTGAAAGTAATACAACATGTGAAGATTTAACTCGCTACCTCAAGGATCAATATTTTAACAGGGTTAATACATGTTCTAGCATTAAAAGACAGTAAATGAGTTTGTAGATGTACTTGCCTCGAGCAAAGCAAGAATACTAGTACGAAGATATAGATGCCTGGTGTCCTGTCAATAATGATATACAAACTCAGTTCTAAGCTATGTTCAATATTACACTAGTGGTGTGACACGACTCCTAACTGGATACTAGCCAAGTGGGGACCTAGCATAAAAGTCTAATGTGGAGTGCCACTATATCCAAACTAACTTCCTAGAGTCTTTATACTAGTGCGGGGTGACGTCCACTACGCCTATAACTCAAAACAACACAAAATATTGAAAGTCGTAATTATCTAATAAATAAATCAAACTGTACACTAAGTTCCAATAATTTTTTGAGATAGACAAAAAGCTTAAATATATATAAAAAAAAGTACCAAAATGATCCTCGTTAATTATAGAAATTTATACTAATTTTTCTGGGATTTATAAACCTTCATAAATATTTATTAAAAATCAACAAACACATGTATCATGAAAGTGAGTTCTGTTTTTCCATTTTTATAAAATACCAAAAGTACTTATTAAATGCTGAAAAAATTATAATAAATTAGCTGAATTAACATAGTATCTAAATACAATTTCTTCCAAATTTTTATAATAATTAAAATATTTATAAAAATTCAAAAACAGAAAGTAACAATATATAAAAAAATAATTAATTACAAATTAAGGATAATACATAAGCAAAATCTACAGACATCGTCGGATGATAAAATAAATATCACCAACGTGTCCAGAACGGTCAAATTAGCTAGGATAGCCTACCCATAAGTCCAATTTAGACACAGGGACAAAACGGTAATTTCGGGTCAAAATGATGTTCGCCGTTGGACACACTTTGCACCGAAAAATGTGTCAGGATAGAAGTCTACAAAACCTAGCAAATTATATGTCTACGAATTCAGAATGATGATACAAACCCAACGGTATGTCCGAAATAGAATTCCGATGTGCCGATCTCAAAATGATACATTGACGCAGACACTTAGAATCCAGTTTGCACCGAAATGCGTACCGGAGCAAATGTCTTCAAAACTCAGCAAATTATATGTCAACGAGTCCAGAATGATGATACGAACTCAACGGTATATCCGGAATTGGATTCCGATGAGCCGATCTCAAAGTGACCCGTTGACTCGAAAAGTGGGACCCACTTTGCACCGAAATGTGTGCCAGGGCCCACGTTCTCCAAATCAAGCAAATTTTATATGAAAACATGCCAGAAAGACGCCACGAGTCTATTGGTGGTGTCAGAAATTGAATCCGGAGTCCCGGGTTCAAAAATGGAATTTTACAAGTGCAAATTAAATAATTCGGACGATCAATTTTGGCGTCGAATTCAACCATCCAAACGTGCTTATAATGAAACGAAACCTAGAGGAGGCAGGAAGGGGGTTATACCAGCTGTGCACCGGAACTGACGGTGCGCAAAATGGAGCTGCGACGATGAAGATACGAACCTGCGAAGTTGGCGTCACGAAACTGTCCAAAAATAGTTCAATTTAAAATGTCAACTTGGTGGCCAGTTTTGAAGTATCAAACGACATAATTAACGGGCAAAAATTGACAGGAGTGAAGGTGGATATACCGAGATTGTGACGGAGCAAGGAGTTCGTCGATCCAACGGTCGGATCTCCCAAAAATTGTGTGCGAAGTTGTTGCGACGGGGCGCCACTTTCGAGTTTAAAACTCGCGCGCGCCGACGGGATCTCGACGTAAACGCACGAATAGCCTATGCGTCGCACAGGGGAGGAAGGTGGTGGCCTAGGGGTGGTCGTCAGGGGCTCGCATGCCGGTAGGGGGCGTCGGTGGCCTGTGGCTGGCCGCGGTGGCGCGCGCCATGCGCCTACGCGCGCGCGGGGGTGGCGCGGCTACTGCGCACTGCTGCTGCTTGCTGTCGCAGCTGCTGCTGCATGCTACGGTGCGGCGGCGCATCGTCGGGAAGGGGCTGTCCTGGCCGGGGCACGGTGGTGACATGCCGACGGCGGCGGTGGTGGAGATGGTGTGCGGTGGGATGATGGTGAAGGTGATGATGGTGTGAGGATGGTGATGGTGCATGGTGTTGATGATAGTGAGGAGGAGGAAGGAGGAGGAGAGGGAGGTGCTCGGGGAGCTGGGCTCGGCCAGGGAGGAGTGGGGGCTGTCGGCCGAGAGGAGGGGAGTGGTGAGTGTGTGTTGTGTTAGGAGAGAGAGAGAGAGAGTATTTTGTATGGTTTTGTGTGTGTGTATATTATTATAGGAAGAGAGAGAGAATGAGAGATATTATAGGATGAGAGAGAGAGAGGTGGATGTCGGTTCAAAGGAGGGGTGTGTGTGTTGGAGGTGAGGAATGGTGTAAAGTGAGAGAGAAAAATAGATATTTTCAAAATAGGGGAAATATGAAGATTATGTAGGGTACTTGGGCAGTCATGAAAGGGCTGTTAGGGTTATATACTAAAAGCATCACTTTTGTAGTAACCTTATTTCCTTAAATTTTGAATGAGAATCATATGGGCATATATTTGCATATTGTATTTGTTGCAAGTGTTAATGCAAATGTCTGATATTCTATATTGTAGATAATATGGTGTGTGGTGTCACACAGAAGATCATATTATCAGTTTCCTATGGAGTATATAAATAGTTCACAACCTAGATGGACTTGGACAATCTATTGGAAAGGTTGTAGTGTAATCTGGTATTAGTCTATCTTGACTATAGGTTTACACTAGTACACTTTGTGTGTATTGAACAGGACCACTTGAGGTTGTTATCTTTGTACTGACTACATAAGAGAACAAACACCTCTGTTATTATGGATGCTTGTACTCTTAATCCGGATATAATAACGGACATGTATATGCAATGTGCATTAGTTTGACTCATAAAAGAGTGAGATTCATTATGGATCAACAACCTCTATGAATTGGGTAATAACATTGTATGTATGATGGGCTTTTGATTATAAATGGAATCCATGTCCCGATACATCGGGTTGATGATGTCCTCTTAAGGAGCTCATAAGGATTGTCATATAAACCCTGCAGGTGGATTATATCCGACATGACAAATAAAGTTGAGCGGTACTACTTAAGGATAAAAGATGTCGAATCAATATAGTTGTCAGTAACTTAATTTGATCGACGGACATATGATATCTTAACATGGGGAGCCAAACGAGCATATAATAAAAGGAGCCCACAAAACATAATTTGGGATTAGGGAGGTAGTACAACAATAGCTCATTAGTGGACCGAGCTATTGTTAATGGGCCTGGATTGTGTGTTCGGGCTGAACACGGGATATCCAGATCCGTTAGGAGGCCGAACCCTAATTTCTCCTCATGGTCCCTGCCGTAGCCTATATATATCCTCTATTCTCTGGCCGCCAGATTACCGATTAGAAATCTGAAATTTTCTCTAAATTCGTGATTCACGTAAGGAGAGAAAGAGAGTGCTGCCAAGGAGAAGAAAATGTTGGAAGATCATCGCCCACATGACGTCCAACTCGAGGAAGGAATACGTGCAGAAGATCTTGGGGTCGTCCGCTCGAGATTGCCAGAAATTACTTGTCTCCTTTCCGCCGCAGGTATAATTCGTGAACCCTAGTTTCCGCCTATGAAGGGTTAGAACACGTATTTAATCTGTTTAACTTTCTATCGATCAATACGCACACCAAAGGAAGGGTCCTGGGAATCCCCAGTTCCATCAATGGTAACATGGAGCATGGGTTCGAGTTCGGGCGAGCCGGGTCGGGTCAAAATCGGACATGGTGCAATAATGAAATTAAATACGTATTTATGATCACGGGTAAATAAATAATATGCGGGGGCTCGAATAAATGGGACACAAGTTTCATGTGGGTAGTGGGCTTCATGTGGGCCACGTCTATACTTCGGGTTGACAGGCTGGATCGATGTCGGGTCCCAAAATTAAATTGGAAAATAAATCAGGTTTTACGGTAGATAATTAATTGGCCTAAATTAACACGAAAATTGTGCGAAGAAAATGAAGCACAAAATAGAGTGTCTGAGTGGGACATGAAGGTCATGGGTGAAGAGCATCTCGAGTAGATCATTTATGAGAAGTTGGTTCTGAGAAAATGATTGGTCTGGTGCTCCTAAATTAAAAGTCACAGTAACGTGCAAACGATGATCAAAAATAAAAGTGGGAATAATTATTCAACGATTAATTGGTCTAAGTTGACCCGAAGTTGCGTGATACAAAAAGAGTACAAGGGAACGAATTCAAGTGGGACATGATATATCAAAACGAAGTTAATCTTGTCTACTTCAAAACTCGTGAAGAGAGTTTACAGAGATTGGTATCCCTGATGCTCCAGAAATAAAAGTCATGGAAAGGTACATTAATGATCTAAACAATTAAATAATAAAATATTTATCGAAAATAATTCATTTAGAAAAATAAAAATAAACCCCTGAAATTCAGGGGGCTTACAAAAAATGGCCTAGCGGTTAAGCGAGACGCCCATGTTTCAAGAGTTAGCAATCGAAAGATTGATCTTGAGGATTGGTATAGATGGATAGAGTGAATCAAGAATATAGGAATACCCCTCACGAGATTCGGCTGACATGCATATATTTCAGGAATGCCTGAGTATGTGCACGATGCGACTCGAGTGAGAACGACGAATTCTCTATTATGCGGCTTGGCTGAATGTATGTATTTTGGGGACGCCTGGAATGCGTGCACGATCCAACCAAGTGATATATTGAATTATAGTGATACGTTGAATTCAAGCAAGACTTGAGGAATGGAAGGGTGTCGAGAAATTGAAATCGTGTTGAGGAAAAGAATGATAATAGTACGAGCGTGGCTTGGAATCAAAGAACCGCGTAGGCGGAGTGTGTACGATAAATTATGGCATACCTCGCTTGACTGTTATAATCCCGTGTTTGGGCACGATTAAGTCTTGGACATAGAAATGGTAGGATGGCTTGCCTTTAGGAAAGTCTCGAGAACGAGACTTGTTCAGAGTGGTGTATGTTGTAGTGCCCCGTCCCGCAAAGTCAATCGGAGGAATCGAAACGCCGACGACGTTCGGACTTAGCCTTACAACGGCTGCTCGAAGGCCCGCTCGGTCGAGGCGACTCCTCATTCAGGTGGGGTAGTTTTGGTGAACTTGTCTCATCTTAGCATTAACATAATAAATCGTATTTTTTCAACTTGAACAAGTAGGTTAATATAAAAGCTACGAACGCACATAGCTAAGGGAATAATCCCGACGGGTCGAAATATGTTAGAACTTGGAAAAGGTCCCATGGCCGTCTTAGAAGTGTGTTCAGCGTGCTTTCAAAGTGACATTCGAATCCTTCGTTCCGTGGCTTAAGACAAGGAGAGTTGGTCTAAGTTGCCAAGAAGTTATGTACGTGGCCTAAGTCATAGGCGTCGCTCGCTTGAATGCTTGATAAAGCATGTACGGTTCCGTCGTTTTGTTCCAACACTCGAATTGGCCTAAGTCATAGGTGTCGCCTGCATGAATGCATGATAAAGCATGCACGGTCCCGTCGTCCAAGGCTTGGCATAGCTTTCGCATGTTCTGTGGGTTAAGTCGTCTTGTACGGCCGTTGGCTTAAGTCTAGGCACTCGAGAACTTGGTTGTTCAAGTCGAACGCGTGCACGACACGTTCCCTTGATGCGAAGCTTGGCACAGCCTTTGCTCGTCAAGTCATTGCATAATTGAGTTAGGCAAAGTTATGCCGGTCGGTCTAAGCCATTTCTAGCACTGTCCCGCTCTATCTGCGGTTGTCAAGTCGCGTAGTCCCTCAAGAACAAGGCTCGTCGTATAAGTATATGATTTGAGCGATAGCGTCTCCTAGAGAACCAGGCCTGTCTAAGGCATGAGCCACGGTAGAATTAGTAAAGAGTATGCCACGGACAAAGGAAGTCTACGCGATTGTTTGTCGCCGAGATCGGTCCCGCTACTTGGGAGTCTCGATAAGCCTCGTTCACGCGAGATCGGTCCCGCTACTTGGGAGTCTCGCTAAGTCTCGATCATAAATGTACTAGTCATCAGGAATGAAACATACTATGAACTCTAAAACAATATCTAAGAGTAAAGCTAACAGTCTAAACCTGAAGCCTCTAGCTAAGTCAAGTCTCCATCCTGCTCAGATAAATGTCCCGGGCTCTGGCCCATATGGTAGAATGATATCCTGCAAGTACACCTACAACATATCTAGTCAGGAGCAGAGAAAAGTACAGTTCTAGGTAATAAACAAGAACATCATGATATGGAAATGAGTACAGGGGTACATGAAAATAAAATACAGGAATGAACAGAAAAGTACAGGAAAGTAGTACAGGAAATAAAGTACAGGAATTACAGTACATGAATGTAAAGTACAAGAAAATGTAAAGTACATGAATGAAACTATAATCCTGAAGTACCAGACATGACAAGTGCACCATGTTTGAAATACAACTAGTACATGTGACTGGCTGGGATGAGTACAAGAGCATGCACAGGAGTACATGAATATGGTACGACTTAGGGCCCGCGTGCACGATGTGAGGCCTAAGCTATCTACATGAATATAGTAACCGGGGTTTGGTCACATGGCTAGTGTATTTCTCCATCCGACACAAGCAAGTACAAGAATAGAAATACAGGAGTACAGGGGTACAGGATATCGTGTCATGACGTGTCGTAAGAAAGGTACAAGATATGTAAATATACAAAACTGTAGAAAAGTACTTGCCTTGCTCCGGAAAAGTAAGGTAATGAAAAGAGCTGGATGTCCTCCTGTTAATTAGGTACAAGTTGGTTAATATCTAAATAAGACATTTAGCTAACTAACTATTTTTTCTAGCCATATCTTGCTAGCCATCAACCTTAGCTAATTATACATCTATAGCCAAATCTTATATACATATAATTAGTGAGAAAATAAAATGCCATAGTTTAGATAAATATTAGAGTCTAGATAGAAGATACTAATATGATATACGCCAATCAACTATTATGCTAGATAGAAAATATTTACTAGCAATTCTTTGACATTACTAGATAAGAAGAAGGTTTCTTACAAAGTATGCAAAATAGTCTAGGTTATACTATTTATTTAGAAGTGCTAGATAGATAGGATATTCATTAATCAAATTGGCAAGAACAACATATACGTAACAAATCCTTCCAATTTCCTCTTTACTGAATATAGCTAGTCATTAATTAAAAAAATGATTTAATACAAAAAATAATAATAACATAAATAATTTACACATAAATTGTGACACAAAATACAATAGGGCCCGACTCAACATTCTACTTCTACTCCCTTTCTCATTTGAAAACAAAGAAACAAACACCAACCCAGGAGAAAACCCAACCTTGCTATACTCACAGCCATAGACCCAAACCATCTCCCTGACTTGGCCGAAAATATAGTCCAAAATAATTCCCCTTCTTAAATACTAACAACCTACACATGAATGAAATAATACAAAGCAGCTTCCAAAACACACTTAAGTTATATTAGTTTAAATTACAAAACCAAGCTAACTGCTACTTCCCTTCACCCATACACTACAAATCAATACACCGAACTTAAACAAAACTTACATATACATTGACTTCAACTTGACAGAACATACACATACACCCAAGCCCAGTGGAGGAACCCGATCCAATCTGTATTGAGTTCCCATCAATCCCAATCAAATGTTTAAAACATCCAAAATCAAAATTCCAAATAATACTCTAAACCAAATACCCATGGCTTACGACACCAATCAGGGAGATAAGGTCGAATACAGCACAAAGTGCTGGATACGAACGTCAACTTGGTCCGACACGGACAGCACCAGCCCTGGACACCAATGTAAAATCTGGACACGACTTGAATCTTGGACACACACACACATACGAACACATCCTCACAGCACCAAATGAACCGCACCCCTGGACACAGCCGCACCTTAAAAATATAGAAAAATAGAATTATACACAACTTACCAACTAAGAACCACGACAACTGCAGTTGAATGTTCAAAAGTATTTAAAATTCAATGTCCAAATTATAACATCAAAAAATCAATTGTTTAAATAAAAACAAATCTGCAATCAATCTCCCAGACCCCAAACCCTGGTAACGACCTCTCCAATCTGCTGTTATGCCAATACCTCTGGACATGCGCACAATGGCTTGATACACCAGCACCTGGATACGCACACGAACTCCACGCAACTCTGGACACGATTACACTGAACACGAGCTATATGTACTCCCTTCGAACAGATCCTGTCTAGTATGAGCTCAAATAAGATTTCAAAACATTTGATAGGTTTGAACAATACCTGAGGAGTATAAATAATTTGGAAGGAAAATACCACTGCAAGGTGTCAAACATGATCCCTTTGTGTCCAGCTTCGATACTGGATTTGATCCCAATTAGATCTTCAGATCTACCTAGCCAATTTTGAATCAAGGAAGAAACCAATCATCAATTCATTTGTCGAAGTTCACAGAATTTTCAGATCTGAATAGCAGTCGATACTTACCTAGTCTCGTCGTCGTCACCATCGTCGTGTGTGGTTCGTCGCCATAGAAACTTGACGTCGTCGGAGGATGCTCACTGTCGCCGCTGCGTGGGTGCTCGAATTGAGGTGGTTCAGTCGTCGGGAAGCGTTCGTCAGTCGTCGGCCACCACGCGGGTGACCGCCGGAGAAGAAGATGGATCGATCGGTCCCGATCTGGATCTTGATTCGTCGTCGGAGATCGGTGCAGTCGTCGTCAAGCTTGTCGTGGAGAAACATCCACTGTCGGGGACGAGAGCTCCTCGTCGAGAGGTGGACGTCGTTGCGATGCGGAGGCCGAGCCCTGGCTACCGGCACTCGACGAGGCGTGGTCGCCATGGCCAGCACCACCGTCGTAGTAGTTCCCCCCTTCAGTCGTCATCGATGCCGCCATGTCGACTTCACCAGAGGTGAGCTGATGAAGAGAATGGGAAAATGGAAAAAGTAAAGGGGTTGAGCTGATGAAGAGAATAGGGTTTTCTCTCTCCAGCTCCCCTATATAAATATTCAACATTTACAAACCCACCCCCCCATGAAATGTTTTAAGCAAAAAAACCCTCCCCCTTTACAAATATTAGAAAAAATGAAAAAAATTAGTTAGAAGGAATTGTTAAATGGTTACAAGTGGTGGTGTCCACAATTGTTTATTACAACTAACTTGAATTTGAAAATCCTGCTATCAAATCAATTTCCCTCCAAAGTATAATTAAAATATTTATTCAAATATATTTAATAAAACTTTAATAATATTCAACATTAATTAAATTAAATTTGTTATTATTAAAAATTTCTAAAAATGGTAAAGTGGAGTTACATTTAGCACGGCCGAGTTCGCGTAAGTTGCTCCTCGCGAAGCACTGTCTCGAATATGTTGAAGTCACGAATAGAGTATGGCACGACCCTGCCGTCCCGAGTTGAAGTTCGGTCAAGTACATAAGCGATAAGGCACTGCCTCGATCGAAATACACGTTGGCATTATAGCACGACTACGTCATGGCACATCGGTTTGGTCAGGCGTCGTAGTCTTAAAACTGATCCTAAGGCAAGACTAGAAAGTCAATCGTAAAGGAACTTGTATTACACAAAGTAAATGAACGTGTTAGTTTTGTATGGGTGGACGAGAAGCTCACTCCCCCAGTACAGTTGAGTACTGACACCCATACAGTTTTCATGTGCAGGCATAGGTAGAAGCTCGTGGTGCGGAGCTCGCTTGGATGCGTCAAGGCACGGAGTTCCCTGGCTAGTTGAAGCGTGCGGCCGCATGAACTCAAGACTTATGCAAGACATAATGTATAGACATTGCCCTCCGAAGCTCCCGCTAGCTCAAGCATTGTATCGAGTGATGAGAGCGAGCAGAGTGACTTGTATGATGAGATAAAAGTGAGCACGATAGACTTGTAATCATGGCCTTGCGCCTATTGTACTCTGATTGTTCAATATTAATAAAGATTTCTTTTGAATAACTTGTATTTTGCCTTTAAATTTTTGCTGCCTGTTCAATGTTCTGCTTGGGACTTCTGTGCGACGACCCCGTCGCAGCCGCTGAAATCGGCCGTTATGGAACCCGCCTTGTACGAGCACAATCTAGGCTCGTGCGGTATCACATCTTAGTGAGGACGATCGCTCCTACGGGAGCGGAGCGTGACACTAGCGGATCACCTTGGGGAGCCCTAATACTTCTTGTGAAAAAGAAGGATGGTACGTTAAGATTGTGTGCTGATTATCGTACCTTGAACTCTGTAACAATCAAGAACATGTATCCTCTACCAAGGATAGATGACTTATTTGATCAGCTCAAGGGAGCGGCTGTATTCACGAAGATTGACTTGCGGTCAGGGTACCATCAGATCAGAGTCAAAGAGCAAGAGATCCCAAAAACAACATTCAGATCGAGGTATGGACATTGGGAGTTCCTTGTTATGCTATTTGGAGCGACCAATGCGCCAACCGTATTTATGGACCTCATGAATCGTATCTTCATGCCCTATTTGGATCAATTCGTGATAGTGTTTATAGATGACATCTTAGTCTATAGCAAGAGTAAAGCGGAGCATGAGCAGCATCTCCGTGTAGTTCTTCAGATTCTCAGGAAGCACCAGTTGTACGTGAAGTTTAGTAAGTACGAGTTTTGGCTGGACCGTATCTCGAACTTGGGTCACATCATTACCAGAGGTGGAGTGGAAGTTGACCCCCAGAAGATAGTGGTTATAAAAACATGGCCAGTACCTAGCACTGTCGTGGAAGTTCGGAGTTTCCTTGGATTGGCCGGCTATTACCGACGGTTTGTGGCAGACTTTGCTCGAATTTTAGCGCCATTGACGCAGTTGATCTGCAAGGATGTGCAGTTTACTTGGACAGCAGAGTGTCATAGTTCATTCGAGAAGTTGAAGCAGAGATTGATGACGGCCCCCATCCTCACTCTTTCCAATGGGACTGGAGGATTTTTAGTTTATTATGATGCTTCAGGCAGAAGATTGGGATGCGTATTGATGCAACATGGTAAGGTAGTATCTTATACATCACGTCAGCTTCGTGATTATGAGAGGAATTACCCAACTCATGACTTGGAGTTAGCAGCGGTAGTTTTCGCGCTTAAGTTGTGGAGGCATTATTTGTATCGAGATCAGGTGGAGATTTTCACCGACCACAAGAGTCTTAAGTATGTATTTACCCAGAAGGATCTCAATATGCGTCAGAGAAGATGGCTAAAGCTACTTGTGGACTAGGACATCAACTTGCAGTATCATCCTGGGAAGCCAACGTTGTTGCAGATGCATTGAGCAGAAGAGCCGGAGTTTATTTTCTAACAGCACAACCAGAATTGTTAGCAGATCTTCAGAAGATGGGTATTAAAGTTGTTCTTCCTTCCAGTGTGGGATTATGGCCAGTATGTAAGTTCAGTCCAGTATAGTTGAGAGGATCAAGTTAACTCAGTCAACAGATTCTAAGCTTCGGCGGCTTAGGGCAGAATGTGTATCAGGACGAAGACCAAAGTTATGTATTCATGAAAATGGTACACTCCGACATGGAGGCGTCTTTGTGTACCCAGTGGTGATATCAGAAAGGAGATCATGGCGGAAGCTCACAGTTCTCAGTATTCGATTCACCCTAGTGGTACGAAGATGTATCGTGATATTCGATAGCATTTTTGGTGGAATGACATGAAGAGGGAGATAGTCCGGTTTGTCTCTCGTTGTTTAGTTTGTCAGACAGTTAAAGCCGAACATCAGAGTCCAGCTGGACTTCTTCAACCTTTACCGATCCCAGAATGGAAATGGGAGCACATTATCATAGATTTTGTAACTAGATTACCTAGATCCCCAGCCGGGAGAGATGCTATCTGGGTTATATTTGACAGACTCACCAAGGTAGCTCATTTTCTTCCTTTCAGGGTTGCTCAGTCGACGAATCAGCTTATAGAGATGTTCCTTAGGCAGATAGTCAGGTTGCATAGAGTATCGGTCAGTATTGTATCCGACAGAGATTCAAGATTCACATCGCACTTTTAAAACCCCTAAAATTTTACATAGTTTTTTTTCACATAAATTGGTATTTACTTGTACTTCGTAATTATATGTCGCATACAATTTTATATTTGTCGTCGCGCGCGAGTTTGCGATTCGTATTTCTCGTCGAGTGCGTATATGTGCGAGGTACATATTTTCAGAAAAATATTTTATTTATAGATTTTATTTTTATGGAAAGTATAGTTTCTAAAATAAATATATCTGTTTGTCGTTGTTGCCAAAACCTTATTTTTATATAATATAAAAGGGTATTTTTATTCATCTTTTAAAAATAAGTAGTGGTTTAGAAATTTTGTTTTATATAAAATGTATTCTAGATATTTTTTGAAGTTTGAAATTTGTTTATTAATATATTTTGTTATTTATAAAAGCTATTTATGATTTAATATTAAAGTAAATATTATGATTTTCAAAATTTATTTTTACCATATTTTAGTAATTATGAAAAAGATATTTTTAAATGTCGTTTGATTAATATTGGATAAATTTTGATAAATGGCATAAAATCGATTGTATCAAATATTTCTAAAATAAGTTTTGAATTAAATTACGCATTATCTAGAGGGGGATTTAAACTATCCTATACCTTATCTTAATAGGAGTCCTCCACCCTATATATAGGGGAGTTGCCATTATTTTCTCAACATCATCCCATCACAAAAATTCCACAACCAGTTTGTGCATTGTGTCTGTGTCCGCACTCTTATTCCAGAAATTTATACAATCATCCCTACCGTGTCCGACATGCCAGACACGGCCTCCAAACCCCGACCTTCCCGGATCCACCAATCTAATACCACCACGGCCAAATCTCATAAACGATAAAGTTCACTACCACCATTACAAACAACCACCTAGCCGTACCACCACCAGTATCACCGTCATCACCATCATCGTCCCGACAGCGCCCACACCACCACTGCCATCATCGCCAGCACCACCCCATCTTCACCCCTGTACTGCCGCCCGACCCTCGTGGAGCCGTCCTCCACATCTCATTCCGCGGCCTCCCTCTGTCGAGCCACGACACTCCGGATCTGCGACCAAAGCCCGCCACAGCCGACATCATCCCCACCGTGTCACCAAAACCACCATTGCCATCGCCGGACCCGAACCCAGAACTGGTGGCGCCGCCTACGGTACCACCACCAAAAATTCGTAAGTATACCAGAAAAAGAAGGAAAGGGGAAACCCTAACCTCCGTCGCCGTTGCGGATCTGCCATGCTGCCGTGGTCTCCTCCACCGCCGACGTCTGCCCTCTGGCTTCCCCGCTTCCTCTGTCCGCTTGTGCGCCTCAGGTGTTGTCGAGCTTCCATATCCGTCGCGTGCACGAGCCACGGTGGACTCAGCCGACGACGACCGTCGCTCCAAGCGCAGCCGCCCTCGGATGTGTCGCCGAGACCCCCGGCCGCGTCGCCAAGAGCACCACGCCACCATCGTCGCCGTCAGCGCTTCCCGCGCTCGGCCGCCGACGCCAGACCGACGAGCGGCGCCTCCGCCGCACACCACGGTGAGAAACCCCTTTCTTTTTTTTCTTCTTCATTCCTGTCTCTCTCCTCTCCTTAACCTCTCTCTTTCTCACTCACTTCAAGTAAAATAAGAGAACAACAGCAATGCTGCAGTATAGGTTTATAAAGTTATTATTATTATTATCATTATTATTACTATTATTGTTATTAGTATTATTATTATGACTATTATTACTTTTATTATTATTATTATTATTATTATTATTATTATTATTATTATTATTGTCATTGGCTTTATATTTTCTAACTACTGTATGAGATTTAGAGTAATTACTTATACTGTTATAAGTATTTTTTTATCATTACTATTATCATTATTTATAGTATTGTTATCCTGGTTTATTAATAAATAGATAATTAACTTTTACCAAATTTACGCTGACAACTCTGTAGCTCTAAAATATTTTCCTGGATTTTTAGATATTTATGTAAAATATTTTTGGACTAATAAAATTTAGTTTCTACCTAGAAAATCCTATTTTGACAAGATTAGAGTTTTTGCCTAAAATCACTTTTTGATCTACCTAAAAGTACTTTTACTAACAAAAAGATAGTTGCCAAATTATGTTTTCAAGTATATGTTAATATTTTGACTAATAAAAAGATATTTTCCAAATTGTATATATAAAATATTTTCAAGTATTTACATGAAAGTATTATAAAAATATTTTCTAAAATTGGTATATGTATCTACTTCCACAATTCTCATCAATTATCCCCTTGATCACGACTAATCGCGCATTTCTTTTTCTCGTGAATTTCGGACGCTTACCCATCGACCTCGACTATTGGACAAAACAGAACTTGTCGGATCATCGCACCACATCAGACGATACACTAGGCAAGACACCTTGCCTTTACTGTTTAATTTCTTGCTCAATATCATGCATGCTTTTTCTTTATGTTGTCTTTCAAAACTAAATATAGATGCAAATTATTATACTTTATGTAATTGGCTTAGAGTTAAGGGACCACCATATGTTTAGAGTATCTCATAAACTGTCACGATGCGCCACGGGTTGTGTGTGAGTTGTGAGTCGCATATAGATACGGACTTGCATGCTGACTGATCATTGGTGAGTACAGGCCGTGCGTTAGGATATAACTGCTAATAGATTATGTAGAAGACTTGGCAGTTATTAAGGATTAAACAGTATCGTGGAATCGACACATATATAGTATCATGGAGAGGGGGAGACAGTTATTAGCGAAGGGGCTATATGTTCAGTACACACATAAATTTGGGCCGATAGTGTCTCGTATGAGCGCTACTTACTGTCCCGGGGCCGATAGTTCTCGTATGAGAGCTACTTTCTTTCCATGGTCGATAGTGTCTCTTATGAGCGCTACCTACTACCACTCTTTCTCCATCTATGCTGAACACCTAAGCTCCTCCGTAGAACATTGTCTTCTCAAAGTGTATATCACATAGAATGGTTAGAAACCTTTACTCATGCATACTTTTCTGTTGAGCTTTATTATTCAGTTTATTGGCATGATATTATGTGTCTTGTTACGTCCCTCTGAGGACCTGGTGATCTCTCCAGGTGTGTGTTTTCGTGATTCTTGCAGGTGCTCTGGCTAAGGCCATGTCTTCCTTCCTCCATGATGATTGCTCTTGGACTCGTCACTTGCTCTCGCTTGCTCAATTCTTTCTTGTATTTTTTTCTATTTTTAATTTAGTTGGTAGTGGATTTGTCTCCGCCCAACGATTGTATACATGACAAATTCAAGTTGCTTTTATATCATTATTTATCTTTGTGGATGAGATTTAGTATCTTGGTTACTGTATTTTATAGCTTATGTATACATACGACGGCCCATATACTTCGTATGCATACAGCTGGCATGATACGTATCTAGTCTCAAGTATTTGGGACTGGGGCGTTACATATTTTTGTGGTGGCCCATGCAGGTCAAGTTTGCCGTTTCGGTTACATGAATGTACCGAGCGGGCCTGCAATATAGGATTAGAATCTAGGAATCTCATCCACATACTTGATCACCTTTCTTGACCTTCCTTGATTTCCATATTCTGACTCCCGTGGCTTTCCTTGATTTTTGCATCTTGCTTGAACTCTTTCTACCACACCCTATCACCTCGTGCTTAAACATGGTTAGAAAGATGACTACACTACTACATACTTATTGGTCAACCCTATGACTAGAAGGATTATATTGACAAATAATATCCATTGAGGTTATAATTGAGTATAAAGGCATTTATTTTTCCTAGAGATATGATCTTAAGGATTAGTTAATTTCAAGTTGGGTAGTAGCATATTACCGCCTTCAAAGGATTATTATAAGGTGGTATACATAAGAGGATAGCTAGATCGAGAAAACAAATTTTTAATTTACGAATTTTTTTGAAATGGTGAAATATTTATGATTTATTAGGGATATGAAATCGATTGAGAAATAACTTAAGTTTTTATATTGTGTCGCATGATTACGGTTAACTTTAAAAGTTTGGATTATAATATTATAAAGTTTATCTCGAAATTATTTAAGAAGTTTTAATTATAATTTTTAGACAACTAGAGAAGACAAAAGTTTAGTTGAGAGAGCTTGAGGTTTAAAATTGAGTCGTACGATTTATAAGTTTATTTAATTTGGAGTTGAAGAAATGATGGTAAAATTTTGTTTAAATATTTGGAGGATAGGAAAGCGACTTTGAAGAAAAATTTAAATTTTAAATTATGTCATATGATCTATGATTTAAAAAGTTAATTAGGTTTCAAGTTTAAAGCCTTGATTATGGATATTTAAATTTTGGTAAAAAAAAGGATTTAATTTGAGTTACATGATTTGCGATTGATGAAACGGGCTAAGAGTTATCTCGAGGTACATTTGAGAATTGGATTTTTTTTTAAAAAGTGATGGCTTATTATGAAAATTTAGTTGTGCCGCATTAGATATGATGAAGCATTTTTGGAATTTATTTAAAGGAAATTAAACTTTAAGTTATGATTAAATACTTGATGGAGTATCTTGAGATTTTATTTCGAAACTGTTGAGGAACTTAAAATTTGAAATTGATCATATATTGGTAGAGAACCAAGAAACAAGCAAGTCACCCTAATGGGATATAAGTATTCCTCATTAATTGCCATGATAGTTGTATGTACTCGAGTGTAGTTAAGTCATCTACCAAACTATGTGAAGATATCTCAATCTTGACTCACTCGACATTCCCTCAAACCTAGATTTTATCATAACTTTCTAACCATTTGAAACTTGAGAAATGATTAGATTGTTCCTTAATCATACTCCATCTAAGTGGCTATCATATCTCTAGAAACTGTATCCCTAACTTATTTTACCTTGATCTACTAGAAACTGAATTGTCTTTATTTTATACTTTAACTTGGTCATTTATTTTGTGCGTTAATCATTATCTCATGAACTCCCACTTTCTATTTAGATTCTTTTGTGTCCTTTACCGTGACTTGAATATTTGGAGCACAACACTAGACTTTTTCAGCCAACAAATTTTATATGCAAGACCTAGACGAGCCCACCTTCATGTAGGTATATCATGTTCCACTAAAACGCGTCTTCTTGTACTCTAATTTCTTGATACGACTTTCGGATCGAATAAGCTAAACTGTAACATTTACCATGATACCGATATATTTACCGACCACGGATCTCGACTCAATTCCTTCAACCCGATATGTGATAGTGTTCTACTTAATTCCTTAAATGCTTAGCCTGTGCTTATTGTTAACCCGTGCCTTTTATTTTTGTGCCTTATCTTAAATTGCTTAGGCCCTTAAATTTTATTTTTTGTACAGAAATTAGTATTTATTATCCAAACCATTGAGCCTAACCAATACTTCCTTCTAAATCATTTTGATTTTCTCTTCGAAAATTTTACTTTGCTCTGCTATTATTCATGCAACCTTGCTCTTGTGATTCCTTGGGCTTAGATAAAGATTTGATCATGACAATCTTGGGTTAGTAGGGGTTAGATTAGAGAATCCCACAACATGGATAAATAATATAGTTGGTTAAGATAATTACGAGATTACGAGGTATAGATTGGACATAAGTGAAAATGTGCGATAAATCCAAGTAGATAAAGTAAGGAATGTTATATTGTGCGATGATAAAACACTCAAGGGTAAATAGACTTCTCGAATTTCAAAATTTGTTGAGTGAAATTTTTTCTAAAGTATTGGTGGTTTAAGAACCAAATCATATATTAAATTCATGGAAGCAAAAAGTTTTTTTTGATAAAGACAATGTTGACGTTGTCTTCGATAACATATAGTGTTATGATGATATTAGTTTTCAAGGATAATCAATTGTGGAAGAAAGAAACCTTTACATTTTTAATGCATGGAGAATTAAGTTCGAAGATGATTATGAATATGAAGTTAAGATGAGTTTCATTTCTACCATCAAAAGATGAGATTTTTGAATTCAAATTTTCGAGAGAGACTAATAAATATTATAGAAAATTTTTAATTATGATGATAGAAGATTGAGTATACTGTTAGTTTTTCGAGATTTGTCAAACATTGAAGACGGACTTTTGTTTTGGTATCTATGGATGCATTGTACAATAAATACAAATTTGTAGTAAGAAGATTTTAACTATTACTTGGGCCAAATTGGTTGAAGGTTTTCAGGAATTTTAAATTTTAGAGAAAATTATAACTTGGAAAGATATATAAGTGAGCTAGTATAATGGAGAGTATGAAATTATAAATTTAAGACTATTCTATGACGAGATAGAGTACATTTATAATCATATTGGTTTTGTTAAATTTTTAAGGGAAAGTAGAACGAAAGTAATTTTTGGAAAGAACGATTTATGATTACACGAATATTGATGATATCAAAAGATTAAGGAGTTTATTACCTACTTAGGAGGTTGCCCCTTTTTAAGGTTAATGTTAGGGTTGATCGAGCATAGTCATTGATTGGTTGTCATATACATGATCGTGATCTAAACTGAAACCATCGAATTTTTTTTCGATCAAATGACTTACTGCCGTTGAAATGTCGTTTCCTTCTCTTCAAACAAATGATTGCCTTTTTGTTCAATATGAATCAAATTCTTATCGATTAAAGTCTTTCTATCTCCTGAAGCCTACCTATCCTAAATATTCCTAAATTTCGAGGACGAAATTCTTTTAAGTTGGGTAGGATGTAAAACCCCTAAAATTTTACATAGTTTTTTTTTAAAATAAATTGGTATTTACTTGTATTTCGTAATTATACGTCGTATCCAATTTTACATTTGTCGTCGCGCGCGAGTTTGCGATTCGTATTTCTCGTCGAGTGCGGATATGTGCGAGGTACATATTTTCAAAAAAATATTTTATTTATAGATTTTATTTTTATGGAAAGTATAGTTTCCAAAATAAATATATCTGTTTGCCGTTGTTGCCGAAACCTTATTTTTATATAATATAAAAGGGTATTTTTATTCGTCTTTTAAAAATAAGTAGTGGTTTAGAAATTTTGTTTTATATAAAATGTATTCTAGATATTTTGCGAAGTTTGAAATTTGTTTATTAATATATTTTGTTATTTATAAAAGCTATTTTATGATTTAATATTTAAGTAAATATTATGATTTTCGAAATTTATTTTTACCATATTTTCGTAATTATGAAAAATATATTTTTAAATTTCGTTTGATTAATATTGGATAAATTTTGATAAATGGCATTAAATCGATTGTACCGAATATTTTCAAAATAAGTTTTGAATTAAATTACGCATTATCTAGAGGGGGATTTAAACTATCCTACACCTTATCTTAATAGGAGTCCTCCACCCTATATATAGGGGAGTTGCCATTATTTTCTCCACATTATCCCATCACAAGAATTCCACAACCAGTTTGTGCATTGTGTCTGTGTCCGCACTCTTATTCCAGAAATTTATACAATCATCCCTACCGTGTCCGACATGCCAGACACGGCCTCCAAACCCGACCTTCCCGGATCCACCATTCTACTACCACCACGGCCAAATCTCACAAACGATGAAGTTCACTACCACCATTACAAACAACCACCTAGCCGCACCACCACCAGTATCTCCGTCATCACCATCATCGTCCCGACAGCGCCCACGCCACCACCGCCATCATCGTCAGCTCCACCCCATCTCCACCCCTCTTATACTACCGCCCGACCCACGATCGTGGAGCCATCCTCCACATATCGTTCCGCGGCCTTCCTCTGTCGAGCCACGACACTCCGGATCTGCGACCAACGACCGCCACTGTCGACATTATCCCTACGTGTCACCACAACCACCATTGCCACCGTCGGACCCGAACCCAGAAATGGTGGCACCGCCTACGGCACCACCACCAAAAATTCGTAAGTATACCAAAAAAAAGGAAGGAGAAACCCTAACCTCCGTCGCCGCCGCGGATCCGCCACGCCGCCGCGGTCTTCCCCACCGCCGGCGTCTGCCCTCCGGCTTCCCCGCTTCCTCTGTCCGTCTGTGCGCCTCAGGTGTTGTCGAGCTCCCGTATCCGTCGTGTACACGAGCCACGGTGGACTCAGCCGTCGACGATCGCCGCCCCAAGCGCAGCCAGCCTCGACTGTGTCACCGAGACCCCCGACTGCATCGCCAAGAGCACTACGCCACCATCGTCGCCATCAGCGCTTCCCGCGTTCGGCCGCCGACGCCAGACAGGCGAGCGGCGCTTCCGCCGCGTACCACGGTGAGTTACAACACTTTTGGCGGAGTCTTCAGAAAAGTTTGGGGACTCGTCTCAAGTTCAGTTCAGCCTACCATCCGCAGACAGATGGTCAGTCAAAACGTACAATCCAGACTCTTGAAGATATGTTACGGTCAGGTACACTCGAATTCGGTGGTTCGTGGAAAGATCACCTATATCTCGTGGAGTTCTTCTATAACAACAGTTTTTAGGCCAGTATCCAGATGGCACCCTTTGAAGCCTTGTACGGTAGGAAGTGCATATCTCCTTTAGCTTGGGATGATATCGGTGAGAGGCAAATGCTTGGACCAGAGATGGTAACGCGGACTATTGAGGTGGTCAGACAAGTCAGAGATCATCTTCGAGTTGCACAAGATCGCCTGCGTCATTGGGCCGTTTCCCATCGGCGTCCCTTTGAATTTTCTATCGATGACCATGTATTCCTTAGGATCTCGCCTACATGTGGTGTCATTCATTTCGGCATACGAGAAAAGCTTAGTCCTAGGTATATAGGGCCATTCGACATTCTAGAGCGGGTAGGTGAGGTGATGTGTCCTATCATCTCGCTCTTTCACCGTCGTTACATAAGGTACATGATGTCTTCCATATATCCCAATTATGACGGTATATCCTGGATCCGAGTCATCTCCTTGATCATTCAAAATTGTTTGTTGGTACCAACCTTTCGTATGAGGAGAGACCCGTATCCATACTACACCGAAGAGAGAAGATACTCAAGAACAAGACTATCAAGTTAGTCCGTGTTGCTTGGGGTCATCACTCTTTGGGTGAGTCAACGTAGGAGCGTGAGGATGATATCCGATCGCGATATCCCGACCTGCTTGACTCGTAAGGTATAATGTCTTTTTATGCCTTATGCCATCAACCTTATTGCTTGCATGAATGACTGCTTGATTAATTACTTAGTTATAACTTGCCTGTGATTAGTATAGCTTGCTCGACATCTCTAGCCTCTTGATTAAATTCCGAGGACGAAATTCTTTTAAGGTGGGTAGAGTTGTCACCTCCGTTTTTTGTCATACGTGTACGGAATTTCGACCCGTAATCAGACTTGTCTAGCTTAGTCTTGCATGACTTGGTTTATTTTGGTTTATTTTGACTTGGGTTCGGCTTGGGTTGGTTTGTTTTGGTTTAGGGTGGTTCATCATGAACCCAACCCCCTACCTACCACTATCTCCATTTAAAGCCCAACTACTTTCTCTCTCTTCACTTATTCTCATTTACTCTTCTTCCTCTCCTTTAACCTCTCCTCTAACCTAAGAAAACCCATAGGCAAGTGCACCTTGCTTCCACATAAGAATCTATTTTTATGGTTCATTTATCTTCCTCTCGTGATTCTAAGATAGTTTAGAATTTGTCATTTTGCATTTTGAAGTTTTAATTTTTGTAGATTTAGAAATTTGCCATTCTCGGATTTTGGTGGTTTTGATCTATCAAACTTTCTTATTTTCAAGTTTTGATCGTTCTAGGTTGTTGAGATTTGTGTTATACCCCATTTTGATCTATGGAAGTCCCATTTTTGGCTTAGATTGAAGGTTTTATGGAATTTGGAGTTCAGGAGGTTCCTTACGCCCACGTTTATTCGTGCCAGCGTAGTATCAAACTCTGCGCCCACGTTTATTCGTCAGCGTGAATCTGGATTACGCAAGTCAAGACTTTTTTACATGTAAAACAAAGTCTACCCTGCCTTGGCGTAAAACAAGTTTCATGCATAAACTTTACTCCTTTACACGTACTTCCCTTGGCGTACTCCTTTACGTGTACTTCCTTTACGCGTACTTCCCTTGGCGTACTCCTTTATGCGTACTTCCTTTATGCATACTTTCCTTGGCGTACTCCTCTGGTTTGGCGTACTCCTTCGGCGTACTCCCCTTGGCGTACTCCCCTGCCCGGAGGCTTCTTAGTACTAGCGTATCTTACCCCCCTTGCCCGACACAGTATGGCCCTGTCATCCATTGCCCTAGATTCACCTTTATTGGGCATATGGCACTCCTTATTATATCCTTACCCCTTTTGACATGAACTCCATATAATCATGATATGTTAATATTGTAATGATAATCTGTACACGGCATAATTTTGTGACAACTCATGATAGTGGCCCGTCGTGGCACGCTCATAACAAGTAACAAGTACAAGTAACATGACACGATGGTGACCCGTTATGGTGCACCCCCGACAAGTAATCCTGACATGAACTCATGAACACCGTTGCGACGGTTATCTTTACCTGCTAAGTAATTTTGACATGTAACCTTGAACGCTGTTGTGACGGCTAACTTGACATGATAAGTAAATTCTCATCATGACACCGTGGGTGATTGTATTGAATGTGCTTGTATAAGCTACCAGTCTTGTCTTGTATCATGTCTAGGACATGAATTCCTGGTTACCACGGTCAGGAATTCATACTGAATCTGGCTAGGATAATGACTAGATTGATCAAGTAGTTCATATAGAGAGGTATTCCAGCTACAAGCAATCCCGTTATCTGGACGCCTTCTCTGATGGACTTGTAGCCTGCCGACGAGTAGGACGCATTTCCAGCTCACAGTCATGTGGGGCACTTCATGAAACGATTACTATGCACACTATCATGTGTTGCACTCAAGTCACCTAACAAGTCATGATAACTCTTAGCATGAACCTTGCGTCTGGATAACCTGGATAGTCTGCAGGGCTTGTGGTCGTAGGAATATCTCATTGCATCTTGCTAGTAACTAGGCTTGTGATAACCCTAGTTAGTTAAAGTATCAAGCTGTACTCATTGCTTGGCCGTGATTGATTGGATGGAGTCCAGCCCAGTCTAGTCTTGTCCTGATCCTGTACAAGATTGTTACATGACCTGATTGCTTGTGCTTTACCTTATCGATAAATGGTGGAAAACCAAGTTCCGTTCAGATGAAGGGTTACAACCCCGATACTTATTTGGTTTAAGGGTTGTAACTTGGTTATCTGAATAGTCCCATGGTTATCTTATTGTATATCATCATGATTTTCCATATCTCCAGTCTTTTATTATATAATTGGGTTTTTGTGCTAATTGCTGGTTTTAGTTCTTAAGTGAAGCCTCCCTTGTGGCACTTGCTCTTTCTGGGGTCTGACCCAGCTGGTTTTGTATGGCCAGATTTCGGAGTAGTACCCGAGGATCTTCCAGCCTTCCAGCCAGATGGTGAACATTAGGCGCAACCCTGGCAACGAGTGGGTTTTATTTTGCTCTCCCACTCTATTGTAAATTATTCTTTTGAGGCGTTTAGCCGTCGAGCAAGTGTTAGCTCGTGTTAAATTTATATTTCTGTCTGCCTAAGGGCTGTAACATGGTTGACAAATCCTAAGGTTGATCATGTATGACTTAAACTACTCTTGCTAGTCTTCGCATTTTGTATGACTAGCTTCATGATCATCTGAATATGTAATGTATGGGACGCCTTACTTTGTATGTCTGATGATCTACCATCTTATTATATTTACTTGCTTGCTTGAGATTGAAACACTAGGTGTAGTGCCCCGTCCCGCAAAGTTAATCGGAGGAATCGAAACGCCGATGGCGTTCGGACTTAGCCTTTCAAAGGCTGTTCGAAGGCTCGCTCGGTCGAGGCGACTCCTCGCTCAGGTGGGGGTAGTTTCGGTGAACTCACCTCATCTTAGCCTTCACTTAATAACTCGCATGTTTTCAAATTGCACAAGTTAGCTTTGATAATAAAAGAGACGCATCCACATAGCTAAGAAAATAATCCCGACGAGTCGAAATATCTTAGAACATGAAAAATGGTCCCACGATCTGCTTAGAAGTTTGCTCAGCGTGTTTTGAAAACGACACTCGATTCTTCATCCCGTGGCTTGGGAGAAGGAAGTTGGCCTAAGTTGCTAAGTTACCCCAACGCCCGAATTAGCCTAAGTCATAGGCGTCACCCGCATGAATGCTTGATAAAGCATGCACGGTCCCATCGTCCAAGGCTTGGTATAGCCTTCCCCCGTTCCGTGGTTCAAGTCGTATTGCACGGCTTGTGGCTTAAGTCTAGGCACCAAAGAACTTGGTTGTTCAAGTCGAACATGTGTACGGCCCGTACTCTCGATGCGAAGCTCGGAGTAGCCTTTGCTCATCGAGTCGTTGCCCGAATAAGTTAGACAAGAGTTGTGTTGGGCTATCGAAGCCATTTCTAGCACTGTCTCGCTCTATCTGCGGTTGTCAAGTCGCGTAGTCCCTCGAGAACAAGGCTCGTCATATAAAGTATATGACTTGAGCGATAGCGTCGCCTAGAGAACCAGGCCTATCTAAGGTACGAGCCACGGTCGATTTAGTAAAAAGCATGCCACGGTCAAAGAAAGTCCCCGCGACTGGGAGTCTCGATAGAAAGATGGAAAGCATGGTCATGAATAAGGAAGGACTGGATAGATCGAGTTGAGTCTTGCATGGTCATTGGACAACTTGCGTGCAAGGGGAATCCCTCGACCGATCGACGGGGCGCCGGGATCGAGTCGGCCTAGGAGGGAAAAGCAGATACCGTACGGCCTTCGACGATGGTACGACTCGTTAGAAGTAAACCGTTACGGTATATGCCATGGGACCATTCGGTGGGGCTTGCACCTCCACGCGAAGGGGTCACCGTGAGCCAAAGATCCAAGATAGCTTGACATTGCTAGTGACCACTCATGTAGATGGGTCGACATAATAGCGACAAATTGCGTGTATGCCTTTGGATTAAATCTAGAACTTGAATACAGGTCTAGTCGGTAACACAATACCTGGGCCTAAGATTGGGCTGCAGCATAGACACCGTGCTTGGCACGATAGGTGGCGTCGAGATGTTCATGAAGTCGACATTATGTTTCACAAGTCTTGTCTAAGTTGGTTAATGAGTCGAACATGAAGACCGTAAGGTGGTATCATGGATAAGTCTTGATAAGTTGCGAGGCACGACCTCAAATTTGAAGCACGAACATGTCTAAGTAAAGCCTAAAGGCACGACCTGCACGAGTCGTTTCCTTGACGTCGTTGGCACAAGAATTGGTCTAGAGGTACTTGAGTTTAAGTGAAAGTCTTAGCATGATCGAGTTCGCATAAGCTGCTCCTCGGCGAAGCACTGTCTCGAATATATGAAGTTACGAATAGAGTATGGCACGACCCTGCCATCCCGAGTTGAAGTTCGGTCAAGTACATAAGCGATGAGGCACTGCCTCGATCGAAATACACGTTGGCAATATGGCACGACCATGTCGTAGTCTTAAAATTGATCCTAAGGCAAGACTAGAAAGACAATCGTAAAGGGGCTTATATTGCACAAAAGTAAATGAACATGTCGGTTTTGTATGGGTGGGCGAGGAGCTCACTTCACCAATACAGTTGAGTACTGACACCCACACAGTTTTTATGTGCAGGCACAGGTAGAAGCTCGTGGCGCGGAGCTCGCTTGGATGCGTCGAGGCACAGAGTTCCTTGGCAAGTCGAAGCGTGTGGCCGCGTGAACTCAAGACTTATATAGGACATAATGTATGGACATTGCTTTCCGAAGCTTTCGCTGGCTCAAGCATTGTATCGAGAGATGAGAGAGAGCAGAATGACTTGTAAAATGAGAAAAAAGTGAGCATGAGAGACTTGTAATCATGGCCTTGTGCCTATTGTAATCTGATTATTTAATATCAATAAGGAGTTCTTTCGAATAACTTGTGTTTTGCCTTTAAATTTCCGCTGCATGTTTCAATGTTTCTGCTTGGAACTTCTGTGCGACGACCCCGTTGCCACCGATGTAATCGGTCGTTATGAAACTGTCTTACATGAGCGCAATCTAGGCTTGTGCGGCATCACACCTTAGCGAGGACGGTCGCTCCTACGGGAGCGGGGCGTGACATAATGGTATCAGAGCACGGCTTTACGTCCTTGGACTTCACGTCGCATCTCTCAATTTTGAAAGCTCGTTCATGAAAAAAGAAGTATGTGCTCTCTCTCGAATGTCCCTCTACATGTTCATACAATAAGTCTAAATATTTTCAAAAGCTCGTACAAGCGTTCAATTGAACGCATCAGTAGGCCATCGCTGAACGTATCGGTAGGTAAGGGCCTTTGTGCCAAACGGTGTCAACTTGACTTGATAGAAAACGGTGTCAAACTTGACTTGATAAGAAACGCATGCTAAAGTTAGCAAGTCGTGCATATGCTCGAATAGTCCTACGTCGACCTTAGCAATTGAGCATGCAAAACTCGGGTATAGTCCGCACGGGATGGCTATGCACACGACCTTTTGGCTAAGTTGTGCCGCGCGTCGTACACCTCGACCGTTTGGTACAAACGAGTCGTGAGCAATCTCAAGTATCGCTCGGTCGGAAGCGGAGATACACTTAGAATGTATATCGATAGGAACGCTATTGGACTAACGCTTAGGCGTACACGAAAGTTTGGTTTAGATTTTGAGGAATAGTGAGAACGACTTAGTACGTCGAGACGACGTGAGCGAATACGCTAGAGATTCGTCGAACGAATCGGAAAAGATGTGTTAGCGAGTAACGCGAACGTGATTTGGACTAGATCGGATGGCTCGAATCCTGAGTGGTGTATGGTTTGTCTTGGAAATTATTCGAGCAAAAAAAATTGAGGATTACGAGTAACAACGAGTTTGTCGGCGAGGCGATGCGATCGCGCAGAGCCTTAGAATGCATCACCCTTAGTTAGTCGTGACTTCGAATGTCCCGAACGAGATGTCGTTCGGACAGCTTGTGAATGGGCAACGCAAGTTAGAAAACAATTCGGAACGATGAATAAAAGTGAATGTCTTGATCGAGAAAATCTAGAGGATCGTGCTTACTATTTCGGATTGCGTCAAATGAAATATGACTTGAGTTTTTGGGCAACGATCTTGAAACTAGCTTGAGGAATAGCAATCGAACTTGATCTTGAATATTGAGGAGATTACGGTATATCCAGTTTGAACAATAGCATCAGTCGTACGACTCGAAATTGGTTGCAAAGAAAGATTGTCAGGTTACGCATATCGTCGATGGTACTGAGGCGTATGAAAGATCGATATACGATAACTCGGGGATACTCTCACTCGGCGAATGACGATCGTGCAAATGTCATTGCTCTGATGGATTCTATACTCGGAATATTGAAATGTGTCGAGGAAAAGATAGACTTGGCTCGAAGATTTTCTAGTCGATCGAATGACAAACGGACTATCGAATTGAGATCTTGGCTTGGGTGAAAATAAAATGTTTGGATTACTTCGACGATAACCACAACGTTGACGTTCTTATCTTATGCGAGCACAACTCCAGCCTCGCACATGCGTCACACCGATTAGGGCAATCACTCCGCGTGAGCGCTGGTATGGTGATTCATACGGCGGGGGTGATCGAACTTGCATGGCGTGGGAACTTGTATGTATCGACTTGTGGTTTAATGCGAAGGTAGACTTGAGAATGACCCAGTGTGCTTGACGATTGAGCTTGAGGATTGAGTAGGTCCAATCCACGTATCGAGAATGAATTAATCTAGACTCAAACAAGAGTTATGCCCCAATGAGAATGATTATTCCGCGGGAGCGTTGTATGGTGATTCATGAACCACCGTAGATAATAGGACTCGCGTGAGATTATGGTACAACATATTGTCAAAGCTAGACGACCTCGTGCTCGAAAACATGAATTGGCTAGAATTGGTGATTAGAATGGATTCGAATTGGCGCAACGAACGCTTTGATGCGAATTAGATGATCATGCTCGATGTTTAGAAATCTGAGTGATGCGAGCTTGGGTAGAAAATTCCGTACTATCGACTTTGGTTTGACCCTAGGATTGGGGTCAGTATTGGCATTATTGTTTGTCACGACCAGCACCCTGAAGAGGGGCACGAGCACGTGGTTACGTCCAGCCTACGCCGCAGAATCGGCGGTAGAACGCTGTATATAGGGTCTGTAAATACTACGACTAAACAGATAAATGTACCTGTACAGTATATACACTCCGAACGGAGGAATAAAGCAATACTGCCTCAATCACATAATCAAAACTAAGGTAGAAGCATGGAAAAGAGATATGATAGAATAAGCAAGATCGAGTCCAGAAATATCCACAAGTCACAGCTAACACAAATCCAGAGTCTCAGAATAAATATAAGTATAAAGATACTACAACAGAAAATAAACTAGCTGGCTCGCAGGCCAGGCAAACCTAACTAACTAGGCTACTCCGGGTGGGCAAAGTCAAGAGGCTCTACCACTAAGCCCATGTCTAGGTCAAGTCCATCAGACTCTATCCCGTAGTAAGTCGAGCAATCATCCTCTAAATCATCTGTAAAATTTGTCAACGGTATCCTGTCAGGAAAATGAGCAAGTACAAACACCAACAGCAGTTCCATGTGAATTGAGAAATACTATAAGAGACAGTAATAATGAAATACAAGACAAAGAGTAAAGGCAACTTGGGAACCATTCGAAAGCCGAGTTATGACCCTTAAACCAAACAAGGACCGGGGTTGTAACCCTTCTTCCGAACAGAACCTAGTCCCATAACCAAGGTACAGTATAAAAGGCAGGTAGAGCATATGAGAAATGAATCATAGCATGGTGAAAGTACAGTAAATAAAGCTGAAACTGGAATATAAGACATGACAAATAAAGTAAAAAGTGTTTTGAATTATTAGAGTGATATGTGATCGGTTAAAGGGAAAGCAAGGCCAAGTTATCCACTTGGCACGGCAATTCGCGGTGTACTCAACGGAGAATCATGCCGTCCAACCTGGATAACCGGTGGTGAGGTATCTGCGACACCCTACGTGGGGTGAGGGTGACGCTAGCAATGTATAGGTACAGGGAGGCTTTGATCACATAACCCCTAATAATTCTCCCATCCCCGAATAGTATAAATGGATCCGGTCATAGCACGTCATGACGCGGAATTCCCTAAGAGGGGAGCAAGTCCTCTTCAGGAATCGGCATCAATACAAGTACAAGAATCAATACCAAGCAAGTACCAGTATCCCAAGAAATCCAGGAATGACATCTCATGACCAGAATCCGATAATACTAGTCCGTGAACTATCGTGTCGAGAATCAAGTAAGACACTACGACTGAATCAGATATAGTAGATATCAAGACAATAAAAACTATCAGTGAATGTACTCGCCTGTGGTCCTGAGCTGATAGAGTGAACAGACGCTCAGAGCGATCACAGACCTAAGATAAGATACTATGAGTCAAACAGGACTAAATACTGAAAAGGAAACTAATACAAGTCATGAATGCAAGTTTAAGTCAAAACTAGGTCAATATAGGTCAAACTGAGTCATATTAGGCCTTACTGGTTCATACTAGGTCATACTAGGTCACTGGGAGTCATTCCAAGTCAAACTAGGTCAATCGGGATCAACGGTTGACTTACAGTTGACTTTTAGTCAAAAAGTCAACTCTGGTCAACTCTGGTCAACTCTAGGTCAACCCTAGATCAAACAGGTCTAATGTTGACCAACTGTTGACTTTCAGTCAACTGGTCAACTCTGGGTTGGTTTCGGTCAAATCGGGTCGCTTTAAGGCTAAGTTTGACCCTCGGTTGACTTTTGTTGACTTTTGGTCAAAAAGGTCAACCGACGTCAAAACTAGTCTTAGAGTACCATATTTGATCATTACCAACCACGGAGATCAAGTTCTAACACCATCTTAGGCTTCTAACACTAATATCCTATTTCTAGGCAAAACTAGCATTTACCCTTCTAAGGTAAATCCCGATACCTTGCCAAAAACCAATGAAACTTAGAAAATACCCATGGAACTAGCCTAGGCTCCTTAGGGTAGCTAGATATCAACCTATCTAAGGTTTACCTACCAATAAATTGGGGTATCCTAGTTATCTAGGTCATGCTAGGATACGGGGTATAGGTTTACCTTATTACCTATTTCTATGTCATGAATTTACCCTATTCTATACCACACTCACCCCACCACTCATACACAACACTCACAAGATACCTCTCCCTCTCATAGACCTCTCTATAAGTTTCCTAATAGGTTTCCTACTAGTTTTGCACATAGGCTAACTATGGGATACTAGTATCACTCACTAATAGGTTCTCACACACACACACAAACTCACAAAACACACACACACACACAAGCCATCATTGGACTGATATTGAGGTTGTTTGTGGACTGATTTATGGTGTTCAAGGACTGATTTTGATGTGGGTTTATGGCTGAAATGTGGGCTACACATTGGTGTTTTTGACAGTGCAAAAAGGGGGCTGTTTTGAGTGAAATAGGACTGAGTTTTGGGGGCTTTGTAGGGGCTGATTTGTGGGGGTTTTCAGGCTGTTATGGACAGCCATTGGGCAGTGTTTAGGGGCATTAAAGGACAGCAATGTGGAGTGTTTGTGGGCTGAATTGGGACAGTGGGGGGGGGGGGCTGAAATATGGACAGATTTGTAGGTTTCTCTCCTCCCTCTACTTCACAACACACACCAATACAAACCCCTCTCAAATACCCCACACACACACATACTAAATTACATACTCCTCCCCCTCTCTAACAAAGACACACACACACACAACTTTGTTGGGCTGAACCTGGGAGCACTTCCCCCTCACTAACACATCACACAACCACAACCAAATATATATATATACACCCATATATATATATATATATATATATATATATATATATATATATATATATATATATATATATATATATATATATATATATAACTAGATGATATAACCAATGGGCATAAACTCACAACCATTCCCCCCTCACATTTCTGTGGCCGAAACCTGGTAGCCCCCATTCCCTTCACCACATCACACAACAACACAATAAAATCACCATATATATATATATATATATATATATATATATATATATATATATATATATATATATATATATATATATATATATATATAGCCCCCATTCCCTTCACCACATCACACAACAACACAATAAAATCACCATATATATATATATATATATATATATATATATATATATATATATATATATATATATATATTATATATATATATATTTTTATATATATATATATATATATATATATATATATATATTCATATATATATATATATATATATATATATATATATATATATATATATATATATATATATATATATATATATATAGAATGATATATATATAACTATATATACAAATACATATAGGAAGAATATGATACATATAAATACATGGAGAACTCATTCTAAACATGTCAAATCTGAATGTTAATGAGAACATCACAAAAACAATATTAGAATAATATCCAAGTGTCCAAAAAAGGGAGTTTTTCCTATTGGGACACAAATCTACAAGTGGACACTCCTAGAAATGTCCAAAGGACACAAAAATGGTCTCTAGAGAGGGACACAACCATGGGACTCATCCTAGTGGGTTCCTACACAATCTACATGAGAAAAGAAATAGGTTTGGAGAAGAAATCACCTTGGTTGGAAGAAGAATCAATGGAAGCTCCAAAAAGTGGATGAAGCCTTTGGGGAAGAAGAAGAAAAAGTGGATTGGAATGAAATGGAATTGGTTTTCTCTCTCCTCCCCATCCTCTCATGATGTGGCCGGCCACCTTTGGGTTTTGTCCTATATGGATATTTACAAGTTTGCCCTCCTATGATTTAAATGGCTAAAAATAGGAAAATGGTTAAACCGGGGGTGTTTAGTCAAACCGAAACCACTAATCTCTAACTAAATATTAACTAAAATAATAGTCTAGTCTCTAACCAAAATATCTAACATGTGGGCCATGGCTAGCTAGTGTGTGGGCCCGCTAAGGTCAAAATACCCCGGGTCCCCGAAACAAGTCAAAACAAGTCGGAATGAATTGAAATTCGAACCCGATTCAAATAACCCCAAAATAATACAAATAATAAATAAATAATTTTAAAATAATTTTTAAAGTGGAAAATTACCAAAATACCCCTGTTTGTGAAAACTGGGGGTGACAAATCTATCCACCTTAAAAAAATTTTGTCCTCAAAATTAAAACAAACATACAATGAATCACATGCAAAAAAAACAAAAATTATACCTCAGGGCTCGAATAGATAAGGGAAACGCTCCCGCATGTCGTCCTCTCTCTCCCAGGTAGACTCACCTGGAGAGTGATGCCTCCATGCAACGCGAACCAAGGGGATCACCTGGTTCCGGAGCACCTTCTCCCTACGATCCAGAATCTCAACCGGCTGCTCTGGATAGTGAAGAGTAGGCCCCACCTCAATCGCTGAATGATCCAATACATGGCTGGGGTCCGCCACGTACCGTCTCAGCTGCGACACGTGGAACACGTTGTGTACCCCCTCCAGCGTAGGCGGCAAGTCTAGCCGGTATGCCACTGCACCGATCCTCTCAAGAATGGTGAAAGGTCCGATGTAGCGCGGACTAAGCTTCCCGCCCCCGCCAAAGCGAATCGTGTTCCGTGTCGAAGAAATCTTCAGGAACACCAAACCGCCAGCCTAGACATAAAACAAACTCAGAACACAGGACAGACAAATCACAAACAAGCACAAACAGGAACTGAAACTAACCTCGAACTCTAACGGTCTCCGGTGGCTATCGGACCAATGCCGCTGCCTATCCTGAGCCACCCGAAGTCTGTCTCTAATAAGCCAGACCTTCTCAGCTGCATCCACCACCATCTCTGGTCCAAGCAGCACCCTCTCGCCAACATCGTCCCAAGATAAGGGAGTACGGCATCTCCGTCCGTATAGAGCCTCAAATGGTGACATCTCTATACTGGTCTGGTAGCTGTTGTTGTAAGCAAACTCTACCAGGTGGAGATGGTCCTCCCAAGAACCCCCGAGATCTAGCACGCACGTGCGAAGCATATCCTCCAAGGTCTGGATAGTCCTCTCCGACTGCCCGTCTGTCTGGGGGTGATAAGCAGTACTTAACTTGAGCGAGGTGCCCAAGCTAGCCTGCAAACTCCTCCAGAAGTGGGAAGTGAAACGGCTATCTCGATCTGAAACTATGCTCACATGGACTCCATGCAACCGTACGATCTGACGAACATACAGCTCTGCCAACCTCTCCGTAGACAATCCCACTTTGAAAGGCAAAAAGTGGGCCGATTTGGTCAATCTATCAACTATGACCCAAATCGCGTCTTTCCCTCCTGGAGATCGTGGAAGTCCGGACACAAAGTCCATGGTGATGTGCTCCCACTTCCACTCTGGAATGGGTAGTGGCTGAAGCAATCCCCCAGGCCTCTGTCTCTCGGCCTTCACCTGCTGACAAACCAAGCAGCGAGATACGAACTGAGATACCTCGCGCTTCATGCCGTACCACCAAACGTGCTCTCTCAGATCTCTGTACATCTTGTTGGCACCAGGATACATAGAGTACTGAGAGCGATGAGCCTCCTGAAGAACCTCCTTCCGAAGCTCTCCACTCGGAACGCACAGTCTAGTACCGTGCCGCAGCGACCCATCTTCGGCAATGGAGAAATCATCAAGCAGTCCCATCTGCACCTGCTCCCTGATGCTTCCCAGGGCAACATCATCAAACTGCGCTGATCTGATCCTGTCCATCAGCTCAGACTGAATCTGCAAACCCTACATCTGCACCTCCATGCCTGGAACGATCACCTCGATTCCCAAACTATCCAGGTCAGCCAAAAGATGACGGTCTGATGTCAGATACATAGCCACTGGATACCTGCTCAAGGCATCTGCGACTACGTTGGCCTTCCCTGGATGGTACTGGAAGGCGATATTAAAGTCCTTTATCAGCTCGAGCCAACGTCTCTGCCTCATGTTCAACTCCTTCTGAGTGAACACGTACTTCAAGCTCTTGTGGTCAGTAAAGATCTCAACCCGCTCTCCGTACAGATAATGTTTCCACAGCTTCAGGACAAAGATGACAGCGGCTAACTCCAAATCGTGAGTCGGGTAGTTGTTCTCATGAGGACGTAACTGCCTAGATGCGTAGGCAATTACCTTCCCGTGCTGCTGAAGTACACAACCCAGACCCCGACCAGAAGCATCGCTGTAAATCGAGAAACCACCGGTCCCAGACGGCAATGTCAAGATAGGAGCTGATGTCAACCTCTTCTTCAGCTCATCGAAGGCGGTCTGACACTCCTCAGTCCAGACGAACTCCACGTCCTTCCTGGTGAGTCTAGTCATCGGCTCCGCGATCCGCGAGAAATCCTGGACGAACTTCCGATAGTAGCCCGCCAATCCCAGAAAGCTCCGAATCTCGGCAACTGTACTGGGCGTAGACCAAGACTCTACTGCAGCAATCTTCTTCTGGTCTACTGAGATCCCGTGCTCGGTCACAACATGACCCAGGAACTCGACCTGGTCCAGGAAAAACTCACACTTCGACAACTTTCCATACAACTGCTCCCTCCTCAACGTCTCGAGCACAATCCTCAGATGCTCCTCGTGCTCCTCTGGCGTCTTCGAGGTAAACCAGGATGTCGTCTATGAAGACCACCACGAACTTGTCAAGGTACTGATGGAATACCTTGTTCATCAAGTTCATGAACACAGCTGGGGCGTTGGTCAACCCAAATGGCATCACTGTGAACTCATACTGGCCATACCGAGTCCAAAAAGCTGTCTTCGGAACGTCTTCCTTCTTCACCTTCAGCTGATGATAGCCGGATCTCAGATCTATCTTCGAAAACACCTTGGCACTGCTCAACTGATCGAACAAGTCGTCGATCCTCGGCAATGGGTACTTATTCTTGATAGTAAGGTTGTTGAGCACCCTGTAATCGATACACATACGTATCGTACCATCCTTCTTCGGCACAAACAGGACTGGCGCTCCCCAAGGCGATGAACTGGATCTAATGAATCCCTTGTCCTGCAGCTCGTCGACCTGCTTCTTCAGCTCCGCCAACTCGCTGTTGTTGACTCTATAGACGTGCTGCGAAATGGGCTCAGCACCTGGCACTAGGTATATAGAGAACTCAATGTCTCTATCCGGCGGCATCCCAGGCAACTCCTCTGGAAAAACATCCATGAAATCAGCAATTAACGGATGCGGCAATGCCTGCCCCGCCAGTAGAGCTCCGCAGAACCCATCTACCGGCTCAGCTGCTCCTCTGGAAAACTCAATCTCTGGCTCTCCCGACGGCCTAAACAAAATCCTACCACCTCTACAATCTATAGTAGCATGGTGCGTTCTCAACCAATCCATTCCGAGTACCACATCGTACCTCGAAAGGGGCATTACGAGCAAGCACGCACCCAAAACTCGGCCTCCTACTGTAACTCTCCGCCCCTTGCAGATATTGTTGACCAGGATGATGCCTCCCCCGGTCAATATCTTACAAGTCCTACCCAAGGGTTCAGCAATAATATTGTGTCTCAGAGCAAAGAAGACAGACACAAAGCTATGCGAGGCACCGGAATCAAATAAGGTAAACGCAGGAAATGAATCGAGAAGAACATGACCTGCCACTACATCGCCTACTGGCTCTGCCTCCTCCTCTGCTGTCAGGGCAAACACTCTGCCCGCAGGGGCTCCCCTCTGGTGCTGCTGAAAACGCTGCTGCTGAGTCTGAAGTGGAGGACCCCTCTGCTGAACTGCTGGCCCTATGGCTGGCTGTCCTCTGTCCTGAACTCCTTTGCCTCCGCGAATACGGCAGTCCTTCAGCTGGTGATCGGACGCCCCACAGTATAAGCAGGCACCCAATCTCTTCCTGCACACCTCTACAGTGTGCCCTGGCCTCCCACAGTAACTGCACTGTGTAGCTGGCCCCCGGCCCTGACCCTGACCTTGATGTTGCTGGGCACGCGCCGGTGCCTACTGGATCTGCAACTGAGGCTGATGCTGCTGGAACTGTCTCTACTAGAAATATGGATGCTTCGCTAGCCCTGCACTCGAACTGGATCCCAAAGCGTCACTGCTCCTCTTCGGCTTGAAGCCGAAGTCCTCCTCAGCAATCTGAGCCTCCATCAAGATCTGCTCAAATGTCGCGTCTCGTCGCCCAGATGTACGAGTGCGCACTGCATGGATGAGACCCCTCCTGAACTTCCGGGCCTTGCATCCCTCATCCTGAATCAAACTGGGTGCAAACCTGCTCATACGGAAGAACTCCACTGCATACTCGTCCACTGACGAGTTCCCATGCACCAAGCTAACAAACTGCCCCTCCAGAGCTGTCAAGGCTACATCTGGGTAGAACTTCTCCTTAAAGAGTTTTCTGAAGTCCTCCCAAGATATACCTCTCACTGACGCACGCGGATCTGTGCGGTACCATGTCAATGCTATATCAAAGAACTGGCTCGCTGCAGAAGTCACCCACAGAGCTCTTGGAATCTCTGCCAACTCCAGACACCGCTGGACGTCCTCTAGCCAGTCGTCCACGTATAGGATACCCTCGGTACCCCTGAAATCTCGTGGGTTCATCTTCTGGAAGTCGAGATGTGTACCGGGCCTCCCCTGGCCCTGCTGCTGTGCTGGTGCTCCCTCAGCTGTAGCCGGTGCACCTCTCTCTACTGCTGCCATAGCTAACTGGTGCGAGTTCTCCATCGTCTGTCTCAGTACCTCTGTCTGGCGCTGCTGCGTCTACAACATCTGCTGCAGGAGGGCTATCATCCCCTGGGTGTCTGTCGGTAGCTGAGGCGGCGGTGGAAGAATGTCTGGAATGACCATAGACGGTCCCGCTGCTGGAGGTGGAAGACCTCCTGGAACCGCCGCTGCTGCTGCTCCCGCCGGAAGGGCAGGAACTGTGGTAGCAGCTCCCTCAGCTGTAGCTCCCGCTGCCGGAGGTGGAAGACCTCCTGGGACTGCCACTGCTACTCCTGCAGCCGGTGGTGGAAGACCTACCGGATCTGCCACTGCTGCTCCCATAACCGGAGGTGGAAGACCTGCCGGATCGGGCCTCCCTGGTACAGCGCTAGAACCCGCTGCCTGAGAGCAAGTGATCGTCATCCTGAGGATAGGTTGAAACATGGAATCAATATGGCACATGATAGGAATATCAAAGACGGACAATTAAATTCAATGCAAAAAGAATTTGTCATGGTAATCAAAAGATCAAAATCTCCTAACATGTGATTGAGTAACTCCTATTATACCCTAATCCTACGTCCTAATTGTAGGCTCGTAATTAGCACTCTAAGTCGAGCACCATTACGAGTTCGCACTAGTTGCGACATAGACCTACATGGGCCACCACAAAAATGTGTCACGACCCGCACCTTGAAGAGGGGCACGAGCACGTGGTTACGTCCAGCCTACGCCACAGAATCGGCGGTAGAACGCTGTATATAGGGTCTGTAAATACTACGACTAAACAGATAAATGTACCTGTACAGTATATACACTCCGAACGGAGGAATAAAGCAATACTGCCTCAATCACATAATCAAAACTAAGGTAGAAGCATGGAAAAGAGATATGATAGAATAAGCAAGATCGAGTCCAGAAATATCCACAAGTCACAGCTAACACAAATCCAGAGTCTCAGAATAAATATAAGTATAAAGATACTACAACAGAAAATAAACTAGCTGGCTCGCAGGCCAGGCAAACCTAACTAACTAGGCTACTCCGGGTGGGCGAAGTCAAGAGGCTCTACCACTAAGCCCCTGTCTAGGTCAAGTCCATCAGACTCTATCCCGTAGTAAGTCAGGCAATCATCCTCTAAATCATCTGTAAAATTTGTCAACGGTATCCTGTCAGGAAAATGAGCAAGTACAAACACCAACAGCAGTTCCATGTGAATTGAGAAATACTATAAGAGACAGTAATAATAAAATACAAGACAAAGAGTAAAGGCAACTTGGGAACCATTCGAAAGCCGAGTTACAACCCTTAAACCAAACAAGGACCGGGGTTGTAATCCTTCTTCCGAACAGAACCTAGTCCCATAACCAAGGTACAGTATAAAAGGTAGGTAGAGCATATGAGAAATGAATCATAGCATGGTGAAAGTACAGTAAGTAAAGCTGAAACTGGAATATAAGACATGACAAATAAAGTAAAAAGTGTTTTGAATTATTAGAGTGATATGTGATCGGCTAAAGGGAAAGCAAGGCCAAGTTATCCACTTGGCACGGCAATCCGTGGTGTACTCAACGGAGAATCATGCCGTCCAACCTGGATAACCGGTGGTGAGGTATCTGCGACACCCTACGTGGGGTAAGGGTGACGCTAGCAATCTATAGTTACAGGGAGGCTTTGATCACATAACCCCTAATAATTCCCCCATCCCCGAATAGTATAAATGGATCCGGTCATAGCACGTCATGACGCGAGATTCCCTAAGAGGGAAGCAAGTCCTCTTCAGGAATCAGAGTCAATACAAGTACAAGAATCAATACCAAGCAAGTACCAGTATCCCAAGAAATCCAGGAATGACATCTCATGACCAGAATCCGATAATACTAGTCCGTGAACTATCGTGTCGAGAATCAAGTAAGACACTACGACTGAATCGGATATAGTAGATATCAAGACAATAAAAACTATCAGTGAATGTACTCGCCTGTGGTCCTGAGCTGATAGAGTGAACAGACGCTCAGAGCGATCACAGACCTAAGATAAGATACTATGAGTCAAACAGGACTAAATACTGAAAAGGAAACTAATACAAGTCATGAATGCAAGTCTAAGTCAAAACTAGGTCAATATAGGTCAAACTGAGTCATACTAGGCCTTACTGGTTCATACTAGGTCATACTAGGTCACTGGGAGTCATTCCAAGTCAAACTAGGTCAATCGGGATCAACGGTTGACTTACAGTTGACTTTTGGTCAAAAAGTCAACTCTGGTCAACTCTAGGTCAACCCTAGATCAAACAGGTCTAATGTTGACCAACTGTTGACTTTCAGTCAACTGGTCAACTCTGGGTTGGTTTCGGTCAAATCGGGTCGCTTTAAGGCTAAGTTTGACCCTCGGTTGACTTTTATTGACTTTTGGTCAAAAAGGTCAACCGACGTCAAAACTAGTCTTAGAGTACCATATTTGATCATTACCAACCACGGAAATCAAGTTCTAACACCATCTTAGGCTTCTAACACTAATATCCTATTTCTAGGCAAAACTAGCATTTACCCTTCTAAGGTAAATTCCGATACCTTGCCAAAAACCAATGAAACTTAGCAAATACTGTCACGACCCGCACCCACAGTCAGGGTACGAGAACGTAACAACGCCCAGCCTACGCCGCAGTATCGGCGGTAGAACGCTGTCCTAGGTCAATCATCTAACAATATAAAAGTACCTGTACAGTATATACTCTCCGAATGGAGGTGATATAACAATATGCTGTCTCAATCACATCTAAGGTAGAAGAATGAAGAACAGATAGATAGATAGTAACTCAAAGAGAACCATAGCATAGATGAAAAAGGTCTAAGTGTCTAGTACAACATAATATCCAGAACTGTCAACTCATAATACAAAAGTCTAAGAGTCTATACATCTCCACATCTCAAAATACAACACAGAATGTGAGACAAAAAGATATAGAAAAGACTGCCTAGACTAAACTGGTCTAGACTACTGGAACATCCTCCTCAGCTGTAGGTGGAACCTGCTGAGGGTCCACAACATAAGTATCATCTAGTCCTGCTCCATAATAGGTAGACACCAGGGCCTCATCCTCATCCTCTGTAATATTTTCAACAGGTCCAGTCAGGACAGGAACGAGCACAAAACATCTCACACAGTTCATAACAGGTTAGGAAATACGATACTGGCAATAGAGTAAGATACATGAACTGCTGAAAGGAAATATACGCTGTAAAAGAGATAGCTGTAATAAAATATCTACTGTATATAGAGAACTGTAAGTGACTAGTGATGTAGAGCATAAGATAGGCATGTGAATGGCTGGACTTGCACATGATTACACTACGGAGTTGTACATGATTACACTACTTTAGAATTATTCACATGACCACTTCTACTCCCCCGTTTCCCCAATCAATACACAAGGATCTATACAAGTTACGTTATTGTACATGATATCACATGGGGCCCATGAAAGGGTGCACATGATAGTATACATGAGAGCTCAGTAAACATGAGAGTACATGATCACATGAGTGTACATGAATAATGGAAGCACATGAGTACATGATGATAGTGAAACACACATAGCATGAAGTACCCGATGCTCCCGAGGGGGATAACATCTCATGTAAAGATCCATATAGTACCAATCCGTGTTACCAACGTGACAGCAACAAGTAAAGTAATCTAGAGCGAGAAGTAAAGCCTGAACAAGTATGAAACGGTCAGAGAATGTACTCGCCTGATAACTGAATGTCTGAAGAGGATATAATGTCTGAGGAGAGGTGTCTGGCTCCTAATCAGAGCAATACAAGTCACAATGTATCCACAATGGTAAAAATAAAGTATACAATGCATACTACATGATTCTAGGTCAATCTGGTCAAAAAGTCAACTCTTGGTCAACTCTAATAGTCAAACTAAGTCACAGGAAGTCATACTAAGTCAAATAAGGTCAAACAAGTTAAGTTATCTAGGGTTTAGTCAATCAATGGTCAGACTAGTCAAATACTAGTCAATATGGTCAAGCTAGGTCAATCTAGACTATCTAAGGTACTACACCACAAGGTTAAGGTATAACCAATACCTATACAAGTATACCACATATAAATACATATATATATAATACCAACCTTAATCCTATATTCAAGCTAATCCCATATTCCAATCTCAAGTCATGACTCAACTCTAAGTATCTAACTTAACCCCATACATATCTTATCTACATAGGTCTTCCACAAAACCCAAGTCACAATAATATACTTATATATAGGTCAAACCTAAACCAACTAGTTAATAGCCTAGGGTTTAGTCAAATCTTAGTCAATAAGTCCTTCTATGTTCATCCAAGCCATTTCTAGGTAAATTTGGTCATGGTTGACCCATAGTTGACTTTGGTCAACAATGGTCAATTATCTAGTCAAGGCTAGGTCAATACTAGTTAAACTAGTTAGGGTTTTAGTCAAACTAGTCAAACTAGTTATTTTAGGTCATTCCTAGTCATTTCTAGGTTAACTAGGTCAACTTTGACCTAAGGTTGACTTTGGTCAACCCTTAGTCAACAAGGGTTTCTAGTAGGGTTTTGGCCTTTAGGGTTAACCCCAGCCATAGGCCAATAACCTTGGCCATAGGCCATAGCCTTGGTTTCCACATAAACCTATAACTAAAAGTCTCATATATATATATATATCTATACATATAGTCATACACTATTTAACCTACTACCCACATGCCCATATATGAATATCATATATAATACAACCATATGTATATAATACACTACATATACATATAGAGACCTAATACAATATACATATATATCATGTATATATATATATATACAATACATATATATATATATATATATATAACTATACATATATTACATATATATATATATAGAGGGAAGGGAAGAGAGAGAGAGAGAGACAGTGAGACAGTGAGAGAGAGAGGGACAGTGAGAGAGGGCTGGACAGTAGGGGAATGGGGGGTTCCTGATTTCTGGAACCAAAGTCCAGCCCCCAATTACACACACACACAATTCATATATACATATATGTATATATATACATAACTATACGTACACACAACCAATTAGCCCCAAATTTCACCCACACTCACATATACATATATACTACGTATTTACATACTAAAATACATTAATACAATGGATTAAAACAGATCAAAATAGGTTTGAAATTCGATTTCTGCAAAACTGGAAAATCCTAAACCTGGAACTAAAGGCTGTGCATAGGTAACTAGGGAAATCCCGATTTCACACGAAAAACGAGCTAAGGCTCGAATATCTAGGTTGGTAACTGACACCCCATAGATACCCTAGTGTCCTAGGTGCCTGACACGACACTATGACACAGTTTCACGTGTCCAATCTCACAAAAACCACACTCGGGTAAATTCCTGATACACCCACGCGTGCACAGCGTCGTGCACGCGTGCAGTTCACTCTAGGACACGACACACGTGTCCATGTGTCTCGTGCTCGTGGGGGAAAGTTCGCCTAGGGGTCTACTAGGTGTCCACTAACCTGATTCGTGTCCAAGTGTGTCCGTGTCCGAGATACGAGCACGTATCAGTAGCTCTGATACGTGTGTGCGCAGTATAGTGTAGGGTCATTGCGAGTGTGATTTCTCACTCGACACGACACCAACGTGTCTGAAACTTTGGGAGGGGTGTGTCAGACACTGCCCCAACCCTCAGGCCAAGTTTCGTGTGTCCACGTCGCGTGTCGTGTCCGTACGAGAAGTCTGGTAGCAGGGGAGGCTGCACAGTCTCGTGCGCGCGTGTCGAGGGGTCGTGTGCTCCACACGGGGCACGTGGGGCCACGTGCTCGTGTCAGGGGGTCGGCCTAGGGTCTAGGTTTGTGTCCTCGTGTCTGTATTGCGTCCACGACACGTGTGGACACAATACAAAGTGTCAAACACCCACGTGTTTACAGTGTGCACAGTGTTTCCAGTGTGTTAGTGTAGTATTTTGACAGTGGGTTCGTGTCCAGTTTTGGACACGAACAGTGTCCAAAGTGTGCTCAGTCAGTGGGGGATGTGACCTAGGGATCTAGGGCTACCCAAAAGTCAAATTTGTTTTACAAAAACACAACATTAAACCCTAAGTGACATTTCACCAAACACAGTTTTAAACACACAGATACGTGTCCGATACGGACACCAAACCACATAAAAATCCTACCAAACTTGACCTACATGACCATGGTATCCTAATGCATGCAACCATGAAGAAAAATCACTATTTTGATAGGGTTTAGAACACTTTACCTATATGTGCAAAATCATGAAAATCAACCTTCTAGGGGGGGTTTCCTCTTCACTTTGGGGTGTCCAAATCCTTGTGCAACCTTGCTACTAAGCCTCCTTTAGCATCCTCAAGTATAGGGGGTTCCAACGCAACAAACGGGGCTCAATTTGGTGAAGGAATGAAGAAGTTATGGCTTTGTGAAGTTGAGGGAAAAATGGGTTTTCAATACATTGAAAATGGGGCTCTTTGTGAAGATGGGGGTGTTCATATAGGGGGGGGGGCATGCTTGGCCGGCCATGGGGGTTGGTTTAGGGTTAGGATCTATGGTTGTGGGCTCTCCAACAAGTTTCAAAGCTATCCTATGGCTAGGATTCATTCTACATAACTTTATGTAAAATATCTAAATAAAATATCTAATGTAAATATCTAACATGAAATATCTAGATATTTAGCTCTAACATTACTTTAGTTAAACCCATCTAACTTAGTCTCTAGGTCATGACTAACATCTAGATTAGGGCTAAACTAGGTTAGTAACTAACATGACACTAATCAATTAATTAAATAATAATAATTCACATAAATCCAAATAAATCCTAGAAAATTACCAAAATACCCTTTAGGCTAAAAATCACTAATTTGGTGTTCTAAGCCTATGGCTAAGCTCTCATGGGCATGGCAACTTCTAGGTTAGAGAAAACTAGGGTTTACACTAAGTTATATTAACCAAAATCACAAAGTCATAAGTCATGACTTAGCATGACTTTAGAAATGGTTTAACTTAACTGAAATCACCAGAAAATCATACCATGACTAAAATACCACTAATAAATAATAAAAATAATAAATTTTTCAAAAATCCCCAATTCCAGAAAATAGGGTGTTACAAGTCTACCCACCTTAAAATAATTTCGTCCTCGAAATTTAGATGGTCGTACTCCTTATAGGTCAAACCTCCAACAATCAAGGACGAAGCCACTACCTAGGCAACATACAATGTCAACAAGCAAAATATGGGTAGTAAACCTATACTGGGTTATGTCCAAAAATTAGCTGGCAGTTTCAGGTCATAAGGTGTCCTTAATTCAAATCGAAATCAAGTAACTCCATGGGGTAAATCAGGATGGAGCCTCGGGTCAAGAAGATCGTACTAAGCAAATGAAGCACACAATGGTATGCCTGAGTGGGACACTAAGGTCATGGGTGTAGTATGTCATGTCTAGGTCATGTATGTGAAGTCAGTTTTGAGAAAACAACTAGTCTTGTGCTCCAAATTTAAAAGTCACGGTAATGTGTCTACGGTGATCATAATTTAGAGTGGGAAGGTCTACGGCCTAAATAGAGCCAGAAATCATGATGAAATAGTGGTACTAGGGGGCAGGTTAAATGGAACAGTCTGTGGTCTCATCTAGGTGCACTAGTCATTCTAGATCAATACTGTCCTATGGTATCAAAATGTACAAGCAATCTAAGGTAATTGGGAAGGTAAGGAAAACAACAATCATCAAGGCTGTAGGGCCGTCTACCATCCTATATGAAAATTGGTTATTTAACAAGTAACTAAGAAATCATTAAAGTTATCCTTCCATAAAAAGAAAATTGAAAATTTAGGTACAAACAATCACAATAGATTTTAGTCTTGACGCGATCTAAGTTGATCAATTTCAGGAAAAATAGAGATTTGGGCAAGATGGGAAACCAATGAAATTAAGTATGAGCACGAGCATCCAATGATGAAGATCCAGGTCATGATTAAATTTAATTCAACTGGATACGAATACGAGGTTCATAGGCGATAAATAATTCCAAGGAGAATTGTCAAGGCTGTTGTGGATAAGATTCTAGGGTAAGTTTAACTGTGTCCATCCACGTAGATTGATACATGAAAAAGCGAACCAAAGTGCAATAGGTTGATCAGACCATCATGCGCCGGTTCTGATTAGATAATATGTTAGTGGGTGTACACCCAATAAATATATCATGATCAAGCTTGAAAAGGATAAGCTTGTAAAACTTAAGGATAAATTTATAGCATAAGATATAAGTAAGGGTGGAAATGATGAAGAAAAATACATAGTCCAAGATCCTTAACCAATCGGGTCAAGCATTCAAGGTAAGGTACAAGATTAAGTATTTAAGGATTCAAGCAGAACACCATCACATGCCAGATCGAAAGAATTGAGCCAAGGTGGATCTCTAATTGAAATAAGAATTAATTTAGTATCATGGCAGAGGTTATAGTTTAGCCATTTGACCAGAAAATCATATCAAGCAAAAATAGAGTACAGGAAGACGGATTTTAGTGGGACATGGAATACTTACATGAAGATAGGCTAGTCTAGGTCTTACATGTGAAGTTTGTTGGGAGGTAACAGCTAGTATTATACTCTGAATATCTAAGTCACGGTAAGGGACGTCCAATGATCTAGAATAGAAAGTGGGAGTTCAAGACGTGACAAATTGATGCAAAAATTGAAGAAGATCAAATTAACTCATGAAATAAAATTAATCAGGAATCTAGTAAATAATTTAGGAACACAGTCCTAGGGATAGATAGGCTACTAGATGAATATAGTTAGGGTTCGACCAATCAAGGTCAAGGTTAGAAGGTCTTAATGAGTCTTTATTAGAGGAAAAGTCGAGTAAGTCAGGTTTGGGATACAGTCACATAGATTGGTAGAAAGAGTTTAAGCAAGATGCAAAATAGAGAGGACAGTTCATTTTAATGAAAGGCAATTAGCAAGAGGATTAGATGGCAAGAAATAAATAAGAGTTTTCTCATAATTGTGATTGAGTACCCAAAAAAATAAAATAAAAGATATTAATCTAACACTAAGAAATTAAAATCAACAACTACAAAAATTTCAAAATCATCAACTAATACCAGGATTCAAAGTTCTACAGTGAATCCTTCAAAATCAATTTCAATCAAGGGAAAAGAAGTTTAAATCGTAATTTCAAATGAGATTCTCAAGGGTCATCCCAGGAATCTCTCAAAGTATCCTAGCAGTGATTGAGTATCCATTCTCTCTAAGCCTATTCCTCTAATCCTATCACAGGCTGTAGTGATACTCTAGTTCGAATACCACTACATAAACTCGACCTGCATGGGCCACCACTAAAAACGTGTCACGACCCGCACCCACAGTCAGGGTACGAGAACGTAACAACGCCCAGCCTACGCCGCAGTATCGGCGGTAGAACGCTGTCCTAGGTCAATCATCTAACAATATAAAAGTACCTGTACAGTATATACTCTCCGAATGGAGGTGATATAACAATATGCTGTCTCAATCACATCTAAGGTAGAAGAATGAAGAACAGATAGATAGATAGTAACTCAAAGAGAACCATAGCATAGATGAAAAAGGTCTAAGTGTCTAGTACAACATAATATCCAGAACTGTCAACTCATAATACAAAAGTCTAAGAGTCTATACATCTCCACATCTCAAAATACAACACAGAATGTGAGACAAAAAGATATAGAAAAGACTGCCTAGACTAAACTGGTCTAGACTACTGGAACATCCTCCTCAGCTGTAGGTAGAACCTGCTGAGGGTCCACAACATAAGTATCATCTAGTCCTGCTCCATAATAGGTAGACACCAGGGCCTCATCCTCATCCTCTGTAATATTTTCAACAGGTCCAGTCAGGACAGGAACGAGCACAAAACATCTCACACAGTTCATAACAGGTTAGGAAATACGATACTGGCAATAGAGTAAGATACATGAACTGCTGAAAGGAAATATACGCTGTAAAAGAGATAGCTGTAATGAAATATCTACTGTATATAGAGAACTGTAAGTGACTAGTGATGTAGAGCATAAGATAGGCATATGAATGGCTGGACTTGCACATGATTATACTACGGAGTTGTACATGATTACACTACTTTGGAATTATTCACATGACCACTTCTACTCCCCCGTTTCCCCAATCAATACACAAGGATCTATACAAGTTACGTTATTGTACATGATATCACATGGGGCCCATGAAAGGGTGCACATAATAGTATACATGAGAGCTCAGTAAATATGAGAGTACATGATCACATGAGTGTACATGAATAATGGAAGCACATGAGTACATGATGATAGTGAAACACACATAACATGAAGTACCCGATGCTCCCGAGGGGGATAACATCTCATGTAAAGATCCATATAGTACCAATCCGTGTTACCAACGTGACAGCAACAAGTAAAGTAATCTAGAGCGAGAAGTAAAGCCTGAACAAGTATGAAACGGTCAGAGAATGTACTCGCCTGATAACTGAATGTCTGAAGAGGATATAATGTCTGAGGAGAGGTGTCTGGCTCCTAATCAGAGCAATACAAGTCACAATGTATCCACAATGGTAAAAATAAAGTATACAATGCATACTACATGATTCTAGGTCAATCTGGTCAAAAAGTCAACTCTTGGTCAACTATAATAGTCAAACTAAGTCACAGGAAGTCATACTAAGTCAAATAAGGTCAAACAAGTTAAGTTATCTAGGGTTTAGTCAATCAATGGTCAGACTAGTCAAATACTAGTCAATATGGTCAAGCTAGGTCAATCTAGACTATCTAAGGTACTACACTACAAGGTTAAGGTATAACCAATACCTATACAAGTATACCACATATAAATACATATATATATAATACCAACCTTAATCCTATATTCAAGCTAATCCCATATTCCAATCTCAAGTCATGACTCAACTCTAAGTATCTAACTTAACCCCATACATATCTTATCTACATAGGTCTTCCACAAAACCCAAGTCACAATAATATACTTATATATAGGTCAAACCTAAACCAACTAGTTAATAGCCTAGGGTTTAGTCAAATCTTAGTCAATAAGTCCTTCTATGTTCATCCAAGCCATTTCTAGGTAAATTTGGTCATGGTTGACCCATAGTTGACTTTGGTCAACAATGGTCAATTATCTAGTCAAGGCTAGGTCAATACTAGTTAAACTAGTTAGGGTTTTAGTCAAACTAGTCAAACTAGTTATTTTAGGTCATTCCTAGTCATTTCTAGGTTAACTAGGTCAACTTTGACCTAAGGTTGACTTTGGTCAACCCTTAGTCAACAAGGGTTTCTAGTAGGGTTTTGGCCTTTAGGGTTAACCCCAGCCATAGGCCAATAACCTTGGCCATAGGCCATAGCCTTGGTTTCCACATAAACCTATAACTAAAAGTCTCATATATATATATATCTATACATATAGTCATACACTATTTAACCTACTACCCACATGCCCATATATGAATATCATATATAATACAACCATATGTATATAATATACTACATATACATATAGAGACCTAATACAATATACATATATATCATGTATATATATATATATATATATATATACAATACATATATATATATATATATATAACTATACATATATTACATATATATATATATAGAGGGAAGGGAAGAGAGAGAGAGAGAGACAGTGAGACAGTGAGAGAGAGAGGGACAGTGAGAGAGGGCTGGACAGTAGGGGAATGGGGGGTTCCTGATTTCTGGAACCAAAGTCCAGCCCCCAATTACACACACACACAATTCATATATACATATATGTATATATATACATAACTATACGTACACACAACCAATTAGCCCCAAATTTCACCCACACTCACATATACATATATACTACGTATTTACATACTAAAATACATTAATACAATGGATTAAAACAGATCAAAATAGGTTTGAAATTCGATTTCTGCAAAACTGGAAAATCCTAAACCTGGAACTAAAGGCTGTGCATAGGTAACTAGGGAAATCCCAATTTCACACGAAAAACGAGCTAAGGCTCGAATATCTAGGTTGGTAACTGACACCCCATAGATACCCTAGTGTCCTAGGTGCCTGACACGACACTATGACACAGTTTCACGTGTCCAATCTCACAAAAACCACACTCGGGTAAATTCCTGATACACCCACGCGTGCACAGCGTCGTGCACGCGTGCAGTTCACTCTAGGACACGACACACGTGTCCATGTGTCTCGTGCTCGTGGGGGAAAGTTCGCCTAGGGGTCTACTAGGTGTCCACTAACCTGATTCGTGTCCAAGTGTGTCCGTGTCCGAGATACGAGCACGTATCAGTAGCTCTGATACGTGTGTGCGCAGTATAGTGTAGGGTCATTGCGAGTGTGATTTCTCACTCGACACGACACCAACGTGTCTGAAACTTTGGGAGGGGTGTGTCAGACACTGCCCCAACCCTCAGGCCAAGTTTCGTGTGTCCACGTCGCGTGTCGTGTCCGCACGAGAAGTCTGGTAGCAGGGGAGGCTGCACAGTCTCGTGCGCGCGTGTCGAGGGGTCGTGTGCTCCACACGGGGCACGTGGGGCCACGTGCTCGTGTCAGGGGGTCGGCCTAGGGTCTAGGTTTGTGTCCTCGTGTCTGTATTGTGTCCACGACACGTGTGGACACAATACAAAGTGTCAAACACCTACGTGTTTACAGTGTGCACAGTGTTTCCAGTGTGTTAGTGTAGTATTTTGACAGTGGGTTCGTGTCCAGTTTTGGACACGAACAGTGTCCAAAGTGTGCTCAGTCAGTGGGGGATGTGACCTAGGGATCTAGGGCTACCCAAAAGTCAAATTTGTTTTACAAAAATACAACATTAAACCCTAAGTGACATTTCACCAAACACAGTTTTAAACACACAGATACGTGTCCGATACGGACACCAAACCACATAAAAATCCTACCAAACTTGACCTACATGACCATGGTATCCTAATGCATGCAACCATGAAGAAAAATCACTATTTTGATAGGGTTTAGAACACTTTACCTATATGTGCAAAATCATAAAAATCAACCTTCTAGGGGGGGTTTCCTCTTCACTTTGGGGTGTCCAAATCCTTGTGCAACCTTGCTACTAAGCCTCCTTTAGCATCCTCAAGTGTAGGGGGTTCCAACGCAACAAACGGGGCTCAATTTGGTGAAGGAATGAAGAAGTTATGGCTTTGTGAAGTTGAGGGAAAAATGGGTTTTCAATACATTGAAAATGGGGCTCTTTGTGAAGATGGGGGTGTTCATATAGGGGGGGGGGCATGCTTGGCCGGCCATGGGGGTTGGTTTAGGGTTAGGATCTATGGTTGTGGGCTCTCCAACAAGTTTCAAAGCTATCCTATGGCTAGGATTCATTCTACATAACTTTATGTAAAATATCTAAATAAAATATCTAATGTAAATATCTAACATGAAATATCTAGATATTTAGCTCTAACATTACTTTAGTTAAACCCATCTAACTTAGTCTCTAGGTCATGACTAACATCTAGATTAGGGCTAAACTAGGTTAGTAACTAACATGACACTAATTAATTAATTAAATAATAATAATTCACATAAATCCAAATAAATCCTAGAAAATTACCAAAATACCCTTTAGGCTAAAAATCACTAATTTGGTGTTCTAAGCCTATGGCTAAGCTCTCATGGGCATGGCAACTTCTAGGTTAGAGAAAACTAGGGTTTACACTAAGTTATATTAACCAAAATCACAAAGTCATAAGTCATGACTTAGCATGACTTTAGAAATGGTTTAACTTAACTGAAATCACCAGAAAATCATACCATGACTAAAATACCACTAATAAATAATAAAAATAATAAATTTTTCAAAAATCCCCAATTCCAGAAAACAGGGTGTTACAAATACCCTTGGAACTAGCCTAGGCTCCTTAGGGTAGCTAGATATCAACCTATCTAAGGTTTACCTACCAATAAATTGGGGTATCCTAGTTATCTAGGTCATGCTAGGATACGGGGTATAGGTTTACCTTATTACCTATTTCTATGTCATGAATTTACCCTATTCTATACCACACTCACCCCACCACTCATACACAACACTCACAAGATACCTCTCCCTCTCATAGACCTCTCTATAAGTTTCCTAATAGGTTTCCTACTAGTTTTGCACATAGGCTAACTATGGGATACTAGTATCACTCACTAATAGGTTCTCACACACACACACAAACTCACAAAACACACACACACACACAAGCCATCATTGGACTGATATTGAGGTTGTTTGTGGACTGATTTATGGTGTTCAAGGACTGATTTTGATGTGGGTTTATGGCTGAAATGTGGGCTGCACATTGGTGTTTTTTACAGTGCAAAAAGGGGGCTGTTTTGAGTGAAATAGGACTGAGTTTTGGGGGCTTTGTAGGGGCTGATTTGTGGGGATTTTCAGGCTGTTATGGACAGCCATTGGGCAGTGTTTAGGGGCATTAAAGGACAGCAATGTGGAGTGTTTGTGGGCTGAATTGGGACAGTGGGGGGGGGGGGGCTGAAATATGGACAGATTTGTAGGTTTCTCTCCTCCCTCTACTTCACAACACACACCAATACAAACCCCTCTCAAATACCCCACACACACACATACTAAATTACATACTCCTCCCCCTCTCTAACAAAGACACACACACACACACAACTTTGTTGGGCTGAACCTGGGAGCACTTCCCCCTCACTAACACATCACACAACCACAACCAAATATATATATATATATATATACACCCATATATAACCACATATATATATATATATATATATATATATATATAACTAGATGATATAACCAATGGGCATAAACTCACAACCATTCCCCCCTCACATTTCTGTGGCCGAAACCTGGTAGCCCCCATTCCCTTCACCACATCACACAACAACACAATAAAATCACCATATATATATATATATATATATATATATATATATATATATATATATATATATATATATATATATATAGAATGATATATATATAACTATATATATACAAATACATATAGGAAGAATATGATACATATAAATACATGGAGAACTCATTCTAAACATGTCAAATCTGAATGTTAATGAGAACATCACAAAAACAATATTAGAATAATATCCAAGTGTCCAAAAGAGGAGATTTTTCCTATTGGGACACAAACCTACAAGTGGACACTCCTAGAAATGTCCAAAGGACACAAAAATAGTCTCTAGAGAGGGACACAACCATGGGACTCATCCTAGTGGGTTCCTACACAATCTACATGAGAAAAGAAATAGGTTTGGAGAAGAAATCACCTTGGTTGGAAGAAGAATCAATGGAAGCTCCAAAAAGTGGATGAAGCCTTTGGGGAAGAAGAAAAAAAAGTGGATTGGAATGAAATGGAATTAGTTTTCTCTCTCCTCCCCATCCCCTCATGATGTGGCTGGCCACCCTTGGGTTTTGTCCTATATGGATATTTACAAGTTTGCCCTCCTATGATTTAAATGGCTAAAAATAGGAAAAGGGTTAAACCGGGGGTAGTTTAGTCAAACCGAAACCACTAATCTCTAACTAAATATTAACTAAAATAATAGTCTAGTTTCTAACCAAAATATCTAACATGTGGACCATGGCTAGCTAGTGTGTGGGCCCGCTAAGGTCAAAATACCCCGGGTCCCCGAAACAAGTCAAAACAAGTCGGAATGAATTAAAATTCGAACCCGATTCAAATAACCCCAAAATAATACAAATAATAAATAAATAATTTTAAAATAATTTTTAAAGTGGAAAATTATCAAAATAACCCTGTTTGTGAAAACTGGGGGTGACATTGTTAGGAAACTATGATTCCAATCCTGACATTGACTTAGCCTTGAGAAATGGCCTAGCGGTTAGACGAGACGCCCCTGTTTCATGAGTTAGCAATCGAAAGATTGATCTTGGGGATTGGCATGGATGGATAGCGTGAATCACGACTATAGGAATACCCCTCACGAGATTCGGCTGACATGCATATATTTCAGGGACGTCTGAATATGTGCACGATACGACTCGAGTGAGAACGACGAATTCACTATCATGCGGCTTGGCTAAATGCATGTATTTTGGGGACGCCTGGAATGCGTGCATGATCCAACCAAGTGATACGTTGAATTGAAATGAGACTTAAGAAATGGAAAAGTGTCGAGGATTGGGATCGTGTTAAAGGAAAGATGGATAATAGTGCGAGCATCTGGACACGTTTAAGTCTTGGCCATAGAAATGGTAGGATAGCTTGCCTTCAGGAAAGTCTCGAGGACGAGACTTGTTCTGAGTGGTGTATGTTGTAGTACCCCGTCCCGCAAAGTCAATCGGAGGAATCAAAACGCCGACGGCGTTCGACTTAGCCTTTCAACGGCTGCTCGAAGGCTCGCTCGGTCAAGGCGACTCCTCGCTCAGGTGGAGTAGTTTTGGTGAACTCACCTCATCTTAGCCTTCACTTAATAACTTGTATGTTTTTAACTTGCACAAGTTAGGCTTGATAATAAAAGAGATGCATCCACATAGCTAAGGAAATAATCTCGACGAGTCGGAATGTCTTAGAACATGTAAAATGGTCCCACGATCTGCTTAGAAGTTTGCTCAGCGTATTTTAAAAACGACACTCGATCCTTCGTCCCGTGGCTTGGGAGAAGGAAGTTGGCCTAAGTTGCTAAGTTACCCCAACGCCCGAATTAGCCTAAGTCATAGGCGTCACCCGCATGAATGTTTGATAAAGCATGCACGGTCCCGTCGTCCAAGGCTTGGCATAGCCTTCGCCCGTCCCGTGGTTCAAGTCATATTGTACGGCTTGTGGCTTAAGTCTAGACACCCGAGAACTTAGTTGTTCAAGTCGAACACGTGCACGGCCCGTACTCTCAATGCGAAGCTCGGTGTAGCCTTTGCTCGTCGAGTCGTTGCCCGAATAAGTTAGACAAGAGTTGTATTGGGCTATCGAAGCCATTTCTAGCACTGTTCTGCTCTATTTGCGGTTGTCAAGTTACGTAGTCCCTCGAGAACAAGGCTCGTCATATAAAGTATATGACTTGAGCGATAGCGTCGCTAGAGAACCAGGCCTATCTAAGGCACGAGCCACAGTCGGTTTAGTAAAAAGCATGCCATGGTCAAAGGAAGTCTCCGCGACTGGTTGTTGCTGAGATCGATCCCACTAGTTGGGAGTCTCGCTAAGTCTCAAAAAGTCCCGCACACGAGATCGGTCCCGCTACTTGGGAGTCTCGATAGAAAGATGAAAAAGCATGGTCATGAATAAGGAAGGACTGGATAGATCGAGTTGAGTCTTGCATGGTCATTGGACAACTTACGCGCAAGGGGAATCTCTCGACTGATCGCCGGGGCACCGGGATCGAGTCGGCCTAGGAGGGAAAAGCAGATATCGTATGGCCTTCGACGACGGTACGACTCGTTAGAAGTGAACCGTTACGGTATATGCCACGGAACCATTCGGTGGGGCTCGCACCTCCACGTGAAGGGGTCACCGTGAGCCAAAGATCCAAGATAGCTTAACATTGCTAGTGACCACTCATGTAGATGGGTCGGCAGAATAGCGACAAACCGCGTGTATGCCTTTGGATTAAGTCTAGAACTTAAATACAGGTCTAGTCGGTAACACAATGCCTGGGTCTAAGATTGGGCTGCAGCATAGATACCGTGCTTGGCACGATATGTGGCATCGGGATGTTTATGAAGTCAACATTATGTTTCACAAGTCTTGTCTAAGTTGGTTTATGAGTCGAACAGGAAGACCGTAAGGCGGTAGCATGGATAAGTCTTGATAAGTTACGAGGCACGGTCTCAATCTTGAAGCACGAACATGTCTAAGCAAGGTCTAGAGGCACGACCTGCACGAGTCGGTCCCTTGACGTCGTTGGCACAAGAATTGGTCTAGAGGTACTTGAGTTTAAGTGAAAGTCTTGGCACGGCCGAGTTCGCATAAGTTGCTCCTCGACTGTAACACCCAATTTTTCAGAAGAGGATAATTTTGAAAATTTGTAATTATAATAATTATTTAATAATATTTATTCATATTATGATTTTTAGTGATTTATAATTATTTTTAAACTATTTAAATTCATGACTGGTGATTTTTGGTGTTTTGCTAGTGAACAATAGAGACTGCCTATCCTAGAGCCTAGCCATATGATTAGGGTATTTTGACATTTTTAGGTTTATTTGGATTTATTATAATTTATTTGAATTTATGGGAATTTTTAGAAATTATTTTGGAATTGTTTAAATGAGGGTTGACTAGGTTGACTTTGACTAGCAATGACCTTGGTAGGCTAACCTAGAAGCTAACCCTAGTTGTGTTTGGACTTGGTTAGGTCATGTAACCCTAGTTAGACTAGAGTTGACCCATGGAATGGTTATTGGACTTAAGTTAGATTTAAGTCATAAGCCATGACTTGTGATTAAACCTTAAATCAATAACTAGCCTTAAAGCCCATAGGCCCACACCATGTACCCAAACCCTCAACCTAATCAGCCCATGGTAGCCAACCTATGGTTCCACACCCTATTTAATGGCTCTTCCATAGAAGCTTATTCATACAAATTGCACATATAGGTAACTTCCTATTCCTTCCATAGATTTTTTATTTCTTTGCATGAATAGGAAGCCCTAGGTGTCCCCTAGCCGTAGGTATTGGTTTTGTGTCGATTCGTGTTCATTTCGTGTCCGTATCGGACACATATTAGGTTGTATTGTTAAGTGTTTGTTAATATGCCACAAAGGATTTTTATTTGTTATTTTTGAAAAGTGTTCGAACAAATTTGATGATTTACATGTGTACATTAGTTTACAACTGGACTGAGTTGGTTTTCGAGCCATGTTTGTGTCCAAATAGGACACGAACACGCTCGCAGCACTCACGAGCAGTGCCCTGCTGCCCGTGTCCTGGTTTGCACTGGACACGCCACTTCACGACACAAAATTTAACATGGAGACTCCCCACATGACTGAAACCAAGCCTATAAAATTTCGTAGGATTTGTTGGAGTGGTTTGTGAGTTATCGAGCCCGCACTGACACGTACTGTCGCGCGCAGGCAGCTGTATACACGCACAGACATGCGCACAAACACGTGTTCATGCCCACTCTGGACACGTTGTGGACACATCGTGGTGGGTCCACTATGTAGCCCTACACGTGGGCTACACGTGTGCATAACCACGTGTCATGAGGAGTCGTGTGTCGTGTCCATGACCTCAGTGAACACGTGCACGACGCCTACGTGTGTTCTGTTCCAGTTTTTGTATTTTGCTCGAGTTGGACACGTTGTGTCCAGTTCGTGGACACTGGGACACACTCCCAACACTCTCTCACATGTATCAGTAATTACCAACCAATTTCTTGCAATAATTACATGTTTTGATTCATTAATTTCAAGTTTTCTAAATTTCTGATACAGGGAGTTGTATCAGAGGTTACTCTGTACAATCCATGTTTAAATTCATTTTGCTGAGCTAAATTAGATGCTAACATGTTGGTTAGTTATTGGTTGCATGCTAGATATAGTCTAGGGATTGATTCCTTGATTTATGTTGAATTCGAGCATTGAGTTGGACTATATGTAAACTGAAACCTTCAGTTTCGAATTGATTTCCTTTTCCTTTCTTCAACTGAATTCGAAACGAATTTCTTAACTGCCAAAATGTTTTGGGTTACAATTTCTTAACTGTCATTGACAGCCACACACATCCACATCACTGTTCCTAGTAACCACAAACCATGTGCTCACACACTCACTGAAAAATCTGCAAAAACCTGAGAGCCATTTTGAAAATCTGAGATGAGTTGTTCAGAGTTAATTTGAATTTTTCTGATTTTTAATCTTCTTGCTAAACCGATTTTTAGTGATCAATTGAATGCTGATAGCCTTGTTGGTTCACTGCTAAATCCTGAGTTGAATTCCTCCCTTAATAACTGTTAATTGATTTCCTTCCTAGAACTGAATTTGAATGCTAATTCTTATGCATTGTTAAGTTCACTGATTTGTTAGATTCATGGTGACTGAATGTTGGTTTCAATATTAGTATTCCTATGACAATTTGTATATTAGAAACTGACACATTTTTCCTTTTCTTGGACTGATTTCGATTTTGTGTTGGAAAGAAATTGGTTCATTTAGTGAATGGTTCGAAATTGCTTGAAGGTTATATAATCTGTCTAGCAAGCTAACTGTCAATTGATTCATTTTTCCCACTGTTAATAAATGTCCAGCTCTCCAACTGAAATAGAGATGTGAATTTCCAGGTTTGGCCACTACATTGATATCCCATGTTAGTCCTATAGCTCACTGTAATTTAGTCACTGATTGTTGGACTTTAAATCCCAGTTTCAAAACTAAAATCTGGAGCCTATTTTGTTTACTGTTTTCTTCCTGTTATTAATTGCAATGACTGAGACATCTATCTAAACTCTATACACACACACACACACACAGGTAATTGGTTCCCATCTTAAACTGATATTACTTTCTTTTTTTTACTGAATTCTTTCCCTTCACTGAATGTTAACTGAATAGGTTACTTGATATGTTAATTGATGTTAACTGAAATTTCCTTAATGAAAACCAAAGGATGCAATGAAGGGACTGTTAAGTGATATTGTGAACTGATTTTGGGTCTTGGAATTGTATATATATGGTTCCTCTTCACTGTTTAGCCTGTTCACTGTTTTCATACCAACATTCTCATGCCACACATGTGTGTCACACTCATTTATCTCACTCAATTGTAAATGGCCTCACTGTCCTCTACACACACAAGCCCACACTCACATCTCACTGATTTTTACACTGTTACACTATCATTTCACCCACACACACACATTGCCTTGGTTCCCTATCCCCTATATATATATATATATATATATATATATATATATATATATATATATATATATATATATATATATATATATATATAATATCTAACCTATGTAAATGTGTAAATGAGAATAGATGTAATGTGATAGGTAATGAATAATGCAATTTCCTATGTAATGTGAATGTGATATATGTATAGCCCAATGTGATATGTGCATGTGTTTAAGTATTGTGAAATAAATATGGCAATTGCCTATTTACATAGCTCTCTCTAACTCTCTATATGTATATGGATGTATATTGTAGCCTTGCATGTTAAGTATAAATACATGTGTAATGAAGATGGGTTAGCTTTGTGCCATGTGTAGTGTAAACTCCTAACTAGTGTTGATTTCTCTTTTTATGTACACGTCCATGTTTACACACACACATAGCTTTACATGCTAGCTTCCTTTCTCTTATGTATAATATTGAATGTGATGGCATGTGTTTGGCTTGTATAGCCTTGTGATTGGTGTGTGATTTGCTAGACTAGGCTTGGTTAGGCCTAGTGAGACTTATTAGACTTGTTTGGGTCAGTCTTGACCTAGTTGACCTAGTTTGACTAGTGTAGTTGACTAGAGTTGACCAAGTGTTGACTTTAGTCTAGTTTGACCTAGACAGCATGCAGATGCATTATAGATTACTATTATCATCCCCTGTATACATCTTGACTTATGTTGCTCTAACTAGGAGTCAGGTATCTCATCTCGGACAATACATTTACTTCAGACATTCAGATACGAGGCGAGTATATTCTCTGATCATTTCATATCCTGCTTAGAATTATTTCCTGTATTAAATTACTTTACTTGATACTGTCACGTTGGTCACACGGATTAGTACTATATGGATCCCTTCTTGAGATGTTATCCCTTCAGGGAGCATCGGGTACTCTATGTTCTGTGCGTTTCACTTACATGGCGTATCATATGCTTTTTTGGTTCTTTGATCACTTGTGACATATACCCATATGATCACAGAGTCTTCTCTGAATCCTTATCCCATTTATTGGGTCTATGTACCACCCTTCGGGGGCATATCACCCTTCGGGAGCATATCACCCTTTTGGGGCTTATCACCCTTCGGGGGCATATCACCCTTTGGGGGCTTATCACCCTTCGGGGGCATATCACCCTTTGGGGGCTTATCACCCTTTGGGAGCTTATCATCCTTTGGGGACTTACCACCCTTCGGGGGCTGTTACATAGAATCATAACATAACCTGGTTGGATCCTTGTGTACTAATTGGGGGTACGGGGGAGTATAAATAGCCATGTGAACAATTTCCAAAGTAGAATAGCCATGTACGCCTCTTTAGTATAGCCATGTACAAATCAAGCCGTTCACATGTCGACTTTGTGCTCTAAATCACTAGTCACTGGTAGCTCTTTACTTATAGTATATATTTCTTTTACAGTTCTCTCTCTGTTTACATACTGTATTTTTTTCAATATCTATATTTTACTTTACTGTATGATTATATTTTCTAACCTGCTATGAACTGTTGAGATATACTGTGCTCGCTCCCGTCCTGACTGGACCTGTTGAAAATTTTACAGAGGATGATGAGGAACTCTGCACCCTTACTTGGAGCTTGCCTAGTTGACACTCGCGACCTGGACCCCTGGGGAGGTTCAGACAGCTGCTCAGGATGATACCTTGCATCGTGTAGATAGCTTAGATTGTTCTTCTTTTTATGTTTAGCTGTTGTCTTTATTTTCAGACTTGTATATTTTAGAGATGTTGAGACTTTGTTATTTCTTTCTGTTGTACCTCAGTTGAGGATTCTCTTATCTATTTTATCGTGCCTTATTCTATCTCTAGATTGTGATTGAGTTGTACCTCTGTGTTGGCCTCCTTATGGGGAGCATTCATTTTATGTTAGTTATAGTTCATGACCTAGAACAGCGTTCTACCGCCGACACTGCGGCGTAGGCTGGGCGTTGTTACGTTCTCGTACCCTCACAGTGGGTGCGGGTCGTGACACGTTTTTAGTGGTGGCCCATGCAGGTCGAGTTTGTGTAGTAGTATTCGAACTAGAGTACCACTACAGCCTGCAGCAGGATTAGGATTATTTTTGGAGATACTCAATCACATTAACTCTTAATCAGATTCCTTTTGTCTAAAATTGTTGCTTATTGATTTTCCTTTGAATATAAACTGTCCTCCTTTGAATTTTTGCTTCGTTCTCAGAAATTGCTTCTTGTTTTGATCTGTTTTCATGATGGTTATGAAGACACGATCTCATCACTTCGGTTCGGAGGATACTATCGAGAGGCTGGCCACCTCTCGTCTTGTTCATCAGGGCCTTGAGACCGCAGCTTCTGTTGTGCCGACTCAGGTTGGCATTTCTGTTACATTGAGGTGCACCTCTATCTGTACAGAGATTTTCTTCCATCATTTCTAATTTCTCTCAGCAGCGGTGATTCATACAGCATCAGCAGCAGACCAGGGAAAACTAGCAAGGGCGAGCTTTTGCCAGGACAGTCGAGGATGCTCAGGCCGTTGGAGATCTAGTTGCAGGTTCCGTTCTTTTGACTCAAATTCTGTAATTGCCTTTTATAACTGCCTTGAAATTTTGATTCCCTCTGTTCGTTGTTGATTTATCAATTTTGTCCTGTTGTTCTTGTGTTATGTTTGTTTTTTCTTCTGAGAAAATCATATGGGCTAGGTCACCTCAGTTATGGGATCTAGAATCTTCGATGGTCGTGTTAGTTGGCATAGTAAGGACATATAGTCAGATTTTGGATATATTTTTCGGGTATGGGAATTTAAAGTTTTCGCCGTCGCATGCGGCAATATGAAAATTTTAAATACCATGAACCTAGAGGTACGTACCTTAGTCAAGGACTCTGTGATTATCGTAGCCCTGCTCACTAGCACGATGAAGATTCTGAGTATCATGATTTTAGAAAGACGCATATGATTATCTGACGGTATGTTTGAGACTTTGTTTGTGGGGTGTTTGCCCTAAAAGGCCTGCTACCATCTTAATTTCGAGGACGAAATTTTTATAAGGTGGGTAGGATTGTAACACCCAGTTTTCCAGAAGAGGGTAATTTTAAAATTTTGTAATTATAATTATTATTTAATGATATTTATTCATATTATGATTTTTAGTGATTTATAATTATTTTTAAACTATTTAAATTCATGACTGGTGATTTTTGGTATTTTGCTAGTAAACAGTAGAGACTGCCTACCCTAGAGCCTAGCCATGTGATTAGGGTATTTTGACATTTTTAGGTTTATTTGGTTTTATTATAATTTATTTAAATTTATGGGAATTTTTAGAAATTATTTTGGAATTGTTTGAATGAGGGTTGACTAGGTTGACTTTGACTAGCAATGACCTTGGTAGGCTAACCTAGAAGCTAACCCTAGTTGTGTTTGGACTTGATTAGGTCATGTAACCCTAGTTAGACTAGAGTTGACCCATGGTATGGTTATTGGACTTAAGTTAGATTTAAGTCATAAGCCATGACTTGTGATTAAACCTTAAATCAATAACTAGCCTTAAAGCCCATAGGCCCACACCATGTACCCAAACCCTTACCCTAATCAGCCCATGGCAGCCAACCTAGGGTTCCACACCCTATTTAATGGCTCTTCCATTTGTTCTTGCCTCTTTTATTAATTCTTCCAAGTTTTTGAAGAAAGAGGTAAGAGCCATCTTTCCCAATCCATAACTTTCCCATTTTAACTCCTTTTTGGCTCAAACCACTTGCATTAGATTCTAATTGTCTCCCTCTTGCTGTTTATGGAGGATAATCACAGCCTTGGGACAATTTGGAGGAGCTAGCTAGCAAGAAGAACCACCCCCTTTTGAAGCTTATTCATGCAAATTGCACATATAGGTAACTTCCTATTCTTTCCATAGATTTTTAATTTCTTTACATGAATAGGAAGCCCTAGGTGTCCCCTAGCCGTAGGTATTGGTTTTGTGTCGATTCATGTTCATTTCGTGTCTGTATCAGACACGCATCAGGTTGTATTGTTAAGTGTTTGTTAATATGCCACAAAGGATTTTTATTTGTTATTTTTGAAAAGTGTTTGAAAAAATTTGATGATTTATATGTGTACATTAGTTTGCAACTGGACTGAGTTGGTTTTCGAGCCGTGTCCAAATAGGACACGAACACGCTCGCAGCACTCACGGGCAGTGCCCTGCTGCCCGTGTCCTGGTTTGCACTGGACACGCCACTTTATGACACGAAATTTAACATGGAGACTCCCCACATGACTGACACCAAGCCTATAAAATTTCGTAGGATTTGTTGGAGTGGTTTGTGAGTTATCGAGCCCGCACTGACACGCACTGTCGTGCGCAGGCAGCTGTATACACGCACAGACACGCGCACAAACACGTGTTCGTGCCCACTCTGGACACGTTGTGGACACATCGTGGTGGGTCCACTGTGTAGCCCTACACGTGGGCTACACTTGTGCATAACCACGTGTCATGAGGAGTCGTGTGTCGTGTCCACGACCTCAGTGAACATGTGCACGACGCCTACGTGTATTCTGTTCCAGTTTTTGTGTTTTGCTCGAGTTGGACACGTTGTGTCCTATTCGTGGACACTGGAACACGCTCCCAACACTTTCTCACATGTATCAGTAATTACCAACCAATTTCTTGCAATAATTACATGTTTGATTCATTAATTTCAAGTTTTCTAAATTTCTGATACAGGAAGTTGTATCAGAGGTTACTCTGTACAATCCATGTTTAAATTCATTTTGCTGAGCTAAATTAGATGCTAACATATTGGTTAGTTGTTGGTTGCATGCTAGATATAGTCTAGGATTTGATTCCTTGATTTATGTTGAATTCGAGCATTGAGTTGGACTATATGTAAACTGAAACCTTCAGTTTCGAATTGATTTCCTTTCCCTTTGTTCAACTGAATTCGAAACGAATTTCTTAACTGCCAAAATGTTTTGGGTTACAATTTCTTAACTGTCATTGATAGCCACACACATCCACATCACTGTTCCTAGTAACCACAAACCATGTGCTCACACACTCACTGAAAAATCTGCAAAAACCTGAGAGCTATTTTGAAAATCTGAGATGAGTTGTTCAGAGTTAATTTGCATTTTTCTGATTTTTAATCTTCTTGCTAAACCAATTTTTAGTGACTAATTGAATGCTGATAGCCTTGTTGCTTCACTGCTAAATCCTGAGTTGAATTCCTCCCTTAATAACTGTTAATTGATTTCCTTCCTAGAACTGAATTTGAATGCTAATTCTTATGCATTGTTAAGTTCACTGATTTGTTAGATTCATGGTGACTGAATGTTGGTTTCAATATTAGTATTCCTATTTCAATTTGTATATTAGAAACTGACACATTTTTCCTTTCCTTGGACTGATTTCGATTTTGTTGGAAAGAAATTGGTTCATTTAGTGAATGGTTCGAAATTGGTTGAAGGTTATATAATCTGTCAAGCAAGCTAACTGTCAATTGATTCATTTTTCCCACTGTTAATAAATGTCCAGCTCTCCAACTGAAATGGAGATGTGAATTTCCAGGTTTGGCCACTACATTGATCCCATGTTAGTCCTATAGCTCACTGTAATTTAGTCACTGATTGTTGGACTTTAAATCCCAGTTTCAAAACTAAAATCTGGAGCCTATTTTGTTCACTGTTTTCTTCCTGTTATTAATTGCAATGACTGAGACATCTATCTAAACTCTATACACACACACACACACACAGGGAATTGGTTCCCATCTTAAACTGATATTACTTTTTTTTTTTTACTGAATTCTTTCCCTTCAATAAATGTTAACTGAATAGGTTACTTGATATGTTAATTGATGTTAACTGAAATTTCCTTAATGAAAACCTGAGGATGCAATGAAGGGACTGTTAAGTGATATTGTGAACTGATTTTGGGTCTTGGGATTGTATATATATGGTTCCTCTTCGCTGTTTAGCCTGTTCACTGTTTTCATACCAACATTCTCATGCCACACATGTGTGTCACACTCATTTATCTCACTCAATTGTAAATGGCCTCACTGTCCTCTACACACACAAGCCCACACTCACACCTCACTGATTTTTACACTGTTACACTATCATTTCACCCACACACACACATTGCCTTGGTTCCCTATCTCCTCTATATGCATGTGTATATATATATATATATATATATATATATATATATATATATATATATATATATATATATATATATATATATATATATTATATATTATATCTAACCTATGTAAATGTGTAAATGAGAATAGATGTAATGTGATAGGTAATGAATAATGCAATTTCCTATGTAATGTGAATGTGATATATGTATAGCCCAATGTGATATGTGCATGTGTTTAAGTATTGTGAAATAAATATAGCAATTGCCTATTTACATAGCTCTCTCTAACTCTCTATATGTATATGGATGTATATTGTAGCCTTGTATGTTAAGTATAAATACATGTGTAATGAAGATGGGTTAGCTTTGTGCCATGTGTAGTATAAACTCCTAACTAGTGTTGATTTCTCTTTTCATGTACACGTTCATGTTCACACACACACACATAGCTTTACATGCTAGCTTCCTTTCTCTTATGTATAATATTGAATGTGATGGCTTGTGTTTGGCTTGTATAGCCTTGTGATTGGTGTGTGATTTGCTAGACTAGGCTTGGTTAGGCCTAGTGAGACTTATTAGACTTGTTTGGGTCAGTCTTGACCTAGTTGACCTAGTTTGACTAGTGTAGTTGACTAGAGTTGACCAAGTGTTGACTTTAGTCTAGTTTGACCTAGACAGCATGCAGATGCATATAGATTACTATTATCATCCCCTGTATACATCTTGACTTGTGTTGCTCTAACTAGGAGTCAGGTATCTCATCTCGGACAGTACATTTACTTCAGACATTCAGATACGAGGCGAGTACATTCTCTGATCATTTCATATCCTGCTTAGAATTATTTTCTGCATTAAATTATTTTACTTGATACTGTCATATTGGTCACACAGATTAGTACTATATGGATCCCTTCTTGAGATGTTATCCCTTTAGGGAGCATCGGGTACTCTATGTTCTGTGCGTTTCACTTACATGGCGTATCATATGCTTTTTTGGTTCTTTGATCACTTGTGACATATACCCATATGATCACAGAGTCTTCTCTGAATCCTTATCCCATTTATTGGGTCTATGTACCACCCTTCGGGGGCATATCACCCTTCGGGGGCATATCACCCTTTGGGGGCTTATCACCCTTCGGGGGCATATCTCCCTTTGGGGGCTTATCACCCTTTGGGGGCTTATCACCCTTTGGAGGCTTACCACCCTTCGGGGGCTGTTACATAGAATCATAACATAACCTGGTTGGATCTTTGTGTACTAATTGGAGGTACGGGGGAGTATAAATAGACATGTGAACAATTTCCAAAGTAGAATAGCCATGTACGCCTCTTTAGTATAGCCATGTACAAATTAAGCCGTTCACATGTCGACTTTGTGCTCTAAATCACTAGTCACTGGTAGCTCTTTACTTATAGTAGATATTTCTTTTATAGTTCTCTCTCTGTTTACATACTGCATTTTCTTCAGTATCTATATCTTACTTTACTGCATGATTATATTTTCTAACCTGCTATGAACTGTTGAGATGTACTGTGCTCGCTCCCGTCCTGACTGGACCTGTTGAAAATTTTACAGAGGATGATGAGGAACTCTGCACCCTTACTTGGAGCTTGCCTAGTTGACCCTCGCGACCTGGACCCCTTGGGAGGTTCAGGCAGCTGCTCAGGATGATACCTTGCATAGTGTAGATAGCTTAGATTGTTCTTCTTTTATGTTTAGCTGTTGTCTTTATTTTCAGAGTTGTATATTTTAGAGATGTTGAGATTTTGTTATTTCTTCCTGTTGTACCTCAGTTGAGGGTTCTCTTATCTATTTTATCGTGCCTTATTCTATCTCTAGATTGTGATTGAGTTGTACCTCTGTGTTGGTCTCCTTATGGGGAGCATTCATATTATGTTAGTTATAGTTCATGCGTTCTATCGCCGACACTGCGGCGTAGGCTGGGGGTTGTTACGTTCTCGTACCCTCACAGTGGGTGCGGGTCGTGACATCGACGACGCACTGTCTCGAATATGTAAAGTTACGAATAGAGTATGGCATGACCCTGCCATCCCGAGTTGAAGTTCGGTCAAGTACATAAGCGATGAGGCACTGCCTCGATCGAAATACACGTTGGCATTATGGCACGACCATGTCGTAGTCTTAAAATTGATCCTAAGGTAAGACTAGAAAGACAATCGTAAATGGGCTTATATTGCACAAAAGTAAATGAACGTGTCGATTTTGTATGGGTGGGCGAGGAGCTCACTCCACCAGTACAGTTGAGTACTGACACCCACACAGTTTTTATGTGCAGGCACAGGTAGAAGCTCGTGGCGCGGAGCTCGCTTGGATGCGTCGAGGCACGGAGTTCCTTGGCGAGTCGAAGCGTGCGGCCGCGTGAACTCAAGACTTATACAAGACATAATGTATGGACATTGCTTTCCGAAGCTTCCGCTGGCTCAAGTATTGTATCGAGAGATGAGAGAGAGCAGAATGACTGGTAAAATGAGAAAAAAGTGAGCATGAGAGACTTGTAATCATGTCCTTGCGCCTATTGTAATCTGATTGTTCAATATCAATAAGGAGTTCTTTCGAATAACTTGTGTTTTGCCTTTAAATTTCTGCTGCATGTTTTAATATTTCTGCTTGGGACTTCTGTGCGACGATCCCGTCGCCGTCGATGTAATCGACCGTTATGAAACTGCCTTGCACGAGCGCAATCTAGGCTCGTGCTGCATCACGCCTTAGCGAGGACGATCGCTCCTACGGGAGCGGGGTGTGACACTAGGCTTGCTCTTGACCTTAAGAGACTAATGGCTTGTAGATAAACCCTCATGTATCTAGACAGCCGTGACCGTATATCGAGGTGGAATTCACTTTAATATATGTAGCTGGCTGTGTCTATCCCCCGCTCTCCAGTATTCTGGTTCTGGGACATGACAATTTGGACTAGTTCTGAGTAATTTTTCAAGTGGCAAACTTGTAAATAAACCAAACAAAATTCGGACTAGCCCTGAGTAAGAAATAATATACCCTTATAATTTGCCTAAAAATAAAAGGAATATTCTATAGGCACATCAAAAATTGCTTAGGATAGTCCAATTTTTTTCCTGTTTATTTATATGTTTGCCACTCAATTTTTTTGTTTAAGGGCAGCTCAAATTTTTGACTTTACGACTGTCAACAAAATTGATAGTCCTACGATAATGTAGGGCTGTCAACAAAGTTAATAGTCCTACCATTACTTTAGGACTGCCAATAAAGTTGATAGTCGACCATAATATAAGATTGTCAACAAATTGACAGCCTATAAGAAATTAAAACTGTAGTCCTAATTGAAACTCACTGTCAGTATATTAAAGCCCCCAACCATTTAGGACCGTTAACAAACTTGACAATCCTAAATTATGATAGGACTGTCAGCTAGTTGACAGTCCTAATTGGCACTCATTGTCAACATATATTTTGGCTCCCAATCCTTTAGACCGTGAGAAAATTCTAAAGTCCTACTTATATACATGATTGTAGAAAATTCTACAGTCCTACAAGTAGGACGTAGGAAAATTCTACAGTCCTATATGTACTATAGGACTGTAGAATTTGCCTACAGTCATGTTGGTTTGAAGACCGACTGTCAGCTTTGTTCGTTATTTTCAAACCCTAAATTTAATTTTTAATGTTCGAAAGTTCGTATATCAATCCTAAATTAGTTCTAAAACTATTTTATCTAATTATTTTAGACATTGATTTGAACTGGAGGAGTTGGAGAGAAACGGGTTTGGAAATTTGAAGAGAGAGAACAAAAATTTAGAACGAAAGGTTTTGGGAATGTTTAGAGGGGTTGGACAACCCAAAGTAAATTTGGGGCCGTTCTGAGAAAAAAAATACAAAAATCTAAATTATCATGAAGTAATGGGTTGTCCTAAGCAAAAATGAAGTGCCTTTAGAATTTTCCAAATAAAAGGACTAAGACCTCGAATTTTATACTATTTTAGAATTTATAAGCCCTAACATATTTAATTAGAAAGTTTGGAGCATGAGTTTTTATTTTTGATTTTTTTCCTATTATTATAATATGAACATGAGAACAAAGACAACCAACACAAGTTGACAATGAGGGTATAATAGAACAAATAAATCTAGGGTCCAAATTTTTCAGTTGGATCTGTCAGGGCTTAAACTCTAAGTTGATATAAAATTCAAGATCTAAACGCTAAATTTTGCCAGTCCTAAAATAGCAAGGACTATAAAAAAAATTGTCAGTCCTGAATATGCACTTGACCGCCAAAAATGTGTTGCCGCTAATAACTTTCATAGTGCCCTTAACATTTGTCTTTTGTTAGGGTTAACATAATATTTGAGGGGACATCACCACTCTCATTCTTCTCTAACAACACCCCTCTTCATTTTCTTCCTCGAACCCTAATCTTGTAGTAGATACTCCAAAATGAGACTTTAAGATACCATTAGATGGAGTTTTGAATCCATTACAGGAGTTATGAAATGACAAATCAATAGTCGCATTGGAGACGACACAGTAAGGACTGCCAAAATTTTGACAGTCATAATACAAAATTTTATTTATATATGATTGTCAAAATTTTGGCGGTTAGAGAATTTTGTTCCAACTATCAAAATTTTGAAATATCTAGGACATTCAAATTTTTGGCAATCATCTGAATATGCATAATTGCCACAATTTTCGTAGTCATTTGTCGTTCTAAATGGGACTGCTTCGATTCTGAAGCTTGAAATGGGCTTCAAAATAGTTCAAATGAGATCATCTACTACTAAGAAATTGTGCAAAATTCATGTTTTGTCTGTAAAAGGACTCATGGTGCACTGGTTGATACAGAAGGATGAATGCCTCCTTAACATCAGCTCACAATGAGATCACCTCTGACTCTCAACTCTGTTCGTGTACTCACTTGCATTGATCAACTGAAGCTCTCAATATCAGACACAAAATTTAGAAGTAGAAGAAGAAGAAAAGAAAAAAAATCCCAAGTTAAAGAAGACTTCAATATGATAGATATGGAGATTGGATGTTGGTGCCATGGTTTCATATAATTCCACACTTCATATGTTTCAGACTTCCTATAGGAAAAGGTTATTTCATTCATTATTAGTAAAAGAAAAAACTTTTACAACAAAGAGAAAGAGAAAGAAAGAAAGAAAGAAGAAGAGAGAGTTGATTGATCAAGAAGCTTGCTTAGGAAACAGTTGCCTCCGTCGCCTGCTCGACTTGTTGAACTGCACAGCAGCAGCAGCAGGCATGGCCTCGCCGCTCACGATTTCGTCGATCAGCTCCTTAAAGACCGACCTCTCAATCTCCAGCACCACCCCGTCCACTTCCCAGCTGGAATCAGTCCACCCCTCCGTCGATCGCCGGAGCACTTCCTCGTCCGATATCTTGACGTCGTCGCCGACGCCGCCATCGGAACCTTCCTCACCCCCCCTGCAGGAGCTCTCGGCTCTGAACTGCTCAATCTCCAGACACAGCTCCTTCAGCAGCCGCTGCCCGCTGGGGAAGCTTCCCGCGAGCCTCCTTGGCCGGACCAGCCGCTCCACGTGAGGGCCCGAGCTCGTCAGCTCCAGCTTCCGGACGAGAACCTCGTTCACCACGTCGAACACGAGCTTCCGGTGGAGCTTCTCCTGATCAACCTTCGGCCGGCCGGGGGAGGTTCCGGGCTTAGACGGCGGCCAGCCCGTCTTTGTCTGCTCCAGGACGAGGAACAGGTCGGGGTTGATCGGGTGGCCCGACGGATGGAGCTGGATCGGGGTGGCGCCCGCCGGCCCGGAGCTGAGGTTTTTCAGGAGCAGTCCGGAAGCCAGGAGGATCTCGGACACGTACCGGTGGTCCGGGTTCTGCCCGGTTTCGCACAGCGAGGCAATGTGGTCCGTGTTGGGAGGCTCGTCGTCGGTCGACGTCAGTTCTCTGAGCTTCTGTACCAGGTTCTCGATGCTCTGGAGCTTCTTGTGGTTGATTTCCGACCTCGAACTCTGAGACGGCGGCGGGGAGCTCGACAAGCCCGAGGCGGTCCAGCGCTCGTCGGAGGCTGGAGGTTTGTCATCTGTGGTGGATCGAGACAGCACTGAGTCAAAGTGTAACCTTATTTGAATGTTTTAAGTTCATATGATGAATGACAGTATGCAAAACGCATGTATTATTGAGACATCTACAATCATATATATATGAAGAAACATTAAGATACTAGAAATCAATATATAAAGAAATATGACCAAAACTAATATTTCTCATGTGAATGAAGAATAACTACTGACAATTACAATTCATATTTATGTTCTAATCTTTAAGGGATATTAAACCATAAAAAATCTTGACTCCTTGCTAAAATCCTTCCATTAGATTGGCACTGAACTCTGAAAAGAAGTGAAGCGCTTTTGAGACAGTTAATTGTTGGCTAGCTGTGAACATGAGGAAGCCCCTTGTGTTTAGCTTATGAATATATTATAGGAATGCATGTCTCACTTTGTATTGCATCTATTTCATAGTGTATGTTTGTCTTTTCCTGCTTTGTGTTTATTTCAAGGTTCTCGGAATTTGGTATCGGACCATTTCTAGGAGTATCGGGATCGGCAATATCGATGATTTCGGAACGAGTATCGGACTTTTTGGTGTCGGAAAGCCATTAATTATTAATAAATTATTAAAATTTTAGAAAAAATATTTGATACATTTAAGCATAAGTTTAAGTATTTTCTACGTTCTTCTTAGTAGTTTTGAAGTAGTAGTCAACCTTGCCAATTGGTTTACATGAGTTAGATAAGTTTTTTTTTTTCTTTTACATGCTTTTACATCCACAGTGATTGGTATTTTCCGTTCAATTCTATTTGTGGAATTGACCAGAAAAGAGACCCCAAAAGTCGGTATCGGCCAGTATCGGTCAGTATCGGATCGGAATATGCTAACCCGTATCGGTACGGCCGATACTGCAAGCTGTGGTTTATTTTCCTTTTTCAGGGGTACTAAACTACAGGTCGAAGTGTGACCTCTAGCTTGGACAATAAATATGTAGACCTTGCTATGTAAGTACGATTACTGTGTGACATAGTTAAAGCTAAGAGTCCCTTATGGGTACTGAATAGGCTGAGGGGCACATTCATAAGAAAGGGCCATCAATACAACAGAAATGGCACGCAGTACTATATAGTTGCATGTTCCCCGTCCAATGAACCCCATCACATGGCCCGTGTCCGAAACTGTTAAAATTCGAGTCCTGCAGGTCGTTTGGTAGACACCAACCATGTGTTAGATGGGTATTAATTCCTAGCGTAGGACCACGGATGAACTTCAATGGCTATTGTAGCAGCAGTTGAGCACTGTTTATCCTTCATTGCCAGCCAACTAAGAGGTTGTTTGTCCTCTTTAACTTCATGTAGGGCAGTACGTGGGCCTTCACAAAAAGGAATCCCTAACAGAGGCCACCACCAATTTACTCCGTGTCATACTAGATCTCTTGTTGGTGTATGTTCATTCGTCTTTGTTGTTTAGCCACTCCTACAGGGAAGTCTTCATCAAGAATACTAACTATTGTCATCTAGAAGCTCAATAATGGTGTGTTCTTTTGGATTTTTCGGAACTGGTCTCACATTCACATGTTGTATGGACTATCGATCCCCTGAGAATCCCTAATAAAATCTAATACAGGGAACATCTAATCAAGATTATCCAAGCTTGCGGATACGGTTGCAGGTCCTACATCCTACCTCTCCACATGGGTAATAAGTATGAATCGATCAGTGTCAATGCTACAGACTTTTTAAATTTATAGACAATTGGAAGTTGGGAAGAATTCTAGCGAACTTTTCAGCAGTATAAGAAGATCAAACTCATTGGAAAATCAGTATGTAGAATGAACTACTGCATAAGTTATAGAGAGGTTTTATTACCTGTAGCTGCATTCGGATTCTTCTTTAGAGGAGATGGCGGCAAGTCATCCTGATAGAATGAGGCATCTAGGACTGAATTGGGACTTGGCTGTTCAGGAGCAGAACTTGACATCTCCTTAGTCGGAACTTCTTCACGCAAACCTACAGAAGGTTTCTGAAGAAAGAACAAAGAGACGTAAAATGAATTGCAAATCCAACAGAACCATTCACAGAGATGGGTTATTGAATTATCACAACTCATATGGAAAGGTGAATCGTATCATGAAATGATAGTAAGACTCTCTTACACTCGAATGTTTATCTCAGAATCACAAATCTAACAGAAACATTCACCAGAAACGGGTTATTGAATTATCACAACTCATATGGAAGCGTGAATCGTACCATGAAATGATAGTAAGACTCTTACACTCAAATGTTTATATCAGAATCATAATTCTAACAGAATCATTCACAGATATGGGTTACTGAATTATCATAACTCATATAGAAAGGTGAATCGTATCATGAAATGATAGTAAGACTCTCTTACACTCGAATGTTTATATCAGAATCACAAATCTAACAGAACCATTCAGAGAAATGGGTTATTGAATTATCATAACTCGTATGGAAAGGTGAATCATGAAATGATAGTAAGACTGCCTTACACTCAAATGCTCGTAAAATGAATCGCAAATCTAACAGAATCATTCACAGAAATGGGTTATCGAATTATCATATAGAAAGGTGAATTGTATCATGAAATGATAGTAAGACACTCTTACACTCGAATGTTTCTATCAGGATCACAAATCTAACAAACCATTCACAGAGATGGGTTATTGAATTTCGCAACTCATATGGAAAGGTGGATCGTATCATGAAATGATAGTAAGACTCTCTTAGACTCAAATGTTTATATCAGAGTCAAGATACGGATACCGAAAATTCATCATTTTTTCAGGAAATTTATCAGAATTTGCAACACTACCACTACTGAGATTTGTATTGCTTGCATTTAAATTATATTTCAGGCAAGTCAGAGAGAGAAGCACCAAAAACAAGCTAAACAAGCAAAGGAGGAGATATAGATATGTGACACCTAACAACAAGGAACATACCTTCTGTTTTAGTGCTGCAGCAGCTTTTCTGGCAGCCCTGCCTGAGGGACTCCGGCTGTCTTGCTGAACGAAACCAGAGTTCATATCTGCAGATAGGTCAGCACTTGTTACTTCTACATCTACCTGTGACGTCACACTGATATTGCCGTCTGATCTTTGTGAGGTCGCATCTCCCTGATAACTAAAATTTCTCGTCTCACTGCATTCGCTCAACTGCTCGTCGTTGTCTTGCACCTGAACTGGTTTCCGCCTAAGTCTGCCTCTCGGAGAAACTGATTCAGCTTGCTGCCTATTAGCAGACGTCCTTTGCGGCCTACTCGGGTCGGGAGAAGGAAGAGGAGGACGCGATCTCCTCTCCGTTTCAAGCTTTTTCTGCTGCAACCTTGGGCTCAGAGAACCCGAAAGTTTTACAGAGCTTCCGCCGTTTTCTCTTGCTGTTTGCTGAGGCCTAGATGAATCCTGCACGTTTCTTGATCGAGCCTTCTGTGAAACCTTATCTTCAGTCTTGATAGTAGCTTTCCTATCAGAAATCTCTCTGGTGCTGGATTTAGGAGTACTGTACCCTTTGGCCATTCTATTGTTAGTACTACCTTTCCTTTTCTCCATCGTTTCCCCATTCCGAAGCTTACGCAGAGGTGATAAGCCTTCCAGTGGAATGACCGAGGAAGGAGGAATGCCCGACTTGTTGACAGACTTTGCTGGCTTCATGATGACAATAGGTGACTCGAAACCTCTTGGAGAACTGCTTCCCTTTACCAAGTTGGGGACCTGATGCATAACCTTCGGATTCTGGGCACTCGGTAACCTCAGATTGTGATCTTCTACTGGTGAACTCTGGTCCCCTTTCTTCGTGTCCAGCAGCCCTTTCGCTTGCATAGCATCCAGTATCTGCTTAAGAGCCCTAAGGTCCTTATTGGATTGTTGGAACTCGAGCTCTTTCAGTCTTTTCTCTATCTCGCTATATACTGATTCAGGTTGCTGCTGTCTCGGAGGAGCTTCTCGGTACGAATACGATGTTTTCTGGGGAATGTGGATCCTATCCTGCTTCTTCCAGGGGGCAGTTTCATTCGGAACCCTTGAAGTGCTAATGGGTTTTACGATCGAATCAGGATCCTTCGTCCCTTTCATGAGTGAGCTCTGTTTCTTCTCCTCTTGTGAGTCTTTCGATGACTTGGGTCTCTGCGTGCTTGAAGGATCAGAGCCTTTGTCGGAGTTGGTTGGCTCCTGAGAAGCCAGCCTCAAGCTTGGCATTGCTTCCAACCCCATCAGCTTCGCGACGACACTGGTGGAGCGCTTCTCGTTATCCAACTCTTTCTCAGGATCCGAAGCTCTGGAGGCTCCTCGGTAGCTATTGCTTCTGTCAAAAGTTGAGTTCCTCAAAGAACCCTCCCTGCTATCCAACGACAGCCTCGGCAGCTCCTGGAGCTTGGAGGGCGGCCTGCCGTTCTCTCGGGAGTCCAGAGACTGGCGCGAGACTTCTCTCCCATCGTAGGAGAACCGGCGTGTCTCCCTTGGCATGGGATACAGGGAAGCAGCTTTCGCCTCGAATGATGATCTTGGCAGTTCACCAGGCTCCGAGAAATCCCATGGTGCCTCCTTGAGCTTCACAAGAACACGGAGGGATTCATTGAAGTCAACCGGCTCCCTTGATTTCCCATCAACTCCGATCACGTCAGACCCATCCATCGACTTCGACAGCTGCATAGGCCTCGGGGAGTCCTTATGCTTCGCCAGATGGTCCTTAACCTCCTCTTTGGTTGAGGTCTTAACCGATAAGGTGCGGGAGTCTCTGTTGATGGAGTCTTTCACGACATCTCGGAAATCCATGGATCTGTCTGGCGGATCACTGCGAGGCTCGTGACGAGGAGGCCTGCCATCGACATTGGGAGCTTTCGACGTCGGTGAATTCTTCAGTGCTCTGTCGAAGGAGAGCGTCTCTTGCTGAGTCGTTTTGGTGCACTCGAGAGAAGAGAACGATGAACAGGATGACGATGAAAATGATGTCCTGCTTGACTCCATTGAAACTCTCTGTTTGTCGTGCAAACTTTTGCTGATATTTCTTTCCTGCAAAAATTGGACAATGGTCAAAAAAATTTAGCCTTGTACAAACAAAAGAGGCACTTCCTTGTAGAATTTCAGAAGGATCATCTACCAGAATTATCTGTGGCGAACCTGCACCATGTCCTGCTGCAAGAGTAGAGCTGGTTGGAACGCCATGGCCTATGGAAAAACAAAGTAAATTAGCACTATAGACCCATTTGAGAGCATGATGCACTTATAATCTATAAGAAAGTGGGGAAAAAAATCACTAACATCAAATAAAAAAAAAAATTGGGAGAACAAGTACTAGCATGAAGATTGGGACTATCAATCTTCTCAAGATCTTTAGTTGATCTCAAGAAGGTACTTAACTTGCAAACTTTAAGGCTAAAATTACAAGAAGAAAATTCATACTTCCATGTAAAAAAAAAAAATGAAACATGGCCATAATTCAAGAGTGATGTTTATATTATTAGCAACACAACACATATATCACCACATATATTCAATCACATATACATATACATGTCACCATAAATTGATTCAATTGAACATATGCATATATGAATATACCTGAAGGAGGCCTCTTATGGCTGTGGCCGGTGAGCCGCCTTCCGGCAACAAGATGCTGCCGGTCGAAAATCTGGAATATCCCAGTCATGCACCCAATCTGCTTCTGCAGTTCCCGGTTGTCGTCGGTGAACACATGTAAGAACTTGGCTGACATCTCTGAAAACTTACAAGTTACAACTCTACAAAACTGATGAAAACTTCAGGTATGTAAACCCTGAAACCCCTAGACAAAAGAACCCAGACAGAAGTTATGGCAACAATTTAAAGTGGCCTCTCTTCCTCCTCCTCCTCCTCCTCCTCCTCCTCCTGTGCATTCCTTCATGAACCTCCCTCTCCTCCCACCCAACTCATCTACCAACAGTAGAAACTTCTTTATACCAACAATGCTGCATTAAAACCACATTCCCTATATAGGTGAGACAACTCATTCCAGGTCAGTGGCCACCAGCTTCAGGTCCTTTCCAACCAATGCAACCAAAACCCACAGCCCACCACTTGTTGATGGGTCTCAAATGTCTTCAAAGTTTTTTTTTTTTTTTTTTTCAAGAACCTGAACAAGTTTACAAAGGCAAGGAGAAGGTGGATGTTTTAAAGGTAAAGGGGGGAGGGAATCATATGAATCTTGATGATGGATGATTCCAATGGGGAAATGAGTGTGAGGTACTTACCTTTACCTTTACCTTTGCCCCAAGGAAGGTGAAGGTGAAGGTGAAGGGGGAGGTGAGTGGTGGTGGTGGTGGGTCAGAAGTAAATTGCTCACTTTGTCACAAAATCATGTGAGTGGGTCTCTGGCAGCCTGCATGGCCATGTGATGGCTGTCAGGAGATGTATTGCAAAGGGAGGGAGTGGAGAGGTTGGGTGTGTGGCTTGTGCAACTGTGTGGTGGGCTTTTGTGCTGCAACTGCAGACTACAAAGAGCCTGCCTGTAAACTTCTATGTTTTTTCTCACTTCACTCTTCTTCCTTGCCAACTTCAATAAAGTTATTCTCTTTCTTCACTTTTCACATTGCATATGAAACTTCCATTACCATATATGTCAAGGTTTTATATGCTAATTATATCTTCCTTTTTCCAGAAATTACTGACCTCATCTTCAAGTCTTTACTTTCTACTAAAGGATGTTTCAGTTTAGGAAAAAAAAATGAGACATATTCTTAAGATGATCATAGTGTAAATCATAACTCTCATCATCCAAGCCTTGTATGGGATCGACTTTATGATTGACTGTCGACCTGATATCAACCTTCCATGTTGGTACCAAATTTCTAGTAAGGTCTCGTTTGGTTCGCAAGACAGCTATCAGACCTACCTTTTTTGTGTTGTGTAATTTAAGTGCGTGCAACCAATGAGCACTTTCATATTGGGAAGACGGTGAGACTTGAACCAAAGTTGATCCATGAATTATAATATTGGATTTGAATGGATCCGTATCCCCTCATTTTTTGCAACAGTGGATAGCATGGGGATGTTTGGGGATGCATAAAATCGAGGATGTGGATCCCTCCTCATATATATATATATATATATATATATATATATATATATATATATATATATATATCATTCTACTTTCTATCTGATATGGGACTAAACTTTATAATCAAGTCCCTTTACATTGTCACAAATTGCGATCCACCATGAATGCTCAACTGGATAAAAGTTACAACCAAACACTTTTAATCCCTTTGTCTAGTCAAAGAGATAAGATAATACAATTTGATACCACCATGAATGCTCAACTGGATAAAAGTTACAACCAAACACTTTTAATCCCTTTGTCTAGTCAAAGAGATAAGATAATACAATTTGATATATATATAATTGCATTCGGCTACATTACACGTTAGTCCAAAGAAAAAAGGAATGAAAATCCTCGAATAGTCATAGTGTAGATACAAACCTAAACTCAAATAGAGATCCATGGAAACTTTTGTTGTGCACAGATGCTGACAGACAATACTTTAACCTTATGATGACGAAAAACTTAACGAGCACAAATACTAAATTAATATAATAAGAAAACAAGATTTATGTGGTTCAGTCAAACACGACCTACGTTCATGGGATAAAAGGGAGAAATAATTTATTGAACTGACAAGAATTTTTTTTACAAAGAGTTACCAAGAAAAACACCGCAAAGAAACAACCCATACGGGATCTCTCATTCTTCTCTTGAACTCTCCTTTAATAGCCTTCTAGAAACCCTAGAAAAGTCCCTTGTGTGAAGAACTCAAGATCCTTAGCAGCTTCTTATAACTAGGGATTGATATGAGAGCCTTAAATAGGCCTCTCATCCATAACCTAAGTTAGGAGCAATCTAAATCGTCAAAATAACTTTAGATTTGAATTGTCAATCGATTTGAGAACCCCCCCCCCCCCACCATGCTTAGTGAGCACAACTTTGCCCCCAAACTTGCTAGACGAAATATCAACTTTCAAGCATACTGGCGACAAGTCGTCGATATTGCCTACTTAATATTGTTTTGCTGAAAATGACATGATATACCATCATAGTCCTTTCGAACTTCTCCGGCTCCTCCAATAACGCTCATAGCTTTCCTTATGAATGTAGTGCCCCGTCCCGCTCAGTCAATCGAAGGAATCGAAACGCTGACGGCGTTCGGCCTTAGCCTTGCAACGGCTGCTGGAAGATATCGCTCGGTCGAGGCGATCGCTCGCTCAGGTGGGGTAGTTTCGGTAAACTTGCCTCATCTTAGCCTTCACATAATAAATCGTGTGTTTTTAACTTGCACAATAGGCTTGATAATAAAAGAGACGAATCCACATAGCTAAGGGAATAATCCCGACGGGTCGAAATGAGTTAGAACATGGAAAAAGGTCCAACGGTCAGCTTAGAGTTGGTGCACAGCGTGCTTTGAAAATGACACTCGGTCCTTCGTCCCGTGGCTTGGGAGAAGGAAAGTTAGTCTTCGGTGCAAAATCTAAGAGTTAGCCTGAGTCATAGGCGTCGCCCGCGTAAATGCTTGATAAAGCATGCACGCTTCTACTGCGCAAGGCTTGGCATAGCCTTTGCTCGTCCCTCGGGTTAAGTTGTAGGCTTGAGTAAGTTAGGCAAAGTTATGCCGGTCGACCTAAGTCATTCCAAGTGATGTCCCGCTCATTCTGCGGTTGTCAAGTTAAGTAGTCCCACGATCTCAAGGCCTGTCGACTTGGGCAGGAGTGTCACGCAGAGCACGATTGGCTTAAGGCACGATACACGGGCTTAGTGTTTAAGGCAAGGATCACAATTGACTCAAAGTGAGTTTTGAGAAAGGACTATCAAATAGGCATTCATGAGTTGAACCAAATGATAGGGTAACAAGAAAGGAAATGCTCGCGACCGTGGGTCGTGGAGGGGTCTCAAGGAAAGGAATGCTCGCGACCGTGGATCGTCGAGGGGTCTCAAGGATAGAAGTCTTGGTTTTGGTAGAGGAATGACTGTGTGAGACGTCAGTTTGTGTCGAGTCTTGCATGGTCATTTGACAACTTATCGACAAGGGCGATGAACCCTCGAGCGGTAACCCTTGGCCAAGGGGCCGACTCGGCCTAGGAGGGAACAGGGTATAGTCGTGCGTAAGGTTTTGGCACAGGTTATGCGGGGACTTGCGACGGGGCTAGCTACTTGCGTCGAAAGGATCCCGATTAACAAAACTATACGTCAAGGTATAGCTTGTGATGCTAGTGGCCAAGTTCATATAGATGTCGGCAAATAGCGGCTATCTGCATGTATGCCTCTGGATTGAGTTGTGTTGAAGGTGTGTACAGTTAGAACACAAAGTTTGGACCTAAGATTGGGTTTCAACATAGGCGTCGTACTTCGGCACGAGATGTGACGTCAAGTCTTGAGTTGTTGGCATATAAGTTGCTTAAGTTGGTTAGTTGTTTGAGTTTAAGTCGGGAAACCGCCGCAAGACAAAGTTGGTTGAGTGACACTAACATTCACAAGTCTTGATTGGATCAGTTGGTGGTCAAAGTAGCAAGGGCCGCTAGACGGCAAGGGTCGCGAGGCGGCGATATGGTGAAGTCTTACTGAATTGCGAGGCACGGCCTCAGCAAGGGTTTGTAGCACGGTCATACAGAAAATGGAGCTTAATTGCATAGTTGCGTCTCTGATTTTAAGCCGTAAGGCAAACACGACTCGATAGGTTAACGTTGTTGGCACGAGAAGGGTCTTGAGGCAAGGTATGAGTTAACATTGTCGTTGCAAGCACGAGATGGTCTAAAGACACAAAATAGACAAGGCGTCGGTCATAAAACTGATCCTAAGGCAAGACTAGAAAGACAATTGATAAGAAGGGACTATGTTGCACAAAGTAAAATAACGTGCGGGTTTTGTATGGGTGGGCGAGGAGCTCATTCCACCAGTACAGTTGAGTACTGATACCCACATAGTTTACATGTGCAGGCACAGATAGAAGCTCGTGGCACGGAGCTCGCTTGGATGCGTCGAGGCACGGAGTTCCTTGGCGATTCGAAGCGCACGACCGCATGAAGTAAAGACTTATACGGGACATAATGTATGGACATCGCCTTCCGAAGCTTCCGCTGGATCGACAAATGTATTAAGAGATGAGAGAGAGCTAAGTGACTTGTAATGTGAGCTGAGTGAGCATGAAAGACTTGTAATTTTGGCCTTGCGCCCCCAATGTAACCGTTGTTTCAATATCAATAAAAGAGCTTCTTTGAATAACTTGTGTTTGTTCTAAATTCCGCTATTATTATTCAATGTCTCTGCTTGGGACTTCTGTGCGACGACCCCGTCGCAGCCGCTGAAATCGGTCGTTATGGAACCCGTCTTGCACGAGCGCAATCTAGGCTCATGCGGCATCACGCCTTAGCGAGGACGATCGCTCCTACGGGAGCGGGGCGTGACATAATGGTATCAGAGCACGGCTTTACGTCCTTGGACTATCGATTGAATTCTTTAACTCCGCTGTTCCGCAAACTCTGAATGTTGCTTCCGCATATTGATATCGTTGGTGCGCTCTCTCTCAAATGTCCCACGGGATGTCCATACAATAAGTCTATCTATTTTGCAAAACATAGGAGAACAGTTTTTGATAAGAAACAAAAGATGGTTTGCGTAAGCATGGTTGGCTAAGTCGGGCTGGGCATATACACCAAGTTGCGTCGACCTTAGAAAAGTCGAGTGCGGGAATTGAATAGTACGAGCATGAAACGGATTGAACCTGATTGAGTAAGCAGGATGACTATCGATAGGGATACTCTCGAACGACGATATCGTCGGTACGATATAGATGAGCTTGCTTGAAAATTGAGGAATGGTTCGAACGGAAAAATTTAAAGAAGTCGATTTTGAATCGAATGATAGTTTTGAGAATTTGTTGAATGACTTCATCCCTGAGTGGTGTATGCGATAGCCTCAGGGATGTCGATCGATCAAGGATTTGGGGGTATCGGTGAGTCTATCAGCAAGCGTCGCACATATGCAAAGCCTTAGATCGAGTGCGATTGAATGAGTCGTTATCTGGAAGTTTGATAAGTGGATTCGAACAACTTAGAAATTGACGCGCACGGAACGTGTACGGGATTGAGGATTATGCGAAGTATGAAATGCAAGAATGATTGAGTAGGTGAAATCGAATTGATGAAAAATTAGGGTGTACAAATGGATGACTTGATCGAGGAAATTGATACAGATCGTATAGAAAAAGTTAGCACGATGAGACGATAGCGTGCATGAAAAGTTGAATTTTGAAGTTATGCAATGACTCCAAGGATTGGATTGAATGTTATTCGACGATTTGAGTTAGCAAGGAATGTTGCAAATTGAGAAAACACGTTGGTCGATGACTTAAGGTAAACGGATGAACAATACGTAAAATTGGTTTGAAGAAAATGGATGTTGCGAATGATTTGAGGGATAATGATCGAACTTAAATATGAATGTCGAGGAGATTATCCAGTCGGACGATGGCATCATTCGCACGACTCGAAATTTGGTTGCAAAGGAAGATCGTCAGGTTACGCATATCGTCGATGGTATTAAGGCGTATCAAAGATTGATATACGATAACTCGGGGGTAGTCTGACTCGGCGAATGACGATCGTGCAAGTGTTATTGTTCGGTTGGATGCGATACTTAGGATTTTGATCGAGATGAATGTTGGATAAAAATGATTGTGTCTTGATGGTTACGTTGATAGCCACAACGTTGACGATCTTGTCTTGCGCGAGCGCAATTCCAGTCTCGCACATGCGTTGCGTCGGATTTGGGGCGATTGTTTCGCGTGAGCGCTGACATGGTGATTCATGTCGCGGGAATGATCGAACTCGAAAAATCAGGACGCGGCAACGTTGATTGTCTCGACTTGTCGGTTTGACGCAAAGGTGAATTCGAGGATGTTTGGACTTGCGACTGATGAATGAAAGAAACTTGAGGATTGAGTAGGTCCAATCCGCGTATCGAGAATGAACTAGTCTAGACGTAAAACAAGGGTTACGTCCCGATGAGGATGATTATCCCGCAGGAGCGTGCATGGTGATTCATGCCCATCGTAGAAAATCTGACTCGCGTGAGATCGGGACACAACATGTTGTTAAGCTACACGACCTCATGATCGATTACGTGAATTGGAATAGATGACTTAGAAAATATGGAATGTGGAATTTTGGTTAGCAATGAATTACGTCATAGCGTACTTGAATTGAGAAAGATTGATTGGCGATCTGTGTCGAACGTGTTCAAAGAGATAGACTATGCGAAATGGCTTGTTGAACGAGTGAGATTGATGTGTTAAGGAATTGGTTGAAACGTAAGTTATCATAGGATGGCTTTGCTGAATAACTCGGACCCCGTGCGACGAAATGTTGGGATGTATGTAGGCAATCTATGCTCGAAGTTTAGAAATCGGAGTGATGCGAGCTTGGCTAGAAAACCCCATACTATCAACTTGGTTTGACCTTAGGATGGGGTCAGTGTTGATATCGTTGTTTGGGAACTATGATTCCAATACTGACGGAAAGACATAGCCTAGCAGTTAGGCAGACATTACGGTACGGAGCGATAGGAATGGTGAAGGCACCACTCATGAGGCTCGGTTGACATGCATGTATATCAAGGACGCTTGAATGCGCTCACGATCCGACTCGAGTGGTGATGGCGGGATTTGCTATCACGAGGCTTGGTTGAAATGCATGTATTTTGGGGACGCCTAAGATTTGTACACGATCCATACTAAGTGATACGTTGAATTCAAGTAAGATTTGAGGAACGAGGAAGTATCGAGGATTTTGAGATCGTAAGTTTTGAAGAAAGGATTGAGGGTGGCACGAGCGTGGCTCGAATTTGAGTAAGGCATAGGAGAATTGTGTGCGAGAGTTCTTGTATGTTGAGTAAAGTGATAAGTCGATAAGTGTACTCAGTTAGTTTCGAGGACGAAACTTTTTCTGAGTGGTGTATGATGTAGTGCCCCGTCCCGCTCAGTCAATCGGAGGAATCGAAACGCCGACGGCGTTCGGCCTTAGCCTTGCAACGGCTGCTGGAAGATATCGCTCGGTCGAGGCGACCGCTCGCTCAGGTGGGGTAGTTTCGGTGAACTTGCCTCATCTTAGCCTTCACATAATAAATCGTGTGTTTTCAACTTGCACAATAGGCTTGATAATAAAAGAGACGAATCCACATAGCTAAGGGAATAATCCCGACGGGTCGAAATGAGTTAGAACATGGAAAAAGGTCCAACGGTCGGCTTAGAGTTGGTGCACGGCGTGCTTTAAAAATGACACTCGATCCTTCGTCCCGAGGCTTGGGAGAAGAAAAGTTAGTCTTCGGTGCAAAAGCTAAGAGTTAACCTAAGTCATAGGCGTCGCCCGCTTAAATGCTTGATAAAGCATGTACGCTTCTACTGCGCAAGGCTTGGCATAGCCTTTGCTCGTCCCTCGGGTTAAGTTGTAGGCTTGCGTAAGTTACGCAAAGTTATGCCGGTCGACCTAAGTCATTCCAAGTGCTGTCCCTCTCATTCTGCGGTTGTCAAGTTAAGTAGTCCCACGATCTCAAGGCCTGTCGACTTAGGCAGGAGTGTCACGCAGAGCACGATTGGCTTAAGGCATGATGTACGGGATTAGTATTTAAGGCAAGGTTCACAATTGATTCAAAGTGAGTTTTGAGAAAGGACTATCAAATAGGCATTCATGAGTTGAACCAAATGATAGGGTAACAAGGAAGGAAATGCTCGCGACCGTGGGTCGTCGAGGGGTCTTAAGGATAGAAGTCTTGGTTTTGGTAGAGGAATGACTGTAATGCCCTGCTCCGCCTTAGCGGAACGCCGATTCAAACGGCAAGTACAACGACTCAAACGAGCCGTCGACCCGAAGACTTGGCATCGACCTGATGAAGAATCGATGCAAGGCTTACATTGGCCCGTCAAGATGAATCCAGACTTAGACTTTCAAAGGCGCGCTCGGAGTATCGCTCGGCCGATGCAAACATCGCTAAGGTGGGTGGCTTCGATGAACCCGTCTGTGCTTAGCCTAGACACATAACAATACGGACACTATCACGAGAATCGCTAGGCGATAACCTCTTGCATGCTAATAAATGACTCAACGCACCTAGCTAAGGGAATAATCCAAACTTGTATGTTTGTATAGAATATGGAAAGGAACATGAAAAAGTACGAGAACTCTCGCCCGCGCTCCATGCTCGTGCTACGGCACAAGCCTACGTTTATGCTCCTTATGCGTCCAACAATGAAACAATGAATGGTTTACAACAATGAACGGGAAGGCTATCAATATAGTCGTTCCGAGTAGAGTATAGCGACACTGAAAGGCTATGGGACCGATGGGTCGCCAAGGCGACTCCCGTACGAGGAGTTGCGTAATGCTTGAATGAATAAATCAACGAATCAATGAATGAATGAATGAATACGTGAATGAATCGATAAACGAATGAACAAGTGAAAGAAAGAAAAAAAAGAAAGAATGAAGAAAAGATAAGAAAAGAAAGAATGGTTAGCGACAGGTGTGACGGGCACGTGCATCGGGGCTCGCTACCCGCGCTGTACGGACGCCAACCTGGTCGATAACGCATTATGGCTAAGGGTTAGCCTACGGCGGGGATAGCCGTTAAATAAAAAGACAAGATAATATGAAATGGTCGTGGACAAACGGCACGAGCGAGGGGTGGCGAATGCTGTGTCCGTACAATAATTCTGCGGCACGGGTGTTGTGTGGTGGTGTATACCGTGGCCGGCCTAGGCGGAATCAAAAGTCGGGGCTTACGGGCTGCCTGGGTGCGGGCTTGGGCACCGGGAGACGTAAGTGCAGGGTATTTCAAGAGACTTAACGGGGTGTACCAGCCATCACCCTATGCTAAGTTGAGAAATACCAAGGAGAAATGTCCAAATAGCTTGTCATGCCAGCGACCGGTGCATATAGAATAAGGGGGCTTTGCTGGTGGCAATCCACGTGCAAGTCTTTGCATTGAAATCAAAGTAGTCTAAGTTAAATGAACCAAGTACCTCCTGAACAGGCTTGAATGTAACACACCACATGATCAAGAATACTTGTACAATGAGTTAAAGAATACGCCTACGATGCGCTAGGACCCGAGGCAGGGACACGCACTCGATATTGAATGTTTTCCAAGTACCACATTATGTTATTACATGAATTGTTGTCTAACTTGGTTTACTTGGACAGGGAAGGCCGGACGGTAAGTATGGGTAAGTCGTGCATATATTTTCTATGCGACACTTGAATTCTGCAACACGAGATAGGTTATGCAATATGCCATGAAATTGATCCTAAGGCAAGATTAGAAAGACAATGAATGATAGAGATGCACAAAAGTAAATGGAAAGTGTTCAGTAATGATAGCATTGTGGGCGAGCTAGCCTCTCCACCAGTGCATAACAATGTACTGATAACCCTACAGTCTGTATGCAGGATGCAGGAGACGCCGGTGGGTGCGGAGCTTCCATCGAACGTGCTAAGGCGCAGAGCTATCTCTGGGCCTTGGAGCGTAGCAAGGAGCTGGAGCACCATATATGGGACATAATGTATCGGAACATCGCCATGAATCATGCCATCTTGTAAGCCACTTGGCATGCCTTTTATGTTTTAGAGAGAGAGAGCTTGAGCGACTTGTAATATCGGCCTAGCGCCGCTTGTAACTTCTTGAATATCAATAAAGAGTTTGATTTTGTATTCAACTTGTGTGTTCGTTTACTTTCCGCTGCAAATGGGGACACTCTGTGCGACTCTGTGGCCTAGCATCAAATCGGCCGTTTCTGGACTTGGCCTTGCACGGGCGCAACCTAGGCCCGTGCGGCATCACGCCTTAGCGAGGACGATCGCTCCTACGGGAGCGGGGCATGACAGATTGGTATCAGAGCACGGCTTTACGTCCTTGGACTTCATTCGATTTTCTCAGTTTTGAAAGCTCGGTTGGTTACAAAAGAAGTGTGCGCTCTCTCTCTCGTTGTGCCTTGGGATGTTCCATATAATAAGTCTAATATTTTTGAAAGCTCGTATAAGTACTCGGGTGATCGGGACCGATAGGCGAAGGCCTTTGTGCCACTACGACGGACCTGATAGGCGAAGGCCTTTGTGCCAAGCCACGACGGACTTGAGTTGGACGGAATCGATGCTAAGAGTTAGCAAACGCGAGGCATGCTTGAATAAGCTTACGCTGACGACAGCAAACGAGTACATGAGACCCGAGTATAGTTTAAACGGGATGGTCATGCACGCAGCCTTTTGGCTAAGTTGTGCGGAGTATCGCGCACCTAGACTCTTTGGTGCAAATGAGTTGCGAACGAGAATAAGTGAGCGTACAAACTTGAATGTAGTCCGTACGGGATGGTTAAGCGGTACAACTTATTCTGCGCATCGTGCACCTCGACTCTTGGGTGCAATCGGGTTGCGAGCGATGTCAATGTATCGCTCGATCGAGAACGGAGATACACTTTGAGTATATATCGATAGGAATGCTATCGAGTTAACGCTTAGGCACATACGAAAAATTGATTTGGATTTTGAGGAATGAACGAACGCGCAATTGGACATGTCGATCGGGAGTCGAATAACCTTCGAGGATTTATAGAATGACTTGACTCCGAGTGGTGTATATGATAGCTTCGAGGAAGAATAAGAGTGAGCGTCGATGACCAATCGAGTGGCTCGAACCCTGAGTAGTGTATGGACGTCATAGAAATTGTTCGAGCGAGACTAAAGGATTTACGGATAGAACGAGTATGTTGGCGAGGCGATGCGATCGCGCAAAGCCTTAGAACGTGTCACGCTTAGTTGGTTGTGACTTCAAAAGTCCCGAACGAGATGTCGCTAGACAACTTGTCAATGGGCAACGCGAGCTAGAAAATGGGTCGGAACGATGAATGAAAATGAATGGTCTTGATCGAGGAAACTTAGAGGATCGCGCGTACAATTTTGGATGGATCCAAATAAATTGTGACTTGAGTTTGGACAACGATCTTGAAACTAGCTTGAGGAATAGCGATCAAACTTGATCTTAAATATCGAGGAAATTATGGATCATCCAACTCGGACAATAGCATCAGTCGTACGACTCGAAATTGGTTGCAAAGGAAGATCGTCAGGTTACACATATTGTCGATGGTATTGAGACGTATCAAAGATCGATATGCGATAACTCGGGGGCACTCTGACTCGGCAAATGACGGTCGTGCAAATGTTATTATTCCGTTGGACGCTATACTTGAAATGTTAAAAATGTGTCGAGGAAAAGATAGATTTGGCTCGAAGATTTTCTAGTTGAACGAAATATAAATGGACTATCGATCTTGGCTTGGATAGAAAATGAAATGCTTGGATTTGCTTCGTTGACAACCACAACGTTGACGTTCTTGTCTTATGCGAGCGCAACTCTAGCCTCGCACATGCGTCATGCCGATTAGGGCTATCACTCCGCGTGAGCGCTGGTATGGTGATTCATACAGCGGGAGTGATCGGCACTTGCATGGCATGGCAATTTGTATGCTTTGACTTGTGGTTTAACGCGAAGGTGACTTAAGAATGAATCAGTGTGTTCGATGATTGAATTTGAGGATTACGTAGGTCCAATCCGCGTATCGAGAATGAGTTAGTCTAAACTCAAACAAGAGTTACGCTCCGATGGGAATGATTATTCCGTGGGAGCGTTGCATGGTGATTCATGAACCACCGTGGATAATCGGACTCGCGTGAGATTGGGGTAGAACGTATTGTCAAGCTAGATGACCTCGTGATCGAATACATGAATTGGTTAGAATGGATACGTGAAGTAGGTCGATTTCACGAGTTGAACAGATTCAAATTTGTTGCGCTGCGTAACGAATGTCTTGATGCGAACTAGGTGATCGTGCTCGATGTTTAGAAATCTGAGTGACACGAGCTTGGGTAGAGAATTCCGTATTATCGACTTTGGTTTGACCCTAGGATTGGGGGTCAGTGTTGGCATTATTGTTGGGGAACTATGATTCCAATCCTGACATTGACTTAGCCTTGAGAAATGGCCTAGCGGTTAGGCGAGACGCCCTGTCGCAAGAGTTAACAATCGAGAGATTGATCTTGAGGATTGGCATGGATGGATTGAATGACTCTAGAGTAGGAAACCCTACTCACGAGACTCGGCTGACATGCATATATTTTAGGGACGCCTGAGTATGTGCACGATGCGACTCGAGTGAGAATGACAAATTCTTTATCATGCGGCTAGGCTGAATGCAGGTATTTTGGGGACGCCTGAAATGCGTGCACGATCCGGCCAAGTGATACGATGAGTTCTAGCACGACTTGGGGAGTGAACGAGTGTCATGAACGTAAAATCGTGCTAGTAAAAATTGGTACAATGAATTGAACCATTGATAGGAAGTTATGCTCGACGATAGTGCAATACTTGGTCTTGAATTTGACGAGAATTTCTTAGACTTGGTCGACCCCGCTAAGAGGAAATCATACTGATTTCATGGACAAGAACGCTTGAGAAGCGAATCGAGTCATCTCGATGACCGAGATAAAAGAAAATGAGTTTGCCTTAGCCTACGACCCTCGTATTTGACAAATTACAACGTGCCTCGTACAACCATTCCAGTTCCATGACACGTCAAAATGGCAACCGAATCAAAGAAGCACGACAATTGAATAAGTATCATCAACTCTAAAATGAGTAAAAAGTCATTCAATGAAATCGACCAAACATATACGACACGAAACTTGAACAGGTATCGAGTATGGTTCAATGCCATCGAACGATAGAGCCGTTCGATAGAATTGTCTAAGATACGCACACAACATGAGTTAGAGAACGGTAGGATGACCTGCACTCAGGAAGTCTCGAGGACGAGACTTGTTTTGAGTGGTGTATTATGTAATGCCCCGCTCCGCCTTAGCGGAACGCCGATTCAAACGGCAAGTACAACGACTCAAACGAGCCGTCGACCCGAAGACTTGGCATCGACCTGATGAAGAATCGATGCAAGGCTTACATTGGCCCGTCAAGATGAATCCAGACTTAGACTTTCAAAGGCGCGCTCGGAGTATCGCTCGACCGATGCAAACATCGCTAAGGTGGGTGGCTTCGATGAACCCGTCTGTGCTTAGCCTAGACACATAACAATATGGACACTATCACGAGAATTGCTAGGCGATAACCTCTTGTATGCTAATAAATGACTCAACGCATCTAGCTAAGGGAATAATCCCAACTTGTATGCTTGTATAGAATATGGAAAGGAACATGGAAAAGTACGAGAACTCTCGCCCGCGCTCCATGCTCGTGCTACGGCACAAGCCTACGTTTATGCTCCTTATGCGTCCAACAATGAAACAATGAATGGTTTACAACAATGAACGGGAAGGCTATCAATATAGTCGTTCCGAGTAGAGTATAGCGACACTGAAAGGCTATGGGACCGATGGGTCGCCAAGGCGACTCCCGTACGAGGAGTTGCGTAATGCTTGAATGAATAAATCAACGAATCAATGAATGAATGAATGAATACGTGAATGAATCGATAAACGAATGAACAAGTGAAAGAAAGAAAGAAAAGAAAGAATGAAGAAAAGATAAGAAAAGAAAGAATGGTTAGCGACAGGTGTGACGGGCACGTGCATCGGGGCTCGCTACCCGTGCTGCACGGACGCCAACCTGGTCGATAACGCATTATGGCTAAGGGTTAGCCTACGGCGGAGATAGCCGTTAAGTAAAAAGACAAGATAATACGAAATGGTCGTGGACAAACGGCACGAGCGAGGGGTGGCGAATGCTGTGTCCGTGCAATGATTCTGCGGCACGGGTGTTGTATGGTGGTGTATACCGTGGCCGGCCTAGGCGGAATCAAAAGTCGGGGCTTACGGACTGCCTAGGTGCGGGCTTGGGCACCGGGAGACGTAAGTGCAGGGTATTTCAAAAGACTTAACAGGGTGTACCAGCCATCACCCTATGCTAAGTTGAGAAATACCAAGGAGAAATGTCCAAATGGCTTGTCATGCCAGCGACCGGTGCATATAGAATAAGGGGGCTTTGCTGGTGGCAATCCACGTGCAAGTCTTTGTATTGAAATCAAAGTAGTCTAAGTTAAATGAACCAAGTACCTCCTGAACAGGCTTGAATGTAACACACCACATGATCAAGAATACTTGTACAATGAGTTAAAGAATACGCCTACGATGCGCTAGGACCCGAGGCAGGGACACGCACTCGATATTGAATGTTTTCCAAGTACCATATTATGTTATTACATGAATTATTGTCTAACTTGGTTTACTTGGACAGGGAAGGTCGGACGGTAAGTATGGGTAAGTCGTGCATATATTTTCTATGCGACACTTGAATTCTGCAATACGAGATAGGTTATGCAATATGCCATGAAATTGATCCTAAGGCAAGATTAGAAATACAATGAATGATAGAGATGCACAAAAGTAAATGGAACGTGTTCGGTAATGATAGCATTGTGGGCGAGCTAGCCTCCCCACCAGTGCATAACAATGTACTGATAACCCCACAGTCTGCATGCAGGATGCAGGAGACGCCGGTGGGTGCGGAGCTTCCATCGAACGTGCTAAGTCGCAGAGCTATCTCTGGGCCTTGGAGCGTAGCAAGGAGCTGGAGCACCATATATGGGACATAATGTATCGGAACATCGCCATGAATCATGCCATCTTGTAAGCCACTTGGCACGCCTTTTATGTTTCAGAGAGAGAGAGCTTGAGCGACTTGTAATATCGGCCTAGCGCCGCTTGTAACTTCTTGAATATCAATAAAGAGTTTGATTTCGTATTCAACTTGTGTGTTCGTTTACTTTTCGCTGCAAATGGGGACACTCTGTGCGACTCTGTGGCCTAGCATCAAATCGGCCGTTTCTGGACTTGGCCTTGCACGGGCGCAACCTAGGCCCGTACGAAATCACGCCTTAGCGAGGACGATCGCTCCTACGGAAGCGGGGCGTGACAATGACTGTGTGAGACGTCAGTTTGTGTCAAGTCTTGCATGGTCATTTGACAACTTGTCGACAAGGGCGATGAACCCTCGAGCGGTAACCCTTGGCCAAGGGGCCGACTCGGCCTAGGAGGGAACAGGGTATAGTCGTGCATAAGGTTTTGGCACAGGTTAAGCGGGGACTTGCGACGGGGCTAGCTACTTGCGTCGAAAGGATCCCGATTAACAAAACTATACGTCAAGGTATAGCTTGTGATGCTAGTGGCCAAGTTCATATAGATGTCGGCAAATAGCGGCTATCCGCATGTATGCCTTTGGATTGAGTTGTGTTGAAGGTGTGTATAGTTAGAACACAAAGTTTGGACCTAAGATTGGGTTTCGACATAGGCGTCGTACTTCGGCACGAGATGTGGCATCAAGTCTTGAGTTGTCGGCATATAATTTGCTTAAGTTGGTTGAGTTGTTTGAGTTTAAGTCGAAAAATTATCGCAAGGCAAAGTTGGTTGAGTGACACTAACATTCACAAGTCTTGATTGGGTCAGTTGGTGGTCAAAGTAGCAAGGGCCGCTAGGCGGCAAGGGTCGCGAGGCGGCGATATGGTGAAGTCTTACTGAATTGCGAGGCATGACCTCAACAAGGGTTTGTAGCACGGTCATACGAAAAATGGAGCTTAATTGCGTAGTTGCGTCTCTGATTTTAAGCCGTAAGGCAAACACGACTCGATAGGTTAACGTTGTTGGCACGAGAAGGGTCTTGAGGCAAGGTATGAGTTAACATTGTCGTTGCAAGCACGAGATGGTCTAAAGACACAAAATAGGTAAGGCGTCGGTCATAAAACAGATCCGAAGGCAAGACTAGAAAGAAAATTGATAAGAAGGGACTATGTTGCACAAAGTAAAATAATGTGCGGGTTTTGTATGGGTGGGCGAGGAGCTCATTCCACCAGTACAGTTGAGTACTGACACCCACATAGTTTACATGTGCAGGCACAGGTAGAAGCTCGTGGCGCGGAGCTCGCTTGGATGCGTCGAGGCACGGAGTTCCTTGGTGATTCGAAGCACGCGACCATATGAAGTAAAGACTTATAAGGGACATAATGTATGGACATCGCCTTCCGAAGCTTTCGCTGGATCGACAAATGTATTAAGAGATGAGAGAGAGCTGAGTGACTTATAATGTGAGCTGAGTGAGCATGAGAGACTTGTAATTTTGGCCTTGCGCCCCCAATGTAACCGTTGTTTCAATATCAATAAAAGAGCTTCTTTGAATAACTTGTGTTTGTTCTAAATTCCGCTGCTATTATTCAATGTCTCTGCTTGGGACTTCTGTGCGACGACCCCGTCGTAGCCGTTGAAATCGGCCGTTATGGAACCCGCCTTGCACGAGCGCAATCTAGGATCGTGCGGCATCATGCCTTAGCGAGGACGATCGCTCCTACGGGAGCGGGGCGTGACATAATGGTATCAGAGCACGGCTTTACGTCCTTGGACTATGGATTGAATTCTTTAACTCCGTTGTTCCGCAAACTCTGAATGTTGCTTCCGCATATTGATATCGTTGGTGCGCTTTCTCTCAAATGTCCCACGAGATGTCCATACAATAAGTCTATCTATTTTGCAAAACATAGGAGAACAGTTTTTGACAAGAAACAAAAGATGGTTTACGTAAGCACGGTTGGCTAAGTCGGGCTGGGCATATACACCAAGTTGCGTCGACCTTAGAAAAGTCGAGTGCGAAAATTGAATAGTGCGAGCATGAAACGGATTGAACCTGATTTAGTAAGCAGGATGACTATCGATAGGGATACTATCGAACAACGATATCGTCGGTACGATATAGATGAGCGTGCTTGGAAATTGAGAAATGATTCGAACAAAAAAATTTGAAGAAGTCGATTTTGAATCGAATGATAGTTTTGAGAATTTGTTTAATGACTTCATCCCTGAGTGGTGTATGCGATAGCCTCAGGGATGTCGATCGATCGTGGATTTGCGGGTATCGGTGAGTCTATCAGCAAGCGTCGCACATATGCAAAGCCATAGATCGAGTGCGATTGAATGAGTCGTTATCTGGAAGTTTGATAAGTGGATTCGAACAACTTAGAAATTGATGCGCACGGAACGTGCACGGGATTGAGGATTATGCGAAGTATAAAATGCAAGAATGATTGAGTAGGTGAAATCGAATTGATGAAAAGTTAGGGTGTAAAAATGGATGACTTGATCGAGGAAATTGATACGGATCGTATAAAAAAAGTTAGCACGATGAGACGATAGCGTGCATGAAAAGTTGAATTTTGAAGTTATGCAATGACTCCAAGGATTGGATTGAATGTTACTCGACGATTTGAGTTAGCAAGGAAAGTTGCAAATTGAGGAAACACGTTGGTCGATGACTTAAGGTAAACGGATGAACAATACGTAAAATTGGTTTGAAGAAAATGGATGTTGCGAATGATTTGAGGGATAATGATCGAACTTAAATATGAATGTCGAGGAGATTATCCAGTCGGACGATGGCATCATTCGCACGACTCAAAATTTGGTTGCAAAGGAAGATCGTCAGGTTACGCATATCGTCGATGGTATTGAGGCGTATCAAAGATCGATATGCGATAACTCGGGGGTACTCTGACTTGGCGAATAACGATCGTGCAAGTGTTATTGTTCGGTTGGATGTGATACTTAGGATTTTGATCGAGATGAATGTTGGATGAAAATAATCGTATCTTGATGGTTACGTTGATAGCCACAATGTCGACGATCTTGTCTTGCGCGAGCGCAACTCCAGCCTCGCACATGCGTTACGTCGGATTTGGGGCAATTGTTCTGCGTGAGCGCTGACATGGTGATTCATGTCGCAGGAATGATCGAACTCGAAAAATCAGGACGCGGCAACGTTGATTGTCTCGACTTGTCGGTTTGACGCGAAGGTGAATTCGAGGATGTTTGGACTTACGACTGATAAATGAAAGAAACTTGAGGATTGAGTAGGTCCAATCCGCGCATCGAGAATGAACTAGTCTAGACGCAAAACAAGAGTTACGTCCCGATGAAGATGATTATCCCGCAGGAGCGTGCATGGTGATTCATGCCCACCGTGGAAAATCTGACTCGCGTGAGATCGAGACACAACATGTTGTTAAGCTAGACGACCTCATGATCGATTACGTAAATTGGAATAGATGACTTAAAAAATATGGAATGTGAAATTTTGGTTAGCAATGAATTACGTCATAGCATGCTCGAATTGAGAAAGATTTATAGGCGATCTGTGTCGAACATGTTCAAAGAGATAGACTATACGAAATGGCTTATTGAACGAGTGAGATTAATGTGTTAAAGAATTGGTTGAAACGTAAGTTGTCATAGGATGGCTTTGCTGAATAACTCGGACCCCGTGCGACGAAATGTTGGGATGTATGTAGGCAATCTATGCTCGAAGTTTAAAAATTGGAGTGATGCGAGCTTGGGTAGAAAACCCCATACTATCAACTTGGTTTGACCTTAGGATGGGGTCAGTGTTGATATCGTTGTTTGAGAACTATGATTCCAATACTGACGGAAAGACATAGCCTAGCAGTTAGGCAGACGTTCCGGTACGGAGCGATAGGAATGGTGAAGGCACCACTCATGTGGCTCGGTTGACATGCATGTATATCAAGGACGCTTGAATGCGTGCACGATCCGACTCGAGTGGTGATGGCGGGATTCGCTATCACGAGGCTTGGTTGAAATGCATGTATTTTAGGGACGCCTAAGATATGTACACGATCCATACTAAGTGATACGTTGAATTCAAGTAAGATTTGAGGAACGAGGAAGTATCGAGGATTTTGAGATCGTAAGTTTTGAAGAAAGGATTGAGGGTGGCACGAGCGTGGCTCGAATTTGAGTAAGGCATAGGAGAATTGTGTGCGAGAGTTCTTGAGTGTTGAGTAAAGTTATAAGTCGATAAGTGTACTCAGTTAGTTTCGAGGACGAAACTTTTTCTGACTGGTGTATGATGTAGTGCCCCGTTCCGCCCAGTCAATCGGAGGAATCGAAACGCCGACGGCGTTCGGCCTTAGCCTTGCAACGGCTGCTGGAAGATATCGCTCGGTCGAGGCGACCGTACGCTCAGGTGGGGTAGTTTCGGTGAACTTGCCTCATCTTAGCCTTCACATAATAAATCGTGTGTTTTCAACTTGCACAATAGGCTTGATAATAAAAGAGACGAATCCACATAGCTAAGGAAATAATCCCGACGGGTTAAAATGAGTTAGAACATGGAAAAAGGTCCAACGGTCGGCTTAGAGTTGGTGTACGGCGTGCTTTGAAAATGACACTCGGTCCTTCGTCCCGTGGCTTGGGAGAAGGAAAGTTAGTCTTCGGTGCAAAAGCTAAGAGTTAGCTTAAGTCATAGACGTCGTCCGCGTAAATGCTTGATAAAGCATGCACGCTTCCACTGCGCAAGGCTTGGCATAGCCTTTGCTCGTCCCTCGGGTTAAGTTGTAGGCTTGAGTAAGTTAGACAAAGTTATGCCGGTCGACCTAAGTCATTCCAAGTGCTGTCCCGCACATTCTGCGGTTGTCAAGTTAAGTAGTCCCACGATCTCAAGGCCCGTCGACTTGGGCAGGAGTGTCACGCAGAGCACGATTAGCTTAAGGCACGGTGCACGGACTTAGTGTTTAAGGCAAGGATCACAATTGATTCAAAGTAAGTTTTGAGAAAGGACTATCAAATAGGCATTCATGAGTTGAACCAAATGATAGGGTAACAAGGAAGAAAATGCTCGCGACCGTGGGTCGTCGAGGGGTCTCAAGGAAAGGAATGCTCGCGACCGTGGGTCGTCGAGGGGTCTCAAGGATAGATGTCTTGGTTTTGGTAGAGGAATGACTGTGTGAGACGTCAGTTTGTGTCGAGTCTTGCATGGTCATTTGACAACTTGTCGACAAGGGCGATGAACCCTCGAGCGGTAACCCTTGGCCAAGGGGCCGACTCGGCCTAGGAGGGAACAGGGTATAGTCGTGCGTAAGGTTTTGGCACATGTTAAGCGGGGACTTGTGACGGGGATAGCTACTTGCGTCGAAAGGATCCCGATTAACAAAACTATACGTCAAGGTATAGCTTGTGATGCTAGTGGCCAAGTTCATATAGATGTCGGCAAATAGCGGCTATCCGCATGTAAGCCTTTGGATTGAGTTGTGTTGAAGGTGTGTACAGTTAGAACACAAAGTTTGGACCTAAGATTGGGTTTCAACAACGGTGTCGTACTTCGGCACGAGATATGGCATCAAGTCTTGAGTTGTCGGCATATAAGTTGCTTAAGTTGGTTGAGTTGTTTGAGTTTAAGTCGGGAAACCGCCGCAAGGCAAAGTTGGTTGAGTGACACTAACATTCACAAGTCTTGATTGGGTCAGTTGGTGGTCAAAGTAGCAAGGGCCGCTAGGCGGCAAGGGCCGCGAGGCGGCAATATGGTGAAGTCTTACTGAATTGCGAGGCACGGCCTCAGCAAGGATTTGTAGCACGGTCATACAGAAAATAGAGCTTAATTGCGTAGTTGCGTCTCTGATTTTAAACCGTAAGGCAAACACGACTCGATAGGTTAACATTGTTGGCACGAGAAGGGTCTTGAGGCAAGGTATGAGTTAACATTGTCATTGCAAGCACGAGATGGTCTAAAGACACAAAATAGGCAAGGCGTCGGTCACAAAACTGATCCTAAGGCAAGACTAGAAAGATAATTTATAAGAATGGACTATGTTGTACTAAGTAAAATAACGTGCGGGTTTTGTATGGGTGGGCGAGGAGCTCATTCCACCAGTACAGTTGAGTACTGACACCCACATAGTTTACAAGTGCAGGCACAAGTAGAAGCTCATGGCGCAGAGCTCGCTTGGATGCGTCGAGGCACGGAGTTACTTGGCGATTCGAAGCGCGCGGCCGCATGAAGTAAAGATTTATACGGAACATAATGTATGGACATCGCCTTCCGAAGCTTACGCTGGATCGACAAATGTATTAAGAGATGAGAGAGAGCTGAGTGACTTGTAATGTGAGCTGAGTGAGCATGAGAGACTTGTAATTTTGGCCTTGCGTCCCCAATATAACCGTTGTTTCAATATCAATAAAAGAGCTTCTTTGAATAACTTGTGTTTGTTCTAATTTCGCTGCTATTATTCAATGTCTCTGCTTGGGACTTCTGTGCGACGACCCCGTCGGAGCCGCTGAAATCGGCCGTTATGGAACCCGTCTTGCACGGGCGCAATCTAGGCTCGTGCGGCATCACGCCTTAGCGAGAACGATCGCTCCTACGGGAGCGGGACGTGACAATGAACACGAGCCAAATTCCAACAATCTCTACATTAGCAAGATGGTCCCCTAGCACCATATGAGACAATTGCCGATGCTTCGTGCTCCTTATCCTTTGCTCCAACTTTTGATATATTTTTTTCACCTTTACGGTTCCTAACTATAATCATGAAACTATAACCATCACCACAGTACTCTGCCCAAATCGAATATAGCCTTCTAACACGGTTCTGATAGAGAACTGACTCCATCATGGTCTTTACCTCTCTATAACTCGCAAAACTGCAACTGTTAGTCCTGCCATGGACTTTATCCATAAATTGTAAAGCTGCCTTTGGCCACTCCACCATGATTTTTGCCTCTGGAATCGAGAAATTGCACTTGACAATGAAACTGCATCCGCTACGGTTTTACCATTCATAATCGAGAACTACATGTACCACAGTCTTTTCCACCATAACTGAGAAACTATGACGTGCATGATCTTTTCCACCAGAATTGAGGAACTGTACCTTGCTACAATTTTTGCCTCCAGAATTGAAAAAGTGCAACATGGACTTTGTTATGGTCTTTGTCCCGTATACCGAGAGACTGATACCACCCACGATCTTTACCACTAGAACGGAGAAACCGCACCATGACCAATCTATCGAGGTCGAGAACCCTTTTCCACCCAGAGTACCTTAACGGAAGTCACCTTGGACTTGTTCTTCCCTCCACCTTATTCTTTGCAATGAGGAACGCAACACATATGACTATGCTCCCGTTCAACCGACATAAACTTGATCACAATTTCTGCCCCTTCATGATCATCAGGTTGTCTTTCACTATCCTTAGTGAATCGGCTTGGACAACGAACTTACCAACACGCATAAAGTGAAGAGGTTTTGATTTAGCTCTGGAACGTGCCTCGCATTCACTAGTGTCCGTACAATCCCATCGAACATTCGAACCCTAATGTTCCCTCTGCCGGTGGCCTCGTAATTAGACGTATTGTTTCCCAATGAGAACACCATAATCCATCTCCCCATAGGCATAGAACCACTCCCTTTTCAGAGTCTCAGACTCATATGAACCGAACACCCAAAGTAAAGAATTCAAGCCTCGGAGAAATGTTGTAAACCGCAAGCACATCACACATGAACTCCTCAGCTTTCGTAGCAATACAAGCTTGACCCTGATATTTTGAATTGGTCTATTTACCCTTCTTCTTTATCCACTCCTTATACTTTGGACAATTCTTCTTCATATGCTCCTCATATTGGCCCCCCAAAAAACATAAACTACTATCATGTCCTGATGATTTGGAGTTCCCCCTTTCGTTATTGTCTCTTTTCTTATTCTTCAACCTTCCCCCTTCATGGAAAAATAACTCTGATGACTCCTCGACTGACATCTCCATAATTTCATCATTAAGAAGAGTAATAGTTACGGAGCTCCTTCTCATAGAGAATTGTTGTCATTAAATGGATATATGACCCCCGGAAGTGAAGAAATGAGCAATAATGCTTTGTCCTCCTCCTCCACCAGTTTTACTTCTAGGCATAGAAGATTATATGCTATCTTGTTGAAGCTGTTTAGGTGATTAAGAATTGCGGTCGGTTCCTTTATGCATAAACTATAGTTGTTTCTTTAAGTACAAGTTGTTAGACAACAACTTTGTTATGTATAAGCCCTCTAGCCTCAACCATAAACATATCGCATAAGTCTTTGACATCACATAGTGCATCACCTCATCCGCCAGACAGAGCTATATCGTGTTATTTATTGCCCTATGATTCATGTCCTCCCATGAGTCCTCCATCATATCCAAATTCCTTTTATCCTTCCTGACGATGGCCTTAAACACTTCCTCTTTCACAAGGAGATTCCTTGACCCTTTACTGCCACAAAAAGTTTCATCTACTATTAAATTTTTTCACCTCGAACTTGATGTCATTAAGCTTGCTACCCGCAGTTCCAAAAGTTTGGATCTTAACAAACCAACGATTTCAAGAGTCACGATCTAAGAAGATAGGGAGCGGACTAATGTCGTCACCTACCGTTGAACTAGATCAAAGAGCTTGAAATCAATTATCTATGGATACCAATTGTTGTGCATAATGCGAAAGCGAACCTAAAAATATTTTAATCTTATGATGACGAAAAAAATAGCAAGCACAAAAATACAAGATTTACGTAATTCAGTCAAACTTGCCTACTCCACATAGCAAAAGTGAAAAATATTTTATTGAATCGACAAAAAAGGCATCTTGTAAAGGGTTACAGCCGCAAACATCGCAAAGAAGTAACCCTCCCTTACGAGAACTCTAATGAGATTTCTTCCTCTTTTGAAGACTCGTTTAATGACCTCCTAGAACCCTAGAAAAGTTCATTCTCTCAAGCACTCAAGATCCTTAGCCCCTTCTTAGAACTAGGACTAATATAAGAGCCTGAAATAATCCTCTCATCCTTAACATAAGTTAGGAACAATTTGAACCGTCGAGAGAACAACTTTATATTTGAATCGTCTATTGATTTGAGTAGCGCGTCCGATTCGACGATGTGCCGACAGTACGCCGCCAACATGACAGTACGCCGCCAACATATGCTTAGTGAGCACAACTTTGGCCCCAAACTTACGAATCCTACACTTTCATGCATACCGGCAGTATGCCGCTGATATCGCCGTCGATATGCTGTCGGTCTGATATTTTGTTTTGCTGAAAACAGCCTGATATGTCATTTGAGTCTCGTAGCTTTCCGTATGAATAGAGCCAATCCCAACAACTTTTTTAGATGGATAAAAAAAAACACGGAGTTTCTGGATCTGGATCCATATGCACTGTTCAATCAAGAACCCTTACTTGGTATGCTTGTACAATTAGTTGTGACTGGGGGGGGGGGGGGGGGGGGGGGGGGGGGGGTGGGGGGGTGGATATATTCTATCATACTTCTCTGTCAACCACTTGTGTGTGAGAGCTTTCAACAGTGTGGACCAGCTCCGCAGTTGCCAGAAGAACCCCGTGCATGAAACGGAAGCTTGCATGGTTTCCTTGGAGCCGATCCCCATTGTGGCAATGGTCACTGTACTGTGGAGAGCCAAGTACATACATTCTACAGTACTTCATTGCATGATTGAACTCAACAATGAGAGGGATATTATACATCTACATGTTAAAAAATAAAATGAGTTACCAGTTCCAATCACTTCCAGCTGCCTCTGAATTTCCACTGAAGCTAGGGGGTTTGGATCTTCCATGACCTCTCCCTCCCACATGAACATTAATCTTGATAGGCTATGGTCCTCAGCCAATCAATGAACAGGAGCCATATATTCAAGGCGGAAATGATAAATGGCCCGTGATTTCTGCCCGCATGTGTGACCGCGGGCCTACGTGGCCGAATCTCATTCTTCTTCCCTTATTCGTGTGGGGACCACTGCCGGTAGACCTGCCAATGGGAGGCTGCCACGTGGACTGCGGGTCAAAAGTGCGGTCCACGTAGCATCTTCCTATTCAAGGACAGCTATATATGATGTTTAAGAAAGCTGCTTCACAATCATCATCCAAGATTTCAAGCATTCTCCAATCAGAATTGGTGACTATCGAGCATAAGCCTAAATTGCACATCCAATAAGGGGATTTGATTAAGTTCTTGTATGACCTGTTGTTGACCGGACACCAACACTCTAGCCAAGATAGCTATGAGCACGAGAGAGCCGTGCATAAAATCTAGACGGTCGGTTGGCATGTAGGTATATATACGTACCTTTTGGATATGCAATTGAGGCTCATGCAATCAAGGAGAACCCTTAGAGTTCGCCTAATGGATAAAGAGTATAGGTTAAGAGGTAAGATGATGTTTAACAAAGCTAATTAAATTATTCAATAGAAAATCAGTAGCAGGAACAAAATGTGTTATAGAATAAGTTTTTCTTTTGCTCAATTTATGGTCCCCAAATTGGTTGGTCTTTGCAAAGCTCATCCTTTGTATTAATGTGCTTTAAAATCATCTGCAACTACTTCCACCCAAGTCTTCTGTGGTCCTCAATTACTCAACTGAAGAACCTTTGAACTGTCAGGACTACGTTGCTACAGTATATCTCACATATAGTTTCTTAACACCCTTCTAATTTTCTTTTTAGATAATCCTAAATTGTAACCTACCCCTTCCATGGTTAGTTGCATCAACTCTTAATCTCCAAATCAGTCTAACCGCCAATATTGTACAATGGTTAGGTTCATATTTCCACTCAATTAATCACGAGAATGACCTGAGCTAAAACTTTTGATGAATATAGTAAGACATGAAAACGATTATATAGTTCGGAGTATTTTTATTTCATAGTTAAAAAATCTGACGAAATAGAGTTATTTTGGTTTCAAAAGTTCAACAGGAAACCTACTGTAAAGTAAATTGCTTATTTTAAGCTCTTCATAAGGATCTCTGAGTATCAAATAAAGTTTCTGGAGATGAATTCTAAGGAAATATCTATGTTTCCGAACGATTGTTGAAAATTCAAGTTTTATTTGATAGATCGAAATTACATAGAACTTCTCTAGATCAGCCATTCACACTGAGAAGTCATATTGAGTCGATACTAGTACGAAAGATATTTGGTTCTAGATGTGTCAAGCTCGTGATAACTAGTTGGCATGTCGTTGCTTTGATTTGAGTTTGTATCTAGTGGTTTCTTTTTCACTTACGTTTCGTTAATCGTCGTTAATGGAATCTAAAAAGTATTATGTTGGGAAAGAAACGCGGAAACCTTTCCCCAAACCGGAGAGTACCTGCGAGAGGACCGAGCAATACAACGCACGAACCCAAAACAAGCACACAAAACAATCCACGCAGACACAGAGAATTTTTGACGTGGAAACCCTTGCGGGAAAAAACCACGGGACGATCGGAGTCCAACCCTGAGAAGCCTCCACTAATGGAATAGAAGAATTACACCCTCTACAAACTCCTCCCGATCCAAATCGGATCCCCACAACACTCAGAGATAAGAACAATGATTACAAGGTTACGAAGAGCGAGAACGACGAGTAGAGATTACCCGAACACGATCTCCTTCGAATGGCGACCTTCAATCCTCCGTCTTCTTCTCCGAAGTTGTAATGGCACTCTTGCCTCCTTCTCTCTCAAACTTGTGTTACTTGCGATAATGAGTTAGGGTTGAGAAAACTCAATATATCTCCCTAATCCCGCAACCAACCTGGACCGTTAGATTAGATCCAATGATGAAAACTCATCCAGAAATCTGCTTTAGCCCCCGACGACACAGAGTTCGGCCAGAACTCTGTGTGGGGCAACCAGCACCTACTGGCCAAACCCTGGAACGGCCAGACCGAGTTCGGTCCGAACTCGCCATGGGACCGAGTTCGGCCCGAACTCGGATCCCCTGCTTCCAGCAGCTCCAGCAGCAACAGCAGCAACTTCGTCGCCTACTTTCCGAGCTTCTTCGACACACGAACGGCGCTCGTCGCACTCCGGGGCCTTCTCCACATAGGTTGGGAACCCCACCCACTCCAACAAATCTCCCCCTTCACAAACTATGGGGAGGATGTCGTCATCCCGACGACCTGCCTGCAGTACTCAAACTTCCCCCTTGGTAGAATCTTCGTGAACATATCAGCTCCGTTGTCATCTGTATGCACCTTCTCAAGCTCCGCGTCCTTCTTCTCAACCACATCCCGTATCCAATGATACCGGGTCTCGATGTGCTTGGACCGGCTATGAAACGTCTGATTCTTCACAAGGTGGATCGCACTCTGACTGTCGCAAAGCAAAGTATACTGCTCTTGCTTCAGTCCCATTTTCTGCAGCAGCTTCTTCATCCACAACAGCTCCTTGCAAGCCTCCGTCGCCGCAATGTACTCTGCCTCTGTCGTCGACAAGGCAACACACTTCTGCAACCGCGACTGCCACGATACTGCTCCTCCCGCAAACATCATCACGTACCCCGAAGTCGATCGCCTCGTGTCTACATCTCCAGCCATATCAGCGTCGGTATACCCAACCAGCTTCGGCTCGTCACCACCAAAGGAAAGTCTCCAACCAGCAGTGCCCTGAAGATAACGTAGAATCCACTTGACCGCACTCCAATGTACCCTTCCATGATTTGAAAGATACCTGCTAACCGTACCAACTGCATGAGCAATATCTGGCCTCGTACACACCATAGCATACATCAGGCTTCCCACAGCTGAGGCATATGGAACCCGCTCCATATCTTTCTTTTCGTCCTCGGTAGATGGACACTGTTCCTTAGTGAGCTTAAAGTGAGCCGCGAGGGGGGAACTCACTTTCTTCGACCCGTCCATCTCGAAACGCTGAAGTACCCGGTGAATGTACTTCTTTTGGGACAAGTGTAGCAGCTTGGACTCTCTCTCTCGGCTGATCTCCATCTCAAGAATAGTCTTCGCTGCGTCCAAATCCTTCATAGAGAAGGCCGCGCCCAGTTGGCGCTTCAACTCCGCTATCCTAGTGGCATTCCGACCCACTAATAGCATATCATCAACATAGAGCAACAAAATAATAAAATCATCATCGGCAAAATACCTCACAAATGCACAATGATCCGACGTCGTCCGTGCATAACCATGCTCTCCCATAAACGACTCGAACTTCCTGTACCACTGCCTCGGAGCCTGCTTCAGATCATACAAGCTCTTCCTCAACCGGCAGACCAAATGTGACTTGCCCTTCTCGCAGAATCCTTCTGGCTGCTCCATGTACAACTCCTCCTCAAGATCACCGTGGAGGAATGCCGTCTTTACGTCCATCTGCTCGACCTCCAAGTCGAAACTGGCTGCTAATGCTAGCACCACCCGAATAGACGAATGCTTGACGACAGGCGAAAAAATCTCATCATAATCCATGCCTTTCCGCTGACCGTAGCCTTTGACTACCAGCCTCGCTTTGTATCGAGGGCGAGTAGCATCTTCCGTCTGCTTCACTCTGAACACCCATCGATTCTTCAAAGCCTTCTTGCCCTTTGGCAACCGCACCAGATCATAAGTGGAATTGGTGTGCAAGGAACTCATCTCCTCCTGCATAGCCACCATCCACTCCTGCATGTGTTCGTCTTCCATAGCCTCTGCAAAACTTTCGGGCTCCCCTCCGTCAGTCAATAGCACATACTCATCCGGTGAGTATCTCGTAGATGGTCGACGATCCCTGTCACTCCTTCTCAGTGGAGCCATTGGTGCTGGCTGTATACCGACAGCCTCCGCCCCGTCAGGAACTACCTCTCCGGCATGCTCATCCTCCTGAGGGACACCCTGACCACCATCAGCAGGCTGATGATCAAGGTTGGGAGCAACTCCATGTACCGGCTCCCCCATAACTGGATCCTCTGCGATGTCCTCTGGAAACTGCTCGAAGCGAAATGACTCTAACTCAGGCAATTCCTCAGCCTCAGAAGGCGTCTCGGAATCCTGAGTGTTGGTCATGGTCTGATCCTCGACGAACACCACGTCCCTGCTTCTGTAGAGCTTTCCTTCCACTGGGTCGTAGAGTCTATAGCCAAACTCATTCCGACCATAGCCGACAAAGACGCATCGCCTTGTCTTCGGCTCAAGTTTGGTCCTCTCGTCCTTCGGTACATGCACGAAGGCTTTACAACCAAACGCCCGCAGGTGACTGTATGACGGCTCTTTGCCGTACCATACTTTATCAGGCACATCATCCTGCAAAGGAGCACTAGGAGACAAATTAATAATATAAGCAGCTGTGAGAAGAGCCTCACCCCAATAACTGCCCGGCAAGTTTGCTTCTGACAGCAAACACCGTACCCTCTCCATCAGTGTCCTGTTCATGCGCTCCGCTACACCATTGAGCTGAGGTGTCTTTGGCGGAGTCTTCTGGTGTCGTATTCCTTGCTCTCTGCAATACGCATCAAAGGGACCGATGTATTCGCCGCCATTGTCGGACCGAACACACAACAACTTCTTGCCCGTCTCCCTTTCAACAGAGGCCTGAAACTCCTTGAAAGTAGGCAGCACCTGATCCTTGGTCTTTAAGGCATAGACCCAAACCTTCCTGGAACAGTCATCAATAAAAGTCATAAAGTAAGAAGCACCACCAAGAGATTTTACCTTCATAGGACCGCAGACATCCGAGTGAATCAACTCGAGCAATGCCGGCTTCCTCGAACTTGGGTGACTTTGGAAAGACACCCTATTTTGCTTCCCAGCTAAACAGTGCGTGCACTTCTCCAACTTTGTAGACTTGAGTCCCGGAATCACTTTCCTGTTCACCAAGTAGCTCATCCCCTTCTCGCTGATATGGCCGAGCCGCCTGTGCCACAACTCGGTAGACGCATCACTGACTGCGTTCACCTCCTGTGCCCCCTCTGCGCTCCCCTCCATATAGTAGAGACTGGACTTCTTGCTTCCTCTGGCAATCACCATCGAACCTCTGGAAAGCTTCCACTGACTGTTCCGGAAGAGACTGAAGAATCCCTCGTCATCCAACCTTCCAACCGACACCAGGTTGAAACGGATATCAGGGACATGACGAACATCCTTGAGAACAAGAACCGCACCCGTCTTCGTTCTCAAATGCACATCTCCAACGGCAACCGCCTTCGACACATCTCCATTGCCCATCTTCAACACGCCACAGTCGCCTGTCGTGTAAGTGGCAAACAGTGCCCTATTATGAGATACATGTGCTGAAGCCCCTGAGTCCACCAGCCAAGAATTGTCATCGCAGGCGAGGTTAGTAATGACCTCATCACCTACGACGATCACATCGCCTCCATGCACCGAGGCCGCCGCTGTAGTGTTCTCTTCTTGCTTCCCCTTGTCGCCCTTCTTCTCTCTCTTCCAAGCGAAATAATTCCGCTTGATATGGCCCTTCTTACCGCAATGGTAACACTCTGAGTCCTCGTAACGACCCTTGGACTTCCCCTGCTCTTGTCTCTGCCACCACCTGGACCCCTGCTTTTGCCCCTTCCGCGGCTCTCTGAAACCAATGCCTCTGAGTGGTGGGATGTAGATGAAGTGCCCTGAGAACGTCTCCGCATCTCTTCATTCAACACCCCGCTCTTGGCAAACTCCAGACTGACCACGCCCTCTGGAGCAGAAGCGATCATAGATACTCGTACGGTCTCCCACGAGTCTGGCAAAGTACACAACAGCCACAGTCCCTGAACTTCGTCGTCGAACTTGACTCCCATAGAAGATAGCTGGTCAACCACGCCCTGGAACTCACTCAAGTGATCCGAAATAGACGCCCCATCCTTGTACCGCAGACCCATCATCGTTCGGATCAGGAACAACTTGTTTACCCCGGTCTTCTTCGCATACAAGGATTCCAGCTTATCCCACAACGTTTTCGCATGCTCAATATTGGCAACGTGATTGTACACATTCTCATCAACAAACTGCCGTATGTACCCGCACACCTGTATATGCTCGAATGTCCAGTCCTCCTCGGATTTATCACTGGGCCTCTCGGATGCAAATACGGGTAGATGCAGCTTCTTGACAAATAGCAAATCTTTCATCTTGCTCCGCCAATAATGATAGTTTGTGCCATTAAGGTTCACCATGCGCACCGGCTTCGCGTCCATCTCTCCTCTCTGGTTCCTCTGTCAACTTCTGACACCCTTTGAACCCAAAGCTCTGATACCACTCTGTTGGAAAAGAAGCACGGAAACCTTTTCCCAAACCGGAGAGTACCTGCGAGAGGACCGAGCAATACAACGCACGAACCCAAAACAAGCACACAAAATAATCCACGCAGACACAGAGAATTTTTGACGTGGAAACCCTTGCGGGAAAAAACTACGGGACGATCGGAGTCCAACCCTGAGAAGCCTCCACTAATGGAATAGAAGAATTACACCCTCTACAAACTCCTCCCGATCCAAATCGGATCCCCACAACACTCAGAGATAAGAACAATGATTACAAGGTTACGAAGAGCGAGAACGACGAGTAGAGATTACCCGAACACGATCTCCTTCGAATGGCGACCTTCAATCCTCCGTCTTCTTCTCCGAAGTTGTAATGGCACTCTTGCCTCCTTCTCTCTCAAACTTGTGTTACTTGCGATAATGAGTTAGGGTTGAGAAAACTCAATATATCTCCCTAATTCCGCAACCAACCTGGACCGTTGGATTAGATCCAATGATGAAAACTCATCCAGAAATCCGCTTCAGCCCCCAACGACACAGAGTTCGGCCAGAACTCTGTGTGGGGCAACCAGCACCTACTGGCCAAACCCTGGAACGGTCAGACCGAGTTCGGCCCGAACTCGCCATGGGACCGAGTTCGGCCCGAACTCGGATCCCCTGCTTCCAGCAGCTCCAGCAGCAACAGCAGCAACTTCGTCGCCTACTTTCCGAGCTTCTTCGACACACGAACGGCGCTCGTCTCACTCCGGGGCCTTCTCCACATAGGTTGGGAACCCCACCCACTCCAACATATTAATACCTTCTTTAAGCTGTTGTCGTGACTTAATTAGAAAGGTATATGCACCAACCAAGAAAGCCTCAACTCAATGCTCCCTTCTTCTCCCTCTTTTATTCCATAGCTGCCGCTGCATCTGTTATCTATATCAATGCCAATTTGCATTTTAGAAACCGAGAATAAAATATAAATAAATAATATGACCGAAATCGAGAATTGAAATTGGTTCAATATCCTTAAGACAATATTCGTGCCGCACGGGTACTTACAGTTTAATAGCTATTTAGTCTCCAGGAAACAACAGTACTTCTCCTCCGGTAGCAGTATTTCATACCGCAGGAACTAGACGAACTTGGACCGAATGCTTGAATGTATGAATAAGTTTTGAATTGAATAAATCAAACACTCATAGGACTGTGCTTTAATAAATGACGATGAGAGACAAATGTGAGCATGACACAATGTTTGGAAAGGACACGTATTTTCTAATATATTTTTTAAAAATCCAGCACGTGCAGGTTCAGTCCCGCACACGATTTTTAGTCGGTCGTCATGTCGTTTCGGACTCTTCGTACTGATCTTGTCCGCACTGGCTTTTTCATCATCGTCTCACACGCACACCTCGCGCACTCCGCGTACTCCAGAGCCTCACGGGATGGCTGACGTCTTTCGACATTGGCAACTCAATGCCTCGCTTCGCCTCCGATGCCGAAGGCGCCCCCGATGTCTTCACGACGCCTACGACAACCGATGCCGCCCAGCCACCCGTTCTATGTGCACGACGTCCTTACGACGTCGTCTCGACTTTCATACGGCACTGCACGACGGACCGCGTGGTCGACCGTCATTTATATCCGTGGTAGAATGGTGCCGGTCCTCGACCGTCCGTGCGGCGTCCTATCCATTGAGTTTTCATGCACGGACGTCCCATTCTGTCCCACGCCAGCTCAGATTGTGGTCATTTTTTGTCAGTCCTACGACGTTGTGGATGCCTCGCATTGCCACATTTTCAAATACAACCATTGCAAATTGAACACACCTATTCCAATAGACAACCATTGAAAATATTCATTCAATTTTTAGATTATTTCCAGAAGCATCTTCCTGGTGTTTGGATGGAAGCTAAGATGGGTGTGGTTACTCTGCCACATGCATGATTGCCCACCATGCCTTTGCATTTGCCTGCAGCTTGCCTGCTACTCACTGATCACCCATCAATGCACTACTCCTTCCCCTCCCTACACTGGATTTAAATCTGTCCTCGCAATCCCCCAAACCAGAGAAATATACCATGCCTTCCCTACCTCTTCTAACAAAATTAATCATACAAGTAACAATTAGGTGGCCATGACAATAATATCCAATAGTGATGTAAGCCTGCTAACACATGATTATGTTTGTAAAGCAATCAAGATGGTAATATGGCTATACAACCACTAATAGATGCATGAAGCTCAAAATGGAAATGATGTGCACTAGTGGAGCCTCTATATTGGAAAAGTCTTGGCAAAGTGGCAGAAGCAAGTGAAGAAATCTCTTGTAATAAAGCTAAAAAAGATGAGCAAACGCGATGGTAATAAAGAAGGAAACCAATGTAGGGAAAGTCAAGACTCAAGGAGGTGGCGGAGGTTATGTAGGGACGGGCAAGGACGGAACTATTAGCTGACTAAGATTGACTGCACCTCTGATGAATTTTTTAATACTATATATTTAGCCCATCAAACCACTAACACTATATACAATTTAACTTATTCTAAGTAAATAATTTTTTGTATGCGAACATTATTTCATATACTTAGCTCACCGGACCACTTCGATATATGATAGCATTCTAAGAAATTTAGTGTTGAATGTTTAGTTTAACTTATTATTAGGTAAATATTTTTTTTGTGTTAAAATATTATTATTAAGTAGAGGAGGGATTGGTATCCCCACTATTATGTATCTCTAAATTTTTTTATCCACTGCATCTTTTTTAAGTCATCTAATTTTAACAGTTCGGTTGAATCATTCAAATCAATTAACCGTTGAATCTTGTTTAAGTCATCTAATCTTAACTGTCGATCTGAATAATTCAAATCAATGATTAAATTAGATAACTTAAACAAAATCAAACGCTTATGATCATGGAATAATTTGGAAATTAAAAAAATGAGGGGATGTCGATCCCTCTTCTATTAAGTAAATAACTTTTTGTGCTAAAAGAAAAAAAAAGCTGAGAACGTTTTGAAGTTCAGCCCGGTCTTGGATTGGGGATGTAGAGAAAGGAGAAAGAACTTATGATGGAAAAAGAAGTCAGTCTAATGGTACAAGAGGACAAAAGCAAACACCATGGAATTCACTGTTCATCTCATAGCTAGAGCTCGAGAAAAGGGTCAAAGTAGAGATCACAACTTCGTTGAAGAGCAAGTAAGCAAATCTTCACCAGAAAGAGGAAACAGTTTCAAAGCAAAAGAGCATATTGACTATTGATGTGAGAATATGATCAGAATCTATTAAACTACACATCCTAAGAAAACTTTGTCATTAGGAATCCTATATAATATCTAAGTAATCTTGTTTGTTGTAAATATTATGCAGGAGGTTAGGTTTAGTTGTGAACAGGGCCGGTCCTGGATTACGTCCGACAAGACTTGGGGTTGGACAGCCTTGCAGGATCAACATTATATCACCAAAAGTCAGGATTACAGATAACCACCAGGACCAGCTGACAATAAGAGTCAAAGGACAACCAAAATTAGCTACAGGACATGACAACCCAATCTTCCGGGCCGGCCGTGGTTGTGAATGCATGGTGTCTGTCTATCGCTCTCTAGCTACCAGTATCTCAAGATGGATACAACCAGAATCTCACCCTCCTAAAAAGCTAATATGCAAAGATATATACAAGCTTTGTGATTACATGCATGCATATTCATGTGTATATCCAATAATAGGGTATATAAGAATGCTAGGGCATGCCCTTGTGGAGGGATACTAGCTAGCCCGTTAGGTGACCCTATAAATGAGATGTTTTTATGCCGATAGGTGGAGACGGGGGATAAGAATAAGGGATGCAACACCACATGCATAAAGTTGAGAAGGTCACATGGGGGGTGGGTGGGTGCCATAGGGAGGGTAGGACCAACTAACTCAACCCAATCATCCCAAGCATGTTCCAAGAAGAAGAGCCATTTCATGTGCATGTACAGCTAGGTTGTCACATGATGCCCCTAGTTTTCTAAAGGACTCTTGTTCAATCTTTCCACCTAGAAACACCACCATGTGGCCGAGCTAGGGGGTGCCCTTAAAGGACTATGGTGGGTTGGGGTCTCTCCCCTTCCAAGGTTTGATCAAAGACTATTGAGATGATGATTATGATGATGAGATGGAAGATGTAGTCTAAATCACCACACGTGTAACATGTGGACGCATTAAACTAAATTTACGCGTGTAGATTAATCGATCTAGCTCCGTCTATGTTGTGCTTAATGTTTTATATTTTTATTCCGGTTAGCATGGGGTCCATGTTGTTGACCTGTCAATGGGAGAATGCCACGTGACGGACGAACGGGCTCGCCCGCGGACCAAATAGCAGTATTCTTTATGAAATGAATCATTACAGAATATGCATGTTGTTGCTCTAGTTTTTAACTCTTGGAGAAAAAAAAAGGTCTAGTCCCTTGATTCAATGGATAAGATGGTATCCGTCCTGGTAATTGGAATTTGAACAAAGTTCCTCCGATATCTTTTGATCAAGGTTTCTGAGCCTCCTGCATTGACCTAATAGGCTAGTCGAAGCCAAGGACGGATACAGGTATCAGGTGGGGTAGGCTGGAGCCCACTCCAAATTTCTTTTTTCCCCTTTTTTCATATGATTTTTTTTTTGTTTTTTTTTAAAGGAACTAGCTCACACATAGCCCACCCCAACCCACTCTAGTCTATCCCAGTTAATATTTCTGGATCCGTCCGTGGTCGAAGCCACTGTGGTTAAATGAACTGAAACATTAAGATTTAGCTTGGCGACACGTGAAGGAAAGGTAACACTCAAGTATGAATGAAGGGGATGTAACATAAAAGAGAGGTAACACTCACTCAGAATTTTGCCCTCCAGATACTTGACAGGAGAGAGTGCATGATTCCGAAAACACATACCTAAAGTCTTACTCCTGGAGCACTGCTGATGATCACAAACAGTTGCACCATCTTGATATCTTGAAACCGAAGCCTGGTAGTTAAGTCATTGTCTTCAGTCCATTCCTCTGGTAGGTAAAACTTCTGACAGATCGACAAGGTAACAGTGACACCGACACCGACACGTTACGAGCTGAAAAATCTTCGATTCAAATTCGAATTCAAATTCAAATTTTGAACTAGATACATTTATTGTTCTTTCGTTTCAAATCGATTTCAAACATGTAGAAGAATCTCTTTAGGCCTTTAAAGTTGATGATGTATGATCAGTGCAGACACGAGGGCTTGATATAACCAGCTCGGTTAGGTATGTATCTTAATAATTTATAAGACAGCAAGTTAGAGTTTTAATAGGACTTTGCATCCAATTATTGAACTGACCACTGAAATCCAACAGAAATCCAACAGAAATCAAGAATCAGCACACGGTTAAGAAGAGGCCCACGGAACTGTTCAACCGCAGCGTTTGGAAACCATGGCCATGTGATGCTAGTGTGCAAACTCTGGTAGGTTCAACCGACAATCGACTTAACAACTCGATCGTAACAGTTCGGTTTTGGATGATATTTGCATGCATTATACAGAGTAGCATCGAGGTTCAGTCATGTCACGGGATCAAGGTGTTAATTGGGCCGGATTGCCCGTGTTATTGCCGGAAACGCCGGGGCACGCTATTCGATGGAAAATACAGAAACTGAAACAGTTGTAAAGACAACGTTTCAAATGCAATTCCTTAAAGAAGGTTTTGTAACAGAGATCCAGAAGGATTCTGCAAATTACGAGATCTAAAAAGATATCGTAATACACGAATAATCTAAAGAGATTTTCGTGATCGTAGCAAACTGGCAGTAGTGCCTTCTAAAAAGAAGATACTGACAGAACTACTAAAGACAACAGAAGGATGACAGGCGAGAGATGAAAATGTTGGGGTGAATGATCACCGTTGCTCAAAGATTTATTCGCCCTCTGCGAACAGCTTCCAGGAACCAGCAAGGTTGACGGAAAACCTTGGAACACTCCTGCTCTTCTGACTCCTCGGAAGACGGCGAACTCCTCTGGCAATGGCTCTACTCTTCTCTCTCTGTTTGAAGTAACAGAACCCTCACGTACTAAAAAGTACTAGTGTTTGTGTTAAAGAACACGCTCACTACTCTGTTGTGTTAAAGAACACTTAGAGTTTTTCTCCCTGGAATTCTGATTACTACTACCCTCTGAGAGAGGAGAGAACCTGCATATATAGCCCACGGGGCGGTTGTCAAGCAGTTGCCTGAACTTCAGGGTAGTAGCAGAACCACTCCTGAACGTGCAGCAACTGCTGCAACCGTTCCCGCTCTAATATGCAGCCAGCCATACACACACAGCCCCTTTTACGCACCCTACGCACACTACGCACTCTACGCACACTGCGTACGCTGCGCACACTGTGCACTCTACGCACGCTGCGTACGCTGCGCACACTGCGCGTACTGGGCGTACTAGGCTGCGTACTGGGCTGCGTAACTGGGCCAACGTAACTGGGCTCGCGCAACGGGCCGCGCAACGTGGTCGCGCAAGTGGCTCGCGCAACGAGCGCAACTTAAGCGCACTATGCGCCTAGCGACGATGCTGACGTGCTAAGTGCAAAGTGCGCCAACAAAACGTCACATTACGCCTCATGAGCCCTTGAGCCCGAGTCCGAGCCCGAGTCCGAGTCCGAGTCCGAGTCGCTAAGCTCCTACGGAGTTTAGCTCCATGGAAATAAATTTCCAAGAGCAAAAAGCTTACAGCTTCTTAATTGTTGATTAAGCCTTTATACCATTAATAATTAATCCCACATGGCACACACCCATGTGCACTACATGTGCATCTCCATAAAGAGAATAGACTCATATATGTAGAGATACACATTCCTTTCTAGCCGATGTGGGACTAAAAACCAAAACAAAAGGCTACAAACCCAACAATCCCCCACATATCTCTATATATATGAGTACGAGTGTTCCCCACAGTAACTGTCCATCATGCATTAGGAGAGATGTCGCTTACGACTTGAATCTTTCCGCATGGGTCAAAAATCAAACTATAATACAAGAATGGACTAAGCCTTGAATTCTGCATCACAGCTGAAATTCTTTTCACTCACATAATGTAGTTAAATGTGCTTTTGGCTACACATTAAAGGCCCTGTGCCAGCCTGGTTTCAGTGTATAATTTTGGGTGTCTACAAGTTTACCCTCAAGAGACGGCCTGATATCTCTGTCATACACTATAGGTGAGTTCATTATAAAGAGACATGGCATGAAGCGCTTTGCGCTTCCCTTGCGGTGCTACGCCGCTATGACATGGCTTAAAGCCGAGGCCTTACCCCGTACCGGGAACCTCATCGTAGTGTCATACTACAGTAGCATGAGGCAACCGCCTCTTTGTAGTGCCAAACTACCCAGCATGAAGCCTTAGGCTCCTTTGCGGTGTTACACCGCAACGACATAGCTTGCAAGGCCGAGACTTTATCCCTAACCAGGTACCTCATTGTGGTGTCGTGCCACTGTAACATGAGGAACTCCTCCTCTTTGTAGTGCTGACTACACCCCTCTTTATATTTAATATACAGCATTAGGCTAACTGCCTATTTGCGGTGCTACGCCACTGTGACTTGGCCTGCAAAGCCGAGGCTTTATCCTATTCCTGGACAGCACCCCACATATAGGAACCTCATTGTGGAGTCACCCCACTGTAGCATGGAGTTTCACTCCTTGTAGTGCTGCTCTACCGTGCTTTCTGTAAAGCACTCCAGGCATTTACTTTGCCTGAGAACTCATTAAGGCAATTAAGCCAACCTTCCCACAGGAACCGTTTTTCGCAGAAAATAATAGTAGACAACAGTGGTTATAGGTCCGTAACCTCTCCATGCCCAATAGAACATGTACCTACCGTTCCTGATATTCTTCCGATTAGTGGTCCTCCCTTGAACCAAAAGCTAGATGCCTAGTAGATAAATCTTTGAACTATTAGCATAAAACTTTATGGTAGGAATACAAAAATCCAATATCAGAATGCCTTCAAACCCATTTTACAAGCTGTGTCATTGACCAGCTGGCACTTGAGGCCCTTGGTGAACGGATCCGCCAGGTTCTCCTGACTCCGAACATCATTCACTGCAATAACACCTCTCTTGATAAGATCGTGTACTGCCCTGTGCTTCAACCGCACAGTCCTCTTCTTTCCGTTGAAGAGGTCATTTGATGCCACCGTCGCAGTCGCCTGGTTGTCGCAGTATATCGGTATCGTCGGTATTTGCGCACCAACCAATGGAAGATCATACATGAGCTCCCGAAGCCATTCTGCTTCCTCGGCTGCGGTATCTAGTACAAAGAACTCAGATTCCATGGATGACCGCGAGAGCATAGTCTGCTTCTTCGACTTCCACGATATAGCAGCTCCACCCATTATGAAAATGTATCCACCTGTGGACCTCTCGCTCTCCACCTCTGAGCACCAACTGGCATCACTGAAGCCTTCCACTACCTGCGGATCTCCGCTGTAGTACAGTGCATATGTCTGAGTCTTCTTGAGATATCTCATAACCCGTTTCACAGCTTTCCAGTGTTCAGCACCTGGGTTGCTCGTGAAACGACTCAGTATTCCCACGGCGAAAGCTATGTCAGGCCTTGTGGCAGTAGTAGCATACATCAAACTTCCCATTATGCTTGCATACTCCAGCTGCCTGATGCTTTCTCCTGAATTAGGCTTCAGCTTCAGATCACACCTATACGGCGTATCGATCCCTGGAAGATCCCGATACCCATAACGAGTGATCATTTTCTCAATATAATGAGACTGTGACAGCGCTAATCCAGTGTCTGTCCGGATGATCTTGATCCCTAAGATCACATCAGCTTCCCCCAAGTCCTTCATACTGAACTTACTTGAGATGAATTTCTTTGTCTCCGTGACACAGCTAATATCCGTACCTAGGATAAGCATGTCGTCCACGTACAGACAAACGATCACACCTCTTCCATCAGCGAACTTCGTGTAAACACACTTGTCCGTATCGCTGACCATGTAGCCATTTGACCTTATAACTTTGTCAAATTTCTCATGCCACATCTTGGGAGCCTGTTTAAGACCGTACAAGGATTTCACCAACTTGCAGACTTTGTCTTCAAGATCCCTGATGACAAATCCCTCTGGCTGTTGCATATAAATCTCTTCGGTCAGCTCGCCATTTAGGAAAGCCGTATTCACATCCATCTGATGTATCACCATCTTATGTATTGCTGCGAGAGCAATCAACATTCTGATGGTGGTCATCCGGGCTACTGGAGCATACGTGTCAAAATAGTCAATCCCCTGCTTCTGAGAAAACCCCTTGGCTACCAACCTAGCCTTGAACTTGTCAATAGTTTCGTCTGCTTTCATCTTCTTCTTGAAGATCCACTTGCATCCGATGGGTTTCGCTCCTTCAGGAAGATCAACCAACACCCAAGTGCTATTTGAGGTGATGGAATCAATCTCATTGTCAATCGCCTCCTTCCAAAAAACTGCGTCTCTGGTCTTCATCGCCTCATCATAGGTAAGCGGATCTGCTTCCACATGATAGGTGACAAAGTCACTTCCGAAGTCCTTCGGCCTCCTCACACGCTTAGCTGACGGCTCAGCTTGTTCTGGTTCAACCGTTGTTTCAACAACATCTTCTTGGACCACATCTTCATTGAAGACTTCAGTTTCTTGCGCACCCTCATTGTTCTCCGGAACATCCGCAAGAATAATATTCTTGTGCCTTGCAAATTTGTCTTCAAAATATTCTGCGTCACGATATTCAATGATATGATTTGACTCAATATCAAGAAATCTCCGAGCATCACTCTTCTCGGCATACCCCAAGAAGATCGTCTTTGTAGTCCTTATCCCAAGCTTCTGAATCTTTAGATCTGGAAGCTTGACATATGCCAGACACCCCCACACTCGAATGACATTCAAGTTTGGTCTGACCTTGAACTAGAGTTCATGAGGAGTAATGTCAGAAGTTGCATGAGGTACCCTATTTAGAATAAAAGTGGCCGTCAATGCAGCTTCTTTCCAGTAGCACTTAGGAAGATCAGCAGTCAACAACATTGAATTTATCATTTCTGTCAATGTCATGTTCTTTCTCTCAGCTACTCCGTTTGATTGAGGAGAGTACGGAGCCGTAGTCTCATTGACAATTCCATGTTCCTTACAGAACGATACGAATTCATGAGACCTGTACTCCCCACCTCGATCACTTCTTATCCTTTTGAGTTGTTGTCCAGTCTGCCGCTCAGCTTCGGCTCTGAACTCCTTGAACTTCTCGAATGCTTCATCTTTAGCCTTCAGCAAGTAGACGAACGCATACTTTGAGAAGTCATCGATGAAGGTTATGAAATACTTCATTCCGGCCTTTGTAGAAAACTGTTTGAAGTCACAGATATCGGAGTGAATCAACTCCAGAAGATCTGTACTTCGATTAACCCGAGGAAAAGGTTTCCTTGTGATCTTCGTTTGAGCACAAACTTCACATTTCTCTACCTTACCCCCACATTTGGAGATAAGTCCTAGACTAGACATTTTGTTTATTCGTTTACAATGAACATGTCCTAGCCTATTATGCCACAACTCAAGAGTATAAGCAGAATGAGTGACTTCATTAATCACATTAATTACATTGGACTGATTTACAAGCTGAATTTTGAACATTCCTTCGGTATAAAAAGCTTTTCCGAAATATGTTCCTTTGATAGACATCACCATCTGGCCAGCATTGATGTCCATCCTGAGGCCTGCATTGCAGAGTAGGCCTCCCGAGACCAGGTTCTTGGCGATAGCAGGTACGTGCTTTACGCCTTGAAGCGTCAGAGACTTTCCCGAAGTCAGCTTCAACACCACCGTCCCGATCCCGAGCACTTCAGCTTGTGCTTGGTTCGCCATCATAACCATTCAGAAGTAGGTGTATAGGTGGTGAACCACTCCTTACTGGAGCAGACATGGCAGGAGGCTCCAGTGTCTACCCACCAGTCAGAGTCAGTCCTTACTGCATCAACCTGTGCAATCATAGCAATTACGTCAGTGATCATAGATACCTTACTAGGCCCTCCTTGCTCTGATTGCTTGGTCTTTGCTTTACACTCATTCTTAAAGTGGCCCTTCTTGCCACACTTGAAGCAAGGCATTTCTGACTTTGGCTTCTTTTTCTTGATAGAAGTTCCCTTGACTTTTAGATTGTCAGGGTTCTTCTTCTTGCTGTGGAAAGCTGCCTGCTTTCTCTTTGGTTCCTTGGTCTGAACCAGATTGGCGTTAGCCAATTGCTTGGACAGTGTGTCCACCTTCAGTTGAGCCCGCATCTGGTCCTCAACATAGATTTCCTGTAGGAGATCTTCAAGGGTGATCTCCAACTTCTTCCTATGCATGTTTGCATAGAACTTGCTCCACCCAGTGGAGAGCTTTGAGACAATCCCTCCAACAACAAACTTGTCGGGGAGGGGCATCGCCTCGTCTTTCAGCTTCTGTCGCAGTTTCAGGAACTCCTTTACCTGCGGCAGCATAGACTTTTCGTCCTCAAAGAACCACTTGTGATATTTTTCAACCACAAATATTTTACTGCGGTTCTTGTCTTCTTCATAGAGTTTTTCTAGAGACTCCCATATGTCTCTAGCGATATTCTTCTTAGAATAGGATTCTGCTAGGGAATCCTCCATAGCATTCAGGATAAGCAACCTGCAAATGCTATTCTCCCTTCTCCACTTGGCCTGAAGTTTAGTAGCCGCAGAGATTGCGGCAGCAGACCCAGTATCTGGAACAGTAGGTTCCTCTTCAAGCTGTACGTGATCAACGTCTCTAAGTTGAAGAGTGAGATAAACCTTCCTCTTCCAGACTTGATAATGCTCTCCATCAAACTTCTCTAATTTATAGAAGTCAGTGTTTAGGAGTGAAGCATTAATGTTTTCCATCGTAGCAAAAAAGCTTTAAGATTGTTATTGCCGGGAACGCCGGGGCACGCTATTCGATAGAAAATACAGAAACTGAAACAGTTGTAAAGACAACGTTTCAAATGCAATTCCTTAAAGAAGTTTTTGCAACAGAGATCCAGAAGGATTCTGCAAATTACGAGATCTAAAAAAATATCGTAATACACGAATAATCTAAAGAGATTTTCGTGATCGTAGCAAACTGGCAGTAGTGTCTTCTAAAAAGAAGATACTGACAGAACTACTAAAGACAACAGAAGGATGACAGGCGAGAGATGGAAATGCTGGGGTGAATGATCACCGTTGCTCAAAGCTTTATTCGTCCTCTGCGAACAGCTTCCAGGAACCAGCAAGGTTGACGGAAAACCTTGGAACACTCATGCTCTTCTGACTCCTCGGAAGACGGCGAACTCCTCTGGCAATGGCTCTACTCTTCTCTCTCTGTTTGAAGTAACAGAACCCTCACGTACTAAAAAGTACTAGTGTTTGTGTTAAAGAACACGCTCACTACTCTGTTGTGTTAAAGAACACTTAGAGTTTTTCTTCCTGGAATTCTGATTACTACTACACTCTGAGAGAGGAGAGAACCTGCATATATAGCCCACGGGGCGGTTGCCAAGCAGTTGCCTGAACTTCAGGGTAGTGGCAGAACCACTCCTGAACGTGCAGCAACTGCTGCAACCGTTCCCGCTCTAATATGCAGCCAGCCATACACACACAGCTCCTTTTACGCACCCTACGCACACTACGCACTCTACGCACACTGTGTACGCTGCGCACACTGCGCACTCTACGCACGCTGCGTACGCTGCGCACACTGTGCGTACTGGGTGTACTAGGCTGCGTACTGGGCTGCGTAACTGGGCTCGCGTAACGGGCCGCGCAACGTGGTCGCACAAGTGGCTCGCGCAACGAGCGCAACTTAAGCGCACTATGCGCCTAGCGACGATGTTGACGTGCTAAGTGCAAAGTGCGCCAATAAAACGCCACATTACGCCTCATGAGCCCTTGAGCCCGAGTCCGAGCCCGAGTCCGAGTCCGAGTCGCTAAGCTCCTACGGAGCTTAGCTCCATGGAAATAAATTTCCAAGAGTAAAAAGCTTACAGCTTCTTAATTGTTGATTAAGCCTTTATACCATTAATAATTAATCCCACATGGCACACACCCATGTGCACTACATGTGCATCTCCATTAATAGAATAGATTCATATATGTAGAGATACACATTCCTTTCTAGCCGATGTGGGACTAAAAACCAAAACAAAAGACTACAAACCCAACAGCCCGCAACCCGGCCCGGGCCCGAGGCGGATCCAGAAATGTATACTCGGATGGACTAGAGTGAGTTGGGATATGGGCTAGGTGTAGACTAACTCCCACAAAAAAAATCTAAAAAATATATATATTGAAAAAAAAAGGAAAAGAAAAATTTTTGGGGGTGGGATGGAATTTTTTTAGTTACCTGGATCCGCCCATGAACGGGCCGACCCAATACGACCCATACACGACCCAGGTTCAAATTGGGTCTGCGTTTGGGGTCCAATAGCCCGGACCGGTACGGCCCAGCTTACCATCCGAACTGAACCGGATTTACCTGGAAAATTTGGTTGAGCCGGTCCGGATCGGCCCGTTCGGTGACCCACGTAGGGTCCGATCCAGGCCTGGTTAAAATCAGATCCCAACTCGGTTTATATATATATATATGAGGATCTTGATCCTTCCTCATATATATGAGGAATGATAGGCATCCCCACAAATTTTGCATCCCCATGCATCCCCATGTTCACATCCGTTGGATGTGCTTTAAGTCATCTAATCTTAACCATTGGTAAATCAACGGTTAAGATTATATGACTTAAAGCACCATCCCCACAAATTTTGCATCCCCATGCATTTCCATGTTCACATCCGTTGGATGTGCTTTAAGTCATCTAAACTTAACCATTGGTAAATCAACGGTTAAGATTATATGACTTAAAGCACCATCCAACGGTGCCAATAGGGGGGATGCATGGGGATGCAAAAAGTGTGGGGATCTTGATCCTTCCTCTCTCTCTCTCTATATATATATATATATATATATAATGTTGGAAGGGTATTTTGGTAAATTATTCCTCGAACGTCCATATTAGCACAAGAGGGGATTTCCTTTTACCAAAATACCGCAATATTTTAACCATGTATAACCGTTTTAAGGGTATTTTGGTTATTTGCTGAAAAATGATCAAAATATCCTTATAATAACTATAATTTAAGGATATTTTGGGGGTAATTTGGCACCCATAAATTCCTATAAATCGGACATAATTCTTTCAAATTTACCACAACATATTTTTCCTTTCTTATAGTACTTACAAAAAAAATAAATTTCTAGAGACAGCAGTAACGACCTTTTAGAGCTTGAAGTGCAACTTTCTAGAGACTGATGTACAATTTTATGGAGGCTTCAACTTGATCCACCATCACAAAGCTGCAAAAAATTTACATCCGATTTTGGAGTAAATAAAGCTGAGGTTTAAGTTTTTTTTAATATTAAAAAATAGTTTTTTGATATTAAAATTTGATTAGTTAATTTTCTTCCCTCTTTTTTTTAGTTGAAAAAGAATTCATCCCTCTTTTTATTATTGTTCCTATTTTTTTTTAAATTTGAATCAATCATAATGATGCTATTCTTTTCAAAATAGTATTACACTTATTATACTAGTTTTGATTATGATAATAATCATGTATACCTGATTTTGTACCACCGACACAAATGTCAACTCCAGAAGTTAGAAGTTAGAAGTATTAAAACAAATGTTACAACTAAAAAAATTTATGAATTTTTTTTGATAAAATATTCGTCATTGGTACGAGGAAAAACAAGTTTTAGATACAAAATACCAAAACTAATAGCTAAGGGTGCACAGTGCAAGAAATGCATGAAACTTTTAAATAAAAAAATGACGGTACTGGCACTTTGAAGAGACACTATGAAAGTGTTTTGGCAAGAACAAATTACATGCTAGACAAACACAATTAAGCACCGGTCCTCAAGGATCTTCCGTAGAAAATACTTAGGATGTTGCTTGTAACAAATAAGAACTAACAAAATATATTTATTTGTGGTGAACAACATTTTACATTTAGTGAGAGTGATTCATATTATGAATCTGTAAGTAATACTCTTAATCCTTGTTTTACTAAAGTTTCTAGATCTACTACTAGAGCAGAAGCTATGAAACTTTTAGAAAAAAAAAGAAACAACTTTAAAAAACAGTTTTGTAAATATTAGTAAAAGTAAAATTAACTTATGATATATGGAACAATAAATTTTTTTTATCATAGTACATTATTTAGATGTAAAATAGATCTTGCAAAAAATGAATTATTTGTCTAACAGATCATTGGAATTTCTACATACTGGCTCTATAATCGATGGAGCTACAATGCAAGTTCTACGTGAATATGATATTCACAATATATTTTTTTCAATTTTTTTTATAATGCTAGTAATAACAATTCTTATATTAATATTTTAATATCTTAATTTTTGCCTATACTAGAAAAACGAGTTTTCTTTTCTATATAACATGTGCTTGTTATATTGTTAATTCAACTGTACAAGAATGCCTTCAGTTTTTTCAAGCAAATTTAGAAAATATTAAATCATGCCCAACAAGAGTTCAAAAAGTTATGTGCGCAATATGGTTTGACATTTAGAAGATTTGTTAATGATGCACCATATAAATAATATTATATTTATTTGATGTTGAAATCTTGTATTAAATTTAGAGATGTTACTACACCCTATAGTAATGTTAGTCCAAGTTTTTATTTCCAAATAACTGAGAGTGATTGGGTTGTTGCTACTTCAATTTATGAATTGTCATGACCCGCACCCTAGAGTAAGGACACGAGACGTGGGTACGTCCAGCCTACGCCGCAGTGTCGGCGGTAGAACGTTGTCCTAGGTCACAACATCTAACAGTTTAAGGTAATAAACAGTTATACTCCCCGAATGGGGGTGACATAACAGAATATATCTCAATCACATCTAAGGTAGAATACGATAAGATAGAATGATATAGAAGATGCAAGATCCAAATCCACAGGAAATACAAATAGAGAGAAAGCTAAGTGTTTAGATAAACTCCACTAACATCCAGAAATAATACAGATCAAAATATACAACTCAATCTCCAATACTATGAAATAAGATAAAGATATCAATGGAGCAACAGTCTCTACAGCTAAGGGATCCGACTGGAAGTCCGGATCGCAAGTATCCTCTAAGGCTGTCCCATAGAAAGTACCTAAGCAGGCCTCCTCCTCGTCCTCTGTAAAATTATCAACATGTCCAATCAGGACGGGAACGAGCACATATCTCTCAAAACAGTTCATAACAGGTTAAGAGTATAAATCATGCAATAGAGTAAAATACAGGAAATACTGGAAAGGAAGTACATGAAAACAGGAGATATTTTGTAACTGAAAGTAAATACATGATAAGTAAAGACTGTAAGTAGCTAAGTGATTTAGAGTACAATATGGTTATGTAAACGGCTTAGGAGCACATGAATACAACTAAGAGGCACATGAATACAACTAAGAGGCACATGAATACCTAGTGGAGATAATGATCACATAACCAATTCTACTCATCCCGCCCCAATCAATACACAAGGATCCATTCAAGTTACGTTATTGGCACATGAATACAGCTAAAGATACGTGAACTCATGTAATGAGTAGTACATGAGACGCATGATAGTACATGAAGGTACATGAGAACATATAAATACATGAACTAGTACGAGTACAAGAAATACCTGATGCACATGATAAAGTACATGAACATGAAATACCCGATGCACCCGTAGAGGGATAACATCTCAGGAAAGGATCCATATAGTACTAATCCGTGAAGGTACGTGTCAGCATCAAGTAAAGTAATCTAAAGCAAGAATATATTCCAGACAGGTATAAAAAGATCAGAGAATGTACTCGCCTGTATCCTAGGTATCTGTAGAGTATCTACAGTCCGAGGAGTGGTGTCTGTCTCCTATAGAACAGTACAAGTCACTAGTCTAAAATGATATAACAGACTGCTACAATGCATCTACATAAAGTTTGGGGGTCAAACTGGACTAAAGTCAACTCTCGGACAACTATAGTCAACTAGGTCAACTAGGTCAAGCCTAAGCCAAACAAGTCTCATTAGGCCTAACTAGTCTATTCTAGCACTCACACAATCACAAGACAATGTGAAGCACAAAAATGCATAATATAAAATAGATAATATATTTAAATATATACCTTCATACATACATGCATATCTACATTACATACATATTTATATATATAGGCATATGTTACATCATGCATATTTACATAGTTACATAGATATATACATTCATGCACATTTACATACATACTTTTATACATTATATATGTTAACATTCATTACAATGCATTATATTTTACTTATACCTTTGATTGATTGATTCATTCATATATGACATTCATTCATTCATTTATACATTCATTCATATCCCATATGCATGCATATTTCAGTTCAGGCATTATATCCATTCACATATCATTAAGTTGCATACATATACTTATTTTTATTACATACATGTCATTCATGCATATTACATACTTACATGTATCTATACATTATATACATGGTATACAACATGTAAAAATAGAAGAGGGAAAATGGGGAAAAAACTGACATGGAAAGGGAATGGAAGAAAAATGTAAGGAAAAGGAAAAACAGTGGACATATACATGCTTGCATCATATATTCTACATTACCATACATGCTATCATTATATATTGTATTATATTATTTATATATTATGCATTCATATCTATCATTACATGTATATCTTACATTCATATCTAGCATTCATTATATACTTTCATGCATACATTGTATATCATTCTTTCATTCATGCATTTATGCATTGCTTACATACATTATATTAATTGCATTCCTACATGCTTGTATTCAACCATATATATCATATATATATCATTTCATTCATCTAACATATCATGCATTACGTACTCTATATTCATTTAATATACATACTACATAGGCTCATAGGTTACACAAAATACCTATATCGTATAGTCACTCTTCTACTTAAAATCAATACTGTACCAATTGGGCCTTCACTAAATTCTAGGATTAAAGTATGTCGTAGTCCTTCGTGTTAGCTTTCCGGAACTTCAAACGGATCGCATTTTCGTGTCCGGAAGCTTCCGGAATCGCGAAAATACCGAAACGCGTTCGTCTTTCGTACAGTTGACACTCAAATAATTCTACAGAAAGTTCCAGAAAGAATTTGGCTTATTAAAATATATATTTGGAAAGCTAACTTCGATACAGTTCTTTTAAAAAATGGAAGATTAAAAGGAGTTCTGAGCTAAAAGTTATGGCATTTCTAAGTTGCTTTGGTTAATAAAAACGTGGATGAATATTATGACGAATTTGAGTTGTTTTGGACAAAAGAAACACATGTAGGCCAAGATACTTGGATACCAACATAGGTATCCAAATGAAACTCATTCTAACCATCCTAACTAAAATCAATCCACTCTCTAACCATTCTAAAATTGAATTCTAATATTTATTTAAACTATTAACATACAAACATACACATGGGGTGTCCTAATTTGGGATCTATCAAGTAGGACACAAGACACATATCTAAAATCCTCAAGAGAGCTCCAAATGGCCTCAAATTTGAATCTAAAGGGGACACATGCATGAGGATGGATCCTACGGATTCAAAACTAATTTATATGCAAAGGAAATCGATTTAGAGGATGGGTTTTACCTATTGGGAGTAGAATCCCAATGAAATCCTCTAGGACATGGCTCCGATACGAAGATCCCTCAAAGTTGACACTCCTTCTTGCACTTCTCTTCCAATACATGGTAGCACCCTTCCCTTGGAGAATGAGAATGATTGAGGGAAGATTTGGTGAAGGAATGATTTGATTTGAAGATCAAATCAAAGGGAAGGCTCTCTAAAATTAGGGAAGAATAAAAGAAAAATAAAAGAGGCAAGATTGAAATGAATCATTCTCCCCTAAAGGTGGCTGCCATAAAGAGTCCATTAGGGCTAATGGGAAATGTCCTAATTGCCCCTCTCTAGTCTCATATGGTTAAGTCTAGACTAGGTTCAAGTTTGGGGTCAAAATGATCTAGTTTTGAGTCTCTAACTTAAACATTCTAACATGATAAAAATTAGTTTAATTAACTAACTTAAATATTGGGTTTTGTGGGCCATACTTAACTTAATATTGGGTTACATCTAGAGTTTAAGCTATCCGGATCACAATACAAGTCGGAACGAGACGAAACTCAAACCCGACTAAACAAATCCAATAAAAACAATATTAAAAATATAAAACTTTCCCAAAATATTAAAATATAAAAATGACCAAAATTATAATACATCAATTTAAATATTATTAAAATAATCTAAAATTTACCAATTAATCAAAATCCTAAATAATTCAAAAGTCACAAAATGACCAAAATACCCTTAGCCTAAAAAGTTGTAAATAGTCATTCTAATTACATGGTTAGGTCCCCATGGTCATGGTTAGTCTCTAGGCTCAACAGTTCTAGGGTTCACTAGCTAACACATCAAAATTATAATTCACCAATTTTAAATAGTATTAAATTAATTAAAAATTCCCATAAATCATAAATCCTATTATTAAATAATAAACTTTTATAAAAGTTCAAAATTACCCTCATTTTAGAAAAGTGGGTGTTACAAGTCTACCCTCCTTAGAAAATTTCGTCCTCGAAATTAAAATGTTCCTACCCCTTCTAGGTCAAACCCCCACAATCAAAGTCTCAAAATTTAATCAATCATACAATTTAAAAGGACGGCATACAGGGTCATGGCATACGGTGGTAATGAAAGTCTCATCTAGGTATACTAGTCACACTAGACCAAAACAATCACAGGGTATCAAAACATACAAGCAATCAAGGGTGTTGAACTAGAAAAGTTACAAAAACAACAATCATCAAGGCTGTAAGGCAGTCTACCATCATATATGAAAACTGGTAATTATCAAAAATAAAATAAGATAACTACTAATCATCTATAAAGGGGTACTATTTAAGAAAAATTAAAACCAAAAGTTTAAGGAACGAGAGTCAATAGCATTGAATCCAACCACAATATAATATATATAGAAAGAGAGAGTGTTAGAGAGGGAAAAGCTAACATTATGTAAAGGTTATGTGGTTAGTGTGTGTATGGGTGTATGTGAACATGTTCATATGGTTAGATAGTAGGCTTGTGTGTGTGAAATATACATGAAAGTGTATAGGAGGATTTGGGTCTCAAAACAATAGCTATCAAGTTACACTATTCATGGCATATTGGTTAAACAATCTACAAGGCACAAGCTATTTACTCATAACATGCATGGCTAACCATATATATATGTATATCTATATGTATAGAGAGGTAGAGATTTAATTATGTATCTATATACATTATAACATGTATGCATAAACTATATGTATATATCTATATAGATTTATGAACATAACATGGAGATGAAGGATTAGGTTTACATGGCAGTTGTGAACATTAGTGTAGAGTGTCAAGTGTACATGGGTTAAAACTTGAATTGAAGGGTTCAATCATTCAGTTTAGTTCAGCATTACATATTAATCCGAAATTGAACTACACATTTGAAAGTAATGTAAAAATATTAACATGTATTCAGTTTTCAGGATTTTGGAGAAATTCAAACATCAAAACCAACCCAACGTTTACCACAACCACAACCTAACATGTAAGAGTATAAAACCTAACATTATATCCCTACATACAACAATGTATACGGCTTAAAACATTACATTTAAAAAAAAACTGCAAATTGACTAATCACTTAGAATTCATGCTTAAAGGGTTAATATGCACACAGTCTCAGATTTGACAAATTCAAACACAAAACTCAACCAATTTCTTTAAAACTTGAAATCCTGTATATAACATACATGTGCAGTTATGTAAACAACGACTAATAACATGAAATTTACATTTAATTTACGAATTTAATCTGGAAAACAGAGAACTAGTCACTGATACTGTACTATATTAGAAATATTGGGATTTTGAGAAATTAACATCAAACATATTAGTATGCATTTAGATAGGTTGGTAATCAAGTGTAGCATGCATACATGTCAGACAAGTATCCGTGTCCACTATATATATATATATTAAGGTAATACAAGAAATAATGGCAAGAAGAAAATAATGATAAAATCTGTTCTGCTTATCTGTTTAAAAGAAGGAACCATTTTGAAACCAGAGCTATAATATCAAATCCAAGTTAAGGTCTAGCAAAATCATCGATTCATTGTATTAGGAAAAAAAATTATAGCAAGAAGTTACACTAGATTTATAATAACAGCTAAGCTACTCCTACTCATACTCCTACTCCTAAGTTATTTGATGATGGAATAAAATTTGTAACAACAGAATGGTACGATAGAGATGATATGTTTAAAAACCTTCTCAAGATACAATCTGATAATCATATGCGTCTGTCCAAAATCATGTTACTCAGAGCCCTCGTCATGCCAGTAAGCAAGGCTGCGATAAACGATAGATTCCATAACTGGGACATGCACCTCTATAATCATGTCGTCTGGAATTCTCGCTACGCCGACTAGTATAGCTGCAAGAAATTCTAAATCTCATAACCAAGATACGTACATCCGAAGTCAGGTCCCTATGTTTCCGCCACGCCAGCTAATATGGCTGCGATAAACTACAGGTTCCATAATCAAGTAGACGTTTTACCATCCCTGTATTTCCGTCAACATATGTTATCAGAAAATATCGTAACTCAGGCCATAAAATTCATCTCGATAGAAAAATCAAAATCAACAACGATCCAACAAAATCAAAGTCAATAATCAAGGAGTGAGAGCAACAAACAAGAAAATGATTTCAAATTGAAGTTTAAATAAGATTCTCAAGGATCGTCCCAGGAATCTCTTAAGGAATCCTAACTGTGATTGAGTACCTTCAAAAATATCCTAATCCTACTGCAGGCTGTAGTGATACTCTAGTTCGAATACCACTACATAAACTCGACCTGCATGGACCACCACTAAAAACGTGTTACGACCCGCACCCTAGAGTAAGGGCACGAGACGTGGGTACATCCAGCCTACGCCGCAGTGTCGGCGGTAGAACGCTGTCCTAGGTCACAACATCTAACAGTTTAAGGTAATAAACAGTTATACTTCCCGAATGGGGGTGACATAACAGAATATATCTTAATCACATCTAAGGTAGAATACAATAAGATAGAATGATATAGAAGATGCAAGATCCAAATCCACAGGAAATACAAATAGAGAGAAAGCTAAGTGTCTAGATAAACTCCACTAACATCCAGAAATAATACAGATTCAAATATACAACTCAATTTCCAATACTATGAAATAAGATAAAGATATCTATGGAGCAACAGTCTCTACAGCTAAGGGATCCAACTGGAAGTCCGGATCGCAAGTGTCCTCTAAGACTGTCCCATAGAAAGTATCTAAGCAGGCCTCCTCCTCGTCCTCTGTAAAATTTTCAACAGGTCCAACCAGGACGGGAACGAGCACATATCTCTCAAAACAGTTCATAACAGGTTAGGAGTATAAATCATGTAATAGAGTAAAATACAGGAAATGTTGGAAAGGAAGTACGTAAAAACAGGAGATATTTTGTAACTGAAAGTAAATACATGATAAGTAAAGGCTGTAAGTGGCTAAGTGATTTAGAGTACAATATGGTTATGTAAACGGCATAGGAGCACATGAATACAGCTAAGAGGCACATGAATACAAAGAGGCACATGAATACCTATTGGGAATAATGATCACATAACCAATTCTACTCACCCCGCCCCAATCAATACACAAGAATCCATTCAAGTTACGTTATTGGCACATGAATACAGCTAAAGATACGTGAACTCATGTAATGAGTAGTACATGAGGCACATGATAGTACATGAAGGCACATGAGAACATGTAAATACATGAACTAGTACGAGTACAAGGAGTACCTGATGCACATGATAAAGTACATGAACATGAAAAACCCGATGCACCCATATAGGGATAACATCTCAGGAAAGGATCCATATAGTACTAATCCGTAAAGATACGTGTCAGCATCAAGTAAAGTAATCTAAAGCAAGAATATAGTCCAGACAGGTATAAAAAGATCAAAGAATGTACTCGCCTGTATCCTGAGTATCTGTAGAGTATCTACTGTCTGAGGAGTGGTGTCTGTCTCCTATAGAACAGTACAAGTCACTATAAGTCTAAAAGGATATAACAGACTGCTACAATGCATCTACATAAAGTTTGGGGCTCAAACTGGACTAAAGTCAACTCTCGGTCAACTATAGTCAACTAGACTAGTCAAACTAGGTCAACTAGGTCAAGCCTAAGCCAAACAAGTCTTACTAGGCCTAACTAGTCTATTCTAGCACTCACACAATCACAAGACAATGTGAACCACAACAATGCATAATATAAAATAGATAATATATATATATAAATATATACCTTCATACATACATGCATATCCATATTACATACATATTTATATATATAGGCATATGTTACATCATGCATATTTATATAGTTACATAGAAATATACATTCATGCACATTTACATACATACTTTTATACATTATATATGTTAACATTCATTACAATGCATTATATTTTACTTATACCTTTGATTGATTCATTTATTCATATATGACATTCATTCATGCATTTATACATTCATTCATATTCCATATGCATGCATATTTCAGTTCAGGCATTATATCCATTCACATATCATTAAGTTGCATACATATACTTATTTTTATTACATACATGTCATTCATGCATATTACATACTTACATGCATCTATACATTATATACATGGTATACAACATGTAAAAATAGAATAGGGAAAATGGGGAAAAAAGTAAAATGGAAAGAGAAGGGAAGAAAAATGTAAGGAAAAAAAAAACAGTGGACATATACATGCTTGCATCATATATTCTACATTACCATACATGCTATTATTATATATTGTATTATATTATTTATATATTATGTATTCATATCTATCATTACATGTATATCTTACATTCATATCTAGCATTCATTATATACTTTCATGCATACATTGTATATCATTCTTTCATTCATGCATTGCTTACATACATTATATTAATTGTATTCCTATATGCTTGCATTCAATCATATATATGCATTAATGTAAAGAGGATATATATCATATATATATCATTTCATTCATCTAACATATCATGCATTACGTACTCTATATTCATTTAATATACATACTACATAGGCTCATACACTACAACAAAAAATCCTTTAATGACGGCTAAAAAGCGTCATTAATGACGAACCATGACGCTTTTTTTTCCACAACAACCGTTATGAAAACGGGTGTTATAAATATTTTTAAAAGCGTCATAAAATAACCGTCATTAATAGTTTCTATAAAAGCGTTATGAATAGTTAGTATATAGTGCACAATTCAGGACATTTTGAAAGCGTTATGAATAGATAATCTGTATAAGCTCAATGGAGAACATTTATAACACTCAATATTACTGAACTCATCACATTTATAATACTTAATACTGCACATTATATATTACTTTCCAAAAATTTCTCAATTCAATTTTAAAACAACCACATTGAACTATATTCACAAGAAAATATTGAAATATTATATCACCATCTTCATTACATTATCTCAAAATAGGGTATCCAAATACATATATTTACAACTACTACTTAAATGGATCATCAAAACAAGTAATTACTTTGGCTTCAACTTGAGCACATCAAAACTGTCAACATCACGTGTAGCAAATCCCTAAAAAAGATAAAAACACGGAGACCAGGTCCTCATCATTTGTAAGCACCAAAAAGCTTTTCATCATCTCAAGTACCTTTTCAGCATAAGGAAGAAAAGCCTGCTCCGCAGCAGCTGCTACCGAGCCTATTGCAGACTGCATCAAGTCGAAAAAAAGGGTTGTAATAAAGAAGAAAATAATTCTGCTATAGATTTCTACAGAGAAAGACAAAAGAAGCAGAAGTACCATGCAAGTTTCTTGCAGATTTCGAGGACTAGTTTGGAGTGCAGTAATTCATACTTCTATTGAAAATTCGAGATCCACGAGCGTCGAAATGCAAGTTATCGGTGTATAAATATAAGACAATTAGAATCACCCTTGCTGTAACCAATCAAAATCTTTTCAAGAGGGAAAATAACACTAGAGGATCACAGAATACAAATACAAGAAATTAACCACTGACATGCAAAAAAGCACCAAGTTTTTCCATTTGGACAAGATCAGTCTAGTTTTACTCTGTCCAGCTCACCAATTATATCCTCAAACTGCACAAATCATTGTATGGAATGACATTAACAAACAGTCTACTATGTACATGCAATTCATAAAACCATGTCCCTTATAATGCAAAAGATATTAGAAGGGGTATAGAAATGAGGGCTACAAACCTTTAAAATCTGACGCAAGAAATAATCACCATAGCGCTTTACTGGCTTGGATTCGATGACATGTACAATATCCTGCATCCAAGAACAAGTTTCACAAAGTGAATTTAAATCAATGCAGCCGCCCGAAGTTAAATTTCCACATAACATTATATATTCAGTGAAATGATATATACGCGAAGGAAATATATATATGTAGCAAGTCTCCGAAGGACATGTTCTAGAGAACAGAAGATCCCAGAGGGCCCTTACAAAAAGAACATAACAAAGTCCTATAAATGTTATGAGATTGTTTGAAGCAATCAAAAGAGATCACTGACCTCACTGATGTAGAAATCCACATCTGCATTGGATATTATCTTTCCAGCATTATCGACTGCATGCATTTTATGCTTATATGTCATCAAGATGGTTCTGCCAGCAATTGAATATTGAAATGGTCATTACAACAACAACAAAAACAGCAATCGAATATTGAAATGCATTTTATGCTAATTTAAGGAATCTTGGATATATCTCTAATATTGAAAGTGAAGATACAGGTCAGAAGCTGAACACTTGCAAACACTTTCTTCCATGTAGTTACAACAAAAACTTTCTCTTTGTTGACCAAAAACCGAAAATAAAAATGCTCATTGGAACTATAAATCTATAAGTTAAATAAACAATCTTATTCTTATGTTCAAATGTTTTAAAATTTCAAGTTTTTCGCCTAAAATACCATAGGTCTATGACATAACGCCACCTCCGCAACCATAAAGTTCACATTTATAATTTTCTGTAAGATTCCTATTGCAAGCAACCCTAGTAACCAACTGCATGGCAGCCAAGCTATCTCACAGCCTAACAAAATTTCACTATAATCAAAAGACCTAAGGAGTTCCAGATAACCTAAATAGGAAAAAACCTAAGGAGTGCCAGATAACATGACTTACAACAATGGAATCGCCCATGTGAGTATGTGCATATTTAAAGCTTTCAAGGAATCGGTCCAAATTTTGGAAGCTAGATTATTTGCATGGTCAGCCACACCTTGTCTGTCATAACCATTAATTAAGACTATCATGACTATCATGACTTAAGGAACCAACACAAGAAAATCTATACAACATGAAGAGAGCAAAAATAGTGCAACAACATACATTAACAAAAACAGATTTGTGAAACACTAAAGCCAACGACTTTAACTTAAAAGGTTGGAATGAATAAAATATTATAACAAATTAAATCCTTTACGGTTACAGATCTAATATTGTTGTATATAGTTCAAGTGCAATAGTGAGACGATTTGATTTACTTCCCTCCAGCTAAAGAATAAAGAGATGCCTATGCAAGTCTTTATTTATTATATATAATAGATAAATATGACTTGGCTATACAACTAAAAATAATGTGCAAGCACAATTTGCCATCCAAAATTATAAGAAAAGAGTAAGTGCTGAAGGATGAGTGTTATCTAATGGTACAAACCATATGGAGGTGTACTTGGTACCGCATTTGCTCTCAAACGAATAGATGGTGGCATGTAATGGCATGACTGCCAATATCAGCTTGCACTCGGCATTCACAGCCATTCCAGATGCTATATTGACCTATAAATTCCCAAATAAAATGGCAATCATGTTATTCTGGCAACTCAGAATTATAAGAAAAAAGATATTAAAGAAACGAAAAGGAAAATATTCCCAAGTGATTAAAGAAATCCCTTACAAACTTCTATATCTTGAACAAATGATACAAATGATGAATAAAACTCATTCAGATGTTCATTAGAATATCTACTGACCCTAATATTGCTAGGTATCTACCAAAATTTCACATATCCGAGTACTAAGTGACTACTCTATATGAACAATCAGCATCGGGTCACAAAATTACTTAGCTACCTGTAAATTACTGGGATCTTCTAGACTCGAAGAACCGATCACCAACCCGAAGTAAAAATTTTACTTCGACTCTTCGTCCTCCCGAGCGAGTTCACAGAGGATTAGGTCGAAAAGATTCAGCAGAGAAGAGAAAAGATCAGACTCACCATATCGACTCTTCGTCCTCCCGAGCGAGTTCGAACTCAACAAATTGACCAAAATTTAGTCGATGTCGTCGAAATGGCAGAAACCCTAGAAATCGACGAAGAGGAAAATTGGGGGAGAAGAGGTTTGAGGAGGAGAGCTGCTGCTCCCTTAGAAAATGGATGAGAAATGAATTTTCTCTCTCCCACTTAGCTTTTATACAGTGAAAGAATTACAAGTTTGCCACCGCTCTAAACTATTAATAACGCTTTATTTTATAAACGTTATAAAAAGTCCAGAATTAGCCCAAACCGTCATAGAAAAAAGGTATTTTTCAACTTAATAATGCTTATGTATCAGCCGTCATTAAAACTCCTTGTCGAGCGTCATTAAAAGGGTTTTTTGTTGTAGTGATAGGTTACACAAAATACCTATATCGTATAGTCACTCTTCTACTTAAAATCAATACTGTACCAATTGGTCCTTCACTAAATTCTAAGATTAAAGTATGTCGTAGTCCTTCGTGTTAGCTTTCCGAAACTTCAAACGGATCGCATTTTCGTGTCCGGAAGCTTCCGGAATCGCAAAAATACCGAAACGCGTTCGTCTTTCATACAGCTGACACTCAAATAATTCTACAGAAAGTTTCAGAAAAAATTAGGCTTATTAAAATATATATTTGGAAAGCTAACTTCGATACGGTTCTTTTAAAAAAACGGAAGACTAAAAGGAGTTCTAAGCTAAAAGTTATGACATTCCTAAGTTGCTTTGGTTAACAAAAACGTGGATGAATATTATGACGAATTTGAGTTGTTTTGGACAAAAGAAACACATGTAGGCCAAGATACTTGGATACCAACATAGGTATCCAAATGAAACTTATTCTAACCATCCTAACTAAGATCAATCCACTCTCTAACCATTCTAAAATTGAATTTAAATATTTATTTAAACTATTAACATACAAACATACACATAGGGTGTCCTAATTTGGGATCTATCAAGTAGGACACAAGACACATATCTAAAATCCTCAAGAGAGCTCCAAATTGCCTCAAATTTGAATCTAAAGGGGACACATGCATGAGGATGGATCCTACGGATTCAAAACTAATTTATATGCAAAGAAAATCAATTTAGAGGATGGGTTTTACCTATTGGGAGTGGAATCCCAATGAAATCCTCTAGGACACGGCTCCGATACGAAGATCCCTCAAAGTGGACACTTCTCCTTGCACTTCTCTTCCAATCCGTGGTAGCACCCTTCCCTTGGAAAATGAAAATGATTGAGGGAAGATTTGGTGAAGGAATGATTTGATTTGAAGATCAAATCAAAGGGAAGGCTCTCTAAAATTAGGGAAGAACAAAAGGAAAATAAAAGAGGCAAGATTGAAATGAATCATTCTCCCCTAAAGGTGGCCGCCATAAAGAGTCCATTAGGGCTAATGAAAAATGTCCTAATTGCCCCTCTCTAGTCTCATATGGTTAAGTCTAGACTAGGTTCAAGTTTGGGGTCAAAATGATCTAGTTTTGAGTCTCTAACTTAACCATTCTAGCATGATAAAAATTAGTTTAATTAACTAACTTAAATATTGGATTTTGTGGGCCATGCTTAACTTAATATTGGGTCCCATCTAGAATTTAAGCTACCCGAGTCACAATACAAGTCGGAACGAGACGAAACTCAAACCCGACTAAACAAATCCAATAAAAACAATATTAAAAATATAAAATTTTCCCAAAATATTAAAATATAAAAAATAACCAAAATCATAATACATCAATTTAAATATTATTAAAATAATCTAAAATTTACCAATTAATCAAAACCTAAATAATTCAAAAGTCGCAAAATGACCAAAATATCCTTAGCCTAAAAAGTTGTAAATAGTCATTCTAATTACATGGTTAGGTCCCCATGGTCATGGTTAGTCTCTAGGCTCAACAGTTCTAGGGTTCACTAGCTAACACATCAAAATTATAATTCACCAATTTTAAATAGTATTAAATTAATTAAAAAATTTCATAAATCATAAATCCTATTATTAAATAATAAACTTTTACAAAAGTTCAAAATTACCCTCATTTTAGAAAAGTGGGTGTTACATGAATTTTTAGAATTATTTTAGAATTATAACATTTATTTTATCTCGAGTTTATTATCCAACTTCTCATTTAGTTTTAGTAAAAATTATTAACATGTCTAATTTATTTGGAAAGAAATGTCTTAGTTTTGATTATGTCGTCTCCAAAATAGAAACTATTTTTTAAAATATTAGCATAAAATATCTCTTTTATATTATTGACTGCGATTTTTGATCCAAGATTCAAATTAAATGGTGTATTTATATTGTTAGACGATTTTATGACAATATGAACATTGAGGTAAGTAGTTTAAAAATAGAAATTAAAATTTTGTTTAGATACTTTAATTAGTTTATGTGAAGAAAAGTTGTATTGAACCGACCGGTACAACCACTCAAAGTAGTAGTAGCTCTAGTTTAATGTCTAAGTTATTCCATGCTAAGAGTATGATACAAAGGTAGAAACAAAAATAATATTTCCTACCAACCCAACAATTGTCATTGTATTTAAATTCTTATGATGATGATGATTCTGAATTGACTTTTTTTTTTTTTTCCAATTTTACAGTGGTGGAAAAGACACGAGAAAACATATCCTACACTTTCTTCTATGGTCCCAGGATCCATGGTAGCATCCAAATCTCGTTTTAGTGCAGGTTCAAAAATGCTAAACAAGAAGAGAAGCAAGATGTTGTCGGATTGAATGTCTACGTTGCGTTCAAGATTTGGTTCATACGAAAAAACGGACTTGACACTTTAGAGATGAAGGTGCCGACATTAATGAACTGGACTTTCAGTCTCTCATTATGAACTACCATACTGGAGGAGCAGAACACTAAACTGACCAGAAGACCGAAGACTAAAAAATGTTATATAAAATAATGTAAATAAAATATTTACTTTCATTTTTTTTCAGTTTATAAAAAATGTTGTATATCAATTTTAAATTTAATTCAATTTATTTTATTTTTTTTTTCCTAATTTTCTTCCTTCAATTTATTTTTATCGGGCCAACACGGACCTGACCTTGAACTGGCCCCAGCCCAGTCCGATCAGGCCCGGTCCACTTCCAATCCGCATTCGGGTTCGGATCCGGGCTGGGTTTGAGGTTTAGAGAAACCAATATGGGCCAGCCCGGCAAATTTCCTCCTCGAGCTAAGCTCGTCCCTCGGTCAAGGTCAACAGTGGACCCGGACCGGCCCGATACACACCTTGATCATGAAAGCAATGCTGCCTACTACTATGACTGGACATTAATAATTCCAATTCTCTTGTGAAGCGGAACCATCAGTACCAACCACCACACGAGCAAAACATGATCAAGTTTATCAGAATTCGGTACTTGAGAAGGAAGCATACCTGCCTGAAAGATACAACAGACGCCATGCAGGAACGACCGGTCATCAAAACGACCAACATGTGCTACAACAAAATTAGATACGCGAAATGCAAATGGACTATCCCCACATTTGCAAACAAACCATGTTTTACAAACTGGAGGCACAACAAGAGGCAAAAATAAGTTTTGATTATATATCGATGTTTCTTTTTACAGATAAGTAGAGATGGGTATAAGCCCAATTTCAAATTGGTAGCCAAAAAAAATACATTGGAACTTACTAATTATACAAAACACTATTTTCACATACGACTATTTTACAGGAGAATAATAGGATAGGAAATACACTGTTCTACATCAAAATAGCCAGCACATCTTTGCAACTTCATTCTCGATACACCAATGCTGTTGTTATCCCCTGTAAATACAAAACTAGCCATAGCCAGGGAAGCCTGCAGTTTCATGTATGATGGGCTGGTATACACGGTATCATAGTTTTTGTTAGTTTTTTCAGTCGGACTCGTTAACAAAAACTGGTATCTCTCTGCAACTGTGATCAAACGTTCCATCACATTGTTCATCTCCTGTTATAGAAGAGTGTTTAGAGTTCTTCTCTCACACTGGTTAGCAAGTCGGATAAAAATTAAATCAATACCTGTCATCTCCCAATATACAATGTTTCACTAAGCAGGAACTAAAGATTTCTCAACTCTGTCGATAACCTGGAGATAGAAGCTCCAAGATGCATCATCGGTGGTTATAGCATGTTGTCCAAATGGATGCTTTTCTACATACTGTTGGACATCCTCGCACGCAGCAATTCCTTCAAGATAGACACGGAGGTCTCCCCCTGGCCCTGCTTGTACATACAGGCAAAACAAAGTCTAAACAACCACATAATATATCAAGAGCATTACATCGTTTGGAAGACTCGACTTACCTAATGAATTGTCCTTTTCATCATCAAAGCGGAATGGTTGTGGGAAGATGGCAGTATGTTTTCTACAAAAGATGTTTACCAAACAATAAGAAGATTTACAAACACAATAAGGAGACCACAAAAATAAAATGTGCTAGAGATGATTAAAAATAGGAGGAATATCTTACAGGATTACAAATGGCTTTGTACGGAGAATCGTCCACAAGTAAGGTATTTGATGGCGAATAATCCCCCTTCTCCCATGGGAGATCGGACTCTTCTTTGTTCCACAATTTCTTTAGTTCCTTCAAAACTAGTGGTTTATACCGATTCTCAAGAGTGTTAAAACCTGTGTATGTGCATTTAGATTGGTCCTGCACAATTACAATATTGTCGAATATATATAGTTCTGGATAAGAACAATAGGCTTATTCAAACTCATAGTATTTCTCAATTCATTAAAAATAAAAGCAAATAATAATAATAATTTCAAACATGAACCATATAAGCAATCAAAGCATCTTATCAAATATTGTATTGAGACGAGACGGTTGACCAACTAATAACTAATATCAAAGAAAGAGAATCTAACTTTGAGAAATAATATTTCCATGATGATCTGCGTACTACAATGTAAAAAAGCTGAGCAAACGGGCGAACCATTTATTATGATCAAACAAGTGTGGCAAGGATAAACTCAGTAAGCAAGCTTATATGGTTATTCCAATTGGCAGAGCATCACCTAAGATGAACCAAGAAAATTTTATTCTTGTACAAATAACCTGTCTGACCAATGTCATGCGATCGTGTCCAAAATAGTGTAATCATTCTAAAAGTGACTTGATTGTGCCACTTGCACACAAATTCACTTTCAAACACTGGAAAGGAGAAGAGGTTTTTGTCCTCCTTTAACAATATTTGCAACTAAGCCTTGTTTCAGAATCCAATTATTCATAAAGACAATTATCAGCTAGATCATTACTTCAGCATATAATAAATACAATCACATACTCGACCAATCACCCAACAGTTTAATATACACTAACACGTGACACGTCTATTGTGCATCAGCCCCTTTCCTAAAATCCTTAATATTAATCATTTGCAAGAAAATGGACTCATGATTTCTTCCAGAAATAACAGTGTTGATCACCAAGAAAATTTACAAAGCGAAAGAAAGATGTCAGTTACATTACATGCAGAGCTATTATAAACAAAATATTTAATCTTATATAACCATAGTTAATTAGAAGTATGAAATAATGAAAATAAAAGTCAATTCGAATATTAAAGGAAAAACCTTTACAACCCATATCTAAGCAGTTTATAGTGCACCTAAAGGTGCAATATACAAATGTAGTTATTCCAAAGATGAAGATAATACATTTCAGGATTACTTACCCAACAAAATAATAGTTTATGTTTACTATCCCTCATAAGAAAATCAACGACACCATCCACATTATATCTGCACAAAATTGTAAAAAATTACCTCGCATTAGCATAGCAATGTACGTGTTAAACTTATGCGTAACTATCTAGATTCCAAATACTAAGGAAAGGGTGAATGAAAAGAAACAAAAAGTTGAAGTAGAGAAAAATGTACCCTTTTCTCGAGGACCAAACACCAACATCAAACATCTCAAAGCAGAATTTCAAAAAATCATCACAGAAAGGTCTTTTAAAAACTGAATTAAAAGACAAAGACATCGATCAGTATGAGGTTTGAAATAAAAAATGGACAACCGGAAACCACATTCCAATAAATGATAACTTAGAAGCTATAACTCACTTGATTTTCCGGAAATCTTTTTCTGTGCTTTATGAGCATTATGGAAATCAATTATAATGTCAGCAAGAAGTCCATTCAAATCCAAAACAAGAAGCTTTTTCTTGCGGGGACTAACTAAGGCCCTTTCTGGATCTGGCATCCCTGCCTCTAGTTTCTGGAATGAGAAACTAGGTTCTTCTTTGGATGAATCCAACTGACCAATTCTCTCGTTCAATTGGTCCAAAGTGCCAGAATCATGCATGACACCTCTAATTGGTGAAGGGGACTCCCTACAATAGGTAGAAAGTGCTTTCTGATTGCCTTCTTCATGGTTACCGGTGCCCCTCTCAATCTGAATTGAAGGATCTACTGTGAAACATGGATCTGCTCTTTTTATCATACTACTGTCTCTTGACTCAACATCCATCACAGAACTACTCTCAGTGACTGCTACTACTTTTTCCTCTCCCAACAAAGCTGCAACCCCACCTTTTGAAGGTAGATTTGTAGCTGAAGGATTGTTTTGATCAAGTTCGAAACTGTGCTGAGAAAAACCAAGAATCTTATCCTTCCCCTTATTTTCTGCCTTTTCATGTCCCTTTGAGTAACTTTTGACTTCCTTAAGTTTTGAACTGGCCTCATCTAACATGTTGCTCTTATCAGAATGTGTACTTGCATTTCTCACCAAAGTGCTGTTATCCATTGCACCAGATGACATTGAGCAGTCACCAACAAATGTTCCATCACTAATCTTGCTTGCTGATCCACTTTTAGCAATACTTGACAAAGATGAAGCGTTTCCATCAGTAGATTCTTGAACTGGCAATGAGGGGTAAGCCGCAATTTTGGTTTCAGAAAATTTCTTCTTGTCCATTCTACGCCTGTACTGCTTGTATGTCTCTGGGGTTTCACTGGAATTGGAATCAGTCATATGACTATGTTTTGCAAGATCAACATTTGCACCTTTTGAGATATCCTCTTCAAATTTTCCAAATGAATTTGGATCCTTGTTAAGTGAATCTTCACACTTCCTTGCTGTATCCGTCTCCGTACTCAGTAAAGATGAAACATCAGCAGACGATTGATCAGTACTTCGTAAGGAAGTCTCTGGATCTTTTCCATTGGCCTCTGAGTTCCTGTTTGTAGATATGAGAGAGTCTTCTTCCACCATCTCAGCTAACTTGCAAGATGTACTACTTGTAACCTTCTTGATTGTTGAGACAGTGTTCTCCATATGCTTCTCCTTTTTCTGTTCACACTCTTGTTCTGGTTGGCACCCTACAGTATAAGCTGTAAAATAAACTTCACTGATTCTCTATGAAAAGTTTATTTAAAATCATCTAAACAGTATACCCGATAAGTTCATAGGGAAAAATGAAAACAGGAAGTGTCGAGTGTAAACAAACCAAGTATGCCCCTGCATCGCCCCATGACTCTTCAAAGCTACATCTACTATACATTACTCAATGAAATCATGTGCAAATACAGAAACCTGGGGGAAAAGGCCAAGTTGGGAACAGACTAAGTTTGCCGTTATCAGTAATCGTAAGCACGAGACAATTTTGGTCCTATTGGTTTTGATGTTGTCAATATAATAATCAAATAAAGAGTAAAACCATATTTGAATCATGGAAAAGGAGCAATTAAGACTGCTTGGCTCTCATTGGAATAAGAAAAAGTACTGTGAATTTTAAGACAATTGAAATAATGTAGGATAGCCTATTTTTTATTCAGCTCCCTGCATTTGTAAGGTGCTTTCAATTCTCGCAGAAATCCCCAATCTTTTATATAATATAGTACAACTCCCTTGACCAAATAAAGCACTAGAACTGCTTGAACCCAGTCATAAACTGCTTGAAGCAGGTTATGTTTCAACTGAACTTTATCGATTCAGACACAAAAAGTCAAACTTTATTTAAACATTAATGCTATTGAGGAGATTTGAACTCTGGACTATTAGCATGCCTTCAAATGTCTTTACCAATGGGCTATATGCAGATTTCAGTGTAACCCTAATATTTCATCTAATCTCAAGTAAGTTAAACTAAGAAGAGCACTTCGAACAATTCGAAAAGAAGAAACTCAGATTTTTTTTTCTTCTCAAATTAATTGGGCACTAGGAAAAGGACATCCAGCCATCAATACAAAAGGTCCCAACCAATTGTCCTCTGTTCTTAACATATGTTGCCCTTAAGAATTTTTCCCCCTTCAAATTTGTCATTTTGGAGAACGAGACAAAGGTTATCAATAGAAAGTTGCATTCCTTCAATTTTATCTCTGTTATAGGAAATGTCTCCAAGACCAAATAATTTTACTAAATTAAGATTTGATTTTTTTTCCAAAATAAAAGGAGTAAAGTCTCAATTAAGAACAAAACTTATAAAAAAAACTAACAATAAAATTCTAAAAAATCCTACATATCTATTTGTATAGAGTTTTTAGTAGTTGCTTACAATATTATATGATTTCCTATTAGTTAGTGAAACAGTAAGGTCATGAAGACATCTTAACAGAAGAAACTTAAAGAGGAATACAATTTTGTATTGATGGCTAGAGGTCCTTCGTCCAAAATGACATGATTTTGGAAAGAAAAAAAAAACTTCTTTAAATTGTCTTCTTTTGTTTGAACTGCTTCATTCCATTGAAATTAAAGAGGAATATAATATTAAGAGAAAAGTTAATAGCATGAGGCTTTGTTTTTTATTGATGGAGGGCTTTGTTCAAATCTCCAGAGCAGTACAATTTTGAAACAAAATCTAGTTACTATATTCAGTAAAAATATAGAAAGTATTCAACTTTCGTAGCTCTCCATTGAGTGTGACCTTTCTAAATGTAAAGTTAGTTGTCTTTTTTCGCTCGAAACTATGTACTAGCATAAAAATTTTCAAAAATCTGACTCTTTTGTAGCTCAGCCGGGTTTAGTTGAACCATGGTAGGTTTTGAGTGCTTCATCACTGGCTTGGTGATTTAATCCATTCCGGGGAGCTCTACCATATTGTACTAAAGTGTGGGGACTGGCAAGAGTTGAAAGTAATAGGAAGCTCCAGCAATTATGAAAACTTGCAGGAAGCTGAACATAAAAAACTCAATATATCATGTATGCTCTTGCATGTTCCTAAGTGATTGGTGCTAGATCACTTGATAGGAGACTCCCATCCAAAGTCAAATCCAAGTAACCTCCCAATATGATTGACTCCAACTTTGGAAATTCTAAACAGAAGAACTAAAGCGTTCACAAATTCAAAATAACCAAGGATTTGAGTTTTCCTTTAACAAGTGCTGTAACTGAGCTGGATGAAGTGGCATCAATCAACAAAACCATACAGGAGTAAGGAGTTATATAATATATATTATCAACACTTGGGTGCACTTATTATCCAATCAATTATGCAGATTAATTGATATATCATTTGTTGGCCCAATGATTACATCGTGTTTTTGAATATGGCTAATCAGTTAAGTTTAACATAATGATGTCACTAATATTCATATACTCACTATCATGTTGCTACTTAAACTTAGCATTGTCCTAATTGTCCTATATTATATTGCTATGCTTGTATCGTACTACAACATATTTTGCTGGCCTAACATGTATTTGTAGACATGCAGTAAGCATGATCAAACATGATCAAACCAGGACATAGGCAATGAAGAATTAATGTTGGACCAAAGACGGCGCCATACAAAAAGATTTCTCCGAACCGCCTAGCGACCTATCCGGGGCCTCGCATCGGGGTTTTCGCTGCCCGGTCAGCGGACAGGGGTCGAGGGGGCAGCACCCCCCGTCGGGGGTTCGGGGGCGAAGCCCCCGAAAGGTATTCAGATTTCCAGATCTGTTTATCTTTGAACGACTGCTGTCAAGGAAAAAGACGTCTTCAGGTCGGCTCAAATATAAGAAAAAAAGGCGTTAAGGGCTCTTGGTTTTCCTACTTGTTCCAAGTCTGTAATCTTCAATTTATTGAGTCTAGGAGAATGTGTACGTTGAGTCGCACTGAGTCATCTCAACCCCTAGACATATCTCTCCAAGCTCTACCATACAAACAGATCAATTCCTGAACCAAAGTCCAAGATCCACCAAGCCAAACAAAGCCCATAGGCCCAAAGGCCATTCTGCCACCTAGGAGGCAGAGTTCGGGCCGAACTCTGCCCCCACACAGAGTTCGGGCCGAACTCTGTCCCCTGATTTCCAGCACCCTGATTTTTAGGGCCTGCTTGCTACAAGCTGTCCAACGTTCAAAATTTTGAATTCTAGGGGCAGAATTCTGGCCGAATTCTGCCTCCCCAGAGTAGTATAAATAGAGGTTGAATTCTTTCATTTCAAATCATCTCTCACCTTCAAATATTCAAGCTTTCTAAGCTCTACTACTCAAAGCCTTATTCTTCCATATCTCCTAAGCCACAACTCTCCTTAGCCCAAGGTGCTCAGTGCGATATCAGCTAGAAGTTGTGTGCAAGAGTGAAAGAAAAATTACTTGGACAATTCCAAGTTTCGCCACCTGCGAATCTGTAAGAAGTTGGCGTGCTCTTCTGAGTAAAGGCACGTGGTTGTACACTATTTCACAAATAGTGGATTTCAATCCTGAGCTAGAGTTCTCAGGCCTGGACTAGTCCTCCACGAGAAAAACCAGGTTAAAACTGCTGTGTTTGCGTATGCTCTTCTGATCTTTATTTATTTTCGCATTTCTCTCTGATTTATTTACTATCTTGATAGTTGTTTTGTGGAGGTGATATAGAGTTAATTTTTATTCGGTGATTATCGACACAAACTCTATTCACCCCCCTCTAGAGTTGTCTACACGTTATTTCATCATTGTCATCAAAGCATTCTTCCATTATAATGGGATTGCATATGGAGTATGAGAAAGCTCAAAGAAAATGATGGTACTTATGGCTGGCTGTCAACCAGGGCCGGCCCTGGCCCAGGGCGGCCGCCCAGGACCCCATAAAATTTGGGGACCCAAAAAAAATTAATTTAAATGTATATATATATATATATATATATATATATATATATATATATATATATATATTAGTATATATTGAAAATAGAACTAATATATAATATAATCCTCCTTTATCACAAAACATTTGTGGTGTAGTGGTAGTTTGTTATACTTGTACACAAGAGGTCCTAGGTTCTAGTCTTGGCTGTATCATTTTTTTAGTTCAATTTTTTATATTATATATGGGCCCCATTTTAAAAATTTGCCTAGGGCCCCCATTAACTCAGGGCCGGCCCTGCTGTCAACCCTATGACAATCCCTATGATGGTGAAAATCATTCCGCGGTAGGGGTATCTATGAGCAAGAGAGAGCCTTGCCAGACAACATACAAGGGCAATTGACAGGTAGGTAGAGCTACATTTTGGATAATGCAGTTTAAGATCTTGCAAATCTTCTTGTGGTATAATGGTTACTACTTTAGTCTTACGCACCAAAGCTTAAAGTTTGATCTTGGGCAGCAGCACATATATTTTAGGCCTAAACGAACATGTATTTAAGCCATAAAAAAAGATTTGGTTTTTGTTGTGTAAAAGAGGACGGCCCCCTTAAAAGACCTGATTGGAAGAAAAAAGGTTCAAACAGCCGACCCCAAAATTTGGGATAAATGCTCTCTTGCTGTTTAAGATCGTTCATGCAACCAAGGAATATGTGTGTGTGTGTGTGTGTGTGTGTGTGTATATATATATATATAGAGAGAGAGAGAGAAAGAGAGAGAAATCTATAAATATGGAGTGTGCTTAAAATCTCCTTTATCTAGGAAATTCCATAATCATCCATATCGATTGTTGCTGCAGAGGGAGGACATTGAATAGGGAGCATACAAGGAAACATAAATGCAATCCCGTAGCAGATTTCTTCTCTTTAGAGAATACACATAAAACTTCACTTCAAAGTAAGAAGAGGTGTTTAATATAAAGAAGTTCCCAATCATTTAAGGGTTTACTGGACCCAAAACTGGAAGTATTGTTCTTCACAATTTTGTTATAACTTTGGGCATGAAGTTTTTACCAGCAGAATAACTTCATATTACCAACGCTTCTGATTCCACACTTTCTATAATTGGATCCAAAGTACTTGATTCATATAAAATAATCAAGTCCCTTAGGCATAAATTAGCATATCTTAATAGAAGGAACCTCCTTGTCAATATAAAAGGTTTCAATTTCACACTTCACAAGGTTGATTCCAATGGTAGGTGGGTGGGTGAGGGGAGATGATTATTGACGAAACTGAAAATGGTGGTCTTCGAGGTAAATGTTACCCTAAGCAACAATTTGCTTATCAAGCTTGAGATTAAAAAATTTGCTACATGTTGCGACAGTGTTTTGAGACATGCAACGGAATTTTATCAACATGCTATTTTAATTTAGAACAAGCAATCTAATGAATTTTCCATTATTTATGGGGTCCCAAAACTGCCTAAAATAGAACTACTGCTCTTGCAATATGTTTCTTTGATAATGGTTTCCATAAAGCTTTTATTACGAGAATAAACTCCTCCATATAAAGTGATTATACGCTTTGCATATTTGGATTAGGACTACTCAATTCCTACGAAAATATCACTCATGTTAACCGCCTAAGAGACATAATTTATTCTTGACGAGGACGGAGGACACTTGAAGATGATGATGTGCGTCAAGACCCGTGCACGACTATGATTAACTTCTAGATGCGGCAAGCTTGAAGCTTGTGACTTGACGGTCTGTGTGTAGAATTTAATAGTATGCAAGGGAAAGTTATTCTCAGTATTTTATGCATAGTTACTGGGTACAACCTAACCCCCTTTGAACCACACATACACATTCTGATACGATACAAGCATTCCAGTTCGTGGTACATCTGCGATCTGGATCCTTATGATACTTGATATTGATGACTAAACTTGGCAATCCGAATCTAATATTGAAATCTCACTGTAAACTTGTTTTGCATATGATATTTTCAGTGACCAAGGAAGTTGGGAAAAGTCGGGAGACAACAAAACTTCCTTTAATATGTTTTTGCTTTGCATACGATATTTTCAGCGACCAAGGAAGTTTGTGTACATCATGACCCTCAATGACACAATGCAGCCCGGCACTAAGATGTCCTTTTGTAAACTTCCTTTAATATGTTTTTACATCATAAAAGCAAGTTGTTTATTGTGACAACAAAACAAAGCCTTTAACCCAAATTCTCTGGGTCGGCTACATGTATTCTTTGCTTCAACTCGGCTCTGTTAAGGGTCACCTCCTCTCCCACATTAACAAAATCCATATCTTGTTTCACGGATTTAATATGAGTTCTCATAGGTCTACCCTTAGACGTTGCAGCTCGTTTAACTAATAGTATGTATCCATAAATCTCAAAACCGTTTTCTAATCCTTGATTACCCATGCTTTTTACGCTCCAAACATTTTAACCTCCCCCACGTGTATGGATACTACCGATCATCAACTTAACATTCGAGGATTCTCAGAAGACCATGTTTATCCAGATTGTTAGAGAGACAGTTCGAGTGCGTGTGTCTATTGATTCGTCCCACGAAATTCAAGCACGCACACTATATCTAACAAAAATCAAGGAGGATTGTTGTTTATTTTATAGAGTAGTCTCATTAGTATCTTTCATTTGCTATCTCCTTTTGGAGTTTTTTCTTTTTCTTACATTGGTGTAACGTAATATTTTGAAGATGTTGCAACATTGTTATCATGGTCCTCTACACAGGATTCCCCAAAAAACCTAAGAAACCGCTAGAGTGGTCATTGCACTTGCACGGTACACAGATGACTATTACGCTACATGCCCACGTAAACTATTTCGACAACCTATAAAAGGGACAAACATCCCACTGAACACCATATTCGGAATGACCTACTTCAGCTCATGAGGTTCCGAATATCAATAGATTAGTAATCGTTTCTTTTTGACAAACAAAGTCACTTCCTTTCACAATTGTCCTACTCCAATTTGAGCTTGCATAACTCCAAAATACAAATACTTCACCTAAATCAACAATTAGTGATCGTTTCTTTTTGACAAACAAAGTGACTTCCTTTCACAAATGGTCCTACTCCAATTTGAGCTTGCATTACTCCGAAATACTTCACCTACATCAACAATTCACTTTCAGCAATCTCTCAAACCACCACCCCCCCCCCCCCCCCCCCCCCCCCCCCCCCCCCCCCAAGAAAAAAACTAACTTTACAAAAAAAAAACACCATTGAAAGATCAAGCAAAAAATTACAGCATTACTTCAACGACCAATTATTCAAAGTAGACCAATTCACTAACAGAAAACTCACAAACTAAGGGGAAAAAACCCTAACGTTACAAACACCCAACCCCGCCATTGACAGATCAGAGCAAAATTACACCATCACTTCACGAATTCAAACCACCAATCGCAGAGAAAACTTACAAAGATTGCAACTTTACGATCCAATTCCACCGAAATCCGATGAAATCCGAACTGAGTTTGAGAAGAATAAATTTCTCTAGGGTTTTGAGAGTACCTGAATCTAAGAGAGAGATCTTCCTTTTCGTCATCTCCGGATTCCTTTTTTAATGCCGGAAAAAGAAGTACCGATTTGGGAAGGAAAGCTTCTCTTTATGGTAATATGCCCCTCCTGTACTTTCTACTTATCGTGATCCTTCCAGTAATGGCCAAAAAATTGACTCTCGATTCCTTGTAGTCGTCGACTAAAACTCTGTTGTGTGCGGACGGGTCGCAACCGAGCGTGCCGATCTTGACCGTTGGATGGATTATGGACGGTGAGATCTGGATCAAGACGGTGCGGGTTTTTCGGAGGAACACTGAGTGAGAGGAGAAATTGTTCCATGCCCTACGTCAATATAGACGTGTGCGTGTCCTCCTCCAATTACACATTGACATCTGTCCATCAATACTAAATATAAAAAAAAATTAGCTTTCATCCCACTTATTAATATGAATTTGTGCTTACATCAAACTTTTTAATTTTTTTTAGACTTACATCCCACTTTTCGTCACTAAAAGTATTTTTCGTGACAAAATAAATATTTTTCGTAACAAAATGAATATTTTTCATGAAAAAAAGTGGGATGTAAGTTCAATAAAATTAAAAAGTGGGATGTAAGTACAAATTCATATTAACGAGTGGGATGAAAGTCAAAAATTTCCAAAAAAATTATATATCAACTTGATACCCTCAAATTTTCCAATTTTTCAACTCGATATTCTAAATTTATTTTTGTTACAACTTGGTACCATGAAAAAAATTGGAACAACATATGCTTGTATAAGGAATATAGCGGATTATTTTGTATAAGAATATCAGGTTTATGACCTAATTAGACTTTGGGTACTGGATTTGGCAGTTTTAGACTTTGGGTACTTGAACTTTTTAATGACACATTTTAGTGACGAAATTGAACTTTCGGTGACGAAATGAGTCTTTAAGGAGGAATGTTCGTCACTAAAATATGTTAATAAAAAAAAATCGAATATCCAAAGTCTAAAACGGACAAATCCAGTACGCAAAGTATAATTAGATCCTAAATTCGGTATCCTTATACAAAACAATCCTATTATTTAAGTTTCTTAGTTACTCAATGACTTAATTTTACTTATTTCAATATTTGTATTGTTTTGACTTTGCAGTGAGAATATTAGAACGTTGAGATTAAAATTTTCATTTATATGTTAATTTCATGGAAGGATTGTTATTTAAGATATACACATGTTTATAAATACACACATGGTACTCGAATATTCGTCATTAAAGATTCATTTCGTCACTGAAAGTTTAATTTTATCACTAAAAATTATACTACTCAAAGTCTAAAACGGACAAATCTAATACCCAAAATCTAATTAGGTCCTAAACCTGACATTATTATACAAAATAATCCTAAATAATATCATAGTTTATAGCTTAACTTCTATAAGTTAGATTTATTCCTTTAGTTGGAATTTGAAAGATTAGCGGATTTTTCATTTTCAAACTCTTGCATTTTCATTGTGTAGCTATATTACTTAAACTAGTAAAAGCACGTGCATTGCACGTAAAATTATTTTTCTTTGTGTCTAATCTTATAAAAAAATTATTTAAATATTTAAATTTAAATTAAGATTTGTTATATATATTTTTATATTTTAATTAAATTTGTAAAAAAATAATTATAATTTAATTATAATTTGTTATGAATATAAGGGGATAAAAAGAGAGTATATTCGGTTATGCATAAGAAAATGAGATAAAGTTTAAAATTATAATCTTTCGTAAAAAAAATTTGGATAAAAAATAGGATATTCGGTTATGTGAAAGAAAAAAAAAAATTATATTATTTCGTAATTTTTTAAAATGATATGATTGATGATATATATACGACTTACACGGCGTAATTTGAAGGCATTTTTGAAACTCCCTTATAATAGTAGAGATGTGATTACATGTACTTAGATAGTACATCAATTTGAAGATTATACATGCCTTTGTAGTGTACATATTTATTCCTTTGAGCATGTTTATGAAGCTTGGTACACCCAGAAGATAAGATGCAACATGTTCCTCATGTTTGCTAGGGCTTGTTTGGTAAATGAGATTTGGATTTGGAAATCTAAAATTCAAATCTAAATCTTAAATTTTTAAATCCCATTTCCCAAATCCATTGTTTGGTTTGTCTATTAGATTTGGTTGAAATCTGGTTCATTTTTTGGATAAAAAATAAAATAAAATTTGTCATTCGATTACATTAAAATATTAATCAATTAAGACTATAATTATAACTAATATATTATTTAGCCTAAGTTGCAACTTGTTACCCTTAATTATCACTATTTTTTAACTTAATACCCTCAACTTTTATAGCTACTAACTTAATACCCAGTCTCAACTTATATTTCTAATTTGATACCCAACTTTTTTTATATTCCTAAATTACCCTCCTCCCTCCCTCCGGCTGCTACTTCCCCCAACGCCTCCCGTCCCCCGGCGGCCATCCCGTCCCCTCTTCCCCTCCGGCGACCACCCCCCTACCCGGCCTCGCCCTCGGCACCGACGACCACCCTACCCAGCCCCGAGCCTGCGCTCACGCTCGCGTGCACTCCCTCGCGCTGCCCCGAGCACCGTCGCGCCCCAGCACACTTTCCCGCACCCGCTCGCGTGCTGCCCAGTACGCCCGCTCGTCGCGTGTAGTGCCCCGTCCCGCTCAGTCAGTCGGAGGAATCGAAACGCCGACGACGTTCGGACTTAGCCCTGCAACGGCTGCTCGAAGGCCCGCTCGGTCGAGGCGACTCCTCGTTTAGGTGGGGTAGTTTCCGTGAACTCGCCTCATCTTTGCTTTCATATAATAAATCGTATGTTTTCAACTTGCACAAGTAGGCTTGATAATAAAAGAGACAAATCCACATAGCTAAGGAAATAATTCAAAGTCGGGTCGATTGAGTTAGAATATGGAAAGGTCCAACGGTCGGCTTAGAATTGGTGCACGGCGTGCTTTGAAACTGACACTCGATCCTTCGTCCCGTGGTTTGGGAGAAGGAAAGTTGGTATTTGCAGCAAAGCTAAGAGTTAGCATAAGTCATAGGCGTCGCCCGCGTAAATGCTCGATAAAGCATGCACGCTTCTACGATACAAGGCTTGGCATAACCTTTGCTCGTCCCTCTGGTTAAGTTGTAGGTTTGATTAAGTCAGGCGAAATTATGTCGGTCGACCTAAGACATCCCAAGTTGTGAAACCCGTAAATTTCAGATTTATTAAATTATTGGATTTCGGCTGCTAGCATAGTCTTAGATTAGTTTTGTTATTATTGTTATTATTATTATTATTATTATTATTATTATTATTATTATTATTATTATATTTAGTCAGATCAGGAAATAATTATTTCGAAAATAAATTAATTGGATTTTTGCTTGTGGTTCAGTCCCGATTTCGTGTCCGGGGTTCGACCCCGAGATTCGAACCTGATCCCTGTCCCGAACCCAAGTTTCTTTATTAAGTCACTTTTTGGACTTTTTGAAAATAACAATTAGCTTCTAACTAATACTTAGTCAAAGAGAATAAAAAAAAAAGAATGAAACCAAACCTTTTCTAATACCCCCCAGCTGCACCCACATTCTCCTCTCCCCGAAAATCACTCACGCACACACACACACACCAGCACTCTTTTTCCTCCTACAACTTCTCCTCTCCACTCTCCTCCCCCATTCCTCACACACACTCACTTTTATAAACCTCCTCACCCATTTCCTCCTTCAGAGAACTTTCCCCTTCCCTTCTCCTTTCCATAATCCACTCCACTCCCCTTCCAGAACCCCCTCCCTTCCGTCCCGACACCGCTCGACACCCTGCGCGCGCCCCGCGGCCGCCCAGGCCGACCGCCCGCCTCCCGGCGATCCCGTGGCCCTGTGTCGTTGTTCCGCCCGCGACCTCGTATCCCGCGGTCTTCCGTACCGCTGGTCGGTCCACCCCAGACCCTGATCTGCTATTTCGCGGCTCCTGTGCGCTGTCCGTGCACTATCCGCATTCCCGTATGTGATGTCCCGAGCCAACCCGCTGTCCATGCGGATTCTTTTCTCTATTTTTACATCTGAGAGCTCTAGCCGAGCACCTGAGGTATAATTTCGTGTCCCCGTGTCCCTCCCGTTGGTGTGTCGCGTTGCATACCGATGATGATGCGGTCCCGACCCCATTACGGGGATCAGCTTTTGTTAATTGTTGTGACGTTTAGGGGATATACGCGTCGTTTGTATGTCGCGGCGTAGTTATTCTGTGGTTTGGACAGTGGTTGCTGGTTGCGTACATTTTCTTGGTTTCCTATCTTAGCATATTGTATTGACTATCTACCTTAGTGGGATAATTGCTTTTGCCTGTGGCTTATTACTCTTTAAAATGGGATATTGTCTTTGTGTTGTGATTTTGTGTTCTCCCTTGTTTGGGATCGACGAGTTGGGTGTGAGTTTTGTACCGCCTATGTGGCTAGATCGTCCTAGTTGCAGAGGAGGTGCTACCCAAACTTTTCATAAAATTATTTCAAAATAGTACTTTATAATGTTCAGTAATTTTTGTATATCAAAACCTATTTCTAAAATCCTGGTCTTTGCAAACGGTTTATTAAATTGGTTTCCTGATTGGTTTTAAGTGTTGGTTTTATTGGTTTCCGTATCCCCTTAGGCGATGACCGTATCGGTCGGATGAGCCTCGGTGAAACGCAAACGCTATGGAACACTCATGTACGTTGACGCGTTAGCCAGCAACATGAGATTGCATGACCAAGTCTGAGACGCCCAATTTTCTATAAATTATATTTTATTATATTTTATTTTAGAACTGGTTACTGGCCTTTAGTATTTTGGGTGCAGGGCCTCGACCTTTTGTTTGGACCGCTTCACGGCACTCAGATCTCGCCTCAGCTATTTAATTTAATTTATTTTGTTGTAAGGAAATAAGCCCAGTTTTTCTTTATTTTTTGTGGCCCTGTAATTGTGTAGTGTAGATTTTCTATTTTTTTTCTGGGTTTGTTGTTGGCGTAGCTAGACGCATAATTATAATTGGGTATTAATTATTTTGTATAAAATTAATAAGGATCTCTCACATTTAATTAAAGTGAATAAATTACTTGTAATTAACAAGTTCATGTTTTATCATTTAAAGAAAACTTAGTTTAGATATATTATTAAAATACCAAGTTTTCCAATTAACCGGTAATTGCTATTTTCCCCAATAAATCAGTAATCGGTTTATCCTGTTAATTGATAACAAATGTAGTTTACGACGTTAGACAGATTTCGGTAGATTAATTTAATAACTTAAAACCTGACTAGGGTCTATTTCTAGAAATTGCAACTAGCACAACTAGATATGGCTCATTTATGGTGCTAAGTCAGGATTCTCAAAATATAGGATTTCGAGGACGTACTTGACTTCCTTCCCGGTACCGACATCCCGATCCAGTCATACAAACAGAGGCAAGTTACGGTTATGTTTTCTTGCATTTTAATTAGTAATTATCATGTTGCATGCTTAAACCACATTGCTACACGGAACTCTCTCCTTGAGTTCGATTATTGATTGTGGGGATATTGGGGGAGTAGTGTAGCGTTTATGACCAATACCCTCATATTGCATTATTGCATTATTGCACGAGCATACCCCTCTTACATACGGGGTTAAGCCGTATCGCATCGCTAGGATGCTATTGTACAATCCAAGCTGGTCATAGACGTTACCTATTCAAATCACATTGTTTCAAATACTGAATTGCTAAAAATTGCTAGAAAATATTGTTCAAAGTATTTCAACTATTTAAAATTACATCTTTCCATTATTATTTAGAATATCGAATATGTACTCGTACTTGCTCCTTTCCTGACTGGATCTCCCCCAATAGGTGATGTTGATGATGCTGAGTTATTGTACAATAGCTACTATGACCCAGTGTTATATCCTGTGGTGTTGCCAGAGTCCTCCTTGGAGGACGCAGAACCAGAGGCCGATGAGCCGACCGTTTAGCTAGTCATTTTTCCAGCTATCTAGTTTATTTGTGTTGGAGTTTGTAGATTTTGAATTCAGTATTTTATTTCAGTACTTTCATTTCCAGTTGTACATCTCTTTGTTGGATATTAAAAGTTTTAAAATTTCTGTACATTCGTGTTGTGACAAATGTATAGTTGTTGTTGAAGATTCTTGCAACTAGAAACAGCTTACTGCCGCCGTCTCACAACGGTACAGGCTGGGCATGATCCGATTCGGCCCAACAATTTAGGATCGGGTCGTGACATATTTTTAGTGGTGGCCCATGCAGGTCCTTCTGGTCAACAACTTAGGTAAACATATCTAGAAACAATTAGAACACTAGAACATTAATTTATCACAACATAGGACCGGAATATACTATAAGTAAGTATTTTTGTTTGTTATAGACTGATAGGCTACCTTGCTTATGTATTGCATCCTAAACCTTCCAGAGTTTGGCCAAAGGAACCGAGGGAATACACACCCTACCTCCTCAAGCACGCCCGGCCCTGCTGACGATGAGGTGTCATCTATCGATCACACCCTACCTCCTCAAGCACGCCCGGACCCTCCTCCTTTGCAGCTGACTGATCGTTCCCATGCTGCACCAGCATCCCGTACCGTTTACGCTACTACAGCTCAAACGGCAGAACCTGCACCTCCCCGAAATGAGCCGCAGTCCCCTGCGGTAGTGTCCGCACCAGCTGCCCCACCAGTGCCCGTGGGCCACATCGAGCTCGTAGGCCTGCTACGAGGAGTGCTTGAGGCCCAGAGAGCCCAAGCTGATGCTCATCGCGATCAGACTGCGATCATGAGAGAAGGCATGGAGAATGCCCACAACGTGGCTATGGCTGCCCTCGAGAGAGGAGGAGCAGCTCAATCGGAACCAAGGCCTGCAAAGGTAAACATAAATGTAAGAGTTAATTTATGTATCATTAAGGCCATTCAATTTGATAGGAAACATATTATTATGTGAAGGTCGGCAATATCGAAAACTTTAAGACGCAGGAACCTCGACCCTTCAAAGGAACCGAGGGAATCATCTATGCCGATGAATGGCTCGATAGCATGGAGCGTCTCCTCAGTGTCGCTCGACTACCAGACGATCTCCAGGTCGAAGCAGTAGGACTCCAGCTGCAAGATGCAGCAAGCACCTGGTATCGGAATGAACCCCGACTCCAGGACAAGCAGCTTGACTGGGACACCATCAAGAGGTTGTTCCACAGGAAATTCTTCCCAACATCAAAGTTGCGGAAGATGGAAAGACAGTTCCAGGATCTGAAGCAAGGGAACATGACGATTGGAGAGTATGCGACAGAGTTCAGCCGACTTAGCCGCTTCGCCAAGAACTTGGTTGCTGACCCCGCGGATCGTGCTAAGAGATTCAGGTATGGACTAAGGGAAGATATTCACACCCCTGTGATCGCAGGCGACGCCAAAACGTGTAAACCCCCATAATTTATATTTGATTTTTATAATTTAATTAATTTTTGTTATGTCTTTCATTAGTTAGGGATTTATTCGCTACTAGTTTATTAGTATAATTAATGTATGTGTGTATATATATATTATAATATGTGTGCATGATCGTATTTCTATTAAATAAGGAGTATAATAAAATTTAGGATTTTAGGAATTTATTTGTAAATTTTTGAGAATTTATTGCTAGCTTAAGACATATATATATATATATATATATATATATATATATATATATATATATATATATATATATATATATATATATATATATATAAATAGTTATAATAGTAATTGTTTTAAGTAAAAAAAAAATTCTTTTGGCGGGCTCGGCCACGCCCAGGAAGGGGGGCGGGCCAGCCTCAGTTCAGCGCATGCCAATTGTAAAAAAAAAATTTTTAAGGGGACGGACCAACCCACGTGGGGCCGGTCCACCTCAACCCGAAAGCTAATAGGTTAGCATCAGCTGCTGCCATACTTGCAAACCGAGCCCCCACATTTACTCCAAATCCTAATAAGAATAGAAGCCAGCGGCAGCAGTATATATACTGCTCCGCCAAAACCGAAACCCTAACCCACACCAATTCGATTTCCACCTTCGCCTGAACCCCTCGTCTTCACGCGCGCGCCTAACTCGTCGCCGTCGTCGGACAACCTTCGCGCCACCGCGAAGCACCCCAACCCGACAGACGAGCGAGAAGACTTCCCTGTTTTCGTACTTCCAGGTACAGATTTTCGAGTTGTATATCTTTCCTGTTTTACAATAATTTCTCGATCCGTCGCCTCCTAGGTAACGACCACATAACCATCTGCAAACCCCTCCAGGTAGAACCTGGGAAAACCCAATGAGTGAATCGAGAAATCGATTCAAATTATCGAGAAAAACTCGAGAAAAAACAGAATAGAAGGCAGTCCCAAACCCATAATTGGAAGCCAAATTTTTGGCGATTCTTTGACAGTTTTGTAAAACTAATTGAACACATGTGAAGACAACATAACCATGATTAAAACGCAACTTGTAGATCGATATTTAGATTTCTGTGCAAGAAGTAAATCCATGTTAAACTTGTGTGAAAAACTGTTTTCGAAATAGTAAATTTCAGAAAATTTCCCCGATACGACGTGCGTCCCGACAAACCGGGTGACATGGACGCACGCTATACGCATCGAAAGGCGCGTATGGACGTTGCGGACGTGCGGGAACTGACGGAACTCAGTTTCGTTGTGTGTGCGCGACAAAATCAACGCATATCCGTCGAGATACCCCGTATCGGTGTTTTGCAAACTTGCCCATAACTTCGTATACAGTCGTCGATTCGAGACGAAACTTGCGCCAACAGGTCCGAATCGAAATTTTGGTCCTGTGTGCCAAGTTTGGTTCGATTCTAAGAAGGTCGAATCGGAATCCATTTTTGGCGGGCCTGCGATCCACTCAAACGGGCAAATTTGTACACGGCTCATCGGAATCCAAAACTGGACATACCGTTGAGTTCCTCTCCTCAAACTGAAATCGTAGACATGTAGTTGGACGACTTTAGAGACCATAGACTTTGGCACGCGTTTTGATACAAAGCGGGTCCAACGGCGGACATCATTTTGACCCGAAATTACGATTTTGTCCCTATTCCAGAATTTGACTTTTGGACAGGCGTTTCCTAGGTATATCTTTTACACTGAGTGCATTTTTGATGTTTGTTTCAGCGTCCAGAGTTGTTTGGAGACTGTGATGTTCTTGGCTGATATTGTGATTATTTGGGCTTGCCACTTTGCACCATCAGGCAAGATACCTTGCCACCTTATTCTGTGATTATTATACTTCTTATTTTCAGTTGTTATTTTCAGCATTTCTTATTTCTTGATATTTAAACTGTGCGTCCAAGTCACACTTGGGTGCAAGCGACTCTATCGGTCGTTTTTTTTGCTTTATTTATTTCTCTTGTATTGACTTAGTCTAGTGACCACCCATTGATGTTGAGGTATTGGTATATCTCATACGGCCTTGACACTTGCTTTACCATGTTATGTGAGTCACATGTAGGACACGTATTCGCGTAGTCGGCTGGCCACCGATACGTATGGAGCGTGCGACGGATGGGAGTAACTGCCAATAGAATGCATGCTAGTAGACTTGGCAGTTACTAGAGGTACATATGAGTCATGGATGTGACTCTAATAGGCATTGGGTGGGAAGAACAGTTCCTTAACGTATGGGTCATATATGCATTGTCCTGATTGCCGGTTATCTCCAATGGGAGGTACGATCCTGATTGCCGGTTATCTTCAGTGGGAGATACGGTCCTGATTTATTATATTCCTGATCCTGACCATGCGTCAAAGGTTTGTTCTTATTGCATTATTACTGTAGACTGGTTAGGCACCTGATTGCATACATATTTCTTTCTTTATATTATATATCACAGTTATTATGGCATGGTGTTTTCTTGTATCTTGTTACGTCCCTCTGAGGACCTGGTTATCTCTCCAGGATTAGACGACTTCCCACAGGAGTACGGAGCAGCTCTGGATCTAGCTTACATTGATACCGAGTCAGTTCCTACTGATTTCTAGTCTATTCTTTGTTGGAGACATTAGTGGACATTATTTTTACATCTCTTTTCTTTCTATTCTGCGGAGGTTGGACTCCGATCTTGTGAGACTATTTTTCATAGCTGTTTGGAGTGAGCATGTTCACCCGGCTATCTTTTGATACTCTTATTTATTATTTGGACTCTATATTTTTCTGTGTTGAGCTGTGATGAGATTAGATTATGTTATTCTGGCCTATGATTATTTTATTTACAGCTTATGTACATATATGAGGATTCTATATATTGGAGTATTCTTCGTATATGTGCAGCTGGCATGTTCACGTTCTTGGTCCTATGTATTATGGGACTGGGGCGTTACATGTTTTTGTGGTGGCCCATGCAGGTCAGAGTATATTGTTGGGTTACATGACTGTGCCCAACAAGCCTGCATATAAGAATAGGAATAACATCTCATCCAGAACTACTGCTCCCCGTGACTTCCAATCCTTTTTAAATCCTTTGATTGCTCAAATTACCTCATATCTAACTTTTCCTAATATCGTCCTATTATTCTTCGTGCCAACAGTATGAATCTAAGAAGCGGACATTCTTCTGCCTTGGCCCTCACATCTGGCGAAGAGACCAACCTGGAGGGACAGAATCCTCTGATGACTCCAGTAACACCATACCAGCCGGGACAGCAGCAGACTACCACACCTCCAACAACGGTGCACCTAGAGACTCAAGCTCCCCCAGCCAATCAAACTGGGCAGGTCCCTGCAGCACCCTTAGGAGGGATAGTACCACCGCCCCCACCATTTCCTCAGTAGTTTTTGCCACAGTCGGGCCCACAGATGCCTCCCCCACCGACTGATGGGAGCCCTACTTCTCAGTTCATGTACGCAATGATGCAGGCTCAGTGGCAGCAGACTGAACTGATAAGACAGACGATGATGGCAGCATTAGCTAGACCTCCACCACCACCTCTAGTACCAGCACCAGTACCGGCTCTGCATCCTTATGAAGGCTCCATCAAGAACTTTACAGATATGAACCCTAAGCCTTTCAGTGGAACGGAGAAGCCACTAGAGGTATCACAGTGGCTTATTAGTACAGAGAAGCTACTGAAGGCATCCCAGTTGCCAGCTCGAGATTGGATGACAGCAGTGGACCTACTGCTAGAAGATAATGCTCACTACATGTGGAAAGCCGAAGAAAGACGATTAGGTACTGGGACCACTTGGAAGCAGTTCTATGATTTATTTTATGAAAGGTTCTTCCCTATTCATGTTCGAGATGGTCTCTACGACCAGTTCCTTCATCTGAAGCAAGGGAATATGACAGTTGATGAGTATGACTCAGAGTTCAATCGCCTGAGTAGATTTGGTGCGGGATTGATTCCGACAGAGTTAGAGAAGGCGAGGAGATTTCACCAGGGGCTTGCACCAGAGCTCAAGTCTTATACGACTACCCAGTCTCGAGTCTCACATTCAGCTGTCCTGGAAGAAGCTCATGCTCAGGAGATTCTTCGCAAGGAGCAACAGCAGACCCCGAGACGCCATACACTGGCAGCTACACCTACGGGATTGACACAGAGTGGACCTATCAGAAGGGCTACAGGACAGCAGCAGGAGAGGTCTGCACCTTATCAGAAGCCTATTTGCAATTTCTGTGGAAAGCCAGGGCATCTCCAAAAAGACTGCAGAACGTGACTTGGAGCATGCTTGAGATATGGCTCGTTACAACACAAGGTGAGAGAGTGTCCAGAGCAGCAATCACTAGTTTATGCCCAGTGTTTTCCATAAATAAATTCCTTTATTTATTGTGTATCTGGAAAAATTACAACTGTAGGAATCTGATCTAGAAGACGATCACTTTATCCCTTGGACTATGCGAAGAAGAAAAGCTCTCAAAATTTTGACAGTAGATAACTATGTATCTGTACAATGAATGAGAAAAAGAACTCTATTTATAGAGTCAAAAATAATAACTGAAAAGATAACTGTCTTCACAGCCTGTGCTTAGTTGAAAATCACGCAGGATTTAACATACGCAAGACTGTGAGCAGTTACTGGACATGGCCTGTAACTGTTGGACACATGGCGATCATGCATGAGTCGTGTGCAAGTTACAGGACACGCAGGCGAGAGATCAGTGGCATGGCTGCCACGTACTCTAATTTGATGAAATCCACGAAGACTTGTTGAAGACGAAATCCACGCAGACTCGGGGTAGAAAGCTTTAAAATCCATGTAAACTTGGGGCAGGAAGCTTCAGAATTCACGCAGATTTGGTGAAGAAAACTTCAGAATCCATGCAGACTTGAGGAAGAGCTCAAAATACACGCAGACTTGAGATAGGACTGCCAGCTGTCTTGATTCAGCGTGCCTCGACTGACACAAAATCTCTGACAGTGATTGTTTTTGTCAGTCGTATTAAATGACAAGAAGCTCTTTTGGTACGCCAACTTGACGAAGGTTGAGTCTTGCTGAAAAAGATTTCGAAAATCACGCAATAGACGGCTGTGATCTCTCGAATTCTGTGCATACGTGGCATACGAAGAGACATTCTTCGACTGTTGTGCTGTCAGTCATAATTACTCTTTGACAAATGATGAGTTGTCTCCTCAGCGTGATTTGTAAATATTGTCCTGATCAACTGAGCGTGACTTTTGACTCTGTCCTGATCAACTCAGCGTGACTGTCATTTTTAAAGGCCTACAAGACCCCCTTCAAAGTTTTCGAATAATTGAAAAGACTTCAAAATTTTCGAAATACTTTGAAAATAAGATGATAAAATGAAATCAGTCACGCTGAGATGACTTCAAATTTTTCGGAAGTCGAAAAGACTTCGAAGTTCTTTGAAAACATCCAAATGAACTTATTAAATATCATAATGACTCTTCGTTCTCCGAGACTGATTGTATCCAATTCATGATGGAATATGAACCGCCGGCGAGCTCTGTTATATAAACAGGGAGAGGATTCATTTAATCTTCATCTTACGTCAACATGACACCAAAGGAGAAAGCTGAGGAAGAAGCACGCAAGTTGGGCTTTTGTTCCCATGGTGATCCCACTTTTGAGGGTAAAGAACCGGAGCCTCTGGTTTTCGAGTTCAAAGACGATCCCATGCAATTAGCCAAGAATTTCTTGAGCTATTTTGGCTTGGATGGCTCGTCTTCTTCTGATGGACGTAGCCTTGCAGAGCAGCGTGAAATGTTGAAGGCTCTGTTACACCGTATGGGGGTCAAGAGTGTAGAAGAACTAGGCGCCAAGCTCAGCCGCTCTGCAAAATAGAGCGTGTCTTTTATGCTTTTGAAAATGTTGCACTCTTTTTGTTTTGTCTTTTGTAAGGCCATCAGTGCCTGTCTTGAAGAATGTAGTACAACTTTTGTGTTTGAACAGCGTACATTAATGAAGAATATTAAGTGGCATTCTTTGACTGTTTCTAATGCTGCGCTGTCTTCCAAAGCACACATGACACTCATTCCATAATTTATGAGCGCTATTTACGTGGATCTTTTCCAAGAATAGGTTTGTACTTTGTCATTTAAATAGATAGATGAGTTTCACAGATACTCATCTTCCATTCTTCTTCTTCTTCTCTGAGCATGAAATTTTTGGGAGATTTCATTCTCAAACAGGAAAGCAATGTTTTCTAATGTTCGATTTCTACACACTGTATCAAACATGGGTTTGCCAATCCTTAGCACCAAACTTGATGGTAAGTCCGCGTACCATTTTTGTTGTTGTTGAAGATAGGCTTTTATGTTTCTGACTGAAAAATGCACGCTTGACTAGCCAGTGTGTGCTAAATGACATTTCTGTTGATTAATTCTCTTCTTCCTTGCTGTTCTCTGCAGAAGCTCGGTTGAAAATTTTCTTCAGAACTGGCATTGGTGATGTAGATACTGTGGAGAATATCCTGCTGACACCTACATCAGGGAGCTTATACGCTTTTGACGCGTACATCAGACAACTCAGAACTCTTCGTGGGATAGAAGGGTCTTCCTCAGATGGTAGGAAGAGCCTTTATACACGAGAGTTGGATGGTGGAGTCAACTCTACCCCGAGAAATCGGGTAGTAGAGTTCCTTTCAAGGCAGAACTAGGAATTGTATCCCAAGATTTGGATACATTCCTGTCTTCCTTGAGAGGTTACCCCCAATCCACCAGTTGTATTGGCAGCACTATGACTTCGGGCTGCCATACTCTGTGGTTCTCCTCTCGTCTGAGAGAGAAGACCAGAGTTTGATTCCTGCTGATCTGGTCGTGACTGGGACCCAGACAGTCAGGAACTGCCACCAACAACGAACCTGACGGAGAAGGTCCGACGGAGAAGATCCAAAGAAGAAGATAGATCTCTATTAGGTTATTATTGTGGTGTAGAATGAAAATCCAAGATTGTAATAGATTTCCATTATGATTTGTAAGAAAGTCTAAGAAAATGTAATAGACTTTTTGTGGTGAAATGAGAACGGAAATGATAATTCTTCTATGCTCAAAGATTTGTATTTGTGGATGAATTGTGGACATGATAGATAATGAAATCTTCTTTTCTGTTTTAGAGTATATGATATTATCAGAGGTATTATGGACGTGATAATATGTAGGAACTCAAAAGAAAATAGATTGATTTCTATGCAGAGGTCAAAAATGACAAATGAGCAAGTAGATTCGGAATTGATTCAGAGGTTATGAAAACGTGATCAATAACGAATCCCCACTTAATAAATTGATAGAAGATTATGAACGGACGAACCGTTTAGGAAATGATGAACGGATGAACCGTCGAATGAATGTAATAAATGAACGGTTGAACCATCAAGTATTAATGAACGTATGAATCGTCGGATGAATGTGATGCTTCATTATTTGAGGAACTTCTGCCTATAAATATAGCAGAAATCTGACAAGAACGAACACTTCTTCTTTCAAACATAAAAATATCGTCTGAAGAAGCATCCAAGAAAGCTGGAATTGCCATGAAGATTCAGAAAGGTACTGAAGAACACCCTGCTGATCCAGTTCAATCGAAGAAGGAGGAAGTAGGCGAAGGTTCGTCTGCACCCAAGCCACCAAGGGATATTCTGGACTTCCTGCTCGAACCAGGAAGGACTGAAGAAGAAGAAGCTATGAGAATGGCCGCTTGCAAGTTCCTCGTGGGTTCCAGCAAGGAGGTCCTCGGTTCTTTTGCTGATCATGTTTTCGAGAAGGATGGCAGTGGCCCACGTCCAAATGTAGAAAAGGATGATAGTGATCTTCCTTAATATCATGTATCATCATTCATGATTAAAATAAAATAAAAATTTTATTTCTAAACATGAAACTGTCTGATGATTACAAGCATTTACATTTATACATGGTACTTTTTAAGGAATTTGCCATTAATAGGCATCAAAACTTTTCGACCATCCAATTCTGAGAGTTGATAAGCTCCATTTGAGAAAACTCTGCTCACAATATAGGGTTCTTCCCACTTTGCGTCAAATTTGCCCTTGCTCATATGAGTCATAGTCATAGGACGTCTGACTGTTAGAACAAGCTCTCCTTTTTGATACGATCGAACTCTGACTTTCTTATTAAAAGCTCTTGAGATTCTAGCTTGATAGAATTCAATATTCTGTTGAGCAGATAATCGCTTTTCATCCAGAGCTTCTAATTCTTGAAGTCGAAGACGATCATTATCTTCAGCAGTGAGTTCATTAGCGATTGCTATCCTTAAAGAAGGAATTTAAATCTCTAATGGAAGAACAGCTTCGCAACCATACACCAGAGAGAAGGGTGTACATTTAGTAGTATTACGAACTGTAGTGCGATAAGCCCACAAACATTCACCAAGCTTCTCACTCCAATTACGTTTGTTAGTAGAGACAAACTTCTTTAGGAGTTTGATAATGGTCTTGTTGAAAGCTTCTGCTAATCCGTTAGCTGCCGGATTATATGCGGTAGAAGCCACATTGTTGATCCGGTGATCGTCACAGAATCGAGTAAACTTCTGACTGACGAACTGTGGTCCGTTATCATGAATAATACGTCGAGGAACACCAAATCTGTAGATGACATGATGCTTAATAAAGCTGATGACATTAGACGTCTTAACTTCAGACAAAGGAATGGCTTCGACCCATTTGGAGAAGTAATCGGTTATTGCGAGAATAAACCGATGACCCTTGGATGACGGCGGATTGATCGGGCCGATAATGTCCATGCCCCAAGCTTCGAAGGGCCATGATGCTGTCGTCGGATGTAGAAATTTCGAAGGTTGATGAATAAAATCCGCATGGATTTGACAAGCTTTACACTTCTTTGCATATTCGATGGCGTCTGATACCATAGTGGGCCAATAATAACCCAGACGTCGAATACGGTCTTGAAGTTTTGGTCCAGGCTGATGTGCTCCACAAATTCTATCATGTGCTTCGCGAATAATTTGTTGAGCCTCATCACCGGCAACACATCGAAGAAGTAAACCATCATAAGCTCGACGATATAAGGTCTTTATTGTATGATTATAATAGAATCGGAGTGATCGTCGTCTGATAGATGCTGCCTCACTCGGATCATTCGGAAGAATATCATACAATACGAAATCTAAGAAAGGAAGTCTCCAATCTTTATCCGTATTTTGATTCTCGGCCGAATTACTGAAGATGAATTCCATGCTGGAATCAGATGAAGATGATAAAGATTTACGACTAAATCCAAATCCTCTTGTTGTATTGATGTCATGAGATGTTGATTCTTCAATGTCAATTGGAAGCCCTAGGGTCAGGTTATTTTCAAGATGAAATAATTCTCGATTGCGAACAATAATCATTTGTTGTCGTCTAATCGGGATAGCCAACACCGCTGCAAGATTAGCTAGAGCATCAGCTTCTGTGTTACATGCTCGCCTAACATGTTCAATGAAGAATTCTTCAAACGAAGAAGCCATAGTTATAGCTGATCTATGATAAGGAACCAGATCTTGATGGCGGGCTTCATAAGTACCCCTTATCTGATTGACAATGAGTTTAGAGTCTCTGTACGCCTCCAAATGTTGAATATTTAGATGTTTAGCGAGTTGAAGACCAATGAGTAATGTATTGTACTCAGCTACATTGTTTGAACACGGCTGATCGAGAGAATAAGCTTTTTGGATAGCAAGACCTTCTGGCGATACAAGAACGATTCCAACTCCAGCGATAATATCACCATTAGGACCTATCCTTGAAGCTCCATCAAAGAATAGACGCCAAGTAGGATCTTCTTCAGCAATTTGGTTTGAATCTAGGACTTCATCTGGAATTTCGTCATAGAGTTTTGAATCTTCTGGAATTGAATGAGCAGCCAGAAAATCAGCTAAAGCTTGTCCTTTGACTGACTTCTGAGGAATATAATGCATGTCATACTGAGCAAGTAGGATTCCCCAGTTAGCTAATCGAGAATTCAAAACACTGGGTTTCTTCATCATGATCCGTATAGGATTGATCCTGGAGATGACATGAATAGTCTGGCCAATGATATAATGTTGTGTCTTTTGAACAGCGAACATCAAGGCTAGACATTCTTTTTCGACCGGTGAATATCGAGGTTCAGCTCCGGTCATAGTACGACTGAGATAGTAGATGGCTTGTTCATGACCATTTTGATTCTTTTGAGCGAGTAATGCACCCAATGAATGACTCATTGCTCTAGTATATAGGAGAAATGGAATTCCTGAAATGGGAGGTACCAATACTGGAGGGCTCATCAGATATTGTTTTATATCATCGAATGCTTTCTGACATTCATCATTCCAGACAAAAGAAACACCTTTCTTCATAAGTTTTTTGAATGGTCTGCAGCGTCCTGATAAATTAGAGATGAATCTCCTGATATAAGCGATCCTTCCTTGAAATCCTCGTAGCTCTTTTAAGGTGCGTAGAGGACGCATCTCTTGGATGGCTTTGATCTTCTCGGGATCCACGTGTATACCTTTAGAGGTAATAACGAAGCCGAGAAATTTACCACTAGAGACGCCTAAGAAGGACTTAGTAGGGTTCATCTTTAATTGATGCTTACGCATTAGATCAAATATAGTCTTCAAATCTTGGATATGATCCTCCTTTTGTCGACTTTTAACTGCAATATCATCAACATAGCATTCGACTGTTTTCCGCAAATGTTCACGGAATATAGTGCTCATAGCTCGTTGATAAGTTGCTCCTGCATTCTTGAGACCGAATGGCATAACTGTATAACAGTATGTACCGATCGACGTTCTGAAAGAAGTGTGCTTCTCGTCGTCTGGAAACATTTTAATCTGATTGTACCCAGAATACCCGTCCATGAATGATATCCGTTCAAATCCACAGGTATTATCAATCATGACATCAGTGATTGGTAGAAGGAATTCGTCTTTAGGGCATGCCGCATTGAGATCGCGGAAGTCTATGCATACTCTGATCTTGCCAGTCTTTTTAAGGACAGGAACTATGTTAGCCACCCAATCGGGATGTTGTTCCTCTCTAATAAACCCAGAGGTTATGAGTTTATTGACTTCAGCTTCAATTGCATCCATAATGTCTGGACGAAATCGTCGCTATTGTTGTTTGACCGGTTTAGCATTCGGCAAGATATTGAGCTTGTGAGTTGCAATTTGTGGATCAAGTCCTGGCATATCTTCATAACTCCAAGCGAAGACGTCGATGTAGTCACGAATGAGTTTGATCATGTCTTGCTTATCAGTTTCTGAAAGACTTTCACTGATGAATATTGGTTTGGGAGATCCCTCTTCACCAACATCTATTTGAACAAGTTTGTCTTCAGTCGGAGGTTCTTTTTGCTCAAAACGGAACTCCCATTGATTATCTAATCTTTGGGCCCATTGTTCTGATTCAGGTGAGATTTCAAACTCTTCTTCGTATTCACCACTTTCTTCAGAATGGTCAATGGAAACCATATTGGAAGACAGAAGGTTGCAGTAGAAGTCATCGATACTTGTATCAGAATCCCAAGAAGTGGTACTGGAAGAATCAGATCTCTTATCTTCGTCAGATTCGGGATCTTCATGAACAATATTGATAAAAGGAGTAGGAGCAATGTAGCCTAATCCGTATTTAGTCCTTCCATATTTCAGAGAAAGAATACGAACATGCATTCTTCTTCCTTTTCCACTATTGAGGCCAGCCCTGAAGTCATAGCCCATATTTTTGATGATGTCTTTAGATTGCTGACTATAACGACGTAGTTGTAATCTTCCAGTATCATCATTTTTGTCATCATCTTCTAAATCAGAAGGACTTTGAGGCCCTTTGTAGAAGAATATTAGAATGTCTCCTGGCTTTCTGCTGGGAACTAGAAAGTATGAAGATTGTACAGGTTCTAGGGATACATCTGTAGGGATACATCTGTATGAACAGTCTGTACAACTCCAATGGTTATTGTGTTCAAGTCATCTAACAAATGTAAATAACTATGAACATAATTACACACATCAGCGTACTGCAAAGATGGAGACTTTTCATTAAATATAAAAGCAGCAATATTTACATTGGGAGAAGGCTGAGCCTTAGAGATCTTAGCCAATTCAATGACTAAAGGGGAAGAAGAAAAATGAGAAGAAGCTTTGTTTCGATTAAGATCGATAACAAATGGCTCAGAAGAGGTGAGCTCCCTTGAAGCTTGAGATGGAGGAGTAATCCGCCCTCCAACTGGAATTAGCAGAGTACCCTGTGAAGATAAAGAACTGTACCACGCCCACTGACAGGAATGATCATTGTGTCTTGAGCAGACGACTGAGGTAACGGAGAGATCCGTCCATTCACTGGAATGATGAAAGAACCTTCTCCAGAGGGTTTGGGAGATTGTTGCTGAGTAGTTCGACCTTTAACAGGGATTATTAAAGTCTCACTTTGTGCATTCTCTTTCTCCATAGCTTGTATGACCCTTGTATACTCTTCTTTGTACATTCGGGAATCATTGAAATAAGCTTTAACCCCATGGAAGGGATTTATATCAGTAACTTCTTTTTGTACTCTTCCATTGCTATCAATGTACTTAAAACACTGATGAAGAGTAAAAGGCACCACATTATTTTCATGAAGAAAGGGCCTCCCAAGAAGAAGATTATAGGATCCCACGATCTCAATCACATAGAAAGTGACTTTAGATCTGAAATTGCCTATCTGAAGCTTCAGATGAATCTTTCCCAAGGCTCGTTTCGGCTTTGATTGAATCCCAAGATAGTAGTAACCGTCTTAGAGAGCTTGTAAAGAGGGATTTTTAGTTCATCCAACAGACTCTTTGGCATTATGCTTATAGCAGACCCTGGGTCAATGAGGATACGATCTATCTTCATCGTATCGATATAACCAGTGTAGTAGAGAGGCCGATCATGTCAATTATCCTCCAATAGTATGTCATCTTGTGTAAAGGTGATATTTGGGATAATCTCCAATACACTGTTGCAATGTAAGCAAGTGGCAGGTTCTGCATCTGGCTTCTTCAATTGTGCAAGACAAGAGTCAGCCTGTAGAAGTGCTTCACTTAACGTCTCCCGAGTCTCTTTGGAAAGACGTAGAAGTTCGAAGAGGGACATTCTAGCTGGAGTATTAGCAAGTTGAGCTAGAATGTCGAAGTTATAAGGCTTCTGAAGTCCAAGAGGAGGGGACTTCTTGATTGGCTTATCAAACCGAGCCTGTTGTTTGCCTTTCTCAAGAGCTGTAGGCTTGGAAGGAGCAGGTTCGACTGGTGTAGTTGAAGGAACAGGTGCAATGGATAATTCTTCTTCAGGAGGAACATTAGGAGCATCTTTATCAGCTGGAGGGATATCAAGAGTATCCTCAGGATTCTTGGAATAATCCTTTAGATAAGGTTTCCCCGTTCGAGTAGCACCAGCAAGTGCTTCTTCTTTCTCTTTTGACTCTGTGTCAAAGATAGATCCAAGAGACGTCATATGACATGACTTAATCTTTCCAGCCTTCTTGGACTTTCGAGAAGTAGTCTTTTGAGGAGATTCAAAATCTGCCACTAGATCAGGATGAATCCACATGATTTCTCCTGTTTCCAAAGTGATTAGCACTAATCCTTCAGATTACGGAGGAGGAATATTCACTATCTCAAGAGTTGCCTTGGGAATAGGAACGATCCCACTTTCAAGGAGTTGAGGAAGGAAATCTCCGAATTACATAGAGACGACGTTGGAGGTGACGGTCTTCTCTTTTGGAGTAAGGGAGATAGCTCCAGATTTAATCATTTCTTGGATCTTTTCTTTCAGTACATAACATGTACGAATTGTGTGACCCAACATTCTGTGATATGGGCAGTATTTGGGATGATCTGTCTTACCAGCTTCATCAGGTTTCTTGATCTCAGGTAATTGTATCTTATTACCTTTCAACAGACATTCAAAGATACCAAGGACATCATCATCATCGAAAGAATATTCTTCTTTAGGGCGAGGTGTTCTTGGTTGTTGAGTTGTAGAGGTAGGAGAAGTTTGAACAGTTGATGCATTTTTGTTCTGAAGATTAACTTCAAGAGTTTTTTTTTCCTTTGCGAGCATTGTTTTTATTGTTAGTACCTTAACCTATTTCTTTGGGAGTCATCTGCACTCCTAAACCTTTGAAGGTTTCAGCACTAATTTCTGCGGCCTTGGCACTAACTATGAAAGAATGCCAGTCTTGGAATTGGGTGGATCCTGTCCACATGCTGATGATTGGCAACAAGTTTGATTTGCACGTGTCGATGGTGACAGCATCAGGAGTTCCAAGAGGCATCTTCAGAGCTTCTCTTCGATACCGTTCAATGTACTCTTCTGTAGTTTCATTATTTTTCTGCTTGATTCTAATAAGAGCAGACATAGTTATGTCATTGAGCCCTTCATAGAACCGTTCAAGAAATATCTGTTTGAAACCGGCAAATGAGGTAATGCTCCCATCTGGGAGACTTCTATACCATTCATAAGCCGTTCCCTTGAGACATCCAACAAACACCCGAGTAAGGAGGGCGTCGCTTGGTTGCAATTGATCAGTCATCACTTCAAAGTGATTAATAAACTGACTTGGAGAAGTGGTTCCATCATAGAATAAGATAGTAGGAGGCTTGTATTTAGGAGGATACGATACTTGCTTCCATTCTATCGGATAAGGTTGCTTGATGCCTAACCTTTGTAAACCATTTTTCTGTTTGAATGCCTCGAATTGAGTTTTGAGATTCCTCAATTCTTCATTAACAACTCCGAAAGATTGTGGAGTTATAACTTGTAGAGAATAGTTGGGAGGAGGAACAGCATTATAAGCACTACCCCCAGCTCCAGAGAGACTAGGGTTTGGTTGAGCTGGTCCAGGAGTATTGGATTGTACTGCTGGAGGAACTTGTACTGGACTTATATCAGTGTCAGTTGGTATGACATCTAGTACAGTCTGTCGATTTTGCATCTGAGCTGTCATGAGTTCATACATCGACTTCATAGTATCAGCCATAGACTTCATTTGCTGTTCCAAAGAAGCAATCCTTTGATCTTGAGGAGTCACCGAAGAGGAAGGTTCATTGTTCAATTCAGTATTCCCATCCACCATATATGTAGTGACTGTACGAGGGATTATTGATGAATTAGTGGATGTTGTAAGCTCTGAATCACTGTTTCGTGCATCAAAGTCATTTATAGGAGAACTACCCCCAGTAGGAAGAGGTGGGAAGTTAGATTCTCCCAGGAATTCAGAATCATCTTCAGAGATCAAATTTCTTTGACTAGAAGCTAAGACACTTGCTCTGGTGTTTCTATATACTCCATCTGGACTATCAACTCTACCCCCAGCATCCCGAGAGGTCATGTTGACAGAAGCAAACAAAGGCTCATCTTCATCAGGCATAGGTTCACACTGAATCCGATTGAAGACAGATTGTCGTTTTGTTTGACATGTGCATTGCATTGTGACTCTTGGCTGGAAGTCACATTCATGATCAACATGGTCATGAACCATTGATTGACATCTGCATTGAATTATGACTCTTGGATAGAAGTCACATTCAGCATGGTCCTTTGACACAGAATCACTTCTTCTCTTCTGTTGAAGATATTCTCGTAAATCTGTTTGTGAAGATTGAGGAGTATATTTTCTATTCTTGGGTCTTGATGGCTCTTGATTATATAGAGAATGATTAATATGAGCCACATAGTTTCTTGCATACTCTGCATCTGGATCTCTTATCCTTGTTTCCAACTGGTATGGTTTCTTAACACCAGAAGTGTTAAGTTTTGTTCTTAGATCAGTTGGAGGTAACACATTGGTTTTGGAAACATGGAGTTTTTCTTCCATTGATCTGGATATTTGCAGAGAAGGAAGAGTTGAACCATCCCTTTGATTAGGAGTTGGTAACAGACCCTCTTTTATGGACAGATTCTGTGCCCAATTCGAAGAAGTCATAGAAGAAGACATTAAAAAATGTTTCTTCTTAGACTCATTCAAGTTTTGAGACATAGAATGTCCAGAAGGAAGAGTAGTCAAAAGACCATCTTCTTTTCTTTGACTAACAAAATTGTCAGTCAAAGCTGTTCCTGAAGTAAAAACTACAGGAACAGAAGAAACAACTAAAGAGTTATTCCTTTTCGAAGGGACTTTGTGTGGAAGACCACCCCCAGTTCTAGTGGAACTTGGCAAAGAAGAAGAGATAGCTAAAGAGCTATTCTTCTTAGATGAAATACACGCTGAAACAGGCTTGGTTATAGAACCAATACTGTTAGCGTGACTTTTGACTTTTAAAGTACACGCTGGAACAGACTTGGCTAAGGAGCCAGCACTGTTAGCGTGATTGTTGATTTTAGAATTACACACTGGAACAGACTTGGCTAAGGAACCAGTGCTGTCAGCGTGACTTTTGGGTTTGAAATTGTACGCTGGAACAGATTTGGCTAGGGAGCCAGTACTGTTAGCGTGACTTTTAATTTTGGAAACACACACTGGAACAGATTTGGCTAAAGAGCCAGTACTGTCAGCGTGATTTTTGGATATGAGATTGCACACTGGAACAGATTTGGCTAAAGAGCCAGTACTGTCAGCGTGACCTTTGATTGCTGTCATCTTCGAGCGCACAAGAGTGTGCATGCTTGCAGTAGAGTTCTTGCCAGTGTTAGGAGTAGACACTATGGCAGAGACTTCACCATTGGCTGCCAACTGATTCTTAGGGACATAGACAGAGTGTCCCTTCGACTTGGCAGTGATGATGGAGGCTGTAGTGGGCTTACTACTCTTAGCCCGCTGCATTTCTTCATAGACGAGTTGATCGAATTGGATCGTCATCACCTTCTTCGTCGAGCCGATTGACGAAGTGTCGTATTGAGTTGTTGCCATCTCAGAAGAGGAGATGGTTTATCCCCAGCAGAGTCGCCAATTTGTTTTCCATAAATAAATTCTTTTATTTATTGTGTATCTGGGAAAATTACAACTATAGGAATCTGATCTAGAAGACGATCACTTTATTCCTTGGACTATGCAAAGAAGAAAAGCTCTCAAAATTTTGACAGTAGATAACTATGTATCTGTACAATGAATGAGAAAAAGAACTCTATTTATAGAGTCAAAAATAATAACTGAAAAGATAACTGTCTTCACAGCCTGTGCTTAGTTGAAAATCACGCAGGATTTAACATACGCAAGACTGTGAGCAGTTACTGGATGTGGCCTGTAACTGTTGGACACATGGCGATCATGCATGAGTCGTGTGCAAGTTACAGGACACGCAGGCGAGAGATCAGTGGCATGGCTGCCACGTACTCCAATTTGATGAAATCCACGTAGACTTGTTGAAGACAAAATCCACGCAGACTCGGGGTAGAAAGCTTCAAAATCCACGCAAACTTGGGGCAGAAAGCTTCAGGATTCATGCAGATTTGGTAAAAAAAACTTCAGAATCCACGCAGACTTGAGGAAGAGCTCAAAATACACGCAGACTTGAGATAGGACTGCCAGCTGTCTTGATTCAGCGTGCCTCGACTGACACAAAATCTCTGACAGTGATTGTTTTTGTCAGTCGCATTAAATGACAAGAAGCTCTTTTGGTACGCCAACTTGACGAAGGGTGAGTCTTGCTGAAGAAGATTTCGAAAATCACGCAATAGACGGCTGTGATCTCTCGAATTCTGTGCATACGTGGCATACGAAGAGACAGTCTTCGACTGTTGTGCTGTCAGTCATAATTAGTCATTGACAAATGATGAGTTGTCTCCTCAGCGTAATTTGTAAATATTGTCCTGATCAACTGAGCGTGACTTTTGACTCTGTCCTGATCAACTCAGCGTGACTGTCATTTTTAAAGGCCTACACCCAGCAGGCCCCGAAACCGGCAATTCCAGCACTACCAGCACCTGGGCCAGTAGCAGGATCACCTAGCCTACCATTACTTCCCCAGCCAGTACAGTACGACAGGACTAGAGCTCGGGACCTCAGTCAGAACTATGGACAGGCCTTCTCGCTCGCAGTGGAGAATGTGGGAGTAGATGGAGAAGTCATAGCAGGTACGGTTTTAATTGCAATATTTCCTATTATCATGGCTTGACATAAGATCCATACCCCATTAGTTTAGTCTAGGCCATAGAAATCAGACTGTAGAATGATTGGATAAACACGAACACCGGACACAGCTTAGATTCTTGAACAAATTGTGTTTTCCTTCCAAATCACCAATCCCGCGTACATACTTTGACCACTTTGACTAACACCGTAATTATAGCCTAGTTTTTGCAAGCTTATTCTTCATCGAGCTTGATCATGACATGATTTATTGGGTGCGCACCCACTGATATATTGTCTAATCAGAACCGGTGCATGATGGTCTGATCAACCTAGTGCATTTTGGTTCGCCTTCACATATTATTCTACGTGGATGAAGACATAGTCAAACTCGTCCCCGGAGTCTCATCCGCGACCGCCTTGACAATTCCCCTTTGAATTATTTCATAGCCTATGGACCTCGTACTCGTGCTCAATAGCATCGTCTATGAATTATTTATGGACCTGGTCTTTTACTTATTTTTTGAAAGATGATACACGGTGAATGAACCCAAGGTACCACTTTAAATCGTGCGGTTGTATCCCCACCTTAAACTACTCTATTTATCCCTCAACCCCCCTAACCTAGTTTAATTTCGAGGACGAAATTTTCTTTAAGTTGGGTAAGATGTAAACTCCCATAATTTATATTTGATTTTTATAATTTAATTAATTTTTGTTATGCCTTTCATTATTTAGGGATTTATTCGCTACTAGTTTATTAGTATAATTAATGTATGTGTGTATATATATATTATAATATGTGTGCATGATCGTATTTCTATTAAATAAGGAGTATAATAAAATCTAGGATTTTAGGAATTTATTTGTAAATTTTTGAGAATTTATTGCTAGCTTAAGACATAAATATATATATATATATATATATATATATATATATATATATATATATATATATATATATATATATATATATATATAGTAATTGTTTTAAGTAAAAAAAAAAATTCTTTTGGCGGGCTCGGCCACGCCCAGGAAGGGGGGCGGGCCAGCCTTAGTTCAGCGCATGCCAATTGTAAAAAAAAAAAATAATAAAGGAGAGGGGACCAACCCACGTGGGGCCGGTCCACCTCAACCCGAAAGCTAATAGGTTAGCATCAGCTGCTGCCATACTTGCAAACCGAGCCCCCACATTTACTCCAAATCCTAATAAGAATAGAAGCCAGCGGCAGCAGTATATATACTGCTCCGCCAAAACTGAAACCCTAACCCACACCAATTCGATTGCCACATTCGCCTGAACCCCTCGTCTTCACGCGCGCGCCCTGACTCGTCGCCGTCGCCGGACAACCATCGCGCCACCGCGAAGCACCCCAACCCGACAGACGAGCGAGAAGACTTCCCTGTTTTCGTACTTTCAGGTACAGATTTTAGAGTTGTATATCTTTTCTGTTTTGCAATAATTTCTCGATCCGCCGCCTCCTAGGTAACGACCACATAACCATCTGCAAACCCCTCCAGGTAGAACCTGGGAAAACCCAATGAGTGAATCGAGAAATTGATTCAAATTCTTGAGAAAAACTCGAGGAAAAACAGAATAGAAGGCAGTCCCAAACCCATAATTGGAAGCCCAATTTTTGGCGATTCTTTGACAATTTTGTAAAACTAATTAAACACATGTGAAGACAACATAACCACAATTAAAATGCAACTTGTAGATCAATATTTAGATTTCTGTGCAAGAAGTAAATCCATGTTAAACTTGAGTGAAAAACTATTTTCGAAATAGTAAATTTTAGAAAATTTTCCTCGATACGACGTGCGCCCCGACAAACCGGGTGACGTGGTCGCGCGCTATACGCATCGAAAGGTGCATATGGATGTTGCGGACGTGTGGGAACTGACGGAACTCAGTTTCGTTGTGTGTGCGCGACGAAATCAACGCGTATCCGTCGAGATACCCCGTATCGGTGTTTTGCAAACTGGCCCATAACTTCGTGTACAGTCGTCGATTTGAGACGAAACTTGCGCCAAAAGGTCCGAATTGAAATTTTGGTCCTGTGTGCCAAGTTTGGTTCGATTCTGAGAAGGTCGAATCGAAACCCATTTTTGGCGGGCCTGCGACCCACTCAAATGGGCGAATTTGTACACGGCTCATCGGAATCCAAAACTGGACATACGTTGAGTTCCTCTCCTCAAACTGAAACCGTAGACATGTAGTTTGACGACTTTAGAGACCATAGACTTTGGCACGTATTTCGGTGCAAAGCGGGTCAACGGCGGACATCGTTTTGACCCAAAATTATGATTTTGCCCCTGTTCTAGAATTTGACTTTTGGACAGGCATTTCCTAGGTATATCTGTGAAACCCATAATTTCTAGTTTGCAATTTTTATTGTATATAAATTTTTGTTAAGTTATCAATTAATTGATAATGTTATTTCTAATCAATTTAGTGTAAAATTATTCTGTTAAAATAATTTAACTGGGATTTTTGTATGGCAACCCAGACCGAACCCAATTTTTTTGGACTTAAAACATTTTAAAATAAAATATTAGAATTATGAAATATTAAATATATTTTTTCAAACATTATATTTATTGATATTAGGCCAAAAATTCTTTTATAATTAAATAAAATTTTAGGCCATATTTAAACTTTAGATTTTGGCCCAAACTTACTTATAAAACCATTTGATTTTCTAGGAATAATAAGAGCCCAATAGTTGAGCCCACAATCTTGGTCCATTCCTTATTGGGTCTAATACCCAACAATCTCATACCCGTTAAGTTGTCATTAAGTTGTGAATGAATGAGCCATTCACTCATTTGGTTGTTCTGATGGAAGAAAACTTAAACTTTCTTTACTTTCTCAAACTTTTCATTTCTCAACCGACCAACGTAGCCGACCCCCATCTTCCGAACGGCCAAACCGCCGCCGGCGCCATCATGGTGGCCGTTGGCCTTCCCAACTCCGGTAACCCCTCTCTTTCACTCTCTATAAAAGCCCTCTACATCTTTCTCCATCTCCACACCATTTCTTTCCTAAATTTTCTGTGAAAAACCCCATTTCCGGCGAGTTTCCCGGCGACCCCAAGTTTCCAGACCCGATCCGAGCTCCCCTCGGTCAGATCGGGCCGCCCCCTTCCCGGCGCCGCTTTCAGTGGCCGACGCCCCGATCCCGCTGACCCGCGCGGCCCTTCCCCGCGTCCTCGTTCACGTCGGCGATCCCGCGTCCACGCCCCGCCGCCGTCCCCTGGCCGGCGCCCGACCCCGGCGACTTGCTGCCCCGTTGGCGTTTCCCGGTGCCGCTGTCTGTTTTCGGTTCTGACCCGTTTCTATTTCGAGCTCCAATTTCGGTTTCGGTACACTCTGACTCTATATTCTTTAATTGTCGATGATGAATTCTCTGGTCCGAATCCTGCGGGATCTCGGTTTTTCGACAACGTAAATTCTACGTTGCAATTTCTGTTTTTTTCGGAATTTTCGGAGAATCGGGTGTCTGAGAACCTTTTCGAAAGGAACTCTGGAGAATGATTATTTCTCTGGGTTTTCCTATTCGTAGGCTAATTCTCGGAGTTTCCGAAGGAAATTTGGAAATTACCCGTATTCGGATTTTCGGGAAAGATCTGCTGTTTTTCCATAGTTTGATATTTGGTGGGGTTTATGTTCTGTTGGTTGACGGTTCTCTTTAGCTATGTTGTGTGTTCTGTTGGAATTTTGGAAAGTTGGTTTTTGATAATTGAGTTCGGATTTTTCATAATTAGTTGGCTTGGGAATATATATATATTATGGTGGGTTTCGGGAGTTATTTCTGCAGGTTTACGGAGCATTTCCCAGTTTTTGGGTTATCCCGAAAACAGAGGGAATGCTGCCGAAATTTTCGGGAATTTATTAAATGATTTTCGAAATGATTTTTCGAGTTAAATATTATTTTTATAATATTTTGGGCGACGACCTTAAACGGTCACTGGGCCCCAGTGAAATGCAAACGCACCGGTTCGACCGGACGTTGAGGCAGAGTAGCTGATATGACGACTGGACCAGAGTCTGAGACACCTATTATTTTAAATTTAAATTAGAAATTACTAGTTAATTGTAGGTAATTTTCAAGACTAACCTATCTTTTCTTATTTCAATTTGCAATAAAATTTGTAAGGGCATAAGCCCAATTCCAGTAAATGTGGTTTTGTAATAAGTAGGAATTAGCATTTTATTTTATTTTCTGGGAATGTGTGATAGCGTAGGAACAATCAAAATATTGTTATGAATTATTAATTAATGATTCACAATTTCTCATTTTAAGAAAATAAATATATTTTATATATATTAAAAATATCAAAGTTTTTCAAATAAATAAATATCATGTTTTATACGTAATTTGATAATTACAAGTTTTCCCGAAAAACCAATGTAAATTGATTTCCTTAATTTCAACGCACTAGTAAACGTTGTGATGTTGTGTTAGCTAATTAACAACTAAAACTGATTAGGAAAAACAATTAGAGATTGTAACTAGATAACTCTGGTGATTGTTTCTGAAACCAGTTCTCCGGAAAATTGTAGGATTTCCAAGGAGTGCGTAAACTACGAATACCGAAGTGCAAGACCTTGACAATTGGAATTTAAGGCAAGTACATTTTATGTAAATTTTACAATCATTTTACAATTGTTTCATTGCAATTTTAAACCACCATTATACACGAACTCCTTCGGGAGCATTGATTGTACTGTTGGGGACTGGGGGAGTAGAATAGTGGATATGACCAATTCCAAACTTAGGATAATGACTGTGTTAGCTTTCCCCTCTTCACACGGGGACAAGCCATATCGTATCGCTAGGATACCATTGTAACCCAAACCGGTCATATTCACTATCTATTCACATCACTGTACTGAATTATTTCAAAACTGTTCATCTTTAAATTATTTAAAAGTGCATGTCATAAATTGTATTTTAATTGTTAAAAGTTTGCATGAATTGTACTTTGCTCCCTCCTGACTGGAGATAACATTTTAGGTATTACTGAGGATCTGGAGATGATGATCAGTAGCTACTACGATCCCGATTTGTACCCGGCGGTACTTCCACCAGATGAGGATGATGTGGCATCAACCTAGATGCTGCTTAGCCTTTGAGAACCTTAGTTGCAATGTTTTTAAATTCCAGTTTTATGAACTTTGTATTGAAAGACAAGTTTTTATTATCGTAAATTAAATGTTGTGGCAACTTTTAAATTCAAGCTTGTTGTTGAAATGACCTGCAATATGGATTACAGCTTACTGCCGCCGTCTCATCAACGGCGCAGGCTGGGCATGATCCGATTCGACCCAAGTATTTGGGGACCGGGTCGTGACATGTTTTTAGTGGTGGCCCATGCAGGTCTCTGTCAACAACTTAGGAAAACTTAGAAATAATTAGGAACACTAGAACATCATATTGCCACAACTTAGGACCGATATATCTTATTAAATATTTTTGCTTGATTATAGACGGGTAGGATACCTTGCTTATGTTTATGTCCTAAACCTTTCCAGACCATGGCCATTAATGAGAATGACAATGTTGGAGATGAGTTGTCACCTCAACATACCACACCACCACCTTCCCTGTTCAGTCCAGATCCTACTCTGCGACTTTCTGATCGCCATCATAATGCTGGAGACGCTCAAGTTCATCAGACGATGGATCCTTCAGGCTCGAGGACTGGACTGCGGACGGAGATGCTTGTCCCACCTGCCCCGCCGCTTCCAGTGAACCCCTCTGAACTCATAAGTTTGCTGCGGGAAGTGCTAGCAACTCAGAGGGCTGAAGCTGAATCTCATCGCGAGCAGAACGCGATTATGAAGGAAGGAATGGAGAACTCCCACAATGTAGCTATGGCTGCACTTGGAAGGAGAGAAGTGAACCCAGAAGAGCCTAGACCAGCTAAGGTAAGTGCCATTCTAGAGGATAATTTTAGTAATTTTTTTTGAGACCATTAATAGTGATTAGAGATCATATTATGGTAAGGTGGGGGATATTGAGAGCTTCAAGAAGCAGAACCCTCGACCTTTCAAGGGAACCGAGGGAATTGTCTATGCTGACGAATGGCTCGACAGTATGGAACGTCTCCTGAGCGTCGCTCGACTTCCGGAAGACCTTAAGGCAGAAGCTGTAGGACTCCAACTGCAAGAAGTGGCTAGTACCTGGTATCGGAATGAACCCCGACTCCAGGATAAACAGGTTGACTGGGACACTTTCAAGAAGTTGTTCCAGAGGAAATTCTTCCCAACTTCTGAAATGCGGGAGATGGAGCGACAATTCCAGAACCTGAAGCAAGGCAATATGACTGTGGGAGAGTATGCGGCAGAATTCGGCCAGCTCAGCCGATTTGCCAAGAACATGGTGGCTGATCCTGCTGATCGTGCTGAACGATTCAAGTATGGACTTAGAGAGGAGATTCGCACTCATGTGATCTCTGGTGGAGCTAAGACTTATGAGAAGATTCTGGAGAGAGCCCAAGACATAGAGAAGAGCCAACCTGCCCGCTCGAAGAGAGATTATCCTGGAACTAGCAACTTCCAGGGTAATCAGAAGAAGCCCAACAACAACAACAACAACAGCAGCAACAATAACAATAACCGTCCTCAGCACCAGCAAGCGAGGAACAATGAAAGAGCACCCCAGAGGCAGATTCCTATCTGTGACTTTTGCAAGAGGCCGGGACATCTGGCAAACATCTGCAGGAAGAGACTAGGACAATGTCTGATCTGTGGGTCTTCCACCCATCAAGTGAGGGATTGTCCCTTGTCAAACAACAAGGCTGGAGGAAATCAGCAGAAAGGACCTCTGCCCACTCAGCAGCAACAATTTGGGCAGCATCAACAGAAGACGGGGCGAGCTTTTGCCCTAACTGCAGAGGAACCAGAGCCGGAGCAGGAGCCTAATGCGGATGTCATATCAGGTTACATCTATGTACATTCTCATCCTGCATTAGCTTTATTCGACTCTGGTGCAACACACAGTTTCATAGCAACCAAATTTATCTCTGCACATCACATAGTTACGGGTTTTAGCAAGAGAATATGTAGGGTTATGACTGGAGGTGGACCCCTACCTATAACGGAGACTTGTAATTGCCCCATTACAATTTCTGACCACAAGTTTGTAGCACCTTTATTGGTGATGCCCTTGCCCAACTATGACATAGTCCTTGGAATGGACTGGTTGAGCAAGCAGCATGCGCTGATAGATTGTCACAGAGGATGTGTAATCTTCAGCCCACCTGGAGGGCCAGAGTTTGAAGTCTCTAGAGCTCCGGAGGTTATGGAGAGTATTGTCTATTCTATTTTTGAAGAACCTGAACCACCTCACCCTATCATAGCGGAATACATGGATGTTTTCCCTGATAGTCTGCCTGGGCTACCCCCAGATCGGGACATAGAATTCACTATTGATTTAGTCCCTGGCTCTCCCCCGATCTCTAAGGGATGTTATAGAGTCAACCCGAAAGAGGCCAAAGAGATGAAGGAGCAGATCAACGAACTGAAGGCCCTTGGATTCATTCGAGACGGAGCTTCACCCTGGGGAGCACCTGTTTTGTTTGTGCCCAAGAAGGACGGAACAGTGAGGATGTGCATCGACTACCGGGCGCTGAACAATGTCACAATCAAGAACAAGTACCCTCTGCCCCGGATCGATGACTTATTTGACCAGTTGAGTGGAGCCAAGGTGTTTTCCAAGATTGATCTCAGGTCTGGCTATCATCAGATCAAGGTCAGGAAGGAAGACATTCCCAAGACGGCATTCAATACCAAGTATGGGCAGTTTGAATTCTTGGTCATGCCGTTTGGTCTGACGAATGCTCCTGCTGTGTTCATGAACCTTATGAATAAGGTTTTCCATGAATACTTAGACCAGTTTGTCGTCGTCTTCATTGATGACATACTGATCTATTCGAAGACGAAGGAGGAGCACGAAGAGCACCTCAGGAAAGTTCTGGAAACTTTGAGGAAGGAGAAGCTGTATGGTAAGCTTTCCAAGTGTGAATTCTTTCTAGACAAGGTGGATTTTCTTGGCCATGTTGTCACAGGAGAAGGAATTTCTGTGGACCCGAAGAAGATAGCTGCTGTGGAGAAGTGGCCTACCCCAAGCTCAGTTGCTGACATCAGAAGTTTCTTGGGCTTGGCGGGCTACTACCGGAAGTTTGTGAAGGACTTTGCTAGAATTGCTGAACCTATGACAAAGCTGACTCGGAAGAATGAGGAATTCATCTGGACGGAGGACTGCCAAGCAGCGTTCGAGGAGTTGAAGAAGAGGCTTACCACTGCACCAATCCTTGCGCTACCCGCAGGATCCGGTGGTTTCACAATCTACAGTGACGCCTCAGGCAAAGGACTGGGTTGCGTTCTTCAACAACATGGGAAAGTGATTGCTTATGCATCTAGGCAATTACGGACTCATGAGAAGAACTATCCCACCCATGATCTGGAGCTTGCTGCAGTGATCTTTGCGTTGAAGCTTTGGAAACATTATCTCTATGGAGAGAGAGTGGAGATATACACAGACCACAAAAGTCTGAAGTATGTTTTCACTCAGAAGGAGTTAAACATGAGGCAAAGGCGATGGCTGGAGTTAATGAAGGATTTTGACATCGACTTGCAATACCACCCGGGTAAGGCTAATGTGGTCGCTGATGCACTTAGTCGATACCCAGTGGCGATGTTCTTAACCAAGGAGAGGCACCTGCTGGAGGACATCGAGAAGCTTGGACTGGAGATTGTACTGCCTGGACAGAAGGAACTGAATGCTGATTCGGTGATGATGAAGTTGCAAGTGAGCTCGTACCTGATGGACAAAGTCAAGGAGACGCAGTTTCAAGACGAGGCACTTTGCAAGCTGAGAGATCAAGTGTTAGCAGGAACACTGGAAGGTTTCTCAATCGCCAGCGATGGAGCTCTGAAAAATGGTACAAGGCTTTGTGTACCGACTGGCGAATTAAGGAATGAGTTGATGAAGGAAGCGCATCAGTCTCAATATTCCATACATCCTGGAGCCAATAAGATGTATCGGGATATGCGCACTATTGTCTGGTGGAGTAGAATGAAGAAAGATGTCACCAGGTATGTTGCTAGATGCTTGATTTGTCAACAAGTAAAGGCTAGTAGACAGAGACCTGCAGGACTTCTACAACCGCTAGACATCCCAGAATGGAAGTGGGAGCACATCACGATGGATTTCGTGTCAGGACTGCCTCGTTCCCAAGGAGGGAAGGATGCCATCTGGGTAATTGTGGACCGACTAACCAAGTCAGCTCACTTTATCCCTTTCAAAGTTGGTTTATCCACTGAGAAGTTGGCAGCATTGTACATGCGGCATATCTACCGGATTCATGGAGTACCGGTAAGCATTGTATCTGACCGAGACACTCGTTTTACCTCACATTTTTGGAAAAGTTTGCATGACAGCTTGGGGACACAGTTGAAGTTTAGCACAGCTTATCATCCCCAGACAGATGGACAATCTGAGAGGACAATTCAGACACTTGAAGATATGCTGCGATCTTGTGTCTTAGAATTTGGAGGATCGTGGGAAGACCATCTGCACTTGGTAGAGTTTTCTTATAATAACAGCTACCAAGCCAGTATTGGTATGACCCCGTTTGAAGCTCTTTATGGACGTCGTTGCCGTACACCTTTGGCATGGGACGACGTTGGTGAAAGAGTACTGCTGGGTCCTGAAATGGTGACTGACGCAGCAGAGAAGGTGAAGTTTATCAGAGACAGGCTCAGGATTGCTCAAGACAGACAGAAACACTGGGCAGACAGCAGTCGACGACCACTGACATTTGAAGAAGGAGATAAGGTCTTTGTGAAGATTTCTCCTACCAGAGGTACTATCAGATTTGGCAGAGCCGGGAAGCTGAGTCCCAGGTACATTGGTCCGTTCGAAGTTCTGAGCCGGATTGGAGAAGTGGCGTATAGGTTAGCTCTACCAGCTAATCTAGAAGGCGTGCACAACGTCTTTCACGTTTCGCAGCTCAGGGAGTATGTACCTGATGAGAACCACGTTCTGGACCATTCAGAGTTGGAGATTGGACCGAGTCTCACCATACCAGAAAAGCCAGTGGCGATCTTGGATCAAGGCGAGAAGAAGACCAGAACCTCGGTGACTCCCATAGTTCGAGTGATGTGGAGGCATGATTCCCCAGGCGAATCTACCTGGGAGCGTGAAGATGAGATGCGGGAGAAGTACCCGTATTTGTTCGAGACTTGAGGTATTTTCTCAACCTAACTCTTTAAATTTCGAGGACGAAATTTTCTAAGGAGGGAAGGTTGTGAAACCCATAATTTCTAGTTTGCAATTTTTATTGTATATAAATTTTTGTTAAGTTATCAATTAATTGATAATGTTATTTCTAATCAATTTAGTGTAAAATTATTCTGTTAAAATAATTTAACTGGGATTTTTGTATGGCAACCCAGACCGAACCCAATTTTTTTGGACTTAAAACATTTTAAAATAAAATATTAGAATTATGAAATATTAAATATATTTTTTCAAACATTATATTTATTGATATTAGGCCAAAAATTCTTTTATAATTAAATAAAATTTTAGGCCATATTTAAACTTTAGATTTTGGCCCAAACTTACTTATAAAACCATTTGATTTTCTAGGAATAATAAGAGCCCAATAGTTGAGCCCACAATCTTGGTCCATTCCTTATTGGGTCTAATACCCAACAATCTCATACCCGTTAAGTTGTCATTAAGTTGTGAATGAATGAGCCATTCACTCATTTGGTTGTTCTGATGGAAGAAAACTTAAACTTTCTTTACTTTCTCAAACTTTTCATTTCTCAACCGACCAACGTAGCCGACCCCCATCTTCCGAACGGCCAAACCGCCGCCGGCGCCATCATGGTGGCCGTTGGCCTTCCCAACTCCGGTAACCCCTCTCTTTCACTCTCTATAAAAGCCCTCTACATCTTTCTCCATCTCCACACCATTTCTTTCCTAAATTTTCTGTGAAAAACCCCATTTCCGGCGAGTTTCCCGGCGACCCCAAGTTTCCAGACCCGATCCGAGCTCCCCTCGGTCAGATCGGGCCGCCCCCTTCCCGGCGCCGCTTTCAGTGGCCGACGCCCCGATCCCGCTGACCCGCGCGGCCCTTCCCCGCGTCCTCGTTCACGTCGGCGATCCCGCGTCCACGCCCCGCCGCCGTCCCCTGGCCGGCGCCCGACCCCGGCGACTTGCTGCCCCGTTGGCGTTTCCCGGTGCCGCTGTCTGTTTTCGGTTCTGACCCGTTTCTATTTCGAGCTCCAATTTCGGTTTCGGTACACTCTGACTCTATATTCTTTAATTGTCGATGATGAATTCTCTGGTCCGAATCCTGCGGGATCTCGGTTTTTCGACAACGTAAATTCTACGTTGCAATTTCTGTTTTTTCGGAATTTTCGGAGAATCGGGTGTCTGAGAACCTTTTCGAAAGGAACTCTGGAGAATGATTATTTCTCTGGGTTTTCCTATTCGTAGGCTAATTCTCGGAGTTTCCGAAGGAAATTTGGAAATTACCCGTATTCGGATTTTCGGGAAAGATCTGCTGTTTTTCCATAGTTTGATATTTGGTGGGGTTTATGTTCTGTTGGTTGACGGTTCTCTTTAGCTATGTTGTGTGTTCTGTTGGAATTTTGGAAAGTTGGTTTTTGATAATTGAGTTCGGATTTTTCATAATTAGTTGGCTTGGGAATATATATATATTATGGTGGGTTTCGGGAGTTATTTCTGCAGGTTTACGGAGCATTTCCCAGTTTTTGGGTTATCCCGAAAACAGAGGGAATGCTGCCGAAATTTTCGGGAATTTATTAAATGATTTTCGAAATGATTTTTCGAGTTAAATATTATTTTTATAATATTTTGGGCGACGACCTTAAACGGTCACTGGGCCCCAGTGAAATGCAAACGCACCGGTTCGACCGGACGTTGAGGCAGAGTAGCTGATATGACGACTGGACCAGAGTCTGAGACACCTATTATTTTAAATTTAAATTAGAAATTACTAGTTAATTGTAGGTAATTTTCAAGACTAACCTATCTTTTCTTATTTCAATTTGCAATAAAATTTGTAAGGGCATAAGCCCAATTCCAGTAAATGTGGTTTTGTAATAAGTAGGAATTAGCATTTTATTTTATTTTCTGGGAATGTGTGATAGCGTAGGAACAATCAAAATATTGTTATGAATTATTAATTAATGATTCACAATTTCTCATTTTAAGAAAATAAATATATTTTATATATATTAAAAATATCAAAGTTTTTCAAATAAATAAATATCATGTTTTATACGTAATTTGATAATTACAAGTTTTCCCGAAAAACCAATGTAAATTGATTTCCTTAATTTCAACGCACTAGTAAACGTTGTGATGTTGTGTTAGCTAATTAACAACTAAAACTGATTAGGAAAAACAATTAGAGATTGTAACTAGATAACTCTGGTGATTGTTTCTGAAACCAGTTCTCCGGAAAATTGTAGGATTTCCAAGGAGTGCGTAAACTACGAATACCGAAGTGCAAGACCTTGACAATTGGAATTTAAGGCAAGTACATTTTATGTAAATTTTACAATCATTTTACAATTGTTTCATTGCAATTTTAAACCACCATTATACACGAACTCCTTCGGGAGCATTGATTGTACTGTTGGGGACTGGGGGAGTAGAATAGTGGATATGACCAATTCCAAACTTAGGATAATGACTGTGTTAGCTTTCCCCTCTTCACACGGGGACAAGCCATATCGTATCGCTAGGATACCATTGTAACCCAAACCGGTCATATTCACTATCTATTCACATCACTGTACTGAATTATTTCAAAACTGTTCATCTTTAAATTATTTAAAAGTGCATGTCATAAATTGTATTTTAATTGTTAAAAGTTTGCATGAATTGTACTTTGCTCCCTCCTGACTGGAGATAACATTTTAGGTATTACTGAGGATCTGGAGATGATGATCAGTAGCTACTACGATCCCGATTTGTACCCGGCGGTACTTCCACCAGATGAGGATGATGTGGCATCAACCTAGATGCTGCTTAGCCTTTGAGAACCTTAGTTGCAATGTTTTTAAATTCCAGTTTTATGAACTTTGTATTGAAAGACAAGTTTTTATTATCGTAAATTAAATGTTGTGGCAACTTTTAAATTCAAGCTTGTTGTTGAAATGACCTGCAATATAGATTACAGCTTACTGCCGCCGTCTCATCAACGGCGCAGGCTGGGCATGATCCGATTCGACCCAAGTATTTGGGGACCGGGTCGTGACAATATCTTTTACACCGAGTGCATTTTTTATGTTTGTTTCAGCGTCCGGAGTTGTTTCGAGACTGTGATGTTCTTGGCTGACATTGTGATTATTTGGGCTTGCCACTTTGTACCATCAGGCAAGATACCTTGCCACCTTATTCTGTGATTATTATACTTTTTATTTTCAGTTGTTATTTTCAGCATTTCTTATTTCTTGATATTTAAACTGTGCGTCCAAGTCACACTTGGGTGTAAGTGACTCTATCGGTCGTTTTTTTTTGCTTTATTTATTTCTCTTGCATTGACTTAGTCTAGTGACCACCCATTGATGTTGAGGTATTGGTATATCTCATACGGCCTTGACACTTGCTTTACCACGTTATGTGAGTCACATGTAGGACACGTATCCGCGTAGTCGGCTTGCCATCGATACGTATGGAGCGTGCGACGGATAGGAGTAACTGCCAATAGAATGCATGCTAGTAGACTTGGCAGTTACTAGAGGTACATATGAGTCATGGATGTGACTCTAATAGGCATTGGGTGGGAAGAACAGTTCCTTAGCGTATGGGTCATATATGCACTGTCCTGATTGCCGGTTATCTCCAATGGGAGGTACGGTCCTGATTGCCGGTTATCTTCAGTGGGAGATACGGTCCTGATTTCTGATATTCCTGATCCTGCCCATGCGTCAAAGGTTTGTTCTTATTGCATTATCACTGTAGACTGGTTAGGCACCTGATTGCATATATATTTCTTTCTTTATATTATATATCACAGTTATTATGGCATGATGTTTTCTTGTATCTTGTTACGTCCCTCTGAGGACCTGGTTATCTCTCCAGGATTAGACGACTTCCCACAGGAGTACGGAGCAGCTCTGGATCTAGCTTAGATTGATACCGAGTCAGTTCCTACTGATTTCTAGTCTATTCTTTGTTGGAGACATTAGTGGACATTATTTTTACATCTCTTTTCTTTCTATTCTGCGGAGGTTGGACTCCGATCTTGTGAGACTATTTTTCATAGCTGTTTGGAGTGAGCATGTTCACCAAGCTACCTTTTGATACTCTTATTTATTATTTGGACTCTATATTTTTCTGTGTTGAGCTGTGATGAGATTAGATTATATTATTCTGGCCTGTGATTATTTTATTTACAGCTTATGTACATATATGAGGATTCTATATATTGGAGTATTCTTCGTATATGTGCAGCTGGCATGTTCACATTCTTGGTCCTATGTATTATGGGACTGGGGCATTACAAAACGTACGAGAAGATCCTGATACGAGCTCAGGATGTGGAGAAGAGCCAGCCGCCTCGTTCAAAAAGGGAGTATCCTGGAACTAGCAACTTCCAGGGTAACCAGAAGAGGCCCAACGTCAACAACTACAACAACAACAACAACAGGCCTCCTCACCACCAACAGTAGCACCATCAGGCAAGGACCAGTGACAGAGCGCCTTAGAAGCAAATCCCTGTCTACGACTTTTGTAAGAGGCCAGGACATAAGGCGAACATCTGTAGGAAGAAACTGGGACACTGCCTAGTTTGTGGAACTGCCACCCACCAAGTGATGGACTGCCCCACAGAATTCACCCGGACCGGAGCAACTCAGCAAAGAGCTCCTCTAACCACTCAGCAACAACGGTTCGGGCAACATCAGCAGAAGACCGGGCGAGCTTTTGCCCTAGCAGCAGACGCGCAAGAACTAGAGCAGGAACCCACCGCTGATGTCATCACAGGTTTCATTTATGTGTTTTCACATCCTGCTCTAGTATTATTTGATTCTGGTGCATCACACAGTTTTATATCATCAAAGTTCATTTCTGCACACCACCTAGTTACGGGATTTAACAAGATAATATGTAGAGTTATGACCAGTGGTAGACCCATACCCATCACCGAGACATGTAATTGCCCCATAACTATCTCAGGCCACAAATTCTTAGTACCCTTACTTGTGATGCCCTTACCCAACTATGATGTAGTCCTAGAGATGGACTGGTTAAGTGAGCATCATGCGCTGATAGATTGTCATAAAGGATGTGTAATCTTTAGCCCACCAGGAGAACCGGAGTTTGAAATCTCTCGAGCTCCGGAAGACATGAAGAGTGTTACCTACTCCTTTATCACCGAAGAACCCGGGCCTCCTCACCCTATCGTAGCGAAATTCATGGACATCTTCCCTGATAGTCTTCAGGGATTGCCCCCGGATCGAGGTGTGGAGTTCACCATCGACCTAGTTCCCGGCTCTTCCCCTATTTCTCGAGGATGCTACAGAGTCAACCCCAAGGAGGCCAAGAAGATGAAGGATCAGATTGACGAGCTGAAGGCCAGGGATTTATCAGAGATGGAGCTTCACCCTGGAGAGCGCCAGTTTTGTTCGTGCCCAAGAAGGATGGAACCGTACAGATGTGCATTGATTACCAGGCGCTGAACAACATCACCGTTAAGAACAAGTACCCTCTGCCCCGTATCGATGACCTGTTTGATCAATTGAGTGGAGCTAAGGTATTCTCGAAGATAGATCTCAGGTCTGGCTACCATCAAATCAAGGTCAGGAAGGAGGATATTCCAAAGATGACGTTCAACACCAAATATGGATAATATGAATTTTTGATCATGCCGTTTGGACTGACGAATGCCCCTGCTGTATTCTTGAACCTTATGAACAAGGTATTCCATGAATACCTGGATCAGTTTGTTGTTGTCTTCATCGATGACATTCTAATCTACTCGAAGACCGAAGAAGAGCATGAAGAGCACCTGAGGAAAGTTCTGGGAACTTTAAGGAAGGAGAAGCTCTATGGTAAGCTATCTAAATGCGAATTCTTCTTAGACAAGGTAGATTTTCTAGGCCATATTGTCACAGGAGAAGGAATTTCGGTGGATCCAATGAAGATACCTGCTATTGAGAAGTGGACTGCACCAAGTTTAGTTGCAAAAATTAGAAGCTTCTTGGGCTTAGTTGGCTACTACCGAAAATTTGTAAAGGACTTCTCCAGGATTGCTGAGCTGATGACGAAGCTCACCAGGAAGAACGAAGAATTTGTTTGGTCTGAAGCTTGCCAGTCAGCATTTGAGGAACTGAAGAAGAGACTTACGACGGCGCCGATACTTGCGCTACCCTCAGGTACCGGCAGTTTTTCAATTTACAGTGATGCTTCTGGTAAAAAATTGGGTTGTGTTCTTTAACAACACGAGAAAGTAATTGCTTATGCATCTAGGCAATTACGGACTCATGAGAAGAACTATCCCACGCATGATTTGGAGCTTGCAGCGGTTATATTTGCATTGAAGTTGTGGAAGCACTATATCTACGGAGAGAGAGTGGAAATATTTACAGACCACAAAAGTCTTAAATGTGTTTTCACTCAGAAGGAGTTGAACATGCGACAAAGACGATGGCTGGAGCTGATGAAAGATTTTGACATCAACCTGCAGTATCATCCGGGTAAGGCTAATATTATTGCAGATGCACTTAGTCGATACCCGATGGCGATGTTCTTGACCAAGGAACGGCACTTGCTAGAAGACATGGAAAAGCTTGGACTGGAGATTGTACTGTCCGAAGAAGAAATGAAGAAACTGGGAAGAGAAGCCATTGTACCAGGAGCTGATTCATCAATGATGTAGTTGCAAGTGCGTTCAAGTCTGATGGACAGAGTCAAGGAGACACAATTCCAAGACGAGATGCTTTGCAAACTCAGAGATCAAGTGCTGGTAGAAACACTTGAAGGATTCTCAATCTCCAGCGACGGAGCACTGAAGCACGGTACGAGGCTTTGCGTACCAACTGGCGAACTGAGGAATGAGCTGATGCAAGAAGCGCACCAGTCGCAGTATTCCATACATCCAGGAGCTAACAAAATGTATCGGAATATGCGTACAATAGTGTGGTGGTACGGAATGAAGAAGGACGTATCCAGGTACGTAGCTAGATGCTTAATTTGTCAACAAGTAAAAGCTAGCAGACAGAGACCAGCAGGACTGTTGTAGCCGCTAGACATCCCAGAGTGGAAATAGGAACACCTGACGATGGACTTTGTGTCAGGACTGCCTCGATCCTAAGGAGGGAAGGATGCCATTTGGGTTATCGTGGACCGACTGACGAAGTCAGCCCACTTTATTTTCTTTAAGGTGGGCCTATCCACCGAGAAGTTGGCGGCACTGTACATGCGGCACATCTACCGGATTCATGGAGTTCCGGTAAGTATCGTATCTGACAGGGATACCAGATTTATCTCTCACTTTTGGAAGAGCTTGTACGACAGTTTGGAAACGCAACTGAAGTTCAGTACCGCCTACCATCCCCAGACTGACGGACAATCGGAGAGAACAATCCAGACGCTAGAAAACATGCTGAGATCTTGCACCTTAGAATTTGGAGGGTCTTGGGAAGACCATTTGCACTTGGTAGAGTTCTCCTACAACAACAACTACCAAACTAGTATCGGTATGACTCCGTTGGAGGCAATTTATGGACGTCGTTGTCGCACTCCACTTGCTTGGGATGACATAGGAGAAAGGGTATTACTTGGACCTGAGATGGTGACCGATGCAGCAGAGAAGGTAAAGATTATTAGAGACAAGCTCAGGATTGCCCAGGACAGACAGAAGCATTGGGCCGATAGCAGCCGACGGCCGTTGGAGTTTGAAGTAAGTGACAGTGTGTTCGTGAAGATCTCCCATACCAGAGGAACCATCCGTTTCAGCAGTGCAGGAAAGCTAAACCACAGGTATATCGATCATTTTGAAGTACTGAACAGGATTGGAGAAGTAGCTTATCGGGTGGCTTTACCTCCAAGTCTCGAAGGCGTCCACAATGTCTTCCATATTTCGCAGCTGAGACGCTACATCCCGGACCCAAGCCACATCTTGGATCATTCGGAGCTGGAGATTGGACCCAGCCTCACAGTGCCAGAGAAGCCAGTGGCGATATTAGACAGAGGAGAGAAGAGAACCAGTAACTCTGTGACACCAATAGTCAGAGTAATGTGGCGGCACAACTCCCCAGGCGAGTCTACCTGGGAGCGAGAAGATGAAATACGGGAGCAGTATCCGTATCGGTTTGAAACTTGAGGTAACCCCCAACCCTGCTGTAGGGTGTGAAAAATTATGACACGCTGACATAAGACCAAGTCAAAAATATACATACGCTCAAGGCCATACGCTCAACCAAAGCCATACGCTCATTCAAAGGCCATACGCTCAAGGTCATACGCTCTGCTAAATCCATACGCTCATTCAAAGGCCGTACGCTCAGTGAATATTTTATTACTTCTTGAATGACAGCACAGCACACACTCAATGGAGGATGAATCTGACACTTCGTCTTTCGTGCAAAGACAGCTGTCCTAAGAAGATTAACCGTCGTATGGATTTTCGAGAGTTGATTTTGTCTCTTACGAGGACAGCTCATTAGCCATCATAAATGTACAGCCATCATTACTGTCATCTCTGACAGTCTGTCAGCCGTCATATCCGTAACACGACGTTCGAGAGATATTTGTCAGTTATTGGAAGATATGGCATGTTTGAGAAGATTGAGGACAGCCATGTGTCTACTCCCCCAATGCTTACGACTCCTTGTCAACCAAGTGAGCGTATGTACTCCATATGACTCATTGTCAACCCGGTGAGCATATATACTCCATACGACTCCTTGTCAACCAAGTGAGCGTATGTACTCCATATGACTCCTTGTCAACCAAGTGAGCGTATGTACTCCATAAGACTCCTTGTCAACCAAGTGAGCGTATGTACTCTATACGACTCCTTGTCAACCAAATGAGCGTATGGACTCTATATGACTCCTTGTCAATCAAATGAGTGTATAAGCTTTATATAACTCCTTGCTATCCAAGTCAGCGTATACAAGACATATGTCTCCCAAAGGTAGCGTATGGACTCTATACGACTCCTCTTCAACAAGACAGCGTATCACAGCAAATGCATTCAGGATGACTTCAAATATACAGTCAACACACGTTCTCACGTGTCCTGTACTTAGTTATCCACTCATTCAGAAGTTATGCAACGTGGCTTCCATGCCACCAATCTCTCCTGGATATACTCCACTATTTTCAACCGCACTTCAACGTGTCTTCACCAAGATTCGCCACGCGTCCCTGCAGTTATGCACACGTCAAGTAACTGACTGAGCGTATGCCCAGAGCAGTTATCTAGGACTCTATAAAAAAGAGTTTTTCCATCTTCAACATGGTACATTCAATTCAGAGAGCACAAGGAGATTGCCCAGTTGCTGTCCAAGTTCTTCGAGATCAGAGCCTTCTTCATCGCATCGTCCAAGGGATAAAGTAATCATCTTCTAGATTAGATTCCTACAGTTGTAATTTTCTCAAAAACACAATAAATAAATAGAATTTATTTATGGAAAACAAATTGGCGACTCTGCTGGGGAAAGCTGTCTCCTCCAATGAGACAGCAACAACTCAATGCGATACCTCGTCGATCGGCTCGACGAAGAAAGTGATGGTCGTACAATTCGACCAATCTGCTTACGAAGAAATGCTCAAGGCGAAGGAGGGTCGGACTGCTTCCTCCGCTCTTCTCGCTGCCAAGAATAAGGGACGTTCTGTCTATGTCCCTAAGTCTTCTTCGGCGGCCCGAGATGTTTCTGTCACTTTCCACGATAACAAAAACAAGCCTCCAACTTCAGTGAAGCACGCCTCAGCTTCTCTGAATACAACAACAATAGTTTTTCCTAGTCACGCTGACAAAATGGGTTCTTTAACCAAGTCAGCGTGTCCAAAGAAAACCATCTCTGGACATGTCAAAGTCTCTTCTTCTTCTACTCTTACGACAGCAGTCGGCTCTTTAGCCATTAATGACTCTGTGCGTATGACAGTCAAAGGGCAGCGTACGACAAAGGTAGCGTACAACCAAGGCCAACAACAGGCAGGGTATGCTAAACCAAAGCCAGCATATGCTAGTAAAAAGGCAGCGTATGACCATAATGTCAAACTGAAGTCAGCGTATGCCAGCCAATACAGTCCTTTGACTGTTACTCAAGATCAGGCTGGGGGTTCTCTTCCACAGAATCTACAAATGATTCCACCACAACTTGCACATCTTGTGCCAACCAAGAAGAACGACTCTTTAGTCAACTCCTCTACTCCTAAGGTTTTTACCTCTGGAGTTAATTTGACTAGTACTCTTACTAGATCAAACAAAGGAAAACGCCTTTTGGCTACTTCCTCTAAAGATGGATTATTACCGACTCCCAGTCGGAATAATATTCATCTTCCTTCTCTCAAAATTTCCCGATCTGAGAAAGGCAAATTGCAAGTCTCCAAGACTGATACCAAAGTTGTACCTCTTATGGATCTCCGTAACAAGCTCAACTGGAATCGTCTCGGTTCTACTTCCAGTATAAAGAAGCCTTATCAAACTGAGACAAGTATAATGGACTCTGATGCACAATATGCTAAGAACTATATCGCTCAGATCAATCGGTCTTTATACATTCAAGAACCAAAAAGACAGAAAGATAAAAGACATGTCTCTACACAAGGACTATCTTCAAACACTTCCCAATCTGTTTCCGCAGATCTACGGGAACATCTGCAAAACAAGCGGAGAATCAATACGCCATCTGTCTCTGACATTGCTCATATTCGCCATGAAGAGCATTGTTGTAACTTCCAACCTCGGGTCGTGATCCAGTGTTGTTGTTCACCGAAAAGACGATCTGTCTTTGAACGGATTCAACATGAACCAATACCGGACGAGGACGAACCTCTTTATGCTTCCGTCAACATGACCTCCAGAAATACTGGAGGTAGAGTACAATCTGATTCAATGTCAGATTCTGAAGACGGTGTTTACCTCGGCACCAGATCCAGAACCGGAGCTTCGACCAGAATCTCTTCTTCTTCTCACCCAGATGATAATCCTGAGACCACAGAGGACTTCCTAGGAGAGTCCAACTTCCCAGTATTAACTCCCGTGAATAGTTCCGGGAAAGATGCTGACTCACGTAGCGACGATTCGGAACAGACTGTTTCATCGTCGATACCTCGAATGATTACCACTTATATGGTAGATGGCAATCATGAACCTTCGACTAGCACTGAGGCTCATGAACAAAGGATTTCTTCTTTAGAACAACAGTTACGAGCCATGGCAGATACATTGACTGTTATGCATACTCTTATGCAAGCTCAGCAACAAACTCAGCAAGTTCAACAAGCAGTACCACCGGTGGTATTAAATACTCCTGTTACCCCAAATCTGGAACCTTCTACTATTCCGGGGGTATAGTCTAATGTTCATGTGCAGCCCACTCCAAGTCAATCTGGAGCTGGGGGTGGTACATATACTGCAGTCCCTCCTCCCAACTATGCTCAACAAACAACAACACCACAATCTTCCGGAGCGGTCACTGAAGAGTTAAAGAATCTTCGATCTCAATTCGAAGCGTTCAAGCAAAAGGATGGCTTACAAAGATTAGGTATCAAGCAGCCTTACCCCATACAATGGAAGGAGGTATCGTACCCCCCAAAATACAAGCCTCCGACCATCTCTTTCTTTGATGGAACAACTTCCCCAAGTCAGTTCATTAATCACTTTGAGGTAATGACTGATCAACTACAACCAAGCGATGCCCTCCTCACTCGGGTATTCGTTGGTTGTTTAAAAGGAACTGCTTATGAATGGTATCGAAGTCTCCCTGATGGGTGCATTACTTCGTTTGCCGAATTCAAACAGATGTTTCTAGAACGATTCTATGAAGGCGTCAATGACATGACTATGTCAGCCCTTATAAGAATCAAACAGAAAAATGATGAAAGCACTGAGAGCTTCATTGAAAGATTCAGAAGAGAAGCACTAAAAATGCCCCTCGGAACTCCCGATGCCGTCACTATCGACACTTGCAAGTCGAACCTTTTACCAATTATCAGCATGTGGACAGGATCCACTCAGTTCCAAGATTAGCCTTCCTTCATCGTCAGTGCCAAAGCTGCCGAAGTTAGTGCTGAGACTTTCAAAGGTCTGGGGGTACACATGACTCCCAAAGAATCAAATCAAAGTACTAGCAATAATGCGCGACCCAACAATCGCAAAGAAAAAGTGACTCTTGAAGTCAATCTCCAAAGCAACAAACAAGAGGTAATGTCTACCCAAACTACCCCAGCCCCAACAAATCAACAGCAGAAACCTCCTCGGCCGAAGGAAGAATACTCTTTCGACGACGACGATGTTCAGGGCATCTTCGAATGTTTACTTAAAAGTAACAAAATTCAACTGCCAGATATCAAGAAGCCTGATGAAGCTAACAAGACGAATCATCCAAAATACTGTCTATATCACAGAATGCTGGGTCATACAATCCGGTCTTGCTTCGTATTAAAAGGAAAGATCCAAGAAATGATCAAATCAGGAGCTGTGACATTAACACCTAAAGACAAGACAGTCACAGCAAATATGATTTCAATGCAGTTCGGTGACTTCCCTCTGTTATTGGTGGAAAGTGGAATTGTCCCTATTCCCAAAACAACCCTTGAGGTTGTGAATATTCCACCAGCCCAGAATGAAGGACTTGTTCCCGTCACCACTAAGAAGGGAGAGATTATGTGGATCCACCCCGATTTAGTGACGGAGTTCGAGACATCTTCCTCTTCTCCTCGGAAGGCTCCTCCATCTAAAAAAAACCTGGGAAGACTAAGTCATGCCATATGACTTCTAGCGTCACACCCAAACTTTTCCTAACCTCTACTTTCATCTTAGCAGGAAAGTCACCCCCTATGGAAGTAAAAACTACTAAATCATCTGAAGACAGATACAAACCGGCGTTTCATCTATATAGTTCACAATCTCGTGAATTAATGGCGAAGATGGATTATGATCTAGCTACTACTCCTGGTTTAAACTCCGGCAAAGGACTTCGAACACCTCTAGCCCTCACTTTGAGACATAATCAATCCCGTGTTGGCCTCGGTTTCTGGACTGAAGCTCTTATCAAGTACCGAAAAATCAAAGATTGCAACATGGTTTCGGTAGATCCTGAACCTGAGCCTGAAACTGAAGCTCTCGCTGGAACCCGGTCAGGAAAAACATATCTAAAAATTACGCTGAAGTTCATGAGGAAACTCCTGACGTCCCCTCGGTTGCAGCTCCAGCACCCATCTCTAATGAAGAACCATCAAATGCCCCTGCTGAGACGGTTTCCCCTAAACCAACAGCAGCCGATAAAGGGAAGCAACATACCCGCTTCAACAAGCCAATCAAAAAGTCTCTCCCGGATTGCAGAAGCCTTATAATTTTAACATTCTGGCTCAACTTGCTAACACTCCAGCCAGGTTGTCCATCTTTGAACTTTTACGTTTATCCAAAGAAACTCGGGAAACGTTAAGTGAAGCTCTACTACAAGCAGACTCTTGCCTAACTCATCTGAAGAAACCAGAAGCAGAGCCGGTGACCTGTCTACATTGCAATAGTGTCTTGGAAATCATTCCGAACATCACTTTTACCCAAGACTATATGCTTCTAGAGGACAATCGTCATGATCGCCCTCTCTACTTCACTGGGTATGTTGACACGATGAAGGTCAACCGCATTCTAATTGACCTAGGATCAGCTCTAAGTATTATGCCTAAGAGTCTCTTGGATGCCTTACGAATTCCAGTTCATCGTCTAGCCAAGACAGTCACTACCATTTTAGGGTTCAATCAAGGCAAGAGCGAACCTCTGGGGAAAATTTGCCTAAAAATACAAATAGGCAATTTCCGATTGAGTGTCACATTCTATGTGATTGAATTAGTTGGATCTTAGAACCTGCTTTTGGGAAGACCTTTTCTCTATGAACACAATATTGTCCCCTCCACTCTTCACTAGTGCTTCAAATACATTGATGAAAATGGAGAAGTTCAAAAGGAAGTCGCGGACATTAATCCTTTCAGAGGAGTCGAAGCCTACTACAGTGACTCTTGCATGTACAAAGATGAATATTCAAAAGTCTTATAAGCTATGGATGATGATGAAACATCAACAGTTGATACCTTGGTTATTCCTGTAAAAGGGCGTATCACTCCTCCGTAGTCTGCTAAATCATCTGAAGAAGGCCTGTTGATAATTCCTGTCAGTGGACGTACCACTTCATTGCCTTCCCAAGCTCCAGAAGGTTCGTTGATAATCCCAGTCAGTGGATACACCACTATCTCACCATCTTCTCAGGCTAGACCAGATACTCTAGTCATTCCAGTCAGTGGACGCACTACCTATCCACGATCATCTTCAAGGGAGCTCACCTCTTCTGAGCCTTTTGTTATCGACCTTAATCGAAACAAAACTTCTGCTCGCTCTTCCTCTCCCCCTTTAGTCATTAATTTGACTAAATCTGCTAAGGCTCAGCCTTCTCCTGTAAATACAGCATCTGATATTAATAAAGCATCTCCTTTACAGTATATTGATGTCTGTAATCATGTACAAAGTTATTTACATTTGCTAGATAGCTTAGAGCCACTAACTATAGGAGTTGTGCAAACTCTTCATACAGAAGTATCATTAGAGTCTGTACAAAATTCATACTTCTTTGTTCCTATTAGAAAGACAGGAGAAGTTCCAATATTCTTCTGCAAGGGGCCTCAGAATCCTTTTAATCTGGAAGAAGACGACAAAAACGATGATACTGGAAGGTTACAACTACGTTGCTACAGTCAACAGTCCAAAAACATTATCAAGAATATGGGCTATGACTTTAGAACCGGCCTCAGTAATGGAAAATGAAGAAGAATGCCTGTTCGAATTCCTCCCTTAAAATACGGAAGGACAAAATGCGGATTGGGTTACATTACTCCTACTCCCTTCATCAACACAGTCTATGAGGATCTAGACTCCGATGGAGACAAACGATCCGATTCTTCCGATTCCTTCTCTTGGGATTCTGACACAAGTATTGGCGATTTTCATCGTTCTACTCTATCTACCAATATGGTCTCCGCCGACGGTCCGCAAGAAAATGATGAAGATGAAGATGATTTTGATATATCACCCGAATCGGAACAATGGGCTCAAAGATTAGACAACCAATGAGAATTCAGGTTCGAGCAAAGAGAACCTCCTACTGAAGATAAATTGATCCAAATTGATGTTGGTGAGGAAGGATCCCCCAAGCCAATATTTATCAGCGAAAGTCTTTCAGAAACAGATAAGCAAAACATGATCAAGCTTATTCGTGATTACATCGATGTCTTCGCTTGGAGCTATGAGGATATGCCGGGGCTGGATCCGAAGATCGCAACACACAAACTTAATATCATGCCGAATGCTAAACCGGTCAAACAACAACAGCGACGATTTCGTCCAGACATTATGGATGCAATTGAAGCTGAAGTCAATAAGCTTATAGCTTCCGAATTTATCCGAGAGGAACAACATCCTGAATGGGTGGCTAATATTGTTCCTGTCCTCAAAAAGACCGACAAGATCCGAGTCTGTATAGACTTTCGCGATCTCAATGCAGCTTGTCCTAAGGACGAGTTCCCTCTTCCAATTACAGATGTCATGATCGATAATACATGTGGTTACGAACGAATGTCATTTATGGATGGGTATTCGGGGTACAACCAAATCAAAATGTTTTCAGATGACGAAAGACATACTTCCTTCAGAACGCCGATCGGTACATACTGTTATACAGTAATGCCGTTTGGTCTCAAAAATGCAGGAGCAACGTATCAACGAGCAATGAGCACTATATTCCGCGAACATCTCCAGAAAACAGTCGAATGCTATGTTGATGATATTACAGTCAAGAGTCGACAAAAGGAGGATCATATCCAAGATTTGAAGACTATTTTTGATTTAATGTGTCAGCATCAACTTAAGATGAACCCTACTAAGTCCTTCCTGGGCGTCTCTAGTGGTAAATTTCTCGGCTTCGTCATTACCGCTAAAGGTATACACGTGGATCCCGAGAAGATCAAAGCCATCCAAGAGATGCGTCCTCCACGCACCTTAAAAGAGCTACGAGGATTTCAAGAAAGAATTGTTTATATCAGAAGATTTATCTCTAATTTATTAGGACGCTGCAGACCGTTCAACAAACTTCTGAAGAAAGGTGTATCTTTCGTCTGGAACGAAGAATGTCAAAAAGCATTTGATGACATCAAACAATACCTCATGAACCCTCCGGTTTTGGTACCTCCCGTTTCAGGAATACCATTCCTTCTATATGTTCGAGCCATGGATTATTCTCTCGGTGCATTGCTCGTCCAAAAAAACAAAGATGGCCATGAACAAGCTATTTATTACCTCAGTCGCACAATGACAGGTGCTGAACCACGTTATTCTCCTATTGAAAAAGAATGCCTAGCATTAATGTTTGCCGTTCAGAAGACGTGACATTATATCATCGGCCAAACGATTCATGTCATCTCCAGAGTGAATCCTATCAGGATTATGATGAAGAAACCCGGTATTCTTAACTCCAGACTGGCTAATTGGGGAATTTTGTTAGCTCAATATGACATGCATTATATTCCTCAAAAGTCAGTCAAAGGACAGGCTCTTGCTGATTTTCTGGCAGCTCACGCAGTTCCAGAGGATTCTAAATTATACGATGAAATCCCAGATGAAGTTCTGAATTCAAATCAGGTGTCTGAAGAAACTCCTACCTGGCGTCTATTCTTTGATGGAGCATCTAGAATAGGTCCCAATGGCGATATTATCGCCGGAGTCGGGGTTGTTCTCGTATCCCCAGAAGGGCTGACTATTCAGAGGGCTTATTCTTTGGATCAATCGTGTTCAAACAATGTCGCCGAATACAATGCGTTGCTCATCGTTCTTCAACTTGCTAAACATCTAGATATTCAATATTTAGAAGTTTTTGGAGATTCTAAACTTATTGTTAATCAAATCAGAGGTACATATGAAGTCCGTCATCAGGATTTAATACCTTATCACCGAACAACACTCTCTATGGCCTTTTCCTTTGAAGGTTTCTTTATTGAACACGTTCGGCGAGCCTGTAATACAGAAGCTGATGCTTTGGCTAATCTTGCCACTGTGCTAGCTGTACCAGTCCGACGTCAACAAGTGATAGTGGTTTATAACCGGGAGCTATTTTACGTCGAGAATAATTTGGCTTTGGGTTTTCCTCATGACCCAGATAAAAATTCTCTCAATCTTGACGAATTTGATTTCTCCAACCTTAGCACTGGATTAGGGTTTGACAGAGCATCCTCGTCTTCTTCTGATTCTACTAAGGAATAGTCTTTTCCAACGAAACAGAAGCCATGATCGAAGACCTGGAGACGTCCATTTCTAGACTTTGTATTGTATGACATACTTCCCGATAATCCGAGCGAAGCAGCATCTATTCGGCGTCGATCTCTCAGATTCTATTATAATCATACGACAAAAACACTATATCGTCGGGCATACGACGGTCTTCTCCTCCGATGCATCGCTGGTGAGGAAGCGCAATAGATTATCCGTGAAGCACATGATGGTATCTGCGGAGCCCATCAACCAGGTCCTAAACTTCAAGATCGCATCCGACGTATGGGTTATTATTGGCCCACGATGGTGGCCGACACCATTCAATATGCCCGAAATGTAAAGCCTAGTCAAATTCATGCAGACTTTATTCATTAACCGTCAGAGTTCTTACATCCGACAGCGGCATCATGGCCCTTCAAAGCCTGGGGCATGGACATCATTGGTCCTATTAACCCACTATCATCAAAAGGACACCGGTTTATTCTAGCAATAACCGACTACTTTTCCAAGTAGGCTGAAGCAATCCCGCTATCTGAAGTCAAAACTTCCAACGTCATCAACTTCGTCAAGCATCATGTCATCTATCGATTTGGAGTTCCTCGGCGTATTATCCATGACAATGGACCACAGTTTGTCAGTCAGAAATTTACTCGATTCTGCGATGACCATCGAATCAATAACCTAGCTTCTACAGCATATAATCCAGCAGCTAATGGATTGGCAGAAGCTTTCAATAAAACCATCATCAAACTCCTGAAAAAGTTTGTTTCTTCTAACAAACACAATTGGAGCGAGAAACTTGGTGAATGTTTATGGGCCTACCGCACCACAGTTCACAATACAATCGGATGTACGCCTTTTCTTTGGTATACGGGTGCGAAGCTGTCCTTCCCCTCGAGATCCAGATTCCTTCTCTGAGAATCACAATCTCCAATGAACTCACAATGGAGAAAATGATCGTCTTCGACTTCAAGAGCTAGAAGCTCTAGACAAAAAGCAATTGTATGCTCAACAAAATATTGAGCTGTATCAGGCCCGAATTTCAACAGCTTTTAACCGGAAGGTAAAATTAGAGCATATCAGAAAGGAGAACTTGTTCTTGCCGTCAGACGTCCGATGACTATGACACATATGAGCAAAGGCAAGTTCGACGCAAAATAGGAAGGCCCATTTGTCGTAAACAAAGTCTTCTCTAATGGAGCATATCAGCTTACTTCTATGGATGGTAAAGTCGCGATGATGCCTATCAACGGCAAATTCTTAAAGAAATATTATGTATAAATCTCGTTAATATATAATATTTTATTTTGCGGCGACTGCTCCCCAGCAAACATAAAATCAGAGTTTATTCTTCTCCACAAAAGTCGTTTCGATATCGTTATCCCCAGCGGAAATTGATATTCTACCACGTATCATCTTCCAGAGAATTTGATATTCTGTCTTATTAGATCCCCAGTGGATTTAATAAAGATCTCGTATAGAAAATCACGTCCATATTACCTCTGAATTTTCTATCTCAGTATCATATTTTCTATTCTATGAAAATGATATCTAGTCTTTTGATCTCCGAGTCCAAAGATCATGGAAAATAGAGTTTAAAGATATCTTTATATCTGAATTCTGTTTTCTCTAATCAGTATTAAACTAAAATTATCTTTGGTTTAATATCATCTGATAGAATTACAAAGTTCATTTGTATATTCTATTCTATTGAAATATGTCATGTATTATTTACCTCTGAACATGTTTTCTACAAAAATATCATGCACAAAATTGAAATCAAGTCAAGATATTCATTTCTTCAGTCAAAATCAAAATATTGATTACAAGTGAGTATCAAAAAAATTCAAGACATGAAAAATGTAAAAGATCTATTTAGGAGGAGTAATTATCTCCTGAATATGAACAAGTACATTATTCATCTTTTCTTCATGAGCTTTATGAATTCGCTCTGCTGCTTCGACTGTAATCATTTATTGGTCAAAACTAATAATAACAGAGCTACGACGATTTGTTTCTTCAATCTGCTCAGCCTGCATCAGTTCCCGCTCTTGCTGTAAAATTTGATAGCGAGTGGCTTCAGCTGTACGAGCAGTATTAATGTCAGATTGCTCTTTTTCTATAGATGTAATACGCTCCTGAAGATGAGCTAATTCTTCTTTTAATTTTTGAAGTTCTTCAGCTTTAGATACTTCTTCTGTTTCCAGGCGCTCCATCTCTTGACGAGTGGTTATTATTTCTTCATCCTTCGCCATTAGTTTTTCAGATGACAGAGCGAGGAATTCTTTCAAAACAGCTTGCTGAGTTTGAGCTTCATGTTCCAATTGAGCGATCTCAGCTGCAGTCAAAGATTTAATATCTTCCTTTTTGATCTCCCAGTATTTATGGATGGTTACTTCTAAATCATCCAGAAGATGCTCAAAGAAGGTACACTGGGTCTCGTAACCAGCCTGCCGCAAAGCTAAAAGCGGGAAATTAATCGCCGCTCGAAGATTTGAAAAGGGCATAGTTTCATCCTTCATAAGTCGCCTGGAGAATGTATCCAGATATGAATAAATGATCTCTGAATACATCGCCATGGCCCTTGCTATCCCGGTTTCAAAACCGGGAGTGGCTGCCATTGTAAAGGAAGGAACTGGAGTGGACTCTATTCTGGGAGCAGAAGTAGGTGCTTTTGGGGAACTAGGCAAATGTGAGCTTCCCTCACCAATATTGGTCTGAACAGGTGAGGCATGAGTCGAGCTCATTGCTGGTGCAGTTCCTACAACTTTTGGAATCAAAGAAGCTTGATCAAAATTAAAAGACAATAAAGCAAGGAAAAGACAAAACTTTGCTGAATAAAATATTACCTGAAGCTGGCTCATATTCTGTTTCTTTTGGATCATTCAGCCCAGCTCGTAGTCTATTCAGAGTGTCTTCTGACACTGGATTTATTTCGCTACTGCCTGCTCCAGAGGTGCTCGGAACATGGACTTCTATTGCTAGAAGGTTCTCTGGCTCTGGAGTCAACTCAGAATGTTGGTCAGCCGTCTTCAGTTTGTCGATAGGGATTTCAGTTGGTGACTCACCTTCAATCTCCATATCCTCATCTTCAATCTCCATGTCTTCATCTTCAAAGGAATGAGACAAAGGTTCATAGTCAACTTGTTCTTCTTCACCCTTATCGCTTTCAGAAACATCAATCAAAGCCAAATCAGCAGGTGGCTCGAGAGTGGTTGCTTCCTTCACTGATTCTCTCGAAATCAGTAAATCATCAGCTGTTTCAGTTTGAATCTCGGCCTCTACCGTAGGTTGACTGACTACCTGCGTATCATTGGCCATTGGCGGAATCATCTCCATGTCAGCAGGAACGGATGGTCCAGCATGCTCATCCATTACCGTGGAAGGATCCTCGGCAGTCGGTGTTGTTTGATCAGTGGATGGTCTAGCTTCCGATTCTTCCATTACATCCTCCTCAGCAGCTTGTTTCTCTCGAGCCAATCGTTCAGCACGATTGGTGGGGCTTTCTGCATCAAGACAAATTACAGATTTAGTCTTTGAAACTACCATTTTTCTTTTCCCTACTCTTTTCATTAGTGGGATGGTAGGATAATCGTCTTTGGGGTCACTACCTTCTTCGTCAACATCACTGATTTGTCGACTTGAAATAGGAGAAGTCCCCAGGATAGTAATCCCTATACGACTTCGAGCTTCTGCTCGAGTAACTCTTTTTGGAGCAGGCCCGGAAGCATCCTTGCCACGCTTTCTCTTCGGTGTACCCTCAGCAGATATATTCTCTTCAACACTTCCAATCGGTACATATAGTGGCTGATGAAGTTCATCAGAAAAGAGATTCTCTCTTGAGACTTCTTCATAAACCTCGTCAGTAGCGAGAGGATCCTCTCGGTCATAACAATCTCTTGGCAGGGCTGATTTGGTTGATTTCTTATCAACATGGATGAAGCTTTTACCCAAGATGCTGAATTTCTCGTCAAAGGTATTCGTCGATACATAGAACCTGGCATAAGACGCCAACATTCTAGCTCCTCTCTGATAAGTAACCGGATCTGGCATTGAAAAGGTAGTTCTGGTACCTTTAGCAATATAATATATCCAAGCTCTTGCGCCATCGATTAATCCACCATGGTGGCAAAAGCATGTTGTTGCATTCCCTACATGCAACTGATCATAGCCAAATTGTCGAGCAAACCTACTCGGAAGATATGGTTCCAAATAAACGACATCGTCACGACGACAGATCAAGTGAGATGGCCTGTCCTCTTTAGCCATTCATGCTGAATATCATCCAATTCATTGGCACCAGTGCCATCAATCAACTTCACAGACATAGTCTCATAACCAACAGGCAGAGGAACACATGTGAAACTCCATAGTTCTCCCCTATTTAATATGGTCCTGCAGTCTGTCAGAGTGTCATACCTCCACTTTGGCGTGTGACGGTATCTTTCCAAGAAGGTGTCATCTGGTCCAGTCATTCCAGCACTCATAAGAGACTCAAAATGGAGGAGTAGCCACCCATACAAATATGTAAAGGGCATTTCTACCCGAGGAAAGGTTGTAAGCTTCTTCTTCGCCAATTCAAACATTCTGTCCGCATATGCCCTTAAACCGGCATTCAGACGGCATGTCATTGCCGTTAGCAAATCCATCTTGTACTCGAAAGTCAGACGGACTGCTGCAAATAGGACTCCTCTGTGCATCCTGTCTACTGAACAGGAGCCAGGTACTACAAATCTTCTCAGCCAGAGGGATATAAACCCGGCCAGATGACCCTCATCAGATAATTTCTGGCTACCTTGCTTTATATAGGTCTCCAACCTATCACCAGCTTTATAGGTACCTTCATCTTCTTCAATGATGATGTCATCATGGGTGGTGTCCCGGATTAATTTGTCAATTTCAGCTTGACTCAGAGGTTTAAAATGACCGACATATTGTTTGGCCTTCTTCTTCTTCTGAGTTTCTTCAGTACGGCCTTGGAATAAATAGGCCATCCACTTAGAAGAATAGCAGCTTGAATCTTCCTCGGCACCTCTTGCCTTATAAAAGGCCTTACATATACTGTAGTGGCACATTAATTCTTCAAACACATGAAGAATTAGCGGGTTGGCGTCAGAAATCTTATTTATTTCATCAATAAAAGGAATATATTCTTCATATGGAAGATCTCCTGTTGGCAGCTGAGAAATGTACGCCATTTCATGAAGAGCGAATCTCATCTCGCCTCTCGGAGTCATAAAAGTGCCGGTACGGTAATTGTACCTTTTCGCTAGTGCCAAGAACAAATTCGGGTTTGGCCTAAAACCATAAGCAGTGCACTTGATGGCATTATATAGGCCTATCACCTTCAACTGTTCTCCATAATTGTTCAGAATCCATCTCACAAGAACAGTCCATCTGGTATTCTCTGGGTTCACCAGACCAGTAAGTCTCATAGATTATTTTGGATAGACGGCGTTTTCTAACTGAACAAATTTATTTGCAAAGATCGGGACTCTAACTGGCTTCAGAAGTGCAGAGTCCTCAGGAGGAATGGTGGCTGGCAATAATCCTCGCAAGACAGAAACATGCGGTTCAGTACCACTGCGGAATCTTCCCTGATTGTATCCTATCCATCCAGCTTTTGCTTGACGGAATGGAGTAATATCCCACTTCATTTGCCTTTGATGACTCGCATGGAATAAGCGAGCTATGTTGATGCTCTTAGACAACCCAGTCAAGTACATTGGCTGAGTCGCGTCACCATCTCGATAATACGAGTATGATACTTTGTCGCAGGCTGGTAGAGAGTTTCTGTCGATAGCATCCCCAAAAAGAAACGCCGGCTTTGAGTGGGTAGCACTGTCCACACTCTGTAGTGGTTGACCACTTATCAAATTCAGCAGGGTTTCGTTCTCCTGGTTTTTCAGAATGGCTATTCTTGTGGAAGGTCCATCAAATTGAGGAAAGTGGACATAAGATAGGTCACTCTTATAGTTGTTCTCTACACATCCTTCAAACTGTGCTTCCTGGGCCAGAATATCCACTGCAAAAGAAGAATAAGAAGTTAAAAATCTTTAACACAAAGGGATGACAAGTTCAAAGATTAACATACGCTCAGTTTATCTTAAGCATATGACAGATTCAAAGATCAACATACGCTCAGTTTATCTTAAGCGTATGACAGATTCAAAGATCAACATGCGCTCAGTTTATCCTAAGCGTATGACAGATTCAAAGATCAATACACGCTCAGTTTATCCTAAGCGTATGAATGATTCAAAGATCAACATACGCTCAGTTTATCATAAGCGTATGACCAGTTCAAAGATCAAACTCACGCTCAGTCTATCCTAAGCGTATGACATATTCAAGGATCAATTTACGCTCAGTCTATCCTAAGCGTATGACCTATTCAAGGATCAATTTACGCTCAGTCTATCCTAAGCATATGACAGATTCTAAAGTTCAGCATATGCTCAGCTTTTATTCAAAGATTAGAGGATGATTAATCTTTTTCCTTAAGCATATCAGTGTATGTTCAACCAAAGCAAGCAGTCATATGGAATTTTCTAAAGAACAGCGTATGGTTAACAAGATGTTCATCAAACATACGCTAACAAAGGAGTCAGCGTATCTCAGTGAGACAACTTGACATAGCGTATTCCTTCAGATCGGCGTATTTTGACATTTTTATCAAAGATACGCGTATCTTATAGAAATACGCTCCAAACATATTTTTTGTATAGACGAAAAACATGGAATACGACTAAACCCTAAAGAGGGAAGCGTATTTTCTGACGTATTGACCCTAAAAAGGGGATACGTTTTCAGATTTTGTTCTAACCAGAGCCCTAAAAAGGGGATAGTTACTGTTCATCATCCCCATCCTCACCATATAGGGGTTTCAATGGGCGTTCGCTTCGTGGAATACGCTGATCGGCAGTCCTCCTAACAGTTGCAGCGACGGCAGCAGGACGAGACGGCTCTGCAGGAGCCTTCCCCTTTCCCTTTGCAGCAGTGTCGATCTTAGGCGCCATTGATGAAGATTAGGTTGAAGAAGAAGAAGTTTGAACTCTGGATTTTTCTCTCTCGAAGACGAAGGCAAAAGTAAAGAAAGAAAGAAAGTTTTGAAAGACCTATTTATAGAAGAAAGGGAAGCTTAAACGGCGGCCGTTCTTTAAATACAGAATCCCTAAAGATATGCACTGATATTGAGGAAAATAACAAACTCATGCCAGCGTGTCAAGACTTATTTCCACTTTAAGTTCAAAGTAATTTCGAGCTTTTGAAAATCATAAAGTTCGAAAACTTTGAAGGGGGTCTTGTAGGGTGTGAAAAATTATGACACGCTGACATAAGACCAAGTCAAAAATGTACATACGCTCAAGGCCATACGCTCAACCAAAGCCATACGCTCATTCAAAGGCCATACGCTCAGCCAAAGCCATACACTCATTCAAAGGCCATACGCTCAAGGTCATACGCTCAGCTAAAGCCATACGCTCATTCAAAGGCCTGTACGCTCAGTGAATATTTTATTATTTCTTGAATGACAGCACAGTACACACTCAATGGAGGATGAATCTGACACTTCGTCTTTCGTGCAAAGACAGCTGTCCTAAGAAGATTAACCGTCGTATGGATTTTCGAGAGTTGATTTTGTCTCTTACGAGGACAGCTCATTAGCCATCATAAATGTACAGCCATCATTACTGTCATCTCTGACAGTCTGTCAGCCGTCATATCCGTAACACGACGCTCGAGAGAATATTTATCAGTTATTGGAAGATATGGCGTGTTTGAGAAGATTGAGGACAGCCATGTGTCTACTCCCCCAATACTTACGACTCCTTATCAACCAAGTGAGCGTATGTACTCCATATGACTCCTTGTCAACCAGGTGAGCGTATGTACTCCATACGACTCCTTGTCAACCAAGTGAGCGTATGTACTCCATATGACTCCTTGTCAACCAAGTGAGTGTATGTACTCCATACGACTCCTTGTCAACCAAGTGAGCGTATGTACTCTATATGACTCCTTGTCAACCAAATGAGCGTATGGACTCTATATGACTCTTTATCAATCAAATGAGTGTATAAGCTTTATATAACTCCTTGCTATCCAAGTCAGCGTATACAAGACATATGTCTCCCAAAGGTAGCGTATGGACTCTATACGACTCCTCTTCAACAAGACAGCGTATCACAGCAAATGCATTCAGGATGACTTCAAATATACAGTCAACACACGTTCTCACGTGTCCTGTACTTAGTTATCTACTCATTCAGAAGTTATGCAACGTGGCTTCTATGCCACCAATCTCTCCTGGATATACTCCACTATTTTCAACCGCACTTCAACGTGTCTTCACCAAGATTCGCCACGTGTCCCTGCAGTTATGCACACGTCAAGTAACTGGCTGAGCGTATGCCCAGAGCAGTTATCTAGGACTCTATAAAAAAGAGTTTTTCCACCTTCAACATGGTACATTCAATTCAGAGAGCACAAGGAGATTGCCCAGTTGCTGTCCAAGTTCTTCGAGATCCGAGCCTTCTTCATCGCATCGTCCAAGGGATAAAGTAATCGTCTTCTAGATTAGATTCTACAGTTGTAATTTTCTCAGAAACACAATAAATAAATAGAATTTATTTATGGAAAACACCTGCCTTTTTAATTTCGAGGACGAAATTTCCTAAGGAGGGAAGGTTGTGAAACCCGTAAATTTCAAATTTATTGAATTATTGGATTTCGGCTGCTAGCATAGTCTTAGAGTTGTTATTATTGTTATTATTATTATTATTATTACTACTATTATTATTAATATTATTATATTTAGTTGGATCAGGAAATAATTATTTTAAAAATAAATTAATTAGATTTTTGCTTGTGGCCCAGTCCCGATTCTGTGTCCGGGGTTCGACCCCGAGATTCAAACCCGATCCCTGTCCCGAACCCAAGTTTCTTTATTAAGTCACTTTTTGGACTTTTTGAAAATAACAATTAGCTTCTAACTAATACTTAGTCAAAGAGAATAAAAAAAAAAGAATGAAACCAAACCTTTTCTAATACCCCCCAGCTGCACCCACGTTCTCCTCTCCCCCAAAATCACTCACGCACACACACGCACACACCAGCACTCTTTTTCCTCCTATAACTTCTCCTCTCCACTCTCCTCCCCCATTCCTCACACACACTCACTTTTATAAACCTCCTCACCCATTTCTTCCTTCAAAGAACTTTCCCCTTCCCTTCTCCTTCCCAAAATCCACTCCACTCCCCTTCCAGAACCCCCTCCCTTCCGTCCCGACACCGCTCGACCCCCTACGCGTGCCGCGCTACCGCCCAGGCCTACCGCCCGCCTCCCGGCGATCCCGTGGCCCTGTGCCGCTGTTCCGCCAGCGACCTCGTGCCCCGCGGTCTTTCGTACCGCTGATCGGTCCACCCCGGGCCCCGATCTGCTATTTCGTGGCTCCTGTGTGCTGTCCGTGCACTGTCCGCGTTCCCGTACGTGCTGTCCCGAGCCAATCCCGCTGTCCGCGCGGATTCTTTCCTCTATTTTTACATCTGAGAGCTCTAGTCGAGCCCCCAAGGTATAATTTCATGTCCCCGTGTCCCTCCTGTTGGTGTGTCGCATTGCGTACCGATAATGACGCGGTCCCGACCCCGTTACGGGGATCGGCTTTTGTTAATTGTTGTGTTTAGGGGATATACGCGTCGTTTGTACGTCGCGGCGTAGTTATTCTGTAGTTTGGACAGTGGTTGCTGGTTGCGTACATTTTCTTGGTTTCCTATCTTAGCATATTGTATTGACTATCTACCTTAGTGGGATAATTGCTTTTGCATGTGGCTTATTACTCTTTAAAATGGGATATTGTCTTTGTGTTGTGATTTTGTGTTCTCCCTGGTTTGGGATCGACTGGTTGGGTATGAGTTTTGTACCGCCTATGTGGCTAGATCGTCCTAGTTACAGAGGAGGTGCTGCCCAAACTTTTTCGTAAAAGTATTTCAAAATAGTACTTTATAATGTTCAGAAATTTTTGTATATCGAAACCTATTTCTAAAATTCTGGTCTTTGCAAACGGTTTATTAAATTGGTTTCCTGATTGGTTTTAAGTGTTGGTTTTATTGGTGTCTGTATCCCCTTAGGCGATGACCGTATCGGTCGGATGAGTCTCGGCGAAACGCAAACGCTACGGGACACTCCTGTACGTCGAGGCATTAGCCAGCAACATGAGATTGCATGACCAAGTCTGAGACGCCCCATTTTCTATAAATTATATTTAATTATATTTTATTTTAGAACTGGTTACTGGCCTTTAGTATTTTGGGTGCAGGGCCTCAGCCTTCTGTTTGGACCACTTCACGGCACTCAGAGCTCGTCTCAGCTATTTAATTTAATTTATTTTGTTGTAAGGGCATAAGCCCAGTTTTTCTTTATTTTCTGTGGCCCTGTAATTGTGTAGTGTAGATTTTCTATTTTCTTTTCTGGGTTTGTTGTTGGCGTAGCTAGGCGCATAATTATAATTGGGTATTAATTATTTTGTATAAAATTAATAAGGATTTCTCATATTTAATTAAAGTGAATAAATTACTTTTAATTAACAAGTTCATATTTTATCATTTAAAAAAACTTAGTTTTAGATATATTATTAAAATAGCAAGTTTTGCCAATTAACCGGTAATTGCTATTTTTTTCAATAAATCAGTAATCGGTTTATCATGTTTATTGATAACAAATGTAGTTTACGACGTTAGACGGATTTCGGTAGATTAATTTAATAACTTAAAACCTGCCTAGGGTTTGTTTCTAGAAATTGCAACTAGCACAACTAGATATGGCTCATTTATGGTGCTAAGTCAGGATTCTCAAACTGTAGGATTTCGAGGACGTACTTGACTTCCTTTTCGGTACCGACATCCCGATCCAGTCATACAAACAGAGGCAAGTTACGGTTATGTTTTCTTGCATTTTAATTAGTAATTGTCATGTTGCATGCTTAAACCACATTGCTACATGGAACTCTCTTCTTGAGTTCGATTATTGATTGTGGGGATATTGGGGGAGTAGTGTAGCGTTTATGACCAATACCCTCATATTGTATTATTGCATTATTGCACGAGCATACCCCTCTTATATACGGGGTTAAGCCGTATCGAATCGCTAGGATGCTATTGTACAACCCAAGCCGGTCATAGACGTTACCTATTCAAATCATATTGTTTCAAATACTGAATTGCTGAAAATTGCTGGAAAATATTGTTCAAAGTATTTCAACTGTTTAAAATTGTATCTTTCTATTATTATTTAGAATGTCGGATATGTACTCGTACTTGCTCCTTTCCTGACTGGATCTCCCCCAATAGGTGATGTTGATGATGCTGAGTTATTGTACAATAGCTACTATGACCCAGTGTTATATCCTGTGGTGTTGCCAGAGTCCCCCTTGGAGGACGCAGAACCAGAGGCCGATGAGCCGACCGTTTAGCTAGTTGTTTTTCCAGCTATCTAGTTTATTTATGTTGGAGTTTGTAGATTTTGAATTCAGTATCTTATTTCAGTACTTTCATTTCCAGTTGTACTTCTCTTTGTTGGATATTAAAAGTTTTAAATTTTTCGTACATTCGTGTTGTGACAAATATATAGTTGTTGTTGAAGATTCTTGCAACTAGAAACAGCTTACTGCCGCCGTCTCACAACGGTGCAGGCTGGGCATGATCCGATTCGACACAATAATTTGGGATCGGGTCATGACACAAGTACTGTCCCGCTCTTTTGCGGTTTGTCAAGTTAAGTATTCCCACGATCTCAAGGCCCGTCGACTGGGGCAGGAGTGTCGCGTAGAGCACAGTTGGCTTAAGGCACGATGCACGGACTTAGTGTTTAAGGCAAGGACCACAATTGATTCAAAATGAGCTTTAGAGAAAGGACTATCAAATAGGCGTTCATGAGTTGAATAAAATGATAGGATAACATGGAAAGAATGCTCGCGACCATGGGTCATCGAGGGGTCTCAAGGATAGAAGTCCTGAACTTGGTTTTGAAAGAGATGGTAACACTGAAAGTAGAATGACTGTGTGAGACGTCAGTTTGAGTCGGGTGTTGCATGGTCAATAGACAACTTGTCGACAAGGTAGAGTTTTCCCGTAACGGCAACCCAGGGCCATGGGACTGTTTCGGCCAGGAAAGGAAACATGGTGATAGTTGTGCTGAATCGATAGCACCGGGTTAATCGGGGACTTCCACGGGGTTATCTACCTTGTGCTGGAAGGGTCCTGACTAATGCAAGCTATGAGTCCAGGTATAGCTTGTTATGCTAGTGACCTCATATAGATGAGTCGGCATGGGCGGTGATCGGCGTATATGCCTTTGGACTGAGTCGAGTATTAGGTGAAGTAAATCAAGAGTCGGGAAGAATGCGTACACGATAAACACAATGTTTGGCCTAAGATTTGGCTACAGCGTAGATACCGTGCTTCGGCATGAGATGTAGCGTCAAGTGTTAAGTTTTCGGCATATAAGTTGCATAAGTTGAATTTGAGTCATCTTGGGTTTAAGTCAGGAAATACCGTAAGGCAAAGTCTGTCGAGTGACACTTAGCCCATAAGTCTTGATTGGGTCAATTGATGATCAAAGTAGCAAGGGCCGCAGGGCGGCGATGTGGTTAAGTCACACTGAGTTGTGAGGCACGGCATGATAGATTTGTAGCGCAGCCACGTGGAAATAGAGTCTCACCGAGTAGTTGCGTCTTTGATTTACGGGTTGAAAGGAAAGCACAACTTGATAGGTTAACGTTGATGCAAGCACGGGATGGTCTTGAGACACAAAATAGGCCGAGACGTCTGTCCTAAAACTGATCCTAAGGCAAGAGTAGAAACACAATCATAAAAGGTTATGTTGCACAAAGTAAATTAACGTATCGGTTTTGTATGGGTGGGCGAGAAGCTCATTCAACCAGTACAGTTGAGTGCTGACACCCACATAGTTTTTATATGCAGGCACAGGTAGAAGCTCGTGGCGCGGACATCGCTTGGATGCGTCGAGGCACAGAGTTCCTTGGCGATTCGAAGCGTGCGGCCACATGGAGTCAAGACTTATACGGACATAATGTATGGACGTCGCCTTCCGAAGCATCCGCTGGCTTAAGACTTGTATTGAGAGATGAGAGAGAGCTGAATGACTTGTACTGTGAGAAGAGTGAGCTTGAGTGACTTGTAATCTTGGACTTGCACCCATTGTAACCTTTGTTTCAATATCAATAAAAGAGCTTCTTTGAATAACTTGTGTTTCGTTCTAATTTTCGCTGCTATCATTCAATGTCTCTGCATGGAACTTCTATGCGACGACCCCGTCGCAGCCGCTGAAATCGGTCGTTATGGAACCTGCCTTGCACGAGCGCAATCTAGGCTCATGCGGCATCACGCCTTAGCGATGACGATCGCTCCTACTGTAGCTCCCCTTCCCAAAAATTTTAAAATATTTTTATTATTATTTATTTTAATTGAATGGTTATATAATATTAATATGATTATTGTGGTTGTTAAATTTAAATTATTTACTATATTTAGTATTACCATTTTATTCCTTAGCAAAAGATATATGTGTATATATAAATATGTGTACGTTTATATATAATATAATATGTTGTGTGTGTATATAAATATGTGTACGTATTTGAATATAAGTAAATATTAAATATATATATATTGTGTATGTGTATATATAGATATATATATATATATATATATATATATATATATATATATATATATATATATATATATATATATATATTTTATATATGTATATACATAATATATGTGTGTAGGAATATAAGAATATACGTTATATATGTGTATGAATATATATATATATATATTAAATATATGTGTGCGTATATCTAAATATATAAAATAGTGTATGTGTGTATATAAATATATAAATATATGTATATAAATGTAATATATATATGTATATAAATGAATATGTGTATATATACGTACGTGAGTGTGTATATACATATATATACTTTTTGTATAAAGAAATAGGGATATAAAAAGAATAAGAAAAAGGAATATACATGGAGGAAATCCCGGCCCAACCAGCCCAGCCCACCCGGGCTGGAGCCACCCCCAAACCAGCAAGAGCAGGCCGAGACCTCATTTGGTTGTGTTAAAAACCAAACAATATATATAAGCAGGAGCAAAACCCATAGAAACTGAGAGCCTAAGCCCCGACTTCTCTGTTCAGACCCGACACTTGAAGTATATATAAATACGTAGAGATCGAGAGAGGAGCAGAACCCCAAAACCCTAATCCTACCCACAGCGCCGATCTCAGGCGAAGCCCTCCCCATGCGCACCACCGCCGTGCGCCGTCGCAAGCGCCGCAGGCCAGGCACGGGAACCTGACCACGCGCGCACAGACAGAGCAATGACAGCAGTAGCAACCACCAGCGAAGCCACCTTCGCAACACGATTTCGACCGCGTCGCTCAACAAAATCTAGTTCCGTTTGATCAGGTACGAACTCTACCTATCCACCTTCAAATCCATTAGATAAGTCTGGATGGAAACGAGTAGGAATCGACCCAAAAATTGGCATGAAGTTAACCTAAAAATCTGTTCTTAGACAGAACACATCCGATCCAAACACACTGTTTGGAAGGCTTTTTATTTGCAACCAATTAGGTTTTCGCAAAATCTATTTAAATAGGTTTTTAGTCAACATATACAGCTTCAAAACCCTTTTTGTAGTTCCTAATTTCATCAAGATTTCAGAAAGATATCAGTTGTTAAAAACTGAGAAAAATATGTTTTTCCAAAACTAAATTTCAATAAAATCCTTCCACACGACGTGCGTCCCGCCAATCCGGGCAACGTGGTCGCGAACTGGAAGCATCGAAAGCTGTGTATTGGTTTCGTGGTCATGTGGGCTTTGACGGAATTCAAATTGGTCGCGTGTGCGCGACGAATTTGATGTGTATCCGTCAAAATTCACCGTATCGGCCTCTGTGTAAATTCTCCAATTACTTTGTGCACGCTCGTCAGATCGAAACAAAACTTGTGCCAACAGGACCGTATCGTTTTTCTGGTCCTGTATGCCAAATTTGGTCCAATTCTGAGATAGTTGATCGGATCGCCGTTTCGCGGGCCCCACGGTCCGATTCAACGGGCGATTTTATGCACGGCCTGCCGGAATTCAACTTTGGACATACGGTTGGGTTCGTATCGAAAAACTGGACCCGTTGATATATAGTTTGACGACTTTGGAGAGTGTTGACTCTGGCACGCTTTTCGGTGTAAAACGGGTCCAACGACGGACATTATTTTTGCCCAAAATTATCGTTTTGTCCCAGTGTCCAGAATTGGACTTAAGGACAGGCAATCCCAGCTAATTTGACTATTTTGAGAACGTTGGTACTATCTATTTCAGCATCTGGAGACTTCTGCATGTGTTGACTGATTGTGGCTCATTGAGTGGTATGGTATTATTGGTTTCACCAGCTAAGGACCTCAGGCAAGTGCACTTTCTGATTGCTTTCGATTCATAGTAGTCTTTTCATTTCATGTTTATACATATATCTTGCTGCTTGTTGACACGCTCGTCACATGGAGTAGTCGGGAGGGGAAATATCTTAGTAGACATGTGGACTACCCAGAACTATCCCCATGATGTCTATTCGTGAACAATAGCACCTGTACACGACACGTGTAGGTGCCGGATTTACCCCCTAGCCGTTCACATGTCGAAACGGATATTTCACACCACATAGGTAGATGTCTTTTATTTTTCCTTTTTCTCCATCGTGCCATGTCATCAGTTATCTTCTAGTTTTTATCTCTCATATGCTATTTTTATGTCTTGTTAATTCTATTGTATTTTTTGCATTGCCATCGGTTTGTGTACTTGTTCCATTCCTGACTGGAAACCAACATTTTTTAGGTTTAGCCGATCACTCTTAGCATTGGGAAGGCTTGGGTATGCTGAGGTCAACCTAGAAATAGAAAGCAATTGTATCAATTTCATTAATTGTAAAATCTTGTATTTTCTTTAATTATAAATGTAGTAAATGTTGTAACAAATTTAGAAATGTGAATGAGCAGCAAATGTTGTATTTTGAGCATTTATTTCTTGCAGGCTTGACATCGTTCTACCGCCGACTCTGCGGCGTAGGCTGGCTTGGACACGTCTTGTATCCGAAAAGCAGGTACGGGTCGTGACAAGTTTTTGTGGTAGCCCATGCAGGTCAGTTTTCGCAAAATATTGCGAACTCGTGATGGTACGTTAGTCGTACTATTGCGAGCCTGCGACCAGGAAATGCTCATTCACAATTAGGATTAAAATGATTTAAGAGAATGACTAGGAATAGGAGTCCCTCATTAATTTGATCATTGGGTAGTTAAGGATAAGGCCATGCAATTTAGATAAGGGTTCATTAAATTAGATAACCTACCAGCTCTCTATAGATACACTATTACTTTTGATATGACAATGTGATCCAATGTGGATATACTATTTATTTGGTATGTTAGACTTGCCTAGAATTAATGTGTTAATTTTGATAAACTGTTTTAAAATTTCTTTTGCTGTATTAGATATAAATCTTATATCATAAGTTAGAATTGTCTATTATAAATTCTCTTTTGCTGTAAGGAGTTAGTTTATAATTTCTGATTCTGTTATTCCTATATGAATCTCGAGGTAGATTGATTCAAAGTTTTTTCCCTCAACCATTTGAAATATATAGATGAGATAAACGTAGGACGTTCTTATTTTCCTTGTCGTCAGTTATTTCCCTGGTCAACCTTTTACTTTAAGGATTGAGACTTACAGGCAGGTGTTTACGCTTTCTGCCATAGTCAACTAAGTTGAATCCCTAGTAGCTCTTTGGCGTTCTTTGGAATATAGTTGGAGCATTTTACGACTGCGATGACTAGACAGCAGCGCACTGTCGCCAATTACCTGAGAGCGGAGAGAGTGTGGGTTCACTGCAGCCAGCAGCGCACTGGCGAGGCACAACCTACAGAATTGAAATCATCCCGAAGAATCATAGTCTATGGAACATTTCTAAAACTATGTTCTCGTTGACCTCTTTAGATCTTAGATACCCTTGTACCAATATAGGGTAGAGTACCTGATAACATATCACACCTGAATCATGGAACCAAGAGTTTACCGCAGCCTGAGTATACGGGCGAGGCATAATTCTCGGTAAAGTAATTTCAGACGTGATTACAAGTTAGGATACTATAGAGGGTAGGAGAATACCCGGTGTGTTCCATAAGGCCCAAAGTCAATACTAGTGAAAGTTCTGTAATTTGAGTAGCATGTCTCCTAACCTAGCATTATGTGGTCCTTGTGGTCTATTGACGAGATAATTGACTGACACTAACAGGTTTACCTATAATATAGAATTCAGAAGTCCATAACCCATTAGTCGACTAAGGCCTTATGGATAAGAAGATAATAAGTTGACTGTATAGGCAAGAACACCAGGTAAGGATTTGATTTTCTCAAAACTCGAACTACTTGTGCCTCCTTTCCAAAAATCTTGCCTACTTATATTTTGACTATCTTGACCAATGCTGCTATTACAGCCTAGTTTTGTAAGCTTACTCTTTTATCGAGCTTGATTCGAGACATATGTTTATTGGGGACGCCCGCTAATATATTGTCTAATCAGAATCATTGTATTACGGTCTGATCAACCATGATGCATTTGGTTCGCTCTTTATTTACTTACACGACGTGGATTGAGATATCGAGGTATCCAGGATCTTATCCGCGACTGCATTGACAATCCCTCTTGAATTATACATTCGCCTTTGAATCACGTAATTGTATTCAATGACATCTTTCTCGAACTCTTTATGGTTTTTGTCTTTTACTGATTTGGAAAGACGAAAGCTCGTAATTGATAGGTAGATACAGAGTATTCCCCATGGCTATAATAGTTGTATACGCAAGTGTAGCTACCATCGGCCAGCCCTGTGACTAGAACCTTGCCTTAAGTTACTCGTCCCCTCTGCGACCCTAAACCTGCTAATCTTGATCTTCTAGTCATTGGAGTCCGAGAATGATTAGGATCTTTCCCTTGATCAAATGCCAACCTAGGGGACTACCTATGCTCAGAAGACCAATTATTATGAGCCTCTAATTAATTGTTTGAAGCTTGCTTTAACTGGAACCCTTGTGACAATAGTCTGGAAGCCTCGACACAAATAGAAATTCATGACTTAGTTGTTAGAAATCTTTTCAATTTGATGTGCCTTAGAGAATGGTTACCCCGTCGATAACTCCTGTATACTGGACGAGTAGATCACTCTATTTTGTCGACCATGGGTTATTGTACACACTCGTTTTCCATTTATTGAGGAACGACCCTTGGCTTGACTTACATCTACTGTATCCCGTTACGCCGTGCCTTACTCTTCATTAACAAAAGTCGAGGTGCAATACTCGGAATTTGAAATCCTTCTACCCCATTATTCCTAAAACCATATCCTAGCTTCTAAGGTGGGTAGACTGTAAGCCTCCAAAAATTTTGAGATATACGAGGATTACCGATTGAATAGAATAATTTTCATTGAGATAATAATTTGTCACGACCCGTTACCCAAATTGTTGGGCCGGGCCGAGCCATGTCCAGCCTACGCTTAAGATAAAGCGCAGTAAGCTGTTCTAGAGATAACAAGACAAGACTAAATGTACCAACCGTTCTATAAGTGAAGAAGAATCATAAATGCTCCAAACACAAAAGTCGTCGTATATAGTAAAATGTCCAAGTACAAGTAAACTGAAATGTAAAACTGGATACATGTCCAGTTACAAAATTATATAGTCTAATACATGACTACACTAAGTATCCCAAGCAGCTAAGCAAACTAGACGAGTCTCCCCGCAGGAACATTCTCATAAAGCAGAGTCGGGTCCTCGGCAGTAACTCCATAATACGAATCACAGAGCAACTCCTCCTCAGTAAGTATACCTACAACGTTATCCTGTCAGGACGGGAGCAAGTACTAAATCTGGCAAACTAGCATATGAAACATGGAAATGAACATGAGAGGAATAACTGGAAAGCATGGCATCACACAGTCTATCATGGCAAGGACACATATGTCATAGAGACAGATGTATATGTAATGTTTAAAACTGTAGCAGGTACGTGATCGGTCAATAGGTGTACAATGTACCGAGGCACAATGTAAATAAAATGTACATACGTACAAGTGTAAAGGCGATATATGTACACACGTACAAATACATCTTGGAGAGTAAGGCCTACGGCGCAGTATCATATAAAATGAAACTTTGCTCGGTACTGAAGAGGGGGTATGATCACGTACTCTACTATCAGTTTTCCCATAACCCATATTCTAATCATGTGAGAGATACATCAAGACTGTTCTAAGCATGGTAGTAACTGAAAGTACAATATGTAGAGATCTAACTTGCTACCCCAAGGATCAGCATGTAACATGGTGGGGTTTGCAGTTCATTCATGTGACAATATGTAAAGTTCGTAGAAAGTACTTGCCTCTAGAAAGCAAAACAAAACAAGCTGCGATAACAATGCTATGGATGTCTGGTAGCTCGTCACTGTAGAAGTAAATATAACAACTTAGTTTTACACTAAGCTAAGACACTAGGACACTAATTGGTGAAACACGACTTGTGACTGGGCACCTAGCCAATAATGATGACTTGGCATAGGAGACCAATGTGGGGTGACACACTATGTTAACTAACTTTCTAGGGTCTTTACACTAGTGAGGGATGGGGTTCAACACGACTAAAACTCCAAATAACACAAAAAGCTACAAGTCGTAATTAATCAATAAATAAATCAAAAGATTATTGTGTTCTAACAATTTTAGAGATAGGCAAAAAGCCTAGTTTTTCTTAAAGTAAAGTAGTAAAGTGATCCTTGTTAATCATAGAAATTTATTATAATTTTTCTGGAATTTATTATCCAGTACAAATATTTTATAAAAATCAGTTTTCCTAAGTATACAGAAAATGAGTTTTGGTTTCATATGCCAAACTAGTGGCAAAACAGTAAATTAAATGCTACAAAAATTATACTAAATTAACTAACTTAACAAAGTATCTAAAAACTATTTTTCCATAATTTTAGCAATACTTTAAGTATTTTTAGAAAATCAAAAACAGCAATGCACACAATAATTAATTATCTGCGTATTTTGTCCATGTATATAATTTGAACCAAAGTTCAAATACAGGACCCAAGGCCATGAATCAAGTCCAATATGACTTGTACAGGTCTTGAATGTGTGAAAACACATTTGGGCCCAAAAACCCATGCTAGGCTTGGACAATAAATGGTTGCAGTAATTTAAATACACAAAAATATAAATTGATAAAAGTGCAAAGTAAATATTATTATTTTAATAAGGCAAAATTATACATAGTAGTTACAAAAGTATGACAACTTATTTTATAAAGATAATTTACACTAAGTAAAGTAAAACACATATATAAAAGTACATCTACAATATTCATATTTATACATAAATTTATAGATATTTATATCAAGGATATATATACATCCATATATTAAAAGTTACATATATATATATATGTAAGAAAAATAATTAATTTATAAAGTATATATATAATGTTTATATACAAATATATATATATATATATATATATAGAAAACATTTGATAATAAAGTGTATAAATTAATATATATACACACATGATAAATATATACATATATACATATATGTATATATATATAAATACTAACATATATACATATAATTTACTAACTATAAAATATATACATATATACATATATACTGTTAAAATAGTATATATACATATATACTAATATATATATATATACACTAATATATATATATATATAAAATATATATATATATAAAAACAGCAAAAGAAAAAGAAAAGAAAAAGAAAAAAAAAAAGAAAAGGAAAAGAAAAAGAAACAACAGCACAGGGGGGCTCGAACCCGAGTCTCTGGAAGAGGGGGGGGCGGTTTCTAAACTGTGCGGGCTGGCCAGTAGGCCAGTCCGGCCGGTCTGTTAGGGAAGGGGGTTTGATTAATTTATTTCAGTCTGGTTTTTAATGGGTCTAAACCCGAAAAGTCCATTCGTTGCGTCTCTGTGTCCAGACAGTTTAGGACACGAGCACACACGAGTCCTGTGTCCTGGGCGTGCACGATGCGCACGAGTCCAGTTGGCCGTGTCCGAGCTTACCATTAGGTTCGTCGGGACCAGGCGAGTCCGTGTCCGCGTACACGTGACACAAATCGAAGGGAGGAGGGTGTGACACGTACGTGTCCGAAGTCGGGCTGCTGTCGAGGAGGCGATCGACGGCTGGGGGCGTCGGGACGGTGGCGCTTGGGTGGCACTGGACGCGGCTCGTCGAGGCGGACGTGATGGTGGTGGTGGTTTGCTGTGAGGGTGGGTGTAGGCGTCAGGACAGGGCTTTGCCGGAGTTTGGGTTCCGACTAGGAAGTTGGGGAAGAGTGGAGCGGTGGTGGTCGTCGTGGGGTGTAGATCTAGGGTTTTAGGTCTGGGGGTCGATGGGGGTTTTATAGGGGGAGTTAAGGCGGTCGGGGCAGCCGGGAATGGCGGGGGCAGGGCGGCGTGGCGGTCGTCGGGGCAGTCGGGGCAGTCGTCGGGGGTGGGTAGGTAGTTTAGCACTTAGGTCCTTAGGTTTTAGGTTATTTACAAATAGGTCCTAATCAGGTTAAAATGCAAATGATAATTTGCATTCCGCATTCAAAACAAATGGTAAATTACAAAATGCTATAAAAACAATTTAATAAATTGCATAACCATATTAAAATAATTCTAAAATTTAAAAATGATATTAAAATATTTAAATAATTTGCAAAATGCTATTTTTGTATATTTAAAACTCATTAAAATTTATTTATAAATTCTAGAAAATTCCTAAAATCATATTAAATTATTTTAAAACCAATAATGACATTTAATAATTAATTAACACTAGTTTAAAATTTTTTGAAAAAAACAGGGGCTTACAAGTCTTCCCTCCTTGAAAAATTTCGTCCTCGAAATTCACAAGGATTGAAGATCCGACAATATTCTAACATAGCAAGCAATCATATGCAAGAAAATCTAATTATAATAGCAAACATGTGATGCATTTCCTATGTTGCAATCCTAGCATTCCTCTAGGTGTTCTAAGCGTCTTTCCTAATGTTGTCTAATTACCTTAAGTTCCTAATTGCAGGCCTGCTTGGTACAATAACGTAACCAAACAGTTTAGTCAGGACCTTGCATGGGCCGCCAAAAAAATATGTCACGATCCGTTACCCAAATTGTTGGGCCGGGCCGAGCCATGTCCAGCCTACGCTTAAGATAAAGCGCAGTAAGCTGTTCTAGAGATAACAAGACAAGACTAAATGTACCAACCGTTCTATAAGTGAAGAAGAATCATAAATGCTCCAAACACAAAAGTCATCGTATATAGTAAAATGTCCAAGTACAAGTAAACTGAAATGTAAAACTGGATACATGTCCAGTTACAAAATTATATAGTCTAATACATGACTACACTAAGTATCCCAAGCAGCTAAGCAAACTAGACGAGTCTCCCCGCAGGAACATCCTCGTAAAGCAGAGTCGGGTCCTCGGCAGTAACTCCATAATACGAATCACAGAGCAACTCCTCCTCAGTAAGTATACCTACAACGTTATCCTGTCAGGACGGGAGCAAGTACTAAATCTGGCAAACTAGCATATGAAACATGGAAATGAACATGAGAGGAATAACTGGAAAGCATGACATCACACAGTCTATCATGGCAAGGACACATATGTCATAGAGACAGATGTATATGTAATGTTTAAAACTGTAGCAGGTACGTGATCGGTCAATAGGTGTACAATGTACCGAGGCACAATGTAAATAAAATGTACATACGTACAAGTGTAAAAGCGATATATGTACAAACGTACAAATACAGCTTGGAGAGTAAGGCCTACGGTGCAGTATCATATAAAATAAAACTTTGCTCGGTACTGAAGAGGGGGTATGATCACGTACTCTACTATCAGTTTCCCCATAACCTATATTCTAATCATGTGAGAGATACATCAAGATTATTCTAAGCATGGTAGTAACTGAAAGTACAACATGTAGAGATCTAACTTGCTACCCCAAGGATCAGCATGTAACATGGTGGGGTTTACAGTTCATTCATGTGACAATATGTAAAGTTCGTAGAAAGTACTTGCCTCTAGCAAAGTAAAATAAAACAAGCTGCGATAACAATGCTATGGATGTCTGGTAGCTCGTCACTGTAGAAGTAAATATAACAACTTAGTTTTACACTAAGCTAAGACACTAGGACACTAATTGGTGAAACACGACTTGTGACTGGACACCTAGCCAATAATGATGACTTGGCATAGGAGACCAATGTGGGGTGACACACTATGTTAACTAACTTTCTAGGGTCTTTACACTAGTGAGGGATGGGGTTCAACACGACTAAAACTCCAAATAACACAAAAAGCTACAAGTCGTAATTAATCAATAAATAAATCAAAAGATCATTGTGTTCTAACAATTTTAGAGATAGGCAAAAAGCCTAGTTTTTCTTAAAGTAAAGTACTAAAGTGATCCTTGTTAATCATAGAAATTTATTATAATTTTTCTGGAATTTATTATCCAGTACAAATATTTTATAAAAATCAGTTTTCCTAAGTATACAGAAAATGAGTTTTGGTTTCATATGCCAAACTAGTGGCAAAACAGTAAATTAAATGCTACAAAAATTATACTAAATTAGCTAACTTAACAAAGTATCTAAAAACTATTTTTCCATAATTTTAGCAATACTTTAAGTATTTTTAGAAAATCAAAAACAGCAATGCACACAATAATTAATTATCTGCGTATTTTGTCCATGTATATAATTTGAACCAAAGTTCAAATACAGGACCCAAGGCCATGAATCAAGTCCAATATGACTTGTACAGGTCTTGAATGTGTGAAAACACATTTGGGCCCAAAAACCCATGCTAGGCTTGGACACCAAATGGTTGCAGTAATTTAAATACACAAAAATACAAATTGATAAAAGTGCAAAGTAAATATTATTATTTTAATAAGGCAAAATTATACATAGTAGTTACAAAAGTATGACAACTTATTTTATAAAGATAATTTACACTAAGTAAAGTAAAACACATATATAAAAGTACATCTACAATATTCATATTTATACATAAATTTATAGATATTTATATCAAGGATATATACATCCATATATTAAAAGTTACATATATATATATATATATATATGTAAGGAAAATAATTAATTTATAAAGTATATATATAATGTTTATATACAAATATATATATATATATATATAGAAAACATTTGATAATAAAGTGTATAAATTAATATATATACACACATGATAAATATATACATATATACATATATGTATATATATATAAATACTAACATATATACATATAATTTACTAACTATAAAATATATACATATATACATATATACTGTTAAAACAGTATATATACATATATACTAATATATATATATATATATATATATATATATATATATATATATATATATATATATATATATATACATATATACATATATATATATATATATATATATATATAAAAACAGCAAAAGAAAGAAAGAAAAGGAAAAGAAAAAGAAAAAAAGAAAAGGAAAAGAAAAAGAAACAACAGCACAGGGGGGCTCGAACCCGAGTCTCTGGAAGTGGGGGGGTTTCTAAACTGTGCGGGCTGGCCAGTAGGCCAGTCCGGCCGGTCTGTTAGGGAAGGGGGTTTGATTAATTTATTTCAGTCTAGTTTTTAATGGGTCTAAACCCGAAAAGTCCATTCGTTGCGTCTCTGTGTCCAGACAGTTTAGGACACGAGCACACACGAGTCCTGTGTCCTGGGCGTGCACGATGCGCACGAGTCCAGTTGGCCGTGTCCGAGCTTACCATTAGGTTCGTCGGGACCAGGCGAGTCCGTGTCCGCGTACACGTGACACAAATCGAAGGGAGGAGGGTGTGACACGTACGTGTCCGAAGTCGGGCTGCTGTCGAGGAGGCGATCGACTGCTGGGGGCGTCGGGACGGCGGCGCTTGGGTGGCGCTGGACGCGGCTCGTCGAGGCGGACGTGATGGTGGTGGTGGTTTGCTGTGAGGGTGGGTGTAGGCGTCGGGACAGGGCTTCGCCGGAGTTTGGGTTCCGACTAGGAAGTTGGGGAAGAGTGGGGCGGTGGTGGTCGTCGTGGGGTGTAGATCTAGGGTTTTAGGTCTGGGGGTCGATGGGGGTTTTATAGGGGGAGTTAAGGCGGTCGGGGCAGCCGGGAATGGCGGGGGCAGGGCGGCGTGGCAGTCGTCGCGGCAGTCGGGGCAGTCGTCGGGGGTGGGTAGGTAGTTTAGCACTTAGGTCCTTAGGTTTTAGGTTATTTACAAATAGGTCCTAATCAGGTTAAAATGCAAATGATAATTTGCATTCCGCATTCAAAACAAATGGTAAATTACAAAATGCTATAAAAACAATTTAATAAATTGCATAACTATATTAAAACAATTCTAAAATTTACAAAATGATATTAAAATATTTAAATAATTTGCAAAATACTATTTTGTATATTTAAAACTCATTAAAATTTATTTAAAAATTCTAAAAAATTCCTAAAATTATATTAAATTATTTTAAAACCAATAATGACATTTAATAATTAATTAACACTAGTTTAAAAAATTTTGAAAAAAACAGGGGCTTACATAATTAGTGCCCCATGGACTCCCACTTTCTATTTAGATCATTTGTGTCCCCGGCCGTGCCATTAATATTCGAAGCACGAGACCAGCTGTTACCTCCCAACAAACTTCATATGCAAGGCTTAGACTAGTTGACCTTCACCTAGGTATATCATGTCCCGCTCAAAACCGTCCCCTTGTACTCTATTTTTTGTGCTACGACTTTCAGGTTAAAAGGACTAGCTATAACCCTTACCACAAATACAGGTATACTTTCCGACTTCCACTAGAGCCTCAACCTTGACTCAATTCTTTCGACCAAATATATAGTAGTGATCTACTCGAAGCCCACTACGTACATGCCACTAGTGTGCCACTAGATAGAGGCCTCTTGTGCTACTTAAACACAAAAGTCACCGAAGGAGCATTTTGGACTTTAGGAACTTAGCTAACCTACCTGACTGGCAACTAGCTCAACCACTCGAGTTAAAGCCTATTCTAGGTTACCCTAACCTAGTAGACATAGTTTTATCTTAGGATCTTGTTCAGTCCATATAGATTGAGATCCAAGGTTCATCCAACCAACGATTGATGCCAGATAGGGAACTCATTAAGACCCAGTAAAACCCATTCAGGCATACCACCATATTTGGACCATAAAACCAAACTATTTAAAGTAGGTCCCTATATCTATTATATAGTCCTCACCTCTTAGAATGTGTAGTCATTTGTAACCCTTATTCCATCTACCTGGAAGTCGAGATACGATCTTGTATTGCATTTATACCCCTTGCTCATGTGTTTAAATAACCATGGAAGAGATCACAATCTGATTTCTCAAAATTCCGTTCTATTATGGAACCTTGTCTAGATTAAATTTTGAGAACGGGACTTCTGTATTACACGGACTGCAAGCTCCCATAAAAAATGAAGGGTTCTTCGATTTAGCAATTGACTGGACTAGAGTAGCCCAACCTAACAGATAAGTCAATGATTCATAAACATTCTTTCTATCTGTATCATTGGATACGCTCTACCGCTCTGAAACTTCATAACTGCTCTCGATTACTCTTCCTTACCTTTTTGTCCTTCCTATTTTGGAGCGACGAATGGTCATGCTTATTAGAGTTTATCAACATTTCTTAGCCACTTGGGTAAGTTTGTTGCTTGTTAAAATTCGGGTTGCTTGATAGATACGAGATGATTATAGATACCATATGACTAGATATTTGTTGGTAGGATTGTTAGCAACTAGTTAGAAGATTTTAAGATTTTAGTGTGAGGAGTAGTGTGACCAAAGGTGGGTAGAAATCCTGGAGGCTATATGGCTAGGGGAAGAATACAAACTATTTTTGAGGAATTAAGATTTGAAAAGATTGTGGTAATAGTGGATTTATTCTGTTACTTATATTTTTGAATTTTAAGCATGGTTATGAGTTAGAATTTCGAGGACAAAATTATTTTTAAGGTGGGTAGATTTGTAGCTCCCCTTCCCGAAAATTTTGAAATATTTTTATTATTATTTATTTTAATTGAATGGTTATATAATATTAATATGATTATTGTGGTTGTTAAATATAAATTATTTACTATATTTAGTATTACCATTTTATTCCTTAGCAAAAGATATATGTGTATATATAAATATGTGTACGTTTATATATATAATATAATATGTTGTGTGTGTATATAAATATGTGTACGTATATGAATATAAGTAAATATTAAATATAGATATATTGTGTATGTGTATATATAGATATATATATGTATATACATAATATATGTGTGTAGGAATATAAGAATATACGTTATATATGTGTATGAATATATATATATATATATATATATATATATATATATATATATATATATATATATATATATATATATATATATATATAAATGTATATGTGTATATACATATATATTTAGATATACGCACACATATATTTAATATATATATATATATATATATATATATATATATATATATATATATATATATATATATATATATATATATATATACTTTTTGTATAAAGAAATAGGGATATAAAAAGAATAAGAAAAAGGAATATACATGGAGGAAATCCCGGCCCAACCAGCCCAGCCCACCCGGGCTGGCTCCAGCCCGGGTGGGCTGGGCTGGTTGGGCCGAGATTTCCTCCATGTATTTTCCTTTTTCTTATTCTTTTTATATCCCTATTTCTTTATACAAAAAGTATACAGCAAGAGCAGACCGAGACCTCATTTGGTTGTGTTAAAAACCAAACAATATATATAAGCAGGAGCAAAACCCATAGAAACTGAGAGCCTAAGCCCCGACTTCTCTGTTCGGACCCGAGACTTGAAGTACATATAAATACGCAGAGAACGAGAGAGGAGCAGAACCCCAAAACCCTAATCCTACCCACAGCGCCGATCTCAGGCGAAGCCCTCCCCACGCGCGCACAGACAAAGCAATGACAGCAATAGCAACCACCAGCGAAGCCACCTTCGCAACGCGATTTCGACCGCGTCGCTCAACAAAATCTCGTTCCATTTGATCAGGTGCGAACCCTACCTATCCACCTTCAAATCCATTAGATAAGTCTGGATGGAAACGAGTAGGAATCGACCCAAAAATCGGCATGACGTTGACCCAAAAATCTGTTCTTAGACAGAACACATCCGATCCAAACACACTGTTTGGAAGGCTGTTTATTTGCAACCAATTAGGTATTCACAAAATCTATTTAAATAGGTTTTTAGTCAACATATACAGCTTCGAAACCCTTTTTGTAGTTCCTAATTTCATCAAGATTTCAGAAAGATATCAGTTGTTAAAAACTGAGAAAAATATGTTTTTCTAAAACTAAATTTCAATAAAATCCTTCCACACGACGTGTGTCCCGCCAATCCAGGAAACGTGGTCACAAACCGGAAGCATCGAAAGCTGCGTAATGATTTCGTGGTCGTGTGGGCTTTGACGGAATTCAAATTGGTCGCGTGTGCGCGACGAATTTGATGCGTATCCGTCGAAATTCACCGTATCGACCTCTGTGAAAATTCTCCAATTACTTTGTGCACGCTCGTTAGATCAAGACGAAACTTGCGCCAACAGGACCGTATCATTTTTCTGGTCCTGTATCCCAAGTTTGGTCCAATTCTGAGACAGTTGATCGGATTGCCGTTTCGCAGGCCCCACGGTCCGATTCAACGGGCGATTTTGTGCACGGCCTGCCGGAATCCAACTTTGGACATACGGTTGGGTTCGTATCGAAAAACTGGACCCGTTGATATATAGTTTGATGACTTTTGAGACCGTTGACTCTGGCACGCTTTTCGGTGCAAAGCGGGTCCAACGGCGGATATTATTTTTGTCCGAAATTACCGTTTTGCCCCTGTGTCCCGAATTGGACTTAAGGACAGGCAATCCTAGCTAATTTGACTATTCTAAGAACGTTGGTACTATCTATTTCAGCATCTGGAGACTTCTGCATGTGTTGACTGATTGTGGCTCATTGAGTGGTATGGTATTATTGGTTTCACCAGCTAAGGACCTCAGGCAAGTGCACTTTTTGATTGCTTTCGATTCATAGTAGTCTTTTCATTTCATGTTTATACATATATCTTGCTGCTTGTTGACACGCTCGTCACACGGAGTAGTCGGGAGGGAAAATATCTTAGTAGACATGTGGACTACCCAGAACTATCCCCATGATGTCTATTCGTGAACAATAGCACCTGTACACGACACGTGCAGGTGCCAGATTTACCCCTAGCCGTTCACATGTCGAAACAGATATTTCACACCACATAGGTAGATGTCTTTTATTTTTTCTTTTTCTCTATTGTGCCATGTCATCAGTTTGAAGAACAGTTTGGCAACTCTAGAGGGGGGTGAATAGAGTTTATATAGAAAATAACCAATTAAAAATTAACTCTTTCACGATCTATGAATAAGCAGAGTAAAATGCGGAAAGTAAATGAAGAGCAAGAAAGCATACGCAAACACAGCGATTTTAACCTGGTTTCCCTCGTGGAGGACTAGTCCAGGCCTGAGAACTCTAGCTCAGGATTAAATCCACTATTTGTGAAATAGTAGTTTACAACCCGTGCCTTTTCTTCAGAAGAGCACGTCAACTTCTTACAGAGGATCGCAGTGGCGATTTGCTTGGAATTGTCCAAGCGACTTCTTCAACTCTTGCACAAGAATCCTAACTGAGAGATGCTGAGCACTCGAGACTTAGGAAGCTTGTGGCTAGTAGATGGGAAGGGTATGGCTTTTCTGAGCTTTAAGAAAGAAGAGAAGAGAAGAAGGGATGATTTGAAATGAGAGAATTCATGCCCTATTTATAGTGTTTTTATAGGCAAAATTCGGCCAGAATTCGGGTAGGAAAATTCAAAAATTTGGCCGTTGGACAACTAGCAACCAGCTAACCCTAAAATTAGGGTTCCTGATTTCTAGGGGACAGAGTTCGGCCTGAACTCTGTGTGGAGGCAGAGTTCGGCCCGAACTCTGTCTCCAGAGCACAGAGTGGTTCAAAGGGGACCATTGGGCAATTTCTGGTTTGGTGGAGCTTGGGATTATTGGGTAGGCTATAGTCTAAGTTTTAAGAGCTCAGCATGACTCAGATTACATTTGTCTAGACTCAAAGAAAATGTAAAATACAGACTTGAATATGACTGAGAAGCAGAGGCTGAGCTGTTGTCTGTCTTGAGTTTAATGCAGACGTTGTGTGTCGTATTGAATTAATACAGATATTATTTAGTCAATGTTGTCAATATTTGGTTGACTGTGACTTTGTGTCAACAATCTCCCCCATATTGATAATTGGCAAAATAATATATGTATATTCAATATTCATACCTGGACACAGTTGATTATAGCAACATAGCTCCCCCATAATCGATGCCGAGCTAGAAGCAATAGCTCCCCCGTAAATAATGCATTGAACCTGTTGGCCTGATAAATAATATCTCCAAAAAGCACAAACAAGCACAGATATACAAAAGAACCAAATATATCCAGAATATACATAGTTCTCCCCCTTTTGGCATTTAGCAATATAGACTGCAGATGAATGAATAGCATAGAAACTGCAGTATAGACAATTAATAGTGATGCAAACACACCAAGAAGAAACAGTATATGAATAATCAAAATGAGTCACTAGCATAAAATATAAAACTACGATAAGCATAAAATGTCATCACATAAAGCCAAATGTCAAACCAGAGTGATAGAATATCCAAGTACATAAATCCAAAAACAAACTAAATAACTATAAATCAAAAAGCATCAACTAAGATCATCATCAGCAGCAGCAGATAGTAGCCAATCTCCATCACGGAGCACGAGAAGGCCCAGCAGAGTCTGAATGATCAGTGAAAGAGCGGCTGGGGTCCACGATAGCAGCATCCGGATCCAGGTACCGCATGACCCAGGGGTCGTCAATACGATATCCAGCGCGACCAGGATCCCGCTCCATGGGAATGGGCATAGAGGGGTGCCGAGACATAGAATACCGGATATCGTGCAGCGAGTTGCTGAGGGCACTCATCTGCAGCATAGTCCGATAATCCATCTGCGTCCAGCGATCGTCCTCAAGAGCAAAACGATCCCGGAGCATAGTCTGAATAGACTCAAGAGTGGCAGGTGGAGGTGGTGCATCCTGACCGAGTGGAGGGGCGTCAGGCTCCTCATCATCAGACTGCTCAGAAGTCTCAGGAGAGGCGACGACTGCCGGAAGACGTCGTGCCTTGGACAGGAAAGCAGGAGCAGACAAGAAAGGACAAGCAAGAAGAGGTATATGGAATGCACGAAAGATCATAGGAAGATATGAGGCATAAACCAGGGCTCGTGGTTTCTTCCTACAGCTAATCATCCAGTCCATCATGGTCCGTGGAAGATTGAAAGAAACACCAAAGTGGAGATGATATAAAGCGGAGATTTCAAAGTATGTAACTTCATCGGTAGAGCCCGCCTTGGGTAAAATGGTGTTGAAAACAATCCGATGAAGGTCAAAGAAGTAAGGATTTAGATATTTAGCCATAAGCTTGCGAGGACGAGTGTACGGAGTACATAAGTCGTCCTTGAAGCTTTCAAGGGAAATCCCGTCGGGAAAGCGGAACGACCGAGCGTCAACAAGCTTTTCCCAAGAATTGGGCTCTTGAAGATCAAGATATTCGGCTAAGTCAAAGTAATCAAAGGAGATATCGATACCAGCAACACGTGAATAGATGTGAGTATCGTCAAAAGTCAGGTTGCAGTAAAACGTCTGAATTGTACTATGATATATGACCGAAGTAGAAGTAACAAGTTCGTCAAGATGTAGGTCATAAAAAAGTGTATCATAGTGAGAGAAAAATGAGAAGTCAATGGGGTGTCCCGCAAACACTGGACGTGACCTAAAATTACTAAACCATGCATTGGATGTGGCTAGTGATATAAAAAGTCGGTCATCGTAGGTGTTTGGATCACGTGGACGAGAAGGATTGAACAAAGGATGAGGTGGTTGAATTTGTTCAAAGGGTTGCTTGACGGGAGGAGGAGCATTCGACGAGGACGCTCCCTCGAGACGAATTCTCTTTCCACGGTTAAACAAGCGAGGAGCCATTTGCAAGAGATAGAGAACTTTAAAATAGAAAGGGAGAAGGAGTTATACCTTAAAACAACAAGGAACAGTGAAAGAGAATGAGGAATGAGCCCTTCTCCTTGATTTTGATGAGCAATGAAGCACTCTTGATAGAAAACTAGGGTTAGGGTTTGTAGGAAAAAGTTTGAAGAGGTGAAGGTGGTGGTAAGAATAAAGGAGAGAGATGAAAACCCGAAAATAAGATGAGGGTTTTTTTTTTTGTCGGAGGGAATCTGGACCGTAGGATCTAAAATGATCAAACGGCTGAGGCTGTCCCCGACGCTGGAACAATGGGACCGAACTCGGCCCGAACTCTGTTAGGGGCAGAGTTCGGCCCGAGTTCTGGATTAGTCTTCTAGAACAGAAAGATGGGCAAGAAGATAAAAAATGGTTAAGTGTTGAAAAAAAGAGTTAGAAATGAGGATAAAAGCTTGATGGAATCAATCAAGTAGATAGTGAGGTATACTAACATCAGAATGAACTTAGAAAATATCAAGTAGGCAATAATAAATTAAAACGAACCATATAATAAACAAGGAAATATATTATAATTTAATAGTTTGAATTTGCCATGGGTTAGCTGCAGGGGCCGGATCCCAGCTAGCGGTAGTCCTGAGGACTAGTGCACCGTGTCGCTTAGGCTTTTACGCCTTGTTGTCAGAAGGACCCTTTCGGCTTGTACCCATAGCAAGTTCATCGTAAGAGAATCATAATATAATCGATATTTACGCAGGTGAGTTTCAATTTATGACAGCTTCATCTAAAATTCCAAGTTCACGACAAAGGAAATTGAAGCGCTCTTCGGATAATGGCTTAGTAAAGAAATCTGCTAGCTGATGATCAGTGTCAATAAACTCTAAGTTAATCGTGCCATTTTGCTGATGATCACACAAAAAGTGGTGTCTGATCTCAATGTATTTTGTGCGTGAGTGACAGATAGGGTTCTTAGTCAAGTTAATAGCACTAGTATTGTCACAGAATATAGGAATGTGCATGAAAGATAGATTATAGTCTTCAAGGGTTTGTTTCATCCACAGAATCTGTGCACAACAACGCCCAGCTGCGATGTATTCAGCTTCTGTTGTGGATAGTGCGACAGAATTCTATTTCTTGCTAAACCAGGAGACTAAAGCCTTTCTTAATAAATAACAAGTACCGCTTGTACTTTTACGGTCGATCTTGCATCCGGCGAAGTCAGGATCAGAGTAACCAATGAGGTCAAATGATGTTGTCTTGGGATACCATAGGCCCACAGTAACCGTACCCTTAAGGTATCGAAAGATACGCTTAACCGCGGTCAAGTGTGATTCCTTAGGATTTGCTTGATATCTAGCACATAGGCAAACACTAAACATGATATCGGGGCGACTAGCAGTTAAATAAAGTAAGCTGCCTATCATACTTCGATACTTACGTTGATCAACGGGTTTGCCATTCTCATCTGGTTCTAGTTTGGTTGAGGTAGCCATTGGAGTGCTGATTGGTTTGACGTTGTCAAGATCGAACTTCTTCAGCATGTCCTTTGTATACTTCGACTGACAGATGAAAGTTCCATTAGCCATTTGTTTTACTTGCAGACCAAGAAAGTAGTTGAGCTCTCCCATCATGCTCATCTCAAATTCTGTCTGCATACACTTGGCAAATTCTTGACAGAGGGTTTTATCAGTAGAACCAAAAATGATATCATCAACATAAATTTGAATCAATAGAATGGTGTCTTTAAAAGATTTTATAAACAGTGTAGCGTCAATTTTCCCTTTTGAAAAACCTTTCTCAAGCAAGAAACTGCTCAGCCTTTCATACCAAGCTCTGGGGGCTTGTTTAAGGCCATATAGCGCTTTCTTTAGCTTGAACACGTGGTCGGGAAATTTGTGATTTTCAAATCCAGGAGGTTGTTTTACATAAACTTCCTCCTTAATAAAACCATTCAAGAAAGCACTTTTTACATCCATTTGAAATAATTTGAAATTTTGATAATTAGCAAATGCACAAAGCATTCGAATGGATTCTAGTCTAGCAACAGGAGCATACGTCTCATCGTAGTCGATACCTTCCTCTTGGTTGTATCCTTGAGCTACTAGACGAGCTTTGTTGCGTGTGACTGAACCATCTTCATTCACTTTGTTTCTAAACACCCATTTAGTACCAATTATCGAGTGATTAGCCGGTCTAGGAACTAGTTCCCACACTTGGCTCCTCTCGAATTGGTTGAGTTCATCTTGCATAGCAGAAATCCAAAATTCATCATTAAAAGCTTCAAAAATGTTTTTCGGCTCAACTTGTGAAATAAAGGCAGTGCTAGCAATAGAGTCTCTTAGTGATGATCTGGTAGTTACTCCACGTGAAACTTCGCCTATCACTAAATTTTCTGGATGAGAAGGTTTGAAAGAAAATTTCTTAGGCAAACCCTCTAGAGAATTAGTTTCGGTTGAAGTATTCATTGGAGTAGAAGTTGATGGCTCAACGTCATCATCAAGAGTACTTACTGCACTGTTATCTTCATCAAAAGTCACATTAGTTGACTCTTCCACAATTAGTGAGCGTTTATTAAAAACTCTATATCCCTTACTCTTGGCGGCATAACCAAGGAAAATACCATCGTCAGCTTTGGCATCAAATTTGCCTAAGTTGTCTTTGGTGTTAAGGATAAAACATCTACATCCAAAAACTTTAAAATAAGAAACATTGGGAGTTCTCCCAAACCAAAGCTCATAGGGTGTTTTCTTCGTAATGGGACGAATAAGCACCCTATTCAAAATGTGGCATGCTGTACTGACAGCTTCTGCCCAGAAATATTTCGGAAGTGAAAATTTATTCAACATTACTCTAGCCATATCGCCGAGAGTCCTATTCTTCCGCTCCACAACACCATTTTGTTGAGGAGTTCTAGGACAAGAAAACTCATGATCAAAACCATTAGAATCACAAAATCTTTCAAAATCAGAATTTTTGAATTCGCCTCCATGATTACTTCGGATTCGAGTAATCATGTAGCCTTTTTCGTTTTGAACTTTCTTAACAAAAATCTTGAAAATAGAAATAGCATCACTTTTATTTGTAAGAAAGAAAACCCAAGTAAATCTCGAAAAATCATCAACAATAACGAATGCATATAGCTTGCCACCAAGACTAGCTATTCTACTAGGACCAAATAAATCTATATGGAGTAGTTGCAGGGGTCTAGTAGTACTTACAGAGTTGATGGAATGAAATGAGGATTTGGTTGCCTTGTTTAATTCACATTCGGTACATATCGTGTCCTTTTTGAATGTGATGTCGGGCAATCCTCTCACTAGCTTCTTGGTCGATAGCCTGGATATAGCATCCATATTGGCATGACCAAGGCGCTGGTGCCAAAGTAGTCGTTCGTCTTTGTGGGCATATAAACATCTACCTGCATTGTTAGTATCTATAGAAAGATAGAAAATATAAATGTTATCCTCTCTTTTTCCTTCAAAAACAATGTCTCCCGTTGACCTATCATAGATGAGGCAATTGTTTTGTCCAAAGTTAATATCATATCCATGATCAGCAAGATGACTAATGCTGAGTAGGTTATGCTTTAACTCGGTCACTAGGCAGACATCCTTTATTACAGGAGAGGGAGGATGACCAATAATACCATTACCTATTATGTGCCCTTTGAGATTATTACCGAAGGATACGTATCCTTCTCTCTTCATCGATAGTGATGCAAAAAGATTTGCGTCTCCCATCATATGTCGCGAGCATCCACTATCGAGAATCCACTTACTCTCAGTTGAGGAGGGAAGGTCCACCTACATCAAGAGTAGATGTGACCTTCGGTACCCATGTTCTTGAGGGTCCTGAAAAGTTAGTTTTCGGAAACCATGCATATATCTTTTTGTCTACCAGTCTTCTAACTCTACACTGTGGTGAAATGTGTCCATGTGATCCACAGTAGGTACAGATAGCATTTTTATTTATACTAGGAGCATGAGAATAATATCTATAAGCAACAGGATGATGTGCAGAGTTAGCATGGTGATGATGATTATGCATAGAATGAGTGGCCTGGTGATGGTGTCTATGTGGCATAGCATGATGATATTGTTTATGATGTGTGACATGCTGATATTGTCTATATGGCATGGCATGTGGGTGTGGCATGGTATGATGATTTTGTCTATGTGGCATAACATGATGATTTTGTCTATATGGCATGGCATGGTGATGATTTCTATATGTAGAGTGATGTTAGTTGTGTCTTTGTGCAGTATGATGAGGTATATTCTTACGTGCACGTGGTTTATGGAAGTTTGTGTATATAAAAGCATGGTTATGTGCTGTATGAGGATGACGTGGTTGACTAGCATGAGTGGTGTTGTGCCCATGTGATTGGGTTTGAGGTTGAACAACCTGTTTGCCCAATTTGGTTTCTAATCTCTTAGAAACAGCTTGCAGTTCATCAACCTTAATATTTAAGCCATATATCTTAGTCATGGAAATCTTGTGTCTACTCTTTTCTTCAGCAAGCAACGTGTTGAGTGTAGTGATTTCTTAAGTTTGTTGCTCAATACGTGCTTCAGCATCATGTAAGCTTATTTTAAGCTTGGATACTTCATTTGTGACATCAGTGGGTGACGTGTTTCTAACATTATCAAGAAGTAAAGAAATTCTTTGTATCTCGTCTTCAAGAATTTTGATTTTGTCTTTGGCATGTTTGTATTTACCGATGACCTTTTTGTGATCATCGAGCAAATCAGTGAAGGCATCGCCAAGTTCATCAAAAGAGAAGTCGTCTAAAGTTTCGTTAGATACCTTGTTGGAAGTTGCCATTAGGCACACATTTGCTTTATCTTGAGGAGAGTCCTTTTCTTCCTCGGAGTCACTCGCTTCACTTTCATGCCAAATGCTTGTGTTGGCATATTTCTTTGATGAGTTCTTTTTGTATGGCTTCTCATAGCGGTTGCTCTTCTTCAAGAATGGACAGTCTTTTCGGACATGTCCAGTCTTCTTGCAGCCATAGCAGGTTGGCTCTTCTTCATCGTCTTCTTGTGGTTCCTTCTTTCTTCTATTGAAGCGAAGGAACTTCTTGAAGTTGCGAACCATGAGAGCTTGGTCTTCATCATCCGAGTTGTCGTCTTCGGTCTCATCGTGATCAGCCCTTCGTCGATGAGCTTTGAGTGCGATCTCCCTGGTCTTCGGAGCAGGCTCTTCGAAGTCCTTGAGGTCAAGCTCGTGAGTCATGAGCTTACCCATCAAGGTCTCCATTGATATTGTTGTGAGATCATTTCCTTCTATGATGGCTGTCACCTTAGGGTTCCAAATCTTTGGTAGCCCTCTGAGTAGCTTGCGAATCTTCTCGTGGTTTGAGTATTGCTTGCCAAGCGAGGATAGAAGATTGATGATGTCGAGGAATCTTGTGAACATTTGAGTGATCGTCTCATTTGGCTTTATGTTGAAAGCCTCATATTCTTGAGTGAGACGGCTTATCTTAGATTCCTTGACTTGTGTGGTTCCTTCATGCGTCACTTCTAGAAGTCTCCATACTTTATGAGCAGTGGTGCATGTAGAGACCCTATTGAACTCATTCCTGTCTATAGCACAGAATAAAGCATTAATAGCTCTAGCGTCTCGACTTGCCTGTTTCTTCTCCTCGACAGAATATTTATCATATGGTTTCTCAATGAGGTCACCATCGACAACTATCCTGGCGGGCTTTTTATAACCGTCAGTGACGACAGTCCACAGGTCAAAGTCTAGAGACTTAAGATAGAAGCTCATCCTTGTTTTCCAATATGTGTAGTTAGTTCCATCAAATAGGGGAGGCCTATGAGTGGACTGACCTTCACCATGATTGGAAATCAAGGATTGTGTGGTTGCCATGGATCAGCTCTTAGAATGTTAGTCCTTGTAAAGAGAACAGAGCTCTGATACCAATTGAAGAACAGTTTGGCAACTCTAGAGGGGGGTGAATAGAGTTTATATAGAAAATAACCAATTAAAAATTAACTCTTTCATGATTTATGAATAATCAGAGTAAAATGCGGAAAGTAAATGAAGAGCAAGAAAGCATACGCAAACACAGCGATTTTAACCTGGTTTTTCTCGTGGAGGACTAGTCCAGGCTTGAGAACTTTAGCTCAGGATTAAATCCACTATTTATGAAATAGTAGTTTACAACCCGTGTCTTTTCTTCAGAAGAGCACGTCAACTTCTTACAGAGGATCGCAGTGGCGATTTGCTTGGAATTGTCCAAGCGACTTCTTCAACTCTTGCACAAGAATCCTAACTGAGAGATGCTGAGCACTCGAGACTTAGGAAGCTTGTGGCTAGTAGATGGGAAGGGTATGGCTTTTCTGAGCTTTAAGAAAGAAGAGAAGAGAAGAAGGGATGATTTGAAATGAGAGAATTCATGCCCTATTTATAGTGTTTTTATAGGCAGAATTCGACCAGAATTCGGGTAGAAAAATTCAAAAATTTGGCCGTTGGACAACTAGCAACCAGCTAACCCTAAAATTAGGGTTCCTGATTTCTAGGGGACAGAGTTCGGCCCGAACTCTGTGTGGAGGCAGAGTTCGGCCCGAACTCTGTGTGGAGGCAGAGTTCGGCCCGAACTCTGTCTCCAGAGCACAGAGTGGTTCAAAGGGGACCATTGGGCAATTTCTGGTTTGGTGGAGCTTGGGATTATTGGGTAGGCTATAGTCTAAGTTTCAAGAGCTCAGCATGACTCAGATTACATTTGTCTAGACTCAAAGAAAATGTAAAATACAGACTTGAATACGACTGAGAAGCAGAGGCTGAGCTGTTGTCTGTCTTGAGCTTAATGCAGACGTCGTGTGTCGTATTGAATTAATACAGATATTATTTAGTCAATGTTGTCAATATTTGGTTGACTGTGACTTTATGTCAACACAGTTATCTTCCAGTTTTTATCTCTCATATGCTATTTTTATGTCTTGTTAATTCTATTGTATTTTTTGCATTGCCGTCTGTTTGTGTACTTGTTCCATTCCTGACTGAAAACCAACATTTTTCAGGTTTAGCCGCGATCACTCTTAGCATTGGGAAGGCTTGGGTATGCTGAGGTCAACCTAGAAATAGAAAATAATTGTATCAATTTCATTAATTGTAAAATCTTGTATTTTCTTTAATTATAAATGTTGTAAATGTTGTAACAAATTTAGAAATGTGAATGAGCAGCAAATGTTATATTTTGAGCATTTATTTCTTGCGGGCTTGACAACGTTCTACCGCCGACTCTGCGTCGTAGGCTGGCTTGGACACGTCTCGTATCCGAAAAGCGGGTGCGGGTCGTGACACCTATGGGAGCGGGGCGTGACATAATGGTATCAGAGCATGGCTTTACGTCCTTGGACTATCGATTGAATTCTTTAACTTCGTTGTTTCCGCAATCTCTGTTGCTTCCACAAGTTGTTATCGTTGGTGCAATCTCTCTCAAATGTCCCACGGGATGTCCATATAATAAGTCTAACTATTTTACAAAACATAGAAGAACAGTTTTTGACAAAATGAAAAGATGGTTTGCGTAAGCACGGTTGGCTAAGTCGGCTGGACATATACACCAAAGTTGCGTCGACCTTAGAAAAGTCGAGTGCGGGATTCGAATTGTGTCGAACGAGAATGATTTGGACTTGATTGAGTAACGGGGGATGACTATCGATAGGGGTACTATCGAGCGACGATAACGTCGGTACGATATAGATGAGCGTGCTTGGAAATTGAGAAATGGTTCGAACAAAAATTTTGAAGACGTCGATTTTGATTCGAATGATAGATGAGGATTTATTAAATGACTTCATCCCTGAGTGGTGTATGTGATAGCCTCAGGGACGTCGATCGATTGATTAAGGATGTGGGGTATCGATGAGTCTATCAGCAAGCATCGCGTGTATGCAAAGTCGTAGATTGAGTATCGTTGAACAAGTTGTAGCCTTAAGATTTGACGAGTTGATTCGAACAGACTAGAAATGACGTACACGGAACGTGCACGAGATTGAGGATTGTGCGAGTATAAAACGCGAAAATGATTGAGTAGGTGAAATCAAATCGAGAAAAAAAAGTTAAGGTGTAGCGAACGGATGACTTGATAAAGGAAATCGATAGGTGAATCGTATAGAAAAAGTTAGCACGATGGAAAGATAGCGTGCATGAAAAGTTGAATTTTGAAGTTACGTAATGACTCTAAGGATTGGATTGAACATTGCTCGATGATTTGAGTTAGCAAAGGAGTGATGTAAATTGAGGAAATATGTTGGTCGATGATTTAAGATAGACGGGTAAATGATATGCGAATTTAGGTTTGAGAAAATTGATGTTGTGAATGGTTCAAGGGATAATGATCGAACTTGAATTTGAATGTCAAGGAGATTATCCAGTCGGACGATAGCATCATTCGCACGACTCGAAATTGGTTGCAAAGGAAGATCGTCAGGTTACGCATATCGTCGATGGTATTGAGGCGTATCAAAGATCGATATGCGATAACTCGGGGGTACTCTGACTCGGCGAATGACGATCTTGTAAGTGTTATTGTTCGGTTGGATGCTATACTTAGGATTTTGATTGAGATAAATATTGGATGAAAATGATCTTGTCTGGATGGTTACGTTGATAACCACAACATAGACATCCTTGTCTTGCGCGAGCGCAACTCTAGCCTCGTACATGCGTCACGTCGGATTTGGGGTGATCATTCCGCGTAAGCGCTGACATGGTGATTCATGTCGCGGGAATGATCGAACTCGAAAAATCAGGATGCGACAACTTTGATTGTCTCAACTTGTTGGTTTGATGCAAAGGAAAATTTGAGGATGTTTGAACTTGCGACTGATGAATGAAGTAAACTTGAGGATTGAGTAGGTCCAATCCGCACATCGAGAATGAATCAGTCTAGATACAAAACAAGAGTTATGCCCCGAAGAGAATGATTATTCTGCGGGAGCGTCGCATGGTGATTTCATGCCCACCATAGATAATCAGACTCGCGTGAGATCGGAGCGCAACATATTGTTAAGTCAGACGACCTTGTGATCGGTTACGTGAATTGGAATAAATTACTTAGGAAGTAAAGAATGTAAAATTTTGGTTAGCGACGAATTGGGTCATAGCGTGCTTGGTTTAAGAAGGATTGATAGGCGAACTATATCGAACGTGTTAGATGGGATAGACTATACAAGATGGTTTGTTGAACGAGCGATGTTTTGATATGACGTGAAATTGGATTGAAACATGAGTTATCATAGGATGGCTTTGCTGAATCGACTCGGACCCCGGGCGACAATTGTTGGGATGTGAGTAGAAAATCTATGCTCGATGTTTAGAAATCAGAGTGATGCGAGCTTGGATAGAAAATACCGTACTATCGATTTGGTTTGACCTTAGGATGGGGTCAGTGTTGATATTGTTGTTTGGGAACTATGATTCCAATAATGACGGATGACCTTAGCCTAAAGACATAGCCTATGTAGTTAGGCAAAACGATCAGGTGCGAAGCGAGAGGAATTGTGGAAGCACCACTCATGAGGCTCGGTTGATATGCACATATATCAGGGACGCCCAAATATGTGAATGATCCGACTCGAGTGGTGATGGCGGATTCTCTATCACGAGGCTTGGCTGAAATACATGTATTTTGGAGACGCCTAGAATACGTGCATGATCCAACTAAGTGATATGTTGAATCAAGTGAGACTTGAGGAACAGAAAAAGGGTCGAGGATTTTGAAGTTGTATTTCAAGGAAAAGATTGGTGGTAGTACGATCATTAGATTGAGACGAGCTTGAATGTTGGTTGATTGGTTGGTGTGCCTACGACTGAGTTAGCGACAAGCACGAGCGTGGCTCGGATTGAGTAAAGGCGTAGGAATAGCATGCGCAAAAGTCCTTGACTGTTAAATCAAGTTATAATTCGATAAGTGTGCTCAGTAAGTTTCGAGGACGAAACTTTTTCTGAGTGGTGTATGATGTAGTGTCCCGTCCCGCTCAGTCAATCGGAGGAATCGAAACGCCGACGGCGTTCGGACTTAGCCCTGCAACGGCTACTCGAAGGCCCGCTCGGCCGAGGCGACTCCTCGTTCAGGTGGGATAGTTTCGGTGAACTCGCCTCATCTTTGCCTTCACATAATAATTTGCATCTTTTCAACTTGCACAAGTAGGCTTGATAATAAAAGAGATGAATCCATATAGCTAAGGGAATAATTCCAAGTCGGGTCGATTGAGTTAGAATATGGAAAAGTCCAACGGTCGGCTTAGAATTGGTGTACGGCGTGCTTTGAAACTGACACTCGATCCTTCGTCCCGTGGCTTGGGAGAAGGAAAGTTGGTATTCACCGCAAAGCTAAGAGTTAGCCTAAGTCATAGGCGTCACCCGCGTAAATGCTCGATAAAGCATGTACGCTTCTACGATGCAAGGCTTGGCATAGCCTTTGCTCGTCCCTCTGGTTAAGTTGTAGGTTTAATTAAGTCTGGCAAAATTATGTCGGTCGACATAAGACATCCCAAGTACTGTCCCGCTCTTTTACGGTTTGTCAAGTTAAGTATTAACACGATCTCAAGGCCCGTCGACTGGGGCAGGAGTGTCGCGTAGAGCACAGTTGGCTTAAGGCACGATGCACGGACTTAGTATTTAAGACAAGGACCACAATTGATTCAAAGTGAGATTTGGAGAAAGGACTATCAAATAGGCGTTCATGAGTTGAATAAAATGATAGGGTAACATAGAAAGAATGCTCGCGACCATGGGTCGTCGAGGGGTCTCAAGGATAGAAGTATTGAACTTGGTTTTGAAAGAGATGGTAACACTGAAAGTAGAATGACTGTGTGAGACGTCAGTTTGAGTCGGGTCTTGCATAGTCATTGGACAACTTGTCGACAAGGTAGAGTTTTCTCGTAACGACAACCCAGGGCCATGGGATCCTTTCGGCCAAGAAATGAAACGCGGTGATAGCTGTGCTGAATCGATAGCACCGGGTTAGTCGGGGACTTCCAGGGGCTAGCTACCTTGCGCTGGAAGGGTCCCGACTAACGCAAGCTATGAGTCCATGTATAGCTTGTTATACTAGTGACCTCATATAGATGAGTCGGCATGGGCGGCGATCCACGTATATGCCTTTGGACTGAGTCGAATATTAGGTAAAGAAATCAAGAGTCGGGAAGAATGCGTACACGATAAACACAATATTTGGGCCTAAGATTTGGCTGCAGCGTAGACACCATGCTTCGAAATGAGATGTAGCGTCAAGTGTTAAGTTGTCGGCATATAAGTTGCATAAGTTGAATTTAAGTCATCTTGGGTTTAAGTCAGGAAATGCCGCAAGGCAAAGTCTGTCGAGTGACACTTAGCCCACAAGTCTTGATTGGGTTAATTGATGATCAAAGTAGCAAGGGCCGCAGGGTGGCGATATGGTTAAGTCACACAGAGTTGTGAGGCACGGCATGATGGATTTGTAGCACGGCCACGTGGAAATAGAGTCTCACCGAGTAGTTGCGTCTTTGACTTACGGGCCGAAAGTCAAGTACGACTTGATATGTTAACGTTGATGCAAGCACGGGATGGTCTTGAGACACAAAATAGGCCGAAGCGTCTGTCCTAAAACTGATCCTAAGGCAAGAGTAGAAAGACAATCATAAAGGGTTATGTTGCACAAAGTAAATTAACGTGTCAGTTTTGTATGGGTGGGCGAGGAGCTCATTCCACCAGTACAGTTGAGTGTTGACACCCACATAGTTTTCATGTGCAGGCACAGGTAGAAGCTCGTGGCGCGGAACTCGTTTGGATGCGTCGAGGCACGGAGTTCCTTAGCGATTCGAAGCGTGCGGCCGCATGGAGTCGAGACTTATACGGGACATAATGTATGGACATCGCCTTCCGAAGCATCCGCTGGCTTAAGACTTGTATTGAGAGATGAGAGAGAGCTGAGTGACTTGTAATGTGAGAAGGATGAGCTTGAGTGACTTGTAATCTTGGCCTTGTGCCCATTGTAACCTTTGTTTCAATATCAATAAAAGAGCTTCTTTGAATAACTTGTGTTTCGTTCTAATTTCTGCTGCTATCATTCAATGTCTCTACATGGGACTTCTGTGCGACGACCCCGTCGCAGCCGCTGAAATCGGCCGTTAAGGAACCCGCCTTGCACGAGCGCAATCTAGGCTCGTACGGCATCATGCCTTAGCGAGGACGATCGCTCCTACGGGAGCGGGACGTGACATCGCGCCCACGAGCGTTCCCGCGCCCGCCATCCGCTGCCACCCACCGTCGGAGAGAGAGGGGGGTGGGTGGTTGGGGGAGAAGAGAAGGGGCAATTTCGTCCATTTTTTTCAGGATATCAAGTTAGTGTCTATAAGTTGAGGGTATCAAATTGAAAAACAGTGACAGTTGAGGGTATCAAGTTATAATTTAGCCTATTATTTAATTATGATTATAATAAAATGTTGCTAAATAAATTAATAATTAAGATTAATAAATTAATAAATATGATTATAGTAAAAAAATTAATGAATGAAATAAAAATATTAATTAAATATTATAATTATAATTATAGCTAGAATTAATAATTATTATAATTATGATAATAGTTATGATTAATAAATTATTAATTAAGACTATAATGATGATTAATAAATTATTAACTTAAATTATTATAATATATTAATTATTAAATTATAAATTATTATGTATGATTATAATTGTGATTAAAATATTATTAGATGATATTATAATAAAATAGTAATTAACAAATTACTAATTAAGATTATAATAAGACTAATAAATTATTATTTATGATTATAATTGGATATTAATTAATAAATTATTAATTAGAATTATAGTTATGATTAATAAATTATTATTATTTTTATATAATTATGATTAATAATGTTATAAATTATTAATTAAGATTATTATAAATTATAAAATCATAAAATTATTATTTAATAAATTATTAATTTATATTATAATTATAGTTATGATAACTAACTATTATTTATAAAAAATAATTTTCAAAATAATAATACTGACTAATTTTAATTAACTATTAGTTAATTTATACTTAACTATAAATTAAATATTTTAAAAAAATAATAATTATAAAATAGTAATATATAAAAAATTATTAATTAATTAATTAATTAGTATTAACTAAATATTTAATAGAACAACAAAATTATTAAAAAATAACTAACTTTTTTTTTCCTTCCAATCCAGCTTTCTTTCTTCCAAATCCAAATTTTGGATTTGGTTATACTTTCCATATCCAAATTCATCTCCAACCAAACATAAGATTCCATGAATTTGGTTCCAAATCCATAAAATTCTGAAATCCAACTCCAAATACGGTTTACCAAACGGGCTCTTAGGTTAATAACAAGAATAATTTAATAAAAACAAAATAAAATTATAGTAGGATAATTATTTAAATATAAAATTATGTTTTACATGGACCACATATTTGAGTTTCTAGCTAAATCCATTTCTGAAACTTAAGATGGTTGATTTAAGCTTATTGGATCTTCTAATGAGTATTGAGCTATATATAGGGCCAACTCCAGCATTTTGAAGGCCCTAGACAATTTTAAAAATGAGGCCATCATTCCTTTATATAATTTGTTTATAAATTCAAAATCCAGCAAATCTAATAAATCTAAACTGTAATATAATTAGTTCTTGAATACACATAAATTATCGCCAAGATTCAGTTGTAAGCCCCCTGAATTTCCGGGATTTATTTTTGAATTTTCTAAATGAATTATTATCGATAATTCATTTTAATTTAATTAATTTTGATCATTAAATGCTCTTTATCGTGACTTTGATTTCTAGAGCATCAGGGATGCCCGTCTCTAGAAACTTTCTTCTCTAGTTTGTAGTAGATAAAATTATCTTCAATTTAATATATCATGTCCCACTCAAACTTGTTCCCTTGTGCTCTTTTTGCTTCGCGCAACTTTCGGGTCAATTTAGACAAATTTATCGTCTACCGTAGTTCGTGACTTAACTTCCAATTTAATTTTCGGGTCCGACATCAGTCCAATCCAGTCGATCCAATATATGGCCCTGGCCTGTTTTGAGTCTACTATGCACGTGCCACTTGCGTGCCACCAAATTGATCTCCCTTGTGCTCCCATTTCATCCATGATTTTAATTGGTTTAAATTGTTATTTAATTAAATCTTGGGCCCAACTCAACCAAACTTGGCCTAACACCCAATCTAAATTGGCGTATGCCCTATCGTGACTGTCCATACACACCACTATTATAATTGTCTTTTTTCCTACACAAAAATATCCTCCTCTTTACACAAATATCTTATTTTCTCTCTCTATTATATATATATATATATATATATATATATATATATATATATATATATATATATATATATATATATAATACACTCTCCCTCTCTCTTCATTTAAATCACTCTCTCTCGACACTCCTATACCACCCCCCATGTGGCCGGCCTACCCCCTCTCTATCTCTCTCTATTTTCTCTCTCTTTCTCTCTCTCTTTCAATTAATATCTCTCATTCTCTCTCTCTTCTATATATAATATATATACACACACATACAAATATCTCTCTCTTATTACTCACACACACACACAAACTCCTATCACCAGCACAACACTCCCCACCCCTCTCTCTCTCAGCCGACAAGCACCCCCTCCTTTCTTCTTCTTCTTCACACTCCATCACCCTCACCATTATCATCATCAATACCACCACCATCACTACTCACCATCACCATCATTACTCACCACCACTACCCCCACGAGCTCCACCCCCACCTCTCCTTCTTCTCCATCATCCTTCCTCCTCTCCTCTCCTCCTTCCTACCCTTGGGTTACCACTGTTGGCTGGCCGCACCGCCACGCACAGCAGCAGCTAGCAGCAGTGCTACAGTAGTAGCAGCAGCCAGCAATAGCAGCAGCTGCTGCTGCAGTTTGCCGTTGTAGAAGCGTAAATAAAATTTGAAGACCAAGTCAAGGAGATTGAGATATTTACGCAAGGATAATTCCAAATAAGACTTTACGCAAAGGTAAAACTCAAAACTCTACGCAAGCCTTACATTCAGACTTTACGTGGAAAATAGTTTAAACTTTCTATGCGAATGAGCTGTCCATGCTGCATTAAATGCATGAAGATTCTAGTCTGACAGATTAATTTTTTGACAAAATAGCACAGAAGCCAAGGATTTGTTGTTTAGCGTGGCAATGAGTTACTTTACGCTTAAGGAACTGCTTCCTTTTTACGCATAAGAGTTATTTGAGCTTTTTATGCTCAAGGCTATCTTAGCTACTCTTTTGCGCGTAGAGTTTATTTGGGCCTTTACGCTCAAGGCTATTTTTAGCCACTTTACGCAGGAAGCTTACTTTGAGCTATTTTATGCTCGGACATGTTTTACACACAGTTTGTCCTGATTATGTGAGAAAGTGGTTTTCTGACGTGGCCCTCATGCTACACTTCTCGAAGAATGTGTATACGTGCTCCCTTTATTTTATTGAGTTATGGGACATGTGTTAACATACGTAGAGGCTAAATTTTGTACGTGGGTGATAGTTATCATAACAGCATGCGTAAAGACTCAATATTGATGTTTTTTACGCACAGAAGACAAAGTCTATATAAAGACTTCTTTTTTAAAAGAAAAAGGGACAGGATTTCAGACTGGACTGGATTTCATACTTTCTGAGTAAAGTAATTTTCCAGAGCATTTCTCTTTAACTTTTTCTTAAGAACAGGGTGAAGCAAAACAAGAAAGCATTCGACTGTGCCATCAGTGCCATTGTGTCGATACCTTTCTGGTGACTTAGTTCTTCCAATTTTTTATCTTCTCCAAGCAGTTCTCTTCATCATCATTGTGTGGTCCAAGGAACAAAGTGATCGCTCTCAGATCGAACTTCTATAGCAATACTCTCCAGAATCTAGTTGTACTTTTGTACTTTTCTCGTTTTCTTTCGAAAGCCATTCAAGGGCATTTGTTAAGTGAAACAACCGTCGCCGGTGGCCACGCACCACCGCCGTGGTCGGCCCCCCTTGGCCGGGCGCACCCCAGGTAGGTACCCATGGCGCGCTCCCTCTTCCCCGGTGCGAGAAATGCCCGATTCGTGCGTTTTGCACGGAATCCCGTCGACGCGCGCGCGGACAAATTTTAGAATGTGTGCTTCGTCGCAGCAACTTCGTACGTGTTTTTTGGGCGATCCGACCGTTGGATCGTCGATCCATTTCTTCCTTCACAATCTCGGTATATACCTCTTTACTCCCCTGATGTTTCAACCGTTAATTCCTTCGTTAGCTATGTGAAAATCGGCCGCCAAGTTGACCCTTTAAATTGTACTATTTTTGGACAGTTTTGTGGAGCCAACTTCGCGGACTCGTATCTTTGCAGTCGTGCCTTCGTTTGATGCGCCGTCAGTTCCTGTGCACAGCTGGTATAACCCTCTTCCTGTCATTTCAGTTTTGTTTCATTGTGAGCTTGTTTGGTTGGTTGAATTCGATGTCAAAGTTGGTCGTCCGAATTCGTAATTTCCAAGTTGTAAAATCTTAATTTTGAAATTGGGACTCCGAATTCAATTTCTGATACCACCAGTAGACTCGTGACATCATTCTGGTACGTTTTCATATAAAGTTTGTTAGATTTGGAGGACGTGGGCCCCGACACGCATTTCGGTGCAAGACGGGCCCCACAGTCCGAGTCAACGGGTCTTTTTGAGATCGGCTCATCGGAATCCAATTTCGGATATATCGTTTAGTTTGTATCGTCATTCTAGACTTGTTGACATATAATTTGCTAATTTTTGTGGACATTGGCTCCGACACGCATTTTCGTGCAAATCGGATTCCAATATCCGGGTCAACGGACCAATTTGAGATCGGACCATCGGAATCCAATTTCGGATATACCGTTGAGTTTGTATCGTCATTCTGGATTTATGGGCACATATTTTTCTAGGTTTTGAGGAGTTTTATCCTGACATATTTTTCGATACAAAGTGGATCCGACACGAACACCATTTTGACCCAAAATTACCTTTTTGCCCCTGTATCCAAATTGGACTTATGGGCATGGTATTCTAGCTATTTCGACCATTCTGGACACGTTGGTGATGTTTGTTTCATCATCCGACAACATCAGTAGACTTTTCCCTATCTTTCACTATTTGTTATAATCCTTCTCTTTTTATTCGTATTTTTAGATCCTTGTATCGGAATTGAGATCCATCGATTCCAGTGATTTCACAATTACAGAAATTGATATATTGACCCTATCGATGTTTATAGAGACTAGCTTTGACCCTGTTTGACCAAAGTCAACTGTAGGTCAACCATTGACTTAGTTTGACCTAGATTGGACTTGGAGTTGACCAAAGTCAACTATAAGTCAACCATTGACCCAGTTTGACCTAGTTTGACTTAGTTGGACTGAGATTGACCTAGATTACATAGCTTATACTATATAATCATGCCTAACACTGTTGAACCCTAATTAGCTTATATATCTCATCTTAGGTCTGTGATTTCACTCTAAGCCAGATTACACAGTTGACATATTTCCATCGGATCTCATGTCACGACCCGTTACTCAAATTGTTGGGCCGGGCCGAGCCATGTCCAGCCTACGCTTGTTAAAGCGTAGTAAGTTGTTCTAAGAATAGACAATAAAGGATCTAAGCTACTAACAGTTCTAAAATCATATTTGAGGTTCATCACAACACAGCATCTATAAGCGAAGGTAACATAAGCACAGACTTAATAATACACATCCAAAGTATCTAACTGGAGACAAAATCCAGTATCCAAATATAAGAACAGACCAAAGTCTAAGTCTCAAAACACATGAAAATAACTAAGCAAGGTTCCCCGCTGGGGCCTCTTCTGGAGCTAAGGCCAGGTCCTCAAAATCAGTGCCATAACATGTAACACATAGCATTTCCTCCTCGAAATGTGAACCTACAACGTTATCCTGTCAGGACGGGAGCAAGTACAACCTCTATAACTAAAGTACTGAATATATAATGAAAGAGATGTACAACAAGAAACATGGTGTGATAAGTCTATAAAATAGGAAATACTGGAAACATGGCCTCATGGTACAACTGGGATCACAGTATCATAGTAACATAGGGAACATGGCATATCTGGAATCATGGTATAACTCATAATCTATCATGGCAAGGATACATATGTCATAGAGACAGATGTATATGTAATGTTTAAAACTGTAGCAGGTACGTGATCGTCAATAGGTGTACAATGTACTGTGGTACATATAAATAAAATGTACATACGTACAAGTCTACAAGCATAGGTATACATCCGTACAGAAATGCGGGATAATGGCCTGCGGCAAGGTATGCATATAAAATGCGACCTCGCTCGCTACTATGAGGGGGGCATGATCACGTACTCAACTGTCAGTTTTCCCATAACCCATATAATATGTGAGAGATACAAGAACAGTAAAAACATGTGAGAGATACGAGAACGATATAGAACATGTGAGAGATACTGGGATCGGTATAAAGCACGATAGGTACTGATAGCAGTATAAAGCATAGTGAAACATGTACTGAGAACCAGTAGGAAGCATGTGAAGATATAAGAACTGTCCTAAGCATGGCAGGTACTGAAAGTAATACAACATGTGAAGATTTAACTTGCTACCTCAAAGATCAGTATTTTAACATGGTTAATACATGTTCTAGCATTAAAAGACAGTAATGAGTTTGTAGATGTACTTGCCTCGAGCAAAGAAAGAATACTAGTACGAAGATATAGATGTCCGGTGTCCTGTCAATAATCATATACAAACTCAGGTCTAAGCTATGTTCAAGATTACACTAGTGGTGAGACACGACTCCTAACTGGATACTAGCCAAGTGGGAACCTAGCATAAAAGTCTAATGGGAAGTGACACTATATCCAAACTAATTTTCTAGGGTCTTTACACTAGTGTAGGGTGAGGTCCAATACTACAATAACTCAAATCAACACAAAACCCGCAAGTCGTAATTATTCAATAAATAAATCAAACTGTACACTGTGTTCCAACAATTTTTGAGATAGACAAAAAGCTCAATTATACATAAAATAAAGTACCAAAATGATCCTTGTTAATTATAGAAATTTATACTAATTTTTCTGAAATTTATAAACCTCCATAAATATTTACTAAAAATCAGCAAACACATGTATCCGGAATATAAGTTCTGTTTTCCTATTTTTATAAAATACCAAAAGTACGTATTAAATGCTGGAAAAATTATAATAAATTAGCTAAATTAACATAGTATTTAAATACAATTTTTTCCAGATTTTTACAGAATTTAAAATATATATAAAAATTCAAAAACAGAAAATAACAATTTCTGGAAAAATAATTAATTACAAATTAAGGATAATTCATAAGCAAAATCTACAGATGTTGTCGGATGATAAAATAAATATCACCAACGTGTCCAGAACGGTCAAATTAGCTAGGATAGCCTACCCATAAGTCCAATTTAGATACAGGGGCAAAACGGTAATTTTGGGTCAAAATAATGTCCGCCGTTGGACACACTTTGCACCAAAAAATGTGTCGAAATAGAAGTCTACAAAATCTAGCAAATTATATGTCTACGAATTAATAATGATGATACGAACCCAACGGTATGTCCAAAATAGGATTCTGATGTGCCGATCTCAAAATAATACGTTGACGCGGACACTTGGAATCCAGTTTGCACCGAAATGCGTGCCGGAGCAAATGTCTTCAAAACTCAGCAAATTATATGTCAACACGTTCAGAATGACGATACGAACTCAACGGTATATTCGAAATTAGATTCCGATGAGCCGATCTCAAAGTGACCCGTTGACTCAGAATGTGGGACCCACTTTGCACCGAAATGCGTGCCAGGGCCCACGTTCTCCAAATCAAGCAAACTTTATATGAAAATATGCCAGAACGACGCCACGAGTCTACTGGTGGTGTCAGAAATTGAATCCGGAGTCCCGGGTTCAAAAATGGAATTTAACAAGTGCAAATAAAAGAATTCGGACGGCCAACTTTGGCGTCGAATTCGACCAACCAAACGTGCTCAAAATGAAACGAAACTTAAAGGAGACAGGAAGAGGGTTATACCAGCTACGTACAGGAACTGGTAGCGCGCCAACCGGAGCTGTGACGACGAAGATACGAACCCGCGAAGTTGGCGTCACGAAACTGTCCAAAAATTGTTCAATTTAAAATGTCAACTTGGTGGCCAGTTTTGATCTATCAAATGATAAAATTAACGGACAAAAATTGACAGGAGTGAAGATGGATATACCGAGATCGAGATGGATCAAAGAGTTCGCTGATCCAACGGTCGGATCTCTCGAAAAATGTGTGCGAAGTTGCTGTCCCGAGACACGAATTCTGAAGTTTGAAATTGCGCGTCACGGCGGGATTTTGACGTAAATGCACAAATAGCCTATTTGGCTCATCGGGAAAGGTGGCGGTGGACTCGGGGTGGTCGCCTGGGGGTCGCCGGGTTGTGGGGAGCTTGCGGGGGAAGGCTGGCCATGTGGTGGCGCACGGCATGCGCCCATGCGCGCGCGGGGGGTGGCGCGGCAGCCTCTGCTACATGCTGCTGCTACTGCTGTGGTTGTGCGGGGGCGGTGCTCTTGCTGTAAAGGCGGGATGGGGGTTGTGTGTGTTTGAATAATAGGAGAGAGAGAGAGAGAGATATTTATTATATATATATATATTATATATATATATATATATATATATATATATAGGAAAATTCTACAATACATCCGCTGGAAATGGATGTATCGATACATCCGAAATCTGGACCGTTGGATGTTAATCCATCGGTTCAGGTTTAATTCAGATAAAATAATACAGAAGACATCATTTAATGCTAATTTAGACTTTTGACCTGTTGGTAACTTGCTTTAGCAGGTCATTCTTCACTTTAATTTTTTCAATGAACACTCTAAATTAACTCATATTTACTCTCTCAAAAGTCCATCCAATTTAATCTGAACTTTTTTTTTGGTTACAGGCCATGGTAGTCGTGGTGGTGCTGGTGGTGGTAGAAAGAGAAACGGAGATGAAGAAGGAAATAAGAAACGGTTCGGATCGCGTCGAACGTCGTCGAGCACCCCTAGAACAATGAGGAGTACCAGCTGCGCCGAGAAGAATCGGTCCGCTTCGCGTCGGACATCGTCGAGGCCTCCTCGAACAAAGAGAAGTACCGGCGGCGCCGCTCTAATTTTACTGCCCATGCCATTGTCTGAAATTTTATTTTTCATTTAACAATTTAATATTTTGTTAATAAAGCTACATGTCATGGTGGTGGTGGTGAACTGAGGAAACCTGCTTCTGAGGTCGGGCGGATTATTTTTTAACTTTTCTAAAGATAATATTTTCGAGGAGAATATTTTTTTGGACAGAGAATGGCCATTCTCTTTGCTTTTAACACGGAGAATGGTACATTTAGGACGGAGAATGGTACATTTAGGACGGAGAATACGGCGAATGGCCATTCTCTTTGCTTTTAATATGGCAAATGGACGGTGAATACGACGAATGGACGGAGAATGGCCATTCTCTTTGCTTTTATTATGGCGAATGGATGGTGAATACGGCGAGTGGACGGAGAATGGCCATTCTCTTTGCTTTTAGTACGGCGAATGGAAGGATAATGGTACATTTAGGACGGAGAATACGGCGAATGGCCATTCTCTTTGCTTTTATTATGGCGAATGGACGGTGAATACGGCGAATGGACGGAGAATAGCCATTCTCTTTGCTTTTAATACGGCGAATGGAAGGAGAATGGTACATTTAGGACGGAGAATGGACGGAGAATACGGCAAATGGCCATTCTCTTTGCTTTTAATACGGCGAATGGACGGAGAATGGCCATTCTCTTTGCTTTTAACACGGAGAATGGCCATTCTCTTTGCTTTTAATATGGCGAATGGCCATTTGAATGGTACATTTAGGACGGAGAATGGTACATTTAGGAAGCCGACAAAAACTCGTTCTCTCAAATCTCTACTTTGTGTAAATTAAATCCAAGGAGGACACATTCCCTAATTTTAGTTATTGCTTAGCAGAGTCTGCTTAGTTGTTGTAAAATTGTGGTGTTGCTTCTGTGACACTTTCATCATTAGTCTCATGTTTTCTATGAATATGTGTTCTGTTTGATTTTGATTTAGTAATCTTTCCGTAATTAGTTTTTTTTGTTTCATCTAACAATTTAATATTTTGTTATAAAGCTACAGGGCATGGTGGTGGTGGTAGAAGGAGAAAAGGAGATGAAGAAAAAAAAGAAGAAGAAGTTCCGGTTCGCGGCGGACTTCGACGAGTTCCTCAATCAAGCGGAATTAAACCTCTTATAGATTTCCTTAATTGAAGTTGATCACGATAACCTTTTGTAATTTTCAAACGGATAGTAGAATCTTCCTCGAGCCCTCCTCAATCAAACGGCTAGTAGAATCTTCCTCGAGCCCTCCTTAATCAAACGGCTAGTAGATTGTTTGCTAGTCTCAAAATTTATTTGTCTTTCCATCTTCCTCACTTTTTGTACTTCTCTCTTGCTATATATATAATAGTTTTCTTGTTTCATAGTACTATTATTCATTCTGAAATACATAGAATAGTTTTCTGAAATACAATAGTTTTCTTGTTCTCAAGATGTCTACTCGTGTGGGGGGAAATGTAGAAGACGTAGAAGATTGGATGCCAAATCCAAATGAAACCTTCATTCCGCGTTTGTTGCGCAAGATTGAAGAACATCTGTCGACGATTTCAGCTGATGTTGCAAAGATAAAAATTGAACAATTGAAGATATCTCGGCGTTTGGATAAGATTGAAGAATCTTCAGCTTTGAAGGAGGCATCTTCATCTCGAGCATTTAATAATGTGAAGGTGGTTTCCGTTGTATCTTCTTTCGAAGAGGAGGATGTGGAGCTACAGTCTCGTAGTAAAGCATTGGACCGACTTCTCGTATTGGACGCTATAGAAGAAGAAGAATCTGACTTTAGCAATCCTTCTAAAAGAATGCGTAGAAATTTACATCCGATCACACCATCGAAAAATTTAATAAGGGGTTCATCCTCGAAGCCTAGCAATTGTACTAGTGTTTCTTCGAGATATTACGACTATATTTTTGCAGATGATAGACCTGACGAGTAAGTAATATGAGTTTTTATTTAATTCTAACAGTTTTTTCTCCTAATTTATTCGTTTCTTTTCTTAGTGAAATAATATCATCTTGCAACAAAAACTATGTGTCTCGGTGGGAGATGAAGACCTTAGCTCCTTTAAGGAAAATTACCAATGGGGTATGTATAAATAGTATATTTCTTCTTAGATGCCATCTATGTTTACTTCGATTCCATCGCTGACATTTTTAATGATTTATTCAGATTGTAGGTATTGTCTCTGCTCTTCTCACCGCGGAGGAACGGAGAAGAACCTCCAATAAAGCTAATGTATGGTTTTTACCAATAAGGATGTCGGTGAGTGAGCATTTTATTCTTCAATGCATATGCATTAACAATTTTCTCGTTTGTTTGTCCTTCGTAATGTATTAATTGATGTGTATGTAGAAAGCCACGTTACCTCCATCCGTCAAAAAGCCTTATGAATTATGGAAGAAGTTTAAATATTTTCAGGATTACATGGGATCTTTAAGCACTTGTAAAGAGGTATTAATGTATTTATGTTTAAATATTAATCCTAATTTTCTAAAAATTTACTAATTTATTTTACCTAATTATTCTGATTCAGATATACACACCCATTCATTTGGGCGAACACTATACTCTTGCAAGAGTTCTGGTTAAAAAAAGGACTGTTGAAATTTGGGACTCACTTGCATCTAAAGATGATCCGATTCAAAGCAGAACAGTCATAAAAGGAATAGTAAGCTCATATTCATCAATTTTTATGAATTAGGTACAAGATACGCGGTATACTAATACATATTGTATTCTGGTAATTGTAGCATTCAAATTCGGATCTCTTTCTCGAAGAAGAGATTTTGAAGTTGAGAGATGCTAAGTTCAGCTTTTCTACTTTTGTAATAAAACGTCCTTCTTATGTTCCCCGCCAAGGCAATTTAGTTGATTGTGGGATTTTTGTAATATCATTCATGAAAGACCGATGTAGTCTAGACTACCGTTTTCTCGATGTAAGTCTGAAAATATGTCGTCAAAAACTTCTACTTTTTAGAACAATATTTTTGATGTTATGTTTGTTATATGCAGTTTGATGCGGGAAAGGAAAGACGCAGAGCTGCTGAATGGATTACAACTTCAGAGCACAATGAAGAGCTAAAAAAGAAGTCCAATCTGAAAATGTTTGAATATGGAAGACGATGATTTTTTTTCCTCTTCTTTTATATCTAATGTATGGAAACCCCTAATGTATTATGTTCATTTGTTTTGTTGAGTTGTAATGACATTTTTGTCAAATGGCTTCGATTCTTTTTGGATTAAGCAGAATCATTTTTGTCCTTCAAATTAATATAATTAAGCAGAAAGGAGTCTTTTGTCCTTCCATCGAATGACATTTTTGCCCTTCTAATTAATTCAAAACACCCCGAACCCTTTTATTTAAAAAAGAAAAGGAAAAAAGAAAACCGTTTCGGAGCCTCCTCTTCTTCCATACTCCACTCTGTACTCAAACCTAGGTCATTCTCCTCCAAAATCTTCAAACCTTCCTCCCCATTCGCAATATTCACACCATGTCGGCATCAGCGGCAGAATCATCACCGGCAGCATTACCAAATAGAGAAGATGTACCAGTTACAGAAAATCCAAAAGCGACAGACGGAGAACAACGGAAATCCTATTCTAAGAAAGTTGCAAAAAAGAAAAAGGAAAAAGTTGCTAAACAAAAAGAAGTGCAAGAAGAAGTACAAACAGAAGGTATAACTTTGATTTTATGTTCGCAAATTCTGTATATATTTCAAGGAAAATGACATTCTTCGTCATAAAACGCATTTGAATGTTAAATTCTATTCGCCGTTTAATTTGGAACGGATAATGTCATTCTCCGTCTAACTTGAAACGGAGAATGCCGTTCCCAGTGTTAAAACCCATAAGAATGGCCATTCTCCGACCTAATTTTTGGTTTTTTTTGTTTTGCAGAAAGAAAATCTATCAGGAATAAGGATTCAAGACTTTTCCGTTCTACCTTCAAGCCAATGCTAAATCTTATGGAGGAGGTCAATCGAGATGCTGGCCGTTTACCTGAGCCAGTTATTGGTTCCTTGAAGAATACCGGTTTCTGGAATTTTGTTGAGATTTTCTACCAAAACAGAGTCCACGTCTCTGAAATGGCCAAGGTAACGGAAGGGCTTGAGAATTTAATTGCAAGTTACACAGAAGAAGAAGATGGCGTCGGGTGCTTTGAATTGAGCACCACTGTTAAAATTGCGCCAAGCGTCAAGGATATGGCAGTCATATTCGGTCTACCGCTGAATGAAGAAAGCGTTGATAATGTTTCTTACAGAAGATTGATAAAGGAAAAACAACAGCAGCCCACACCACCAGCATCATTGAGCCTGTGCAGAGATCATTTCACAAGATTGCTGGCTAATACTAAGGGCAAACACTCAGAAGTCACGAATAAGGAAGTGAGAGACAAGTTCTTTGAATTGTTACGACGGCTTCGTGGCGGAGATAACGCTGTTAATCCAGATGATTTGGCCAAGCTAATAATCTTCCACTTGTGCCAAACAGTATTCTTCACAAAGTCTGGCGGTTCAAATTTGCCGTACAGATTCTTGGCCTTGGTAGACAGTGTGGACGTCATCAACAGTATATGCTGGCCAAGGTTAATCCTGGCATATGTAATGGATAGCATAAAGAGGAGTAGAAGCAAAACTGAACAGGGGGATTACTCAATGGCTTTCCACAAATTGGAAGGTTGCACAATATACTTCCTCTATTGGTTTGCAGAACATAGTAAATTTGTGGAAAGGAAGTTCGCCCCAATTCCTGATTACCCAAGATTTTTCACATGGAATGGGTACGATATCTCAAACTTCCTCAAGGCCGAATATCACAACAAAATGAGATCGAAGATGATATTGGAAGATCTGGTTATACCTGTTGGGGAAGAAGAATGGCACAAAGAAGATGAGCCACTTATAGAAGAAGTTGAAAAAGAGGGAGAGGAAGAACACCAAGAAGCAGGTGGGGATAATTTTGATGAACAACGGATACCACCGCATCATGAAATGGACGCTGTGATGGACGACTCAGCAAAGGAATTGGAGGATTTGAGAAGACATCATTCTGATATTCTTGCACAGAATGAAGAACTGAAAGAAAAGTTGAAAGAGATGGAGGCACAAGGAGCGCAGTTATGTGCAGCCAACTTTGAGAATGCCATACTCAAAGAAAAGCTGAAAGAGCTCCAGTCAGAAGAAGAGCAACAACGTGCAGTCAACATTGTGATGGAGGGCTCTGTGCATAAACTGGAGGATTTGAGAAGACATCATTCTGATATTCTTGTACAGAATGAAGAACTCAAAGAAAAGTTAAAAGAGATGGAGGCACAAGGAGCGCAGTTACGTACAGCCAACCTTGAGAACGAGAATCTCAAAGAAAAGCTGAAAGAGCTCGAGGCACAAGAATCACAACAACGTGCAGTCAACGTTGTGATGGAGGGCTCTGTGCATGAACTGGAGGATTTGAGAAAGCATAATTCTGTTCTTAAATCAGATCTACATGCACAAGGTAAAATCTTTTCTATTTCAAATTTCTGATTTGTAATCTTCCAGGAGAATGACTATTCTCCGTGTACTATAACACGGAGAATAGTCATTCTCCGTGTTATTTGGAACGGATAATTGCTATTCCCTATCATTTCGATATTGGAAAGGTTATTCTCCATGTAATTCCAAACGGAGAATTCTACTCTCCGTATTATATTACACGGAGAATGTCATTCTCCGTGTTAGGTTCACATCATATATTTCATTGTTGTTTGTTTTATTTTAGTACGAACAACCAAACAACTCAGAGAAACAAATAAAAGGCTCATTGAGGAGAAAAGGGAGCTTCAAAATAAAGTTGAATCGTTTAATATTGAAGCCAATGAAAAGGATTGGAAAATTAAAGATCTCCAAGCCATGGTTGAAGTACTTCAGGATGAGGAGTTTCAAGCAGCTGCCGAACCTGCTGCTCCAAGAGAAGTCAGAAGATGAGGAGGATCGGGGGGAAAGAGGTTAATAAAAAGCAATACAGTTGGAGAGGCTAATAAAAAGAGGAAGGTTAATGCCGCTCCGAAATCCCGGGAAGACGCCAAAATGGCTGAATTAAAGAAGAACCACGTCATACTAAGGGAATGCGATAAACTCTTACTTTGGAAATATGCGGATGAAGAGCTGAAGAAACAATACATCGACATCGTAATTCCCAGAAAGAATTCTCCAAAGTATGTATTCTGAACCCTTTTTTTCGTTCGTTTTTTCTAGACTTTTTTCACAATTATGTAATGAGAATCTATATTTATTAATTTAATGTAAACTAAATTTATGTGCAGTGATATGGTATACGAATTTTTTCCGAAAAAGGGTGAAAATGAAGTTTCAGTCTAGCTGTCGGCAGTAGACATGTAAGACATACTCAACTATGACGACATGGAGGCTGGCATACTGGACATAATAATAAGGAAGATGAGAGAAATTCAAGGCAGTAAAAGGTGTGCCCCGTCTAGTTCGAAGGAGGTGCCATTGATCCAGAAAAAAAAGCCGACGCCCCAATCACATAAGTGGTCTGCATTCATGACGGCCCACACATTGGTAAGTATTCAAACAGAAAATTCCATATTCATGTGTACACCGATGAAAAATGACAGAAAAAATTACACATGATATTGTGTATTATTTTTGGGAAACAGACCGTCGTTCAACGTGTCAATGAAAAAATCGCAAAACTCGGCGCCTGTGAAGACATCCAAACAGTAGTAGACTTCGTCATGGGTTTGGAGGATGACATAGAGTTGTTATTCATCCCACTTTTTAATGCAACCATCAAACACTATACTCTGCTCACATTCAACTTTATCTCCTACGACTGGACACACTACAACTCCTTGAGGCAAACCACGTACGATACGTGCAAGGTGGATACAGAATTAACGAAGAAAACCTTAGAGCCTATCGTCAGGAGAAAAGTTGATATGATGAGGGAGAGATGCCCGGCGAAGAAGGAGTATGAGAGCAAAGTGCTGAATTGTTCTCTAAATTGCCCACAACAACGGGCACCCAACTGCCTTTCTCGTCCACCCAACATTATCCCAGCCACCTTTCTTCTCGACAAGTAAATTCCATATCTCTCCAGTCCCCATCCCTGATTGCTTCATAATCTTAATTTCTTCCAACTCTGCGGGTGTTATATTACGATGGGATCTCAAAAAAGCTGATTCATAATTACTCGCCAGGTTATAGTTGTGATGTACATGAAATTTTTTGACGGACCACATCTTTGTTTTATGGGTGTACCCAATACAAAAAATTGCTTTACAACCACTTCTGCTTTCACTTCTTGGCTCACGAACCCTGTTTGGAGCTTCCTTGTATTTCTTGTGTCTGTATCCCGCATTCGAACAACACCAACTAAGGATCGTCACCATACCAGATTTGTTTTTCTTTACCTCGTTCTTTCTAAAACTGAAACCATATGCTTTTGAATAAATCCGGTAGAATGTCCCTGCTTCTTCAATAGAGTTGAACTGTAGGCCAACAATATCTTCTTCTAAGAGCTTGGTTGGATCTTTATTAATGTTGGTAGATTGCAATATTTTTTTCATCGTCGCTGCATCGAAATCCAATAGAGATTCATCGGCGTCCCTAAGAACAGAATAAAACAAAATAAACATGAGAAATAGATGTAAAAATATAATGTATTTCTTAAATCCATTAGAAAGGGTGATGCGAAATAACATTTCGTTGTTTGAGTTGATGTCTTCATCTTGTTCTTTACTGTCTCCTAAGCTAACATCTTCCAAACTATGCTCATCATCTAAATCATCTGACAGTCCTCTTGAAAGGAGGCTTTCTTCATCGACTAAATCTTCCACACGACGATCACTTTCTCTATGTGACGTCGACATTAAAGAAAATAGTGTATGTTAGAAACCAGCAGAAGAAACGAAGGACAAGAAACAATAGAAGAAGAAAGAGTAATGATATTATCGTACCTCCATATTGACCCTCTATATATAGCCCTCCCATCTGATGTGGCATGTTAAATAAATGAGCTTCTTAGCATTTTCCTAAATTAATAGTGTGTTATCTGACATGACTGATGACATGGCAAATTTTAATCCAAAAAGTTAACAACCCAATTTTCTCCATAATAATTTAACGTTAATATCAAAGTTATTTTAGTGTTAATATTAATTTATGTTAATATTAATGTTAAGGTTAATGTTAATATTAATATTATTGTTAATGTTAGCGATAATATTAATATTAATGTTAATGTTAATCTGGAATATTAACTTTAATGTTAATTTTTATTTTTAGTTTTATTTACAAAAAAATTTGCCACGTCAGCTGCCAGATCAACATGTCACGTCAGCTGCCACGTAAGGATGGACAGTTTGAAAGTGCAATTTGGAGGTACAAAAAACATTATTCAGGAAGAAACAACTTCCAGCAAGGCAACAACACAACCTTTTCGTCTTCATTGTAACTCCGCCACGTGGCCCTCTTTTGATGGCTCATGAAAAATCTTGAGTGATTCTAGGAGCAAGCATAATTTTAAGGAAACAACTTCCAACAAAACTTTCTCGTCTTCTGGGTACGTGCCTTATTAAAATATGTAGCTAATAACGCATGAGGAAGCATGCAACAGCAATCTCCATGTGGCCCTCTTTTGTAGGATAACACATGCAGCAGCATTTAATGCTACGAAACCCTATTGTCTTGTTATGTATTGTGTATCCTATGTGGCATGAGGCAGAGCCGCAGAAGACAATAACTTGCATAGGCGGCTATATTCACAAATGACAAGAAGTTTAAAAAGTCATCTCCAATGCAAAAAAGTATTGAGAAGACAATATAAAGTAATTTTTTACGACTTCCAAGACAACCTTTGCTCTTCTAATGATATGGTATCAGTGTTTATTATTAAATTGTGTAGAATAACGCATGCAGAGCATTTAATGCTACGGGACCTATTGTGTTAAGGAACACAACATGTGAGAAAGAACCCGAGAGAGATAGAGAGAGAGAAAGAGAGTGTGGGAGATGGGATAAAGAGGAAGGATCGAACTCGACTAGATTTTAAACTTAAAATTCAATTTTTGGTTATCATTACTAATAACTAGTAGTTTAGACGAACACTAACCGAGCCCCGAGAAACGTGACAGCAGCTAGCTAGATTTCTAATACCGTGGCATTCATGTTAATTTAAACATTTACAATATTATTGAAACTAATATGACTACTAAAATTAAAAATAGTTTTGGATTTAACATTTACTTCAAACTAGTTAAAGTTAAATTGCATTCATTTTTATTTAAAATGTAATTGGAACTATAATTAATACTAACATTCGCTTGTCCCGTAGTTTAAGTCGTATTTCCCTCGATGCTAGGCTTGACGTAGCCCTTGCTTGTCAAGTCGTTGCACGAACACATTAGAAAAGAGTTTTGTTGGGCTATCGAAGTATAGCAAGCACCGTCCCGTGTCACGTGCATTTGTTAAGCAGTGAAAGGGTGTGAAGGCCACTGGCAATGTCAAGACATCACGGACTATAGCTGGGTTAGACGACGACCCTTTTGCTGCGGGCCGAATCGGTCCCTTGGCCTAGGAATGGATTGGTTGAAGGAGCAATACACAAGAATAGACTACCATAGCTGGGTTAGACGACGACCCTTGATTCTCGACAGGTTGTAATATCTAACTGTTGTTAGATAGTAGAACTAGACAGCATTCTACGTCATTTCTACGGTGTAGGCTGGGACGCTGTTACGTTATAGAATGCCCTTACTCCGGGTGCGGGTCGTGATAGGGTGCGCGAGAAAGGAACACTGTCGCTATTGATTCGGTCGGGACCGATAGGTCGGGATCGATTGACTCGATCGAACGGGAACGGTTGAATTAAGATCCATTCTCTCACCTGAAGTAAACTCAATATGAGTGGCTGACCCTCCTCTTCTCGATCCCCTTCCTAGGTAAATTGATAATGTTGTTGCGAATGAAAGGATAAATGCAAGGGCACAAACACGGGAAAGGGATTGAGTTTTCAAAGATAATGTAGGCTATGTCTTAATAACTAAAAGGAAAATATGTCTTCGCACGGTTATGGACAACTTGTCGACAACGTAGTTTCCTCGATCAGCACAGGTTTAGCGGGAACTTGCATCGGAGCTAGCTACTTGCATTGAAAGGACCCCGATTAACAAAGCTATACGTCCAGGATGGTTCCAGAGAAGCCGTTCCATAACGTGACAGCGTCCCAGCCTACACCGCAGAAATGACGTAGAACGCTGTCTAGTTCTACTATTTAACAACATATATAATATCAAAACCTGTCGAGAACGATCAACTACGAATGGAGGACAAGCAATGTCAATATAATATACTCAATAAGCTATGATATTGTTGCGACCGTCCAGTGTAGGTATTTATGTATGGTATTTATGGTGCACATCATCTTAATTCAACCTAGTAGTTCAAAGGAGGGAATTATGTATGGTATTTATGGTGCACATCATTAGGACGGGTTGCGACCGTCAAGTGTTGTGATAAGCTATGATATCATTAGGTTTGGGATCCTTCGGATATTGGTCTAGCAACCCGTATCGAAGCGATCATAGTCTTACACATAAGGATGCCAAAGATGCATTACGGTACGAACCGTCCATGGTCATTGCGTGATGACAGGCCATGGTCATTACTGCGACAGACCATGGAGAACTTACATCAGCTAGCTATGGCAGCAGTAGAGAGAGGTGCACCGGCTACAGTTCAGGGAGCACCATGACTCCCTAGCAGATCACATATCGCTCTAATAATTCAAATCACATTTTATATTTATTGTCGTATCTTATATTCCAGTTCAGCTTTACTTTCCGTATTTCTCACCATGCTATGTTTCCATTACTCACATGCTCTACCTGCTTTTATACTATACTATGATTTGAGACTAAGTTCTATTTGTAAGAAGGGTTACAACTCCGGTCCTTGTTTGGTCCAAGGGTTGTAACTCGGCTTCAAATGGTTTCCAAGTCGCCTATATCTTTGTCTTGTATTTCATTATAATGTCTCTTATAGTATTTGTCAATTCATATGGAACTGCTGTTGGTGTTTGTACTTGCTCATTTTTCTGACAGGATACCGTTGACCACGTACTCGTGCCCCTAATCAGGGTGCGGGTCGTGACAGAAACACCGTGACCTTCATATAGATAGGGCCGGTGGGCTGAGATTAGCGCTGGGTGCAAGCGCAGGGACTGCCACCCTTATGCATATGTTTAAGTTTACGGTTGGTTGGTTGAGTGAAATGATATGATTTCTTATGTAAAGTTCTAACCTTGCAAGCTAGACGAAATGAGACATAGATGAGCACGATCACAATGTTTATGTTAAGATTTTGTCTAACTGTATCTGCCGCAGGGACACGGTGGTGGACAAGTTCATGATAGGTTCGGCTCGAGGCTGGACGTAACCACGTAACCACGTACTCGTGCCCCTAATCAGGGTGCGGGTCGTGACAGAAACACCGTGACCTTCATATAGATAGGGCGTAACCACGTACTCGTGCCCCTAATCAGGATGGACGTAACCACGTACTCGTGCCCCTAGAGAGATCATGAGCGTTGTAGCCAATTGGCATGATGAGTTGGGCTATTCAGAGCCATTGTAACGTTTTCCTTCCGCTGCTTATGTTATCAATTTGAGCTATAAACACTATTGTGAATCTGTTATCTTGCCTTGCACGAGCGCAACTCCAGGCTCGTACGGCATCACGCCCCAGCGATGACGATGATTCGGGTAAAAACTTGATAATGATGAAGACGGTAACTCGGTCGACAAACGTAAGTATCGAGGTATGATCGAAATTTTTTTACAGTAGCATTAATATTAAATCTACATTAGTTTTTCTGTTAATTTAAAATTTACAATATAATTAAAACTAATATTACAAAAATATTATTTGCTCCCAAAAAATTTGGGTGATACCATCTTCCATTATGTGGCATATGACATGGTTGCTAACATGACAGCTGACATGGCAAAATTTAACAATAAAATTAATATTAAAATGAACATTAATAGTAAATAAATAATTTAATATTAAATTAACATTGATTAATATTAACATTAATATTAACATTAACATTAGCATTAGCATTAACATTAATATTAATATTGACATTAACATTAACATTAAAAAAATTTGGGTAATTAATTTTTGGGGTTAAAATTTGCCATGTCAGCTCTTATGTCATCTGCCATGTCAGATGCCACATAATGGGAGATGGCATCACCCAAATATGTTGGGAGCCCAAACGACTAATTGCTAATATTAATACAGTGGCATTACCGTTATTTCCCAATAGATTCGTGACTTGTTCGGTCACACCCCTCCACGAGCGGGTTACATACACCCGCGTAAACGAGGGTTAAATAGCCTTTTCCAAAGAAGAGAACCCATCCGACTAGAGAGAAACAAAGGAAAGAAGAAGAAGAACAGTCGCAATGGAGAGGAGCAAGATCAACTGCAGTGGATGGGCCGTCATCCCTACCGAGATTCTCTCGATGATACTGGTACTGTCGGGGATGCCGGCGGACGAGGTAATGTGCAACGTGGCCCCAGTTTGCCGTTCGTGGTGGAAGGCGCTCAACGGTCCCTTAGACTATTGGTCCAACGTCGACTTGGTACAGTGGTGCCGGAGGACCCAGCAAACCGCTGAGATTAGTTTGACCGTAATGGAGCTCGTGGCTCGTAGTGAGGGACATCTAGGGTCCCTCTCCGCGTACAAGCTCGACGAAGCAGCCTTCTCTTTTGCATGTTTAAGGCCAGTGCAAAATTTTATTTGGTCTTATTCTAATACTTTATTTTTTCTATTACAAAATTTTACGTATACTTTTGTTAATTTCTATTGATGTTTTCCCATTTTTATAATACAGTAGAAAATTTCTAAGGGTTCTGCACATTCCGAAGTACGACGTGAGTGATGAAACTTTCGTGAGACACTTGGAGTTTCTCTCTGTGCTGGAAGAACTCGATATTAGCTACTGCCTCTACATCACGTCGACTAGAATAATTTCCGTCGGAAATTATTGCCGTCGTCTGGTCAAGCTGAGTAGGAACATGCCCCCTCCGGATTTCATGCTCAGGAACATGTTCGTGCTGGACACAAAAAACGAGGCGGAGGGAAAGGCCGCGGCTGATTCGATACCGCGTCTCGAGCACCTACATATGGGATTCGGCATGTTCAATGGAGACACGCTGCGATCTATCATATGCAACTGCGAGGGTCTTCGCCTGCTCGACATACGTGGGTGCTTCAACGTGATCTTCGACGACGAACTTTGGAAAATTTGTTATTCAATTCAGACGTTTAAAAAACCCTTTGATAATGTAATCCCAGTACCAGGAGAACCTGTGTACGAGTGGTATAATGATTTAGATACGATCTATCATTACTGGGGTTAATGGTGAAAATATTAGCATGCATGCATGCATGCATTTCTTTATACTCCCTCCGTCCCAAAAATATAGTCCTATTTCTATTTTCACCAAGATTAAGAAAATCCAATTAATATGTCCAACAAAACAAAATCTCTCCAATATGCCCCTTATAGAAGTTTTGAATTTTGCTTTTGTACTTTTTGTGATCTCTAATTGGGTTAATGAATGCCATTAAATCTCTAATTGGATTTATTTAATGATATCACATTCTACTATGTAAATTAAACTTTGGAGACAATATTTTGGCAAATTTTAGTTTGAATTTTGGAGGCAATATAAACTAAAGTATCTTTTCAGTATCCATCATTAGAGCTCAAGTATATTTTCAAAATACAACTCTTAAATGCATAGAGAATTGTAGAGTTTATCTTGATATAATTGCAGTTTAAATAAGGCTAAAATTGTAAATTACTCCACAAACATCCATTATATAAAAAAATGGGCTATAATATGGGACAAACCAAAAAGAAAAGTGAGACTATATTTTTGGGACGGAGGGAGTATATATTTTTCACTAGTCTACATACAAGATATTTTTTATGTCTTCGATTCTCCATTTTGAGCAAATTTTACTTTTGTCAATTGTCAATACTAATTTTTAACATGATTATTTTTTTATAAATAAAATGGACTGTGATATAATGACGCCTAAGATGGCTCACTTCTGAGATTTCGACATTTTCCAACACAGATTTTACCATTAATACAATATCTCAGTGTAATCATATCCAAGAGATTTTGCCATTTCCCAACACAGATTTTACCTTATTCAAAATGAATTCTCCGTCCTATATGGACCATTCTCCGTCCTACATGTATCATTCTCCGTCCTACATTCCGCATTCTCTGTCCTAATGTACCATTCGCCGTCCTAAATGTACAATTCTCCATCCTAAATTTACCATTCTCTGTGTTAGAGGAACGGAGAATGGCCATTAACAGCCAAATAGCCAAACTAATTCATAGCCTTCAAAACCAATTTATATAGATTCAACAAAACTAAACAGCCAAACTATTTAAAATTCACAACCCTACAGAACAGTCCTAAATGTACCATTATCCGTCCTATATGAACCATTCACCGTCCTACATCTACCATTCTCCGTCCTACATTTACCATTCTCCGTCCTAATGTACCATTCGCCGTCCTAAATGTATAATTCTCCGTCCTAAATTTACCATTATCCGTGTTAGAGGAACGGAGAATGACCATTAACAGCCAAACAGCCAAACTAATTCATCTTCATGAGCCTTCAAAACCAATTTATATAGATTCAAAATAAAACTAAACAGCCAAACTATTTAAAATTCACAACCCTACAGAACATTCCTAAATATAGCATTCTCCGTCCTAAATGTACCAATCGACGTCCTAAATGTACAATTCTCCGTCCTACCTCCGTCCTAAATGTACCATTCTCCGTGTTAGAGGAACGGAGAATGGCCATTAACAGTCCCAAAAAATGTTCCATACTAAGTTAAAAGCATATAATAGCACCCAAAAAATGTTAACAATAGAAAAATTCTACAGAAACCAAACACCAGACTCGAACCTAGGCCTTCCATGTAAAATCCAAACAACACAACCAACTAAGCCTGGAATAAGACATCAATAATGCTAAGTCTACTACCAAATGCTTGCTTACAACACTCTAACAACCTTCACCCATTGATGACATGTGGGCCATGGCCCACATGTCAGCAATGGGTGAAGGTTGTAAGAGTGTTGTAAGCATTTGGTTGTAACTTTAACATTATATCCCAAATTCTAATAAGGAATAAGAAGAGTCGGTTAGAAATGTGTATATATACATAGGGGTCCCCATTCATCTGAGTAGGTTGCACATTTAACATGGCTCCAAAAAGATCATCTGGTTGGGAACCATTGCCAGAGCCTTCTTCCAGTCGTCGCCGAGCCTCTTCGCATGGAGCACCCTCTGCGCCGCCTCCGGCCTATGACTGGCTGGCAGCGGCTGCAAACTTTCTGACCTCCTGCGGGTTGTCACTGGAGGTGACCTCTTCATCCGGCGCCAAACTTTGACCTGTTGCCGATCACTCCGGAGGAACAGAATTCTATGGAGAAGAGGGAAGCGTTTTGCCGCCTGTGCCATAGGCGGGTGTGCGCACCCTGCAGGACTTTGCGGAGATCCTCCGGGAGGCCAGTGAGGGCTAGACCCTTTTTTTTTTGTTTTTTACAGTTTTTTGTCCTCCTCTTGTATACTTCTCTGGAGAATGTTCCGGCGACGAAGCTGGAATTTAATGAAATATAATATTTTGTTAACTCAATTTGGTTTCGGCTACAATCAAACTTTTACAACCTTCTTACAACTTACACCCATTTGCTAACTATAGAATTGATTATGCTGCCAGCGTCAATCTTGCCGTCAAATCCATCTTAAATATGATTACAAAGTAAAATAGAGGACAACATTGAGTGTTTCAATTTTACTCTTTTCAAGTACATAGTCTTCTAATTTTCAAAAATTTAATCAAATATTCGTAAAATGGAAATATTGAGTCTTAAACTTCACATTCTTAAATATGTTGTCAAATTTTTTTAAATAAATATGTTTCCACCACGTTTTTTCTGCCAAATTTTTCAATAATTTATACGGAACACGTGGATATATACTAGTAATAATAGTAATAAATTTAATTTTGGAAAAGAATTTTTTAAATTTAAGGTCTCAAAATCCCAAAGGTTTATGTAGTGATTTCACATGGATATATACTAGTAATAATAGTAATAAATTTAATTTTGGAAAGTAGTTTTTTAAATTTAATAGTAATAAATTCGACCTTCTTATACTAGTAATAATAGTAATAAATTTAATTTAAGACTCAAAACTATTCTAATTTTTTCCACTTCCCAAGGTCATATAAGATGGTCGAATTTTCCCTCTTCTTCTCTCAAACCCTCTTCCTTCTCCCAAACCCTCTTATAATCAAAATGCCGTCGAAGAAACAACGACCGTCGCCGAAGGGGAAGGATCCACGAAGGGATGCGATACAGGCCCGAAGGGCAGAACTTGCAAGGGCGGCGAAAACCAAGATTATGGTCGCTAGGACAGAGGCCGAAAGGGTAGCGACGGAAGCAGCGGCGGCGGCAGCGACGATAAAAGCGGAGGCGGCAGCCAAGCCACATGCAAAAAAGGCTAAAAACACTCATTGCTCGACAAAGACCAGAAAATCTATCTTCGATACAGAATCGTCGGAAGACTCAACTTATGAAGATCGAAGGCGTACTCAAGCGAAGGCTAAGGTGGCAACGGATACAGAGTCATCAGCGTACTCTGTGGATTTTGAATCCTCATCAGAAGAGAAAAATGAAGAGGAAGAGCAATCATCAAATAAGTCCCAGGCTGGAGAGGAGGTAAAAAAATTTAAAGACTCTAAAACTAAGAAGATATACATTAAATATTTCAAGAAAAAGGCTGTTATGCCTAAAAGATCAATTAAGATAGATGATGTCGAAGACAAAGCTTTCCTGGATATATTAAAATTCTATCAATTGGAGAAACTGAACAAATCCTGTCTTGAGAAAATCTCCCAAATAATGTAAGAGAATTTTACTCAAATCTTTCGGCTGAAATTAAAGAAAAAGAAGAGGATCAACCACTGGTGTTTCTGAGAGGGAAACTGATTAGGGTAAATGCTGCTGTCATCAACGAATTTTATAGATTTGATCCAGTTCCTGAGTTTGATATGAAAGATATTGATAATGTTTCCATGACGGATGCAATTCATGAGATTACAGGTGTTTCAATGGGTGCCAAGACCCCTCAAAATGTATACAAAGATCAATTAAAAACTTTGTATAAATTGTTGCATGCCTACGTATCTCAAACACTCAACCCTACTGGACATGAGTTTTCCATCCATCCCGAGAGAGTAAAATTTCTTTATTATATGGGGAAGAAAAAAAAGATGGATATAGGTTCCTACATGTTCAGTAGAATGATGCATCTCGTGGGAAAACAAACTGCAAGGACAGCTCTCCCTTTCGGAGGATTTGTATGCTCGATGGCTAATAAACATTCTGTCCCAAGCTTAGCAGGGGATGTTTATATTAAAAACAAAGGTCCCATGAGAAAACTAACCTTCACTCGAATGTTTAGAAAACGGGCAGCAGCTGCAAGCAAACCATCAACATCTGGAAAACCATCAACTTATGGAATCAAAAACACTAAGGACAGGGTTGATGATCTATACAATTTTGTTGCTGCAAACTTTGAGAATATCTTCAAAGAGATGAAGACTATATCCGACAACCAGAAATTGATTCTGGATAAGATTAACCAGATAGAGGTTGAATTTGTGTCCAAGAATAAGATTTTCCTTCCCTCGTGAAGAAGGTAAATGGGGCTAGCCCAAAATCTTATGTAAAAATACACACTGTGCACATTGACACTTTAATGTTAGCCATCACTTTGATACTTCTATTTATGTTTCTGGATGTCATTTCTACCTATAAAGTGAGTCAATACTGACTATAATTTTTCTTCATCCGTCCCTCAAGGTATAGGTGAAGGATATTTTGAGAAAGAAGAAGAAGTAGAAAAAAAAAAGAAACAAGAAGAAGAAAATGGAGACGGCTATGAAGATTCATCTTTTGAGTTTTGAATGTCTCTTATTTCAATTTGGGAGTAATATTTGACTTGTAATATTTGTTTTGAATATTTGTTGGTCATGGCGGACAAACTAAATTTTGTGTTTGAAATATTGTAAGACTAAACTTTTCGCTTGTACTCAGTGTATAGTTCGTAATTTGTTTTAAAAATGTAATATGGTCTTGAATTTAGAGTATGTCTGATATTTATTTGGATTATTGTATTGTAAATTATGCAGGTTCTATGTTGAATTACTAACGTGGATTGGGCAGATTACTGTAACGTGAATTATGCAGTTTATTGGACTTGGAATGAAGTATACTTAATTTGATTATGATTTTTTGGTTGAAGCGTTTATTTGGTTGGCAGTTGGCCTTCATAGATGATATTGATATTTTGGTGTATTCCTTTGATTTGCAGATGCCCATCACAGATTTCGTGAGTCCTGGGTGCATTGCTTGGGTTTACAGGTGGCCTCATTACGGATACATTCTTGGGATCACTGAAACTTTATTTGATTGTAATGTGTTTTGCTTTCTGTAAAAAATCATTACATCGATGCCATCAGTATGAATTCAATGCCAGTGCCTGTTCATCCTTTGTTATTGCTGAAGCAAAATTGTAATCATGCCTGTTCATCCCTTGTTATTGCGGAAACATAATTGTAATTCTGCATGTTCATCCTTTGTTATTGCCATCAGTACATCGATGCCATCAGTATGAAGTCGATGCCAGTGTAAGGCATAATGTAATGTAAGAAAAATTCTCTTTGATAGTAGGTTAATTATATTCAAACATTCGCAAGAAATTTTGTTCAGCCATACAGTGGAAGCCTGATAAAATGATATTCGGATTATCTTGAAAATGATTTAATATAAAATGAATGTACTATGGTAAATGATATTAAAAATACTGTAAATATTTGGTGAAAAAAATATGAGATACTTGAACATTTCCAGTCCTAAATGTACCAAACTTTTTTAAAAGCACAGAGAGTGTCCGTTCTCCGTTTTCAAAGAACGGAGAATGGCCATTCTCCATGTTAAAGTAACGGAGAATGGCCATTCTCCTTGAGCATGGCCATTCTCCGTGTTAAAAACAAAGAGAACAGCCATCCTCCGTCCATTCGCCGTGTGGAAAGCAAAGAGAATGGCCATTCTCTGTCCATTCGCCGTGTTAAAAGCAAAGAGAATGGCCATTCTCCGTCTATTCGCCGTGTTAAAAGCAAAGAGAATGGCCATTCTCCGTGTTAAAAGCAAAGAGAATGGCCATTCACCGTCCAAATAAAACATTCTCTTCGAAAATATTATCATTAGAAAAGTAAAAAAAATTCGTCCCATCAATACAGATTTTTTTAAAAAATATGTGACAAGATGATCCGTCCGACCTCAGAAGCAGGTTTCCTCAGTTCACCACCACCACCGTGACATGTAGCTTTATTAACAAAATATAAAATTATTAGATGAAAAATAAGATTTCTGACAATGGCATGGACAGTAAAATTAGAGCGGCGCCGCTAGTACTTCTTGTTCGAGGAGGTTTCGACTATATCCGACGCGAAGCGAACCGATTCTTCACGGCGCAGCTGGTACTCCTCGTTGTTCTAGGAGGGCTCGACGACGTTCGACGCGATCCGGACCGATTCTTATTTTCATCTTCATCTCTGTTTCTCTTTCCACCACAACCACCAACACCACCACCACGACGGCCTGTAACCAAAAAAAAATATGAAATATTAAATTGGATGGACTTTTGAGAGAGTAAATATGAGTTAATTTAGGGTGTTCATTGAAAAAATTAAAGTGAAGAATGACCTGCTAAAGCAAGTTACCAACAGGTCAAAAGTCTAAATCAGCATTAAATGATGTTTCTACACTATTATTCAATCCGAACCATTGGATCAACATCCAACGGTCCAGATTTCGGATGTATCGATACATCCATTTCCAGCGGATGTATTATAGAACGACCCATATATATATATATATATATATATATATATATGGGATATTTGTATAGTAGAGAGAGGAGATATTTTCAAAAAAAGAAAAAGAAGAAATATTGTGTGGGGTATTTGGGCAGTCATGGGAGAACAATATGGAGCTTGGGTTCGGGTTCGGTCGAGCCGAATCGGGTCAAAATCGGACAGGGGACAATATTCGAATTAAAATGGGTATTTATAATCATGGGTGAATAAATAACATGTGGGGACTCCAATAAATAGGAAACAAGTTTCATGTGGGTAGTAGGCTTCGTGTGGGCCATGTCCATACTTTGGGTCGCCTAGGTTGGATCGATGTCGGGTCCCGAAATTAAATTGGAAAATAAATCAGGTTTTACGGTAGATAATTAATTGGCCTAAATTGACCCGAAAGTTGTGCGAAGGAAATGAAGCACAAAATAGAGTGTCTGAGTGGGACACGAAGGTCATGGGTGAAGAGCGTCTCGAGTAGATCATTCATGAGAAGTTGGTTCTGAAAAAATGACTGGTCTGGTGCTCCTAAATTAAAAGTCACGGTGACGTGCAAACGAAGATCAAAGATAAAAGTGGAAATAATTATTCAACGATTAATTGGTCTAAGTTGACTCGAAGTTGCGCGATACAAAAAGAGTACAAGGAAACGAGTTTAAGTGGGACATGATATATCAAAACGAAGATAATCTTGTCTACTTCAAAACTCGTGAAAAGAGTTTACAGAGATTGGTATCCCTGACGCTCCAGAAGTCAAAGTTACGAAAATGAACATTAATGATCAAAACAGTTAAATGAAAGAATATTTATCGAAATAATTTATTCAGAAAATTTAAAATAACCCTGAAATTCAGGAGGCTTACATCTCAGGCGAGTACATTCTCTGATAATATTTCTGTTTTATGATATCGTCTATGTTTCTTATATTTAGTATAGATATTCTTGTTCTCTTTACACATTATTCACACGGATTGGTATTTGTCTGGATTCCGTCATGAGATGTTATTCTTTGTATTATTTGGTATATCTTGTGCAAGTCTTTCTTGTTTCTTGTACATTGTATAGACACGATTCCTGCATAGGCTAGATACCCTCTCAGAGAATCACGTGTCATGATGTGTCATGGTTGGATCCACTATACTAGTCCGGGACGGGGAGTATTAGTGTAGATGTGTGGTCAATTCCTATTGTACACCCATTGTGTATCAATTGATTGTGATTGTTGATCATACACTCCACGTATGATTAGCCAGGCCTGTTACTATTATGCAAGTTCCCAAGCCGGCCACATGTCGTAGCTAGTATTCACTCACGTAGATGCTATGATTCTCGACTCTTGTACATGATATGTTAGATTTTCTTGCCATTGCTCTAGCTATAGTTTACAACTTTAACCTTGCCATGCTACTTTTATGTACTTTCCACTTTACCTTGTATATTCTCTATATTTACTGCTATATTTTCAATATCGTCTAACTAGAACTGTTATTTGAGATTTGTGCTCGTTCCATCCTGACTGGATATGTTGATAATATTTTAGGAGTTGTTGTGCCCTCAGTATTGGACTACAGGATGTTGCTAGCTGGGGTGGTTCTCAGTATTCTTTACCGTGAGTTGTCTCTCAGGAGTTCTAGGTCTGGTAGTTATTTAGTTTTGTTTTTGTTTCCCTCTGTTTTATTCTTGTCTCATATGATCCTTGTAGATTCTAGTTGTTCTAGTGATATTGTTATTATTTTTTGTCTTATCTTCCTTAGTTTTTGTGATATGATACGAGTACCTTTATAGTTATGGATCTTAGATGTTGTAGTTAGTATCGGGTACTTGACAGTGTTCTACCGCCGATACTACAGCGTAGGCTGGGCGTGGCCCATGTATTCGTACCCGTATATCCGGGTGCGGGTCGTGACACGTTTTCAGTGGTGGCCTATGCAGGTCAATCTTTGCTATTAATGCGAAGTCGTGATAGTGCTTGAGCTTATCTGTACTACTGCGAGCCTGTCCTAGGATTAAGATTGAGTCATGATATATTTTAGGATTTGGGTACTCAGTCATATATTAGAAACTCTTGATAGATTCCAGGGATGACCCCCGAGAATCTTATTTCGAATGTTTTTCGAATCTATTCTCGTTCATTTCTATCCGTCCTGATTTCTGAGATATAGGTCCGTATCAAACTTTATTCTTTCTTGGGATGAGTTGTGGATCCCAGAGGGAAGGTATAAGTTGAACTTATATATCCTCTAGGTTGAGAATCGAATATGATTTACCAATCTTATATCAAGGTTGAGATTATTTTAGATTATATTCCAGAACTTTCAATCTTAACCTAGATAGTACCTTTGGGACATCTCCTGAGAATTTTTCTCAAAATCCTGTCTCGGAATTTGTTTCCGCTAGTTTCCATTTACTTATCCTTAATTCGTTGTTAAATTTTAAATCTTGATGTTCGTTCATTGTTGACTTCGATTTTGATTTTGTTGAAATCAGTTTTTATGGATTGAGTTAAGATATCCTGATAAACATATTTGCTAGAGACGATGAGAACGGTAAATGTCTACTTTATTTATGGGGTTTAGAATTTATCACAGTCATACAAGCTAGCATGACAAGGACATAGAGCCTGATTTTGATATACTATCATAGTTATAGAATTTAGATTTTCTTGCAGCCATACCGGTTGGCGTGGTAAGGAATCTAGATGATATAATTATATGGTGTATACCAGAGTTATGGACTCCATCGTTTATTGCAGCTATGCGTCCTGGCGTGACAAAAATTCTGGCAACATGATTCTGGATAGACGTGTATGGTTATCAGGTCATATCTTACATTGATTCACTTCTTTTGACCTATTGATCAAGGACAATTCCTACTATTATTTCTTATTTTATCATTTCTCTTCTCATCATATGATGAGTTTCTTATCTTGTTATTACTCCATTCATCTTGATTAATTATGTCTTGATTACACCAACCACCTGTCTTTTATCCATTCCTGTCAACCACACTATGAAGTCGTTTAAAATTTTTATTTCTTTTCACCTTGGAAAGGTTAAGAAAGTATCGTGAATCATCTCATTCGGAAGGCGAATTTATTATCAAGTGGTATCTTGGTAGGAATATAAGATATTGGATCTAGTGTAGAATTTTGAGATAGAAGTATGATTGAGGTTGGAACTGAAACCAAGGGGTCAATATAATCAATTTAGAAATGAGTTACTAGGGTATTTCGAGGATGAATTACTTGGAAAGCAAGTTCAAGGATTTCAAATGAGAAGGACAATAGGATGTACATTAATGGTATAAAAATTTATATTTCGTGGATATAGTTTAGAATCTGACAAGGATATCCGAGATTGAAACATTTTTGAATTTGGACAATTTTAGGTTATTGGTTCTCAAGGTATTTCACACTGAGGTTATGATGGAAGTTTGGAATTTAATAATGGGGAAGAAATTTTAGTTATATGTGGTGATGGTAAGAAACTAGACAAGACATTGGTAAGAGGATAGAGAACGCAAGGATTTAGAGTCAAATATATATATATATATATATATATATATATATATATATATATATATATATATATATATATATATATATATATATATATATATATTGATTTTGTGAATATAATTTATTAATTGAGATGGTTGATATTTGAAAGTGTATAAGGAAGGAAATATGAAGGTTGATTTGGTAATGGAAGAATAAGTTTTGTAAAGGCCTAAGTGGTATTAGGTTTGAATAACACAATGAGCATGATTTTAACAAGTTCAAGGATTTTACGAACTTGAATTAGAGGTTTCGGATCAATTTAGGACAAGGTGGAAGAATTTGGATTTGAGGATGATTAAGTGGATAGTGTGGAGTTCTAGTGAAGGGTGTACTTCTTGATTAGGGTTTTAGAATTTAGGATCTGGCCTATGGTATCATGACAAGGTCCAATCTTTATGACGGAAGGGTAATTCTGGTAGTAGTTGTATAAGATTGGTTTTCATATTTGGACTTGTGAGTTAAAGGTAGGACTGACAAATGATGATCGGATCAACTTGATAGTATCAAAGAGAGATGATTAAGTTGCCTTCCTATGAAACCTTGTCTTTTGATTTTCTACCAAAGAGAAATTTGACTTATTCCATATCTTTGAATCATCCCTTGAGTTTTCAATATCGTTAAATCATAATTTTCTTGATCGCGACCAAACGACTTTGATCATCTCTTCTATCGTACCTGTATCCTGGGTCGTACTCAATTGAGTTAAATGCAATTCTAACCTAATTTCCATTTTCGGATGCTCGTGCTCAGACTTCGATGATCTTATACTCCATCTTGCCCAAATCCTGATTCACTCAAAATTGATCAACTTAGATTGTGTTGAAGCCAATTTTTTTATCGTGATTGAATTTCATGCTATCACCACTCGTGCTATAACTTTTGATTTTGAACCTGTTTGGATTTTAAATACTCGTGCCTAAACTCCTTTCGACCCTGATTTAATTTTCTGATTATATCTGAACTCATTGTGCTTAGTCGTACCCAGATGACCTGGTGTGACTAAGTCGACTTGAATCCTTTGATCGTGATTTTAACAATCATAATTATACATATTACCTTGTCTTTAAAATCGTGTCCTAATGACTTGACTTATTTCTGAAATCGTGCACGTATAATTTTGTTCGTATCATGATTCTATCGTGCCAAAATCCATTATCTTGCCTGAACAATTTTGAATTGATTATCTTGATCGTGCAAAACTCGCCATTCTTGGATCGTGCCTAAAATATTGCCTAAATCTTCTATCCTGTTTTAACCCCACTACCAACCTTTAATTTTAAGGACGAAATTTTTATAAGGTGGGTAGGATGTAAGTCCCCTGAATTTCTCGAATTTATTTTTGAATCTTCTAAATGAATTATTATCGATAATTCATTTTTATTTAATTAATTTTGATCATTAAATGCTCTTTACCGTGACTTTGATTTCTAGAGCATCAGGGATGCCCGTCTCTGGAAACTTTCTTCTCTAGTTTGTAGTAGACAAAATTATCTTCAATTTGATATATCATGTCCTGCTCAAACTTGTCCCCTTGTGCTCTTTTTGCTTTGCACAACTTTCGGGTCAATTTAGACCAATTTATCGTCTGCCGTAATTTGTGACTTAACTTCCAATTTAATTTTCGGGCCCGACATTGATCCAATCCAGTCGACCCAATATATGGCCCTGGCCTGTTTTGAGTCTACTATGCATGTGCCACTTGCGTGCCACCAAATTGATCTCCCTTGTGCTCCCATTTCATCCATAATTTTAATTGGTTTAAATTGTTATTTAATTAAATCTTGGCCCCAACTCAACCAAACTTGGCCCAACACCCAATCTAAATTGGCGTATGCCCTATTGTGAGTGCCCATACACACCACTATTGTATTTGTCTTTTTCCCTACATAAAAATATCCTCCTCTTTACACAAATATCTTATTTTCTCTCTCTATTATATATATATATATATATATATATATATATATATATATATATATATATATATATATATATATATAATATATATATATATATATATATATATATATATATATATACACACCCTCCCTCTCTCTTTATTAAATCACTCTCTCTCCACACTCCTATACCACCCCCCATGTGGCCGTCCTACCCCCTCTCTCTCTCTCTCTCTCTATTTTCTCTCTCTTTCTCTCTCTCTTTCAATTAATATCTCTCATTCTCTCTCTCTTCTATGTATAATATATATACACAAACATACAAATATCTCTCTCTCTTATTACTCTCACACACACAAACCCCTATCACCAGCACAACACTCCCCAACCCTCTCTCTCAGCCGACAAACACCCCCTTCTTTCTTCTTCTTTTTCATACTCCATCACCCTCACCATTATCATCATCAACACCACCACCATCACTACTCACCATCACCATCATTACTCACCACCACCACCTCCACGAGCTGTACCCCCACCTCTCCTTCTTCTCCATCACCCTTCCTCCTCTCCTCTTCTTCTTCCTCCACTTGGGCTGCCACTGCTGGCTGGCTGCACTGCCATGCACAGCAGTAGCTAGCAGCAGCGCTGTAGCAGTAGCAGCAGCCAGTAATAGCAGCAGCAGCAGCAGCAGCAGTTTGCCGCCGCCGGTGGCCGCGCACCACCGTGCGCCACCGCCATGGTCGGCCCCCCTTGGCCAGGCGCACCCCCAGGTAGGCCCCCGTGGCGCGCTCCCTCTTTTCCGGCACGAGAAACATCTGATTCTCACATTTTACACGGAATCCTGTCGACGCGCGCACGGACGAATTTCAGAATATGCGCTTCGTCGCAGCAACTTCGTACGTATATTTTGGGCGATCCGACAGTTGGATCGTCGATCCATTTTTTCGGTCACAAGCTCGGTATATACCTCTTCACTTCCCTGAAGTTTCAACCGTTAATTCTGTTGTTTGCTATGTGAAAATCGGCCACCAAGTTGACCCTTTAAATTGTACTATTTTTGGACAGTTTTGTGGAGCCAACTTCGCGGACTCGTATCTTTGCCGTCGCGGCTCCATTTGATGCACCGTCGGTTTTTGTGCACAGCTAGTATAACCCTCTTCCTGTAATTTCAGTTTCATTTTATTGTGAGCTTGTTTGGTTGGTTGAATTCGACGCCAAAGTTGGCCGTCCGAATTCGTAATTTCTAAGTTGTAAAATCCCAATTTTGAAACCGGGACTTCGGATTCAATTTCTCACACCACCAGTAGACTCGTGGCGTCGTTCTGGCATGTTTTCATATAAAGTTGGTTAGATTTGGAAACATGGGCCCCAGCACGTATTTCGGTACAAGGCGGGCCCCACAGTCCGAGTCAACGAGTTTTTTGAGATCGGCTCATCGAAATACAATTTTGGATATACCGTTGAGTTCGTATCGTCATTCTGGACTTGTTGACATATAATTTGCTGAGTTTTGTGAATATTGGCTCCGATACGCATTTCCGTTCAAATTGGATTCCAATATCCGGGTCAACGGACCAATTTGAGATCGGACCATCGGAATCCAATTTTGGATATACCGTTGAGTTCGTATCGTCATTCTGGATTCGTGGACATATATTTTTCTAGGTTTTGAGAAATTTAACCTGACACATTTTTCGGTACAAAGTGGGTCCGACGGACACCATTTTGACCCAAAATTACCTTTTTTCCCCTGTATCCAAATTGGACTTATGGGCAGGCTATTCTAGTTATTTCGACCATTCTAGACACATTGGTGATGTTTGTTTCATCATCCGACAACATCTGTAGACTTTCCTCTATCTTTCACCATTTGTTATAATCCTTCTCTTTTTATTCGTATTTTTAGATCCTTGTATCGGAATTGAGATCCATCGATTTCAGTGATTTCATAATCACTAAAATTGATATGTTGACCCTGTAGATGTTTATAGAGACTAGCTTTGACCCTGTTTGACCAAAGTCAATTGTAGGTCAACCATTGACTTAGTTTGACCTAGATTGGACTCGGAGTTAACCAAAGTCAACTATAAGTCAACCATTGACCCAGTTTAACCTAGTTTGACTTAGTTGGACTGAGATTGACCTAGATTACATAGCTTATACTATATAATCATGCCTAACACTGTTGAACCCTAATTAGCTTGATATATCTCATCTTAGGTCTGTGATTTCACTCTGAAACAGATTACACAGTTGACATATTTCTATCGGATCTCAGGCGAGTACATTCTTTGATAATATTTTTGTTTATGATATCGTCTATATTTCTTGTATTTAGTGTAGGTATTCTTGTTCTCTTCACACATTATTCACACGGATTAGTATTTGTCTGGATCCCGTCATGAGATATTATTTGTTGTATTATTTGGTATATCTTGTACAAGTCTTTTTTGTTTCGTGTGCATTGTATAGACACAATTTCTGCAAAGGCTAGCTACCCTCTCAGAGAATCACGTGTCATGATGTGTCATGGTTGGATCCACTATACTAGTCGGGAACGGGAAGTATTAGTGTAGATGTGTGGTCAATTCCTATTGTGCACCTATTGTGTATCGATTGATTGTGAGTGTTGATCATACACTCCACGTATGATTAGCCAGGCCTGTTACTATTGTGCAAGTTCTCAAGCCGGCCACATGTCGTAGCTAGTATTCACTCACGTAGATGCTATGATTCTCGACTCTTGTATATGATATGTTAGATTTTTTTACCATTGCTCTAGCTATAGTTTACAGCTTTAACCTTGCCATGCTACTTACATGTACTTTCCACTTTACCTTGTATATTCTCTATATTTACTGCTATATTTTTAATATCGTCTAACTAGAACTGTTATTTGAGATTTGTGCTCGTTCCATCCTGACTTGATATGTTGACAATGTTTTAGGAGTTGTTGTGCCATCAGTATTGGACTACAGGATGTTGCTAGCTGGGATGGTTCTCGGTATTCTTCACCGTGAGTTGTCTCTCAGGAGTTCTAGGTCTGGTAGTTATTTAGTTTTGTTTTTGTTTCCCTCTGTTTTATTCTTGTCTCATATGATCCTTGTAGATTCTAGTTGTTCTAGTGATATTGTTATTATTTCTTGTCTTATCTTCCTTAGTTTTTGTGATGTGATACGAGTACCTTTATAGTTATGGATCTTAGATGTTGTAGTTAGTATCGGGTACTTGACAGCGCTCTACCGCCGATACTGTACCGATAATACGGGTATTAATTAGAATCTTTTGATTTTTCATCTTTAGTGGCTATTAATAGGATATCTCCTCCTGACTAAAGATGATACTATTCGTCTTTTGACAATATTGTAGCCTTATATGCATTGAACAAGGGAGAGAAATCCATAGTTGATTAACCCCCAAATCTTTTAGTTATATATTTTATGCTATGAGTGCTTTGGAACTATATACGCATATTTTGAGGGGGAGCAAATCAATTGATTCAATTTATTTATACCCTTTAATATGTCATATACCTAGTTCATCATGGACCATATTTCTTCAATTTTATATCCAATTATTGTGGTCATGATATTTTTATTTGTGAAGGATTTATGAGAGTGTATGCAAGTGTCTTTATTATTTATCTTGCTCTTTTATATGGATTAAATAAGTCATCTTGTTTATATTAACTTTCATATATTATCTTGATGACTATTGTGCTTTCATTGATTTGGCTTTCCTTATATGCTTAAATGTTTTGGCTTTTCTTAATGAGGACTTACCCAAAATTCATGTATATCAACATTGGTAATACTTTGAGGGAGAGCATTCAAGTCGACTGAATTTCTCATTCTCAAGTATTTTTCTCCTTTACTTTCATGTTTATCTAAAGGATATTCACATAGCATGATAAGATAATTGAGTTCAAACGCATTAACATTAGGTATGCAAATAGATTTTGCAAATGAAGAAATTATTTTATATCAATTACTCTATTTTATTGATCATTCATTATTTGTTCCACTATTTATTTGTGGACAATTTTGACTTTCAAATGGATTTTTTATCAATGTTTCAAGTTTGTATTTCAATTGGTATTAAGTTTATATCTTCCAACTACCTCAATTTGTATTTTTTTAATATCAATTACTTTGCAATTATCTAATCCTAATGGACTTTTGATTAAAAACCTTGATTGAAATCCTTTATTTCAATTAGTATATTGCTTCCTTCCAAAAGTAGAGTTTTAATTCATGTAATATTATGTTTTGGAGTTTCTTTCTTGGATTTCAAGTTGGTAAAGTATTTATTGAGTGTTTTCAATTTTATTTGTTTTACCAACTATATTGTGTTTTGACATGCTTCTTTTAAAATTTGATGTTCTATATTGGTAATGTAGCTTTATAAACTTGTCATTACACCCTTCTTCCATTATTTTTCATTCGTATATCTTGATCATGATTGTCTATGACTTCCCTATGCTCTGATTTCTATGCTTGAGATTGATTTTATTTTTATCTCTTAGTACGGGGGAGCCTATTTTTGATCATGTCAAAAGGAGAGAAGTAAGTTTAAGTATGTGCTTCAATGTTTGTAATAAGGGGTAGAAGTATTTTAAGTAACATGCTATTAGTGGTATATCCATATATCTGCTTATAAATTAGTGATACATGCATCTATTATGTCAATACTAAACTTAACCGATTTGCCATAATAAAAAAGGGGGAGATTGTTGGCTCAATGATTATATCATATTTTTGTATACGGTTATCTGTTAAGTTTAGCATTTCATTATCACTAATCTTCATACTATCACTATAGTATTTCTACTTATACTTATACCTTTAGTGATATGTGCTTATTGTTTTACATATTAGTGATATAATTTTTTATTATATATATCTTAAATTTAATTGAGCTACCAAAATTAAAACTATGTTTTGATTATGGTTATTCAAATAAGTTTAACATTAACATATCACTAATATTTATGCTATCACTATATCTCTTATACTTAAACTTTGCATAGTCCTAATATGCTTTATCTTATCATACTTGCTACATGTATATTGCTTTGTTGGTCCAACATGTATTTGCAGAAAAGCAATTAGCAAGATCAAATGTAGACATATGCAATGAAGAAATCATGGTGGGCCAAAGACGATGGTATTCCACAAAGATTTCTCTGAACCGCCCGACGACATCTTCGGAGCCACGCACCGGGGGTTCCGCTGCCCGGTCAGCGGACGGGGGTCGAGGGAGCAGCGTCCCTCGTCGGGGGTTCGAGGTGAAGCCCCCGAAAGGTATTCAGTTTTCACAAACTGGATATCTTTGGACAACTGTCGTCAAGAAAGAAGCCAATATCTATCAAGAAAAGAAGCCATGCCATGCCATCATCATTTCAAGACTCTGAAGAAGCTTGCACCTGCTACAGTATTTTTGGAGTCTGTAATGAGTCTTAGGAATAATTATAAATACAAGAAATAGATGGCAAAATCGAAAGTTAGGGTAGAAATTAGCCAGGATCATTTTCGGATAAAAATTGGCATACCGACGGTATACCGGTCTATACCGACGGTATATCGATTTTGTTCACAGAAAGTTTTTGTCTACAAAATTGGCATATCGACGGAATATCGATCTATACCGACGGTATACCGATTCAGTAACGTTAAAAATCCAACGGTCGGATTTCGAACATTTAATGATCCCAACGGCTATATTTCTAGCCGTTGCAATTTCAGACCGGTATTCCGACGGTATATCGGTTCGTACCGACGGTATACCGATCGCTGACTGAAAAGTTGCCTTTGAGCTTTTTTTAATACTTTGGTTATAAATAACCTTGAACCCCATCATTCAAGGTTGATGCTTTGAGCCTAAAAATTTCTAAACCACCAAAGCTTATCCACAAACAACTCTAGAAAGTTTTCATTTGCCATCCACAAATTGTGTTAGAGTTATTGAGTTGAAAAGTGAGATCTTTATCTTGTTGTATAAGAAGATCAAAACCTATTGTGAAAGGTTGAAGTTGGAGAGTCTTCGGATCCAAACTCTCGATTGAAGTTGGAGAGTCTTCGTATCCAAACTCTCGGTTGAAGTTGGAGAGTCTTCGTATCCAAACTCTTGGTTGAAGTCGGAGAGGCCTTCAGACTAAAGCTCTTGTGCAAGAAGTTGGCGAGTTCTTCGGATCCAAACTCGTGTGTAACTATTTACTCAAATAGTGGATTAAAGCTGGAGAGAGTTCCGGGACTCCCTTGGGAGGATACCAGGATATATCGTGTGTCGGTAATGTTGTTGCTTCTTCTCTTGTTTTTATATTTTTAAATTGCCCATTAGCTTGTGCTAAGTGCTTGATTAGTTAGCTTGACCCTATTCACCCCCCTCTAGGGTTTTCTACAATTGGTATCAGACCAAGGACTCTATTGTTAGGCTTAACATCGTTAGAGTAGATCCTTGTTATTTTTCTATGACATCGTATTCCTCCTACTCCTCCTCCGATAAAGAGAGTTTTACTTCTAGTAGCATAGACAATCATGTTTCTTCTAAATGCAAGAAATGCTCTAAGTGGAAAGCCATGGCTAAACAATCCTTAGAGATTCTTGACAACCTTCATTCTACAAATGAAGAACTTTCTGAAAAGGTTATTCATTTAGAAGAAGCAAATGAGTTTTTGAGAAATGAAAACAATGATTTATTATCTAGACTTGATTTTTAAAACTCATCTTATGTTTCTTTAAAGAGTTTGAATGATGCTTTAATTTTGAAAATCAACTCTCTTTCCTCATCAATAAAAGATCTTAAGAGGCAAACACATGACCTAAATTATTTGCATGATTCTTCTATTGACTCATTTAAAGAAACAAAATGATAATTTTATTTCTAGAATTGCTTTATTTGAAAAACAGAATTACGCTTTAAATGCTAAATTTGATTCTCTTACTTGCATGCATGATGATTTGTTATTAGAACATAATATTCTTAAAACCAAATCTTCTCATGTTCACTCTAGATATATTCATCATTCTAGTATGTCACATGTTCATAACCATGCTCATTCTGATACATCTGCACACACTGTGCTTTTATTGCTCTCGCATTGGACACATGAGCTTTACATGTCCTATTCGTTGGACATCTACTACCAATGCTAGAGTAAGTTCTATATGGGTCCCTAAAGCTAATAAATGTGGATCCAAGTTTATTTGGATACCAAAGTCTTCATCTAATATTGTAAATGAAGCTTCTTGTATCGGGACATAGCACCGAGGAGCGTGTTGGTGGTTGCAAAGTTCAAAGGTTATCTTCCAAGCAATTGCACCAACACAAGTGTGGCCTCTAGGGCCACTTTGGTAACATGCTAACCGATTCTCTTTAAATAGTTTATATTTGTAGAATCTAGCATGTTTCCTTTGACAACTTGCTACTATCTCTCATTGATATATTTTATTTGCTTATTATCTAAATCAATGAGAGATATGATACTAGCATGCTTAGCTATTTTCTTGTTATTTCTATTATCTAGCATGACTAGTTACTTAACTTAAATGATTAGTTCACACTATGTAGTTTATCACTCATTTTCTATTAGTGTGATACTTTTATATATGCATGCTCGTTATTCTTAATCTATATTTATAAAGCATGCATATCACTCTAGTCCATAGGAGCTTCATTTTGATTTGAGTTAATATGATTTTAACTCTCCGTCTTTAAAGTTTTTGAAATAGTTACTGCTTACCGATTTCTCTTTAAAATATGTCTTATTTACTTTAAATCGATATTTGCGAATATATGTGTTTAGCACAAGCTTCTTATTACTTGACAAGTATATACTTATACTTCTCTTTAATCTTGTGCTTACATAATATATTTATTATTGATTCTCATATTTTATTTTGATTATCTTCTTGAGAATCAATTATGTCTTTACCTAATAAAGTTTATTTATACATGTTTTGGAATTTGTGATGGTTTTTCAAATATTCATTAAGGATACATGACTATATTCATTAAATCTCTATTTACATGTAGTTCATGTATTTCTTATATTGATACCTATTTTTGTATAAATACCTTTATGTGGGCATATGAATTAAGCTAAAGTTTTATATTGACTTGAAGAGTATTTAATTATACTTGTTACCTTCAAACTTATGCTTATCTCATACTTTAGCTATTGATTCCTTTGACCAAAATTGTGCTTCTTGAATCAGTTAGCTTCTTCCTTAAAGTCTTCTTTTGATGACATCTTCTTGACCTTTTTGTTGGCATTATAGATACATGTTCTTAATTAATTTTTGATCTTTTCATGTATGTCTATTCGTGATATATATAGTTTCATATATATAAATGATTCCTAACTTTTGATATTTATTTGTTTTATATCTTTAAGTTAGGATATTGAGAGAAAATATTTATTAATGTCTTCCTCATGACTAATTATGGATATTCTATTAAGGATCACATAGTTTTGTGCTTTACCTTGCTTGTTAAATTTACCTCCTTAATTAGTGCACACTTTCTAGTCTGTATCTTTATAATTTACTATGGTGCACTATGAAAGCTCTTTGAAAAATGTACTTCTTGATATCTTTAGCATTTGGCTTTCTTGATCTTAATGATATTTCTTTCCTCATTCCTTGGATATATGTTTCTTTAAATTATTGTTGTACAATAATATTTTCGTAGGACATGAGAATACATGTAATTAATACATCATATTTCTTATGTCTTTAGCTACTATGGTTTGAGTTTTTGTGATGAGATTTTTCTATTTCTAGAGAATACACTTATTTTATAATGACTATAATATTTTGCATTCTCTAGATCGATCTATCATTTTATTATCTTGGATTAATCTCAATACTTGGCAAAGAGATTTATTTTATTATGTTTTCATGAATATCTCTTTTGGTATACACTTGATAAGAGATTAATTCATTTATTTGTCATCTTATGCTCTTATCCTTGCTTAGTAAAGAGTCTATAAATCATTTTCTTCATTCAAAATGTATTGTCCTCTTTGTGAACTCTATGCTTAAACAAGTATCTTTAGTGTTAGTGACTTAAGATTAAATGAGCACATTTATCTTGTTAATGGCCAACCTCATTAATCTTAATTAGTTATGTAGCTTGCTTATTTATGATATATTGATAAGCTATATAATCTATGTTCACATTCACTCTTCTAGCTATTGTTTTTCGTTTCAATCTATATATGATATGCTACTTTCCAAAAACAAGATGTATGAATTGTCTTGATGTGATTTGTATTCTATTTTAGATATGTATATCTTGTTCTCTAAAAGTAGTTTAACAAATTTTGATTTGATCTTGTTTTCAAAAGAGGTTTGTGATTCCTTACTTTAACTTCCTTCCATAATAGTCATTAGTATCTCTTAAAATTTTCTCATTTTGAGTCATGACTTTATCGTATTATCATTTACATCTCTTTTTGATTATTTTGCAATCATTTAAATGAGAATGACTCTTTTCCATATTTTTCATTGATTTATGAGATTTATCATAAATATGGATTTGGGATTTTCTTTATGAGATTTGTTGGATCATGTTTAATTTATTTATTTTTATTGATAAAAGATCCTAATGGTTTAGTAGTCCTATATTATCTTATTATGTGATTATCAAACTAATTTATTACTCTACTTTGACTACTTATGGATTGCCACATATGGGCCTTTGCTATTTGAACTTTATGGATTATTATTTACCATTAGCAAGGTTTGAATTTTACCCGTTGATGGGTACATATATGGTGAAACATACCTAGTCCATGTAAAGTAATAAATTGGTTAATTCTTTCTTAATTAGATAATCATGGACATGATATTTGAGTTTTATTTTTATTTTTATTTTTGAGCTATATTTGTCTATCATCATGATTGCTCTTAATTGACTTTATTCATTTTCATGATGATATTTTCTCAAAAGATAACATACATTAATCTATCATATTTAAATATGAGATCCTACTATATAGACTAATGTATGCCATCTTTTGATTATATGTGCTTAATTGAAATCTTTTGATTTTTCATCTTTAGCGGCTATTACTTGGATATCTCTTCTTGACTAAAGATGATACTATTCGTCTTTTGATAATATTGTAGCCTTATATGCATTGAACAAGGGGGAGAAATCCATAATTGATTAATTCCCAAATCTTTTAGTTATATATTTTATGCTATGAGTGCTTTGGAACTATATACGCATATTTTGAGGGGGAGCAAATCAATTGATTCAATTTATTTATACCATTTAATATGTCGTATATCTAGTTCATCATGGACCATATTTCTTTAATTTCATATCCTATTATTGTGGTCATGATATTTTTATTTGTGAAGGATTTATGAGAGTGTATGCAAGTGTCTTTATTATTTATCTCTCTCTTTTATATGGATTAAATAAGTCATCTTGTTTATATTAACTTTTATATCTTATCTTGATGACTATTGTGCTTTCATTGATTTGGCTTTCTTTATATGCTTAAATGATTTGGGTTTTCTTAATGAGGACTTACCCAAAATTTATGTATATCAACATTGGTAATACTTTGAGGGGGAGCATTCAAGTCGACTGAATTTTTCTTTCTCAAGTATTTTTCTCCTTTACCTTCTTGTTTATCTAAATGATATTCACATAGCATGATAAGGTAATTGAGTTCAAACGCATTAACATTGGGTAAGCAAATAGATTTTGCAAACGAAGAGATTATTTTATATCAATTGCTCTATTTTATTGATCATTCATTATTTGTTCCACTATTTATTTGTGGACAATTTTGACTTTCAAATGGATTTTTTTATCAATGTTTCAAGTTTGTATTTCAATTGGTATTAAGTTTATATCTTCCAACTATCTCAATTTGTATTTTTTTTAATATCAATTACTTTGCAATTATCTAATCCTCATGGACTTTTGATTAAAATCCTTGATTGAAATCATTTATTTCAATTAGTATATTGCTTCCTTCCAAAACTAGAGTTTTAATTCATATAATATTATGTTTTGGAGTTTCTTTCTTGGATTTCAAGTTGGTAAACTATTTATTGAGTGTTTTCAATTTTATTTGTTTTACCAACTATATTGTGTTTTGACATGCTTCTTTTAAAATTTGATGTTCTACATTGGTAATGTAGCTTTATAAACTTTTTATTACACCCTTCTTCCATTGTTTTTCATTAGTATATCTTGATCATGATTGTCTATGACTTTTCGATGCTCTGATTTCTATGCTTGAAATTGATTTCATTTTTATCTCTTAGTACGGGGGAGCCTATTTTTGATCATGTCAAAGGAGGAGAAGTAAGTTTAAGTATGTGCTTCAATGTTTGTAATAAGGGGTAGAAGTATTTTAAGTAACATGCTATTAGTAGTATATCCATATATCTGCTTATACATTAGTGATACATGCATCTATTATGTCCATACTAAACTTAACCGATTTGCCATAATCAAAAAGGGGAAGATTGTTGGCCCAATAATTATATCATGTTTTTGAATATGGTTAATCTGTTAAGTTTAGCATTTCATTATCACTAATTTTCATACTATCACTATAGCATTTCTACTTATACTTATACCTTTAGTGATATGTGCTTATTGTTTTACATATTAGTGATATGAGTTTTTATTATATATATATATATCTTAAATTTAATTGAGCAACCAAAATCAAAACTATGTTTTGATTATGGTTATTCAAATAAGTTTAACATTATGATATCACTAATATTTATGCTATCACTATAGCTCTTATACTTAAACTTTGCATAGTCCTAATATGCTTTATCTTATCATACTTGCTACATGTATATTGCTTTGTTGGTCTAACATGTATTTACAGAAAAGCAATTAGCAAGATCAAATGTAGACATATGCAATGAAGAAATCATGGTGCGCCAAAGACGATGGTATTCCACAAAGATTTCTCTGAACCGTCCGACGACATCTTCGGAGCCACGCACCGGGGGTTCCGCTGCCCGGTCAGCGGACGAGGGTAGAGGGGGCAGCGCCCCTCGTCGGGGGTTCGGGGGTGAAGCCCCCGAAAGGTATTCATTTTTCACAAACTGGATATCTTTGGACAACTGTCGTCAAGGAAGAAGCCAACATCTATCAAGAAAAGAAGCCATGACATGCCATCATCATTTCAAGACTCTGAAGTGCTTGATTAGTTAGCTTGACCCTGTTCACCCCCCTCTAGGGTTTTCTACATAGATTTCTTCCGTGCTTATCACTTTATCTTTTGGTAAAGATGTAATATTACTAAATATATACTACAAAGTATGCAAGGTAAAGAATATTTGGATGCATTGTGTAACTCCTCTTTCCGGATTTTTAAAATTTTATTTATTTATTTATTCTATTTTAGTTCGTGTTGTGAAACAAATTTTTGAAACATGTAGACGTTATTTTTTCTACTAATTTTGCATTATAAAAAAAAACCCTTATGATTCAAAAGAATAATTATTTTTCATTATTGGCATTATTTGATTATTAGCTTATTAACTAAAATAAAATATGAGTTTTGAAGATTATAAATATTTTATAAGAATTGATTAATAAAAATATATTTTTGTTGTTGTCAAATATTAGTTATAGAGATAATCAATTATCGTTTTAATTTAAAAATATATTATTTCGTAAATTATTATGTTTTAGCTACTTGATAATGTCAATAAATTTATGTTATCCTTCTACTTCAAATTATTATAATCAATTATTTAACTTCAGATTTAATTTATATGATTTAAATTACTTGATTATGATGGATATCGATTTAACGTAGTATTATGATTAACTAAATTTTGTTTTAAAATGGTTATCTGATTTACTAAGTTCATACGATGTTAATTTATTATCTACTAATAGGATTTTATTAGGTTAATCCGATCTTTAAGTTTAATCGAATCAAAACTATAGAAAATGTTTATCTAGTCAATTGGTAGTCCATATCAAACTAAGAGTCTCCCATCTATTTAAGAGCGCTTTCCCCTTGTTCTCTTGGAACCATCTAGCCAAACATTCACCACCATCCGTCAACGACGAACCCCGAACGCCACCACCGCCTAGGCCAGTACCATCCCTACCAACAGACCATCGCCCCACCGACAACCCAAGGCCGGCGACCTCCCTGTCCGGCCTCAGCTTCCAAACGAGGATACAATTTGTACAATATGTCTACGCTGAAAATCTTCCTTCCAGCTTCCAAACGAGGAAACTCAGCAAGTGTGCTGAAGAAAGCGAAGCAGTTCCCTCAACATACTGATTTCCCAGGTTTTGATTTCCCATGTTCTGAAAATCTTATATCCAGGTTTTGATTTCCCAGGTTCTCGACACCAATTGGTTTCAGGTTTTGATTTCCCAGGTTCTCCATGGTTTAGAGCGCACTTTCTTGTCTGTTATTTGCTTTCAGTTTTCATTTTCACTGGGAATGTTGGTTTCCTTTCCATCACTATGACTTTATTCCTTTTTCAAAATGGGCCATGACGAGATTCACATGAAACATGATACATGTTATTATACCATATGTTGGTTCCAGGAAATATGAGGAATGTGTTGGTTCCATGATACATGTTCTTATACAATATGTTGGTTCCAGGAAATATGAGGAATGTGTTGGTTCCATGGAACATATTCTTATACAATATGTTGGTTCCAAACAGGCCTGTGGGTTGCTATGGTGATATGGGAAATGTTGGACAGGCCTGTTACGTTTTGTTTGTTACTTGCTAATTACAGTATCATTTTGGAAACTTGTCAGATAATTTGCCAGGTTCATAATTTCTGAGCCCAATGGGAGATAACCTTACTCCCAGTTTTTGATTTCCCAGGCTTTCGATTTATACTTCTTGATTTCCCATGTTATGATTTCCCAGGTTTTCGATCTATAGTTCTTGATTTCCCAGGTTATGATTTCCCAGGTTTTCGATATATACTTCTTCGAGATATGTGGGCTATGTTGGATCTGTTCACATGTGGCAATTGTTCACATGTGCCCTATGTTGCAAAATTTGGAAATGTTGGTTTCTGATAGTTCTTGATTTCCCAGGTTTTCGATCTAAAGTTCTTGATTTCCCTATGTTGGTTTCTTCTTTCTTGACTGTTACTTGCTTTCAGTTTTCGAACATGTTCCGATACATGTTCTGTTTGGGAATTTAATTTTCTGATACATAACTATAACTTTATTCCTTTTGTCAAAATGGGCTATGACGACATTGACATGAAACATGTTCTGATACATGTTCTTATATACATGTAGATACCTATCCGATGATGAGATTCTCAGGAATGTTGGAAATGTGGGGAGTGCTGGTTCCAGGAAATATGAGATGCTCATTATACATGTTCTTATACTTGTTCGTAATTTGCCACTGCGGGAAATGTTGGAAACACTGATGATGGTTGCCAATTTTGGAAATGTTGCTCATTATACATGTTAAAGTTCATCAATTCTGAGCCCATTTGAAAATTTATAGTCCATTTCTTCTTGCTTTCAGTTTGTTACTTGCTTTCCCAGATTTTTTTTGGATTCTTCTTGCTTTCAGTTTGATTACTGGCTTCCAGTTTGTTACTGGCCATTTTGAGTATCATTTTGAGTCTCATAATTTGTTACTGGCTTTCCGAGGTTGCCATCACTCCCAGGTCATCATTTTTCACTTCTTCTTATGTGGTCGAGCTTGGAAATGTTGACATGTTGATATGTTGATATGGCAGTTCTTATGTTAGAAATGTTGATATGTTGATATCAACATTTGTGGGAAATGTTCACATCGATTTTTACTTGCTTTCCCAGGTTGCCATCTTTCCCAGTATCATAATTTGTTACTTCTTCTTCTTATTTTTTGGATACCATGTTTTGGGGCCTATGCTCGTGGATCTGCTGCAAAGAAGCTTGTGTAGTAGACTAGTTTGTTTCTTGCAAAGAAGCTTGTGTTTCAAAGTGGCCTATGATTATCTTTTCAGGATACATGGTCTTGTACATCTGAAATTTGTAAATTTGGCACGTAATTGAAAATTTTGACAATTTGGACAATTTTGTCAGTTGTGTACTCCGTTGTCTTCTCATACATGTTACACATTTTGCATTTTTCTGTTTGCTTTGGACAATCTGCACAATTGAAAAAATTTACTAGGAATATGAAAAATATAATATATTTCATATTATTATTTAATTTAATTTATTTCATTATAGTTGTTAAAATGGTTGTGAAACTCAAAACATAACTTTTATTCTTTTAATATATACAAAAGAAGAAGTTGGAGGTAACCATACCTAGGTTTACCACATCTCCAAAAAAATTTCCACTTTCAACAATCCAAACAACCGAACTACTTTTTTTCCACTTACAACTACCATCCAAACACCAAACCAATTTTAATTCCACTTGCAACAGACAAAAAGTACTCCATCCAAACAGATTTTGGAAAGTGGCACTTGCCGCAAGTCAACGGAAACTCAAGTTGCTGCAAGTGCCACTTTCACACTTCCAAAGAGTTACATCGATCCAAACAGGCCCTAAGAGCAGCAGCTTAAATGCTGTTATTAGTATTTATTATTGTTATTATTATTAATATTTTGTTTATTTGTTTTACTTGGGAGAATAGCAGTAGTGATAGCTGATGTGTTTTAGAATTTTGGATTTTAGTAAATTGGGCCAATGGGTTAAAACATTGGGCCTATTTGGTTTAGAGTAAGGGTTAAATGTATTTTGAGTTCTCTATACTTTAGGCTTTGAATATGGACCCTAATCTATTTATTTTCATATACATACTTTGTGGCTTGATAACTAAAAGGATTTAATATATTTTTGGGCTATTTATTTTTACAAACTTTTGTAAATAAGTATATACATATATGTATATGGATATTTGTTACTATGAGTAGTATTATTATCGTTATTATTTTTAAGTAATTCTATTATTATTGTTCTTAATATTATTGGTTTTTATTAATTATTATCATCACTAATTTACTAGTTTTAATATTTATTATTAATATAGATATTAATGTCTCTAAATTATATTATGGTATTATTTTTTAGGATATTTTAATATGGTGTAAGACTTTTAAAAATATATATACATATTTATAGTACTTATAGATAGTTTCCAAATTGAGTTTACCTAAAACGATTTACTAGATTTTTAAACGTATTTATCTAAGTTATGTTTTAAAATATCGTTTTCAAAATATTAGTCTTTTAAGGGTTATGACTAATTTATAAATAGTTTATAAATAAATATTTCCTTAAGGATATTGGGAGTAGAGGAGTAACCTTCTTATATTAAAATATCTTCTATTACGACTAATTGTATTCCTATATCTTTTGCGAATCCGAATGTCTGCGTATCAACCCTAGCTAACTGGACTATTCTGAACCTGACGGGATTATTGGTTTCACCAGCTAAGGACCTCAGGTAAGTACACTTTCTGATTGCTTTTCGATTCATAGTAGTTGATACATTTCATGTTTATACATATATCTTGCTGCTTGTTGACACACTCGTCACACGGAGTAGTCGGAAGGGGAAATATCTTAGCAGACATGTTGACTACCCAAAAATATCCCCAAAATGTTTATTCTTGCATGATAGCAGCTGCACACGACACGTGCAGTGTGCCGGATTTACCCCTAGCCGTTCACATGTCGAAACAGATATTTCATACCACATAGGCAGTTGTCTTTTATTTTTCCTTTTATTCTCCACCGTGCCATGTCATCAGTACTTTCCAGTTTTTATATTTCATATGTTATTTTCATGTCTTGTTAATTCTACTGTGTTTTCGTATTTTCGTCGGGTTGTGTACTTGTTCCATTCCTGACTGGAAACCAACATTTTTCAGGTTAGCTGTGGCTTCACTTAGCTTGGGGGATACGGGTGTACATGCAGACAGAAACCTAGAAATAGATAGAAGTGTATTATTTTCATTAATTGTGAGAACTTTGTATTTTTCTTTAAATATAAATGTTGTAAATGTTGTAATAAATTTAGAAATGTGAATGAGCAGCAAATATTATTTCTTGAGCATTTATTTCTTGCGGGCTTGACAGCGTTCTACCGCCGACTCTGCGGCATAGGCTGGCTTGGACACGTCTCGTATCCGAAAAGTGGGTGCGGGTCGTAACAAGTTTTTGTGGTGGCCCATACAGGTCAGTTTTTGTAAAAGATTACGAACTCGTGATAGTACTTAAGTTAGTCGTACTATTACGAGCCTGCGATTAGGAAATGCTCATTCACAACTAGGAGTAAATCAATTTTAAGAGAATGGTTAGGATTAGGAGTCCCTAATTTAAATTGACATTTGGGTAGTTAAGGTTGCTACATAGGTCTCGCTAGATGACTTTCATAAAAGGATATACTATTGTATTCTTAATCGATAGTATTTCTGAAGTAGGTAGATTCGTAACCCCTCTTTCCGAAAGTTTGAAAATATTCTTTTATTTATTTGTTTGAATTAAAATGTGATTTTTAGAATTTTATAAATATTTATTATAAAGGGCCTTAGTCACGGTTAAGTTTTGGAGCGCAAGATGACCAATGATTTTGGCACTAAGAGTGTAGTCGAGTGCCTTGACTAGTATTCTAGCCATGATAGAGAAGACCGAGTCATAGGTGTGCACTAACTAGAAAAACCAGGCCAAATCGTGACATAACCCTAGGAATAAATTAATTATTTATTATTAAGATTATTGACTTTTAGAAGACCTGGTTGCTCCAAACAAGCTTGAACTAAACCCAAGTCGTGTTGGTTATGTAGTGCGACCATCGTCGTCCATGTAAATATATAGATGTGTATATTGGTAGTCCATTTCTAGTATTGTGAATAATTTCTATAAATTATATATTGAATATAACATATGTATTATTGCTATATAATATATGTATTTTACTTGGTAATAGGATAACCTCCTCTCAGAATGATAATTTGGGATTTTAGGATTTACTTAGACTATACCCATATATTTGTGTATAAATATATTCATGATGGGTAGACATAGTACTTTATACGTATTTCCCTCGATCTTGAACGTTAGAGAAATATAAATTTAAGTTTATATCTCTTTTGTCTTCGATCCTTTCCTTCCTGATCTTATCATTTGTACAACTTTATCTTATGTTTTCTCTAAAACATCACCATATCATGAGTTTGTATCACTTATATTTCCTTGGACCCAAGGGATTATATCTTTTTAAATAATTACTCACTCAATTGTCTATACATTAATCTCAAGTTAAGTTTTTTGATTCAAGAGTTATCCTTCCTAACTAATTATTTTCTTTTCAAGACTTAATATTCATACTTGAAGGACAGATACTTACACCCTCTTGGAACTTGTTTGAAATTCTAGAACCTCCTTTGAAATTTCATAAAGTATAGTTAAAAGAATGTTCGTTGACTTGTGACGGCAAGACAGCAGCGCACTGTCGCCACTTATTTGAATTATCGAGACTACGGGTTCACTTCAGCCAGCAGCGCACTGGCGTGACATGTTCCCCAAGTTGAAATAATTTCAGGTAAGCGTGAGTTATTGAATGTCATTTAAAGCTATAGCTTAGTTGCCCAAATTTTATCCTTGAATTATTATGTCAAGATTGGATAGAGTTGATAGGGTATTCATTACCGTATCCTCATTTGAGTCATGGAACCAAGAGTTTATTGCAGCTAGCTGTACACTGGCGAGGCATAAACTCTCGGTAAAACGATTTTAGATATGTTTACGATATTCGAATACTATATGGGCTACGTCTTTTATTGGCATACGACTATAAAGTCTCTAAATTTATTTGTGCCTTATTCCTAGTTACCAACTTCTCAATAAACTGGTTGTTCTTTCCTCCATATCTTCCTCTTTTCGAATCGTCATCTTTTAAACCTAATTTGATTTCCTTCCACTAGATTCATAATCACCCCTAGATTACGATTCTATGATCATGCCTACACAATCGACATTATTAGGACGGTTTCGATTTGGACCATCCTTAACGACCTTACGATCACGACTAAACTATTCGAATCTATTTCAATCGTGCCAATTCGCATGTTCTCCTAGAATTCGATTCTATAATCGTGCCTAGATAATTTTGTTTAACTATTTGTTCGTACCACAATGATTTCAATTTTGATCGATCTTAAACAATTTTGTTCATGACTAAATCATAATCGTGCCTATATTTTAATTTAATTATAACTAAGTTTTATTTTTCCAAACCAACTATGATCATGACTATTTTGACCATGTTCATGCTCGTGCCAAATTTTTCAGAAGTTTGATTACGCTTGGATGACTTGTGTAATTAACCTTAATCGTGACTGCATCTTAGCTACATCATAATGACTTTAACCATGCCTAGACTTCGTCAAGAGCTGATTGTTGACCAATGCTTATTCCAGCAGTAGTTAATCGTACCTAACAATTTTTCTAGTTTAGCGAATCACCTTTCAATTATATCCTTGACCATGGCGGCTAGACCCTTTGACTATACTCGTGCCACGTGTTGTCTTTTCTTAAAGTTCAATTATATTCACGAACTAGCCCATTTTGATCAATGATCGCATCATTTCTTATATCATTAATCATGACTAATCGTGCCATTCAAAATTTTGAGAATTTATTTCTAAGGTGGGTAGAGGCTCCTATTGATGAATTGTCCTTGAGGTCATTATTTGCTTGTGTCGAATTTTTTGAACACTTAGAACCTTTTATGAATCAAGACCACAAGACTCTAACATCAAACCCTATCTATTTGTTTATTATTATTGTTATTACTACTTTTCCACTCCCATCCTTCTTTCGATCAATATTTCTTATAAAGAAAGTTTTCGTTACCCTTGATCTTATCTTACTAACCAATATCAATTTTATTTAAAATTTTGTTACTACCGTTCCCTTCGGACCTATCAAGCCTATCTATCTTAGACATTCCTAAAATTCGAGGACGAATTTATTTCTAAGGTGGGTAGATTTGTAACTCCTCTTTCCGGATTTTTAAAATTTTATGTATTTATTTATTCTATTTTAGTTCGTGTTGTGAAACAAATTTTTGAAACATGTAGACGTTATTTTTTCTACTAATTTTGCATTATAAAAGAAAACCCTTATGATTCAAAAGAATAATTATTTTTCATTATTGGCATTATTTGATTATTAGCTTATTAACTAAAATAAAATATGAGTTTTGAAGATTATAAATATTTTATAAGAATTGATTAATAAAAATACGTTTTTTTGTTGTCAAATATTAGTTATAGAGATAATCAATTATCGTTTTAATTTAAAAATATATTATTTCGTAAATTATTATGTTTTAGCTACTTGATAATGTCAATAAATTTATGTTATCCTTCTACTTCAAATTATTATAATCAATTATTTAACTTCAGATTTAATTTATATGGTTTAAAGTACTTGATTATGATGGATATCGATTTAACATAGTATTATGATTAACTAAATTTTGTTTTAAAATGGTTATCTGATTTACTAAGTTCATACGATGTTAATTCATTATCTACTAATAGGATTTGATTAGGTTAATCCGATCTTTAAGTTTAATCGAATCAAAACTATAGGAAATGTTTATCTAGTCAATTGGTAGTCCATATCAAACCAAGAGTCTCCCATCTATTTAAGAGCGCTTTTCCATTGTTCTCTTGGAACCATCTAGCCAAACATTCACCACCATCCGTCAACGACGAACCCCGAACGCCACCACCGCCTAGGCCAGTACCATCCCTACCAATAGACCATCGCCCCGCCGACAACCCAAGGCCGGCGACCTCCCTGTCCGGCCTTCTCCCTGAACCCCGTCGGCCGTCAACCGTGTCCGGCTACACCTACATCTACACACCGCCTCCTCCGCAAGCCAACACCACCATCGCCCCTATGCCTCACCAACCGATCACCGTGGCCGCAGTCCAGTAACGACAATTCCGGCGAAACCATGTTCCCGGTCTCCGCGACCACGCAGCCATGACAACCGCGCCGAGCCCACTGTATCATCCATGCGTAGATGCTCGGGCACCGCGAGTTGTGCCCAGCCCGAGCCACCTCGCCAGAGTTGTTCCCCGCGTCCATTCCTGCCATGGACGGTCGTCGCCTCCGCAGTGACTCGACAACCGCCCTCCAGCATCGTGGCCGCAAAGACCCTTCGCGCCTGTCCGCCGACGCCTGATCACGAGCGACTCTGCCACCGCGTCGCTCGACGACCGGACCTCGTCCGTTCGCAGTCGCGCCCTCGTCGCGCCGAGCTCGGTGGGCCGCGGGCTTTCGCCGGATCCGCCAGCATACGCGTCACCGAGACCGCCTGGACCACGCTCAACCAGCCGCCGACTTGACCGACCGCGTCAACGGAGCTATTTCCTCCGCCACGCCATGGCGAGCCACTCCTCCGCGGGGCCAGGCGAGTCTCCACCGGCAAATCTGAGCGCCCTTCTCCGGAATAGCCGATCGGCCCAGCACCTCCGCCTTGCGCCGGTGACCCCGGATCCGCGCCACCTTCAGCGCCCGACCGCCACCGGTGACCTCCTCCGCGAGCTGCGCTGGTTCCACCGTAGCATCAAAAGCTGCCGAACCCCTCGGTGAGCTCTAAACCCTCTTTTCCTTCCTATACACACTCTCTCTCTCTCTCTCTCTCGTCCCTTCTTTCCTTTCTTCCTTTAGCTAAGAGCAGCAGCTTAAATGCTGTTAATAGTATTTATTATTGTTATTATTATTATTTATAGCTAAGAGCAGCAGCTTAAATGCTGTTAATAGTATTTATTATTGTTATTATTATTATTTATTATTATTATTAATATTTTGTTTATTTGTTTTACTTGGGAGAATAGCAGTAGTGATAGCTGATGTGTTTTAGAATTTTAGATTTTAGTAAATTGGGCCGATGGGCTAAAACATTGGGCCTATTTGGTTTAGAGTAAGGGTTAAAATGTATTTTGAGTTCTCTATACTTTACGCTTTGAATATGGACCCTAATCTATTTATTTTCATATATATACTTTGTGGCTTGATAACTAAAAGGATTTAATATATTTTTGGGCTATTTATTTTTACAAACTTTTGTAAATAAGTATATACATATATGTATATGGATATTTGTTACTATGAGTAGTATTATTATCGTTATTATTTTTAAGTAATTCTATTATTATTGTTCTTAATATTATTGGTTTTTATTAATTATTATCATCACTAATTTACTAGTTTTAATATTTATTATTAATATAGATGTTAATGTCTCTAAATTATATTATGGTATTATTTTTTAGGATATTTTAATATGGTGTAAGACTTTTAAAAGTATATATATATATATATATATATATATATATATATATATATATATATATATATATATATATATATATATATATATATATATATATATATTTATAGTACTTATAGATAGTTTCCAAATTGAGTTTACCTAAAACGATTTACTAGATTTTTAAACGTATTTATCTAAGTTATGTTTTAATAAATATCGTTTTCAAAATATTAGTCTTTTAAGGGTTATGACTAATTTATAAATAGTTTATAAATAAATAGTTTCCTTAAGGATATTGGGAATAGAGGAGTAACCTTCTTATATTAAAATATCTTCTATTGCGACTAATTGTATTCCTATATCTTTTGCGAATCCGAATGTTTGCGTATCAACCCTAGCTAACTGGACTATTCTGAACCTGACGGGATTATTGGTTTCACCAGCTAAGGACCTCAGGCAAGTACACTTTCTGATTGCTTTTCGATTCATAGTAGTTGATACATTTCATGTTTATACATATATCTTGCTGCTTGTTGACACACTCGTCACACGGAGTAGTCGGAAGGAGAAATATCTTAGCAGACATGTGGACTACCCAAAAATATCTCCAAAATGTCTATTCTTGCATGATAGCAGCTGCACACGACACGTGCAGTGTGCCGGATTTACCCCTAGCCATTCACATGTCGAAACAGATATTTCACACCACATAGGCAGTTGTCTTTTATTTTTCCTTTTATTCTCCACCGTGTCATGTCATCAGTACTTTCCTGTTTTCATATTTCATATGTTATTTTTATGTCTTGTTAATTCTACTGTGTTTTCGCATTTCCGTCGGGTTGTGTACTTGTTCCATTCCTTACTGGAAACCAACATTTTTCAGGTTAGCTGTGGCTTCACTTAGCTTGGGGGATACAGGTGTACATGCAGACAGAAACCTAGAAATAGATAGCAGTGTATTATTTTCATTAATTGTGAGAACTTTGTATTTTTCTTTAAATATAAATGTTGTAAATGTTGTAATAAATTTAGAAATGTGAATGAGCAGCAAATATTATTTCTTGAGCATTTATTTCTTACGGGCTTGACATCGTTCTACCGTCGACTCTGTGGCGTAGGCTGGCTTGGACACGTCTCGTATCCGAAAAGCGGGTGCGGATCGTGACACATTGTATCTAGACGGGGTTTGTAGAGTTGGTTGGCAACCTTAAGATTTACCTGCAGATCATCTGGATATTATTTGATCATATCTCAATTTGGATGGTGGAGATATGGGTAGACACGCGTCTGTCTTATGAGGAGGTTTGGATTTGAACCAATCGCAGGTGAACTCCATAGAAAATTGCAAGTGGGCTCGGCCCTGGTCATATGGGCCGGGCTTTGGCATACATATCACCAATATTCTACATAATGTATGTAACTACATCATTCATATTCAGCATATTTTTTGGCATATAAGTCCAAAATGTATTTTTAATAAAATTTTAAATTTCATAAATTGATAACAAGTTCCTAACATTAATAAAAAAGAATTATGAGTCCCCTTTAAAATTTATTTGGATTAAGTATGAAGCAATAAATGATTTTTGTCGATTAGATGGGGGATAGTTACTCTGTTTTTATTTATTTATTTTATTAGCAAGTCTGAGATTTTGATTTTTTTTTCTTCCCAAAGTGCAATAGATTTCAAGGACATATGAGCAAAAATCTTTAAGTTTTTTTTGTTATTAGCAATTCAAGATATTTTGCTTTTGCTTTTCTCTCTCCTATTTTGTAATTCTTTCAAATTATATGCAAAAACAGATGATAAGATGTCCATAATCATTCCACAAATTTCAAATAACATTTAATACGTCCTAGATGAATAAAATTGATATATATATTTAACTTTTACATTTCAATTAAAAGATATTAAAATGGACCATCAAGTTACAAGACTTAAATCCCAACGACTGCTACTTCGGAGAACATATGAGGATTATATATATATATATATATATATATATATATATATATATAGGAGTGCTCTAGAACCAACCGGGTGGTTTTATATTATGAAACCAACCTATTTTATAGACGTTGGATTGGAATTGCATGGTTGAGATTAAATGACTTAAAAATATGGTGGGGTCTACAACTTTTAATCTCAACTACTAAATTGCAATCCAATCCATAAAACATAAGATGATTCTATAATACAAAACAAGCCGACTGGTTTTAGAACATTTCTGTATATATATATATATATATATATATATATATATATATATATATATATATATATATATATATATATATATATAAAGGTAATTTTATTTCAATGAGGAAGAAATACAACTAATACATCCCACTCGCACCCTATTCACCACCTTATCTCATCTCTTTTACATCATATTCAATATTTTGTAGTATACCAACATGTGAGGTACTAAGGCCCTCAAAGATTCTCCTGTTACGTTCTTTCCATACGTGCTATACTATAGTCGCCAATCGAAGCCTAGCCTCCTGGAACCACAGTGAACCTCTATGTAGAGCTCTGAGCACTGATCCTTCCTATGACCGCCCCAATAGAGAGCGCTCCACTGCATCGCCCTCGAGTATGTTGATCATGTTCTCCCCATAAGTCTGCGGTGAACGGGCATTGTAAAAAGATGTGTCCTATTGATTCAGCATGTTGATCACATAATACACACCTCTGGTGATCTACCTGTACGCCAAACTTTTCTAGTCTGTCCTTCATCAATAATCTACCAAGCAACAGACGATACATTACCAATTGCATCTTCCTTGAGAGGCCATGGACCCAAACGAACTCGACATGTTCCATATCCGAGTGTTTCTCCCTTATGAGATCATAACATGAGCTGAAGGTGAATCCACCTTTGCGTGCGCTCATCGGTGAGTGATATGCCGCCCATTCCTACTTGTCGTCTATTGTTCTGTCTTCCCTCGGCACTTTAAGAATTTCTTCCACCACCTTTGTAGCCGCCGAGTGCCTCCCAAGTTGCCATCTTTCGTTGCGTAGTAGGCATGCTACCTTCTCCTTTCTATTCGATTCCCTATAGTAATGAACCCCTGCCATCTCCAGCATACTACGATGAGATATCCGCGGATGTTGCCAAAGATCCATGTTTCTGCCATTACCAATAACCCGTCGGATTGCTCCTTTGATGCTGGCCCGATGCCGTAAAATACTCTTGAACGACAATCATTGTTGTTCAATTTGTACATCGAGAAGTTCTCACCTTTGAGGTAGCGTTGACTCATCCACTCGGCCCATAAGGACCCCCTGTCACAAATTTCCATGTGAGTTTCATACCAGACACTTCTCGTAAAGTGTAAAATGAGCGTAGGCCGACACCCCCCCTCCTTGTAAGGTATATAGTTGGCTCCATGCAATGGCGTGCATACCACCCCTCTACAAGAAGTTCGCACAAAAACGTTCAATTTTTTGGATTATGGATCTTGGCAACAACAGGGCCGACAGCCAGAACATGGTGATAGCAGTAATAACATATCGTACCAGTTCAATGCGTCCTCCGAAGGAGAGGCATTGTGCTTGCCATCCTTCTACTCTTCTTTGCGTGAACTCTACCAATGTTGTACAATCAGTATCCCTCGCATAATTGACACACAGAGGTATACCAAGATATCTGACAGGGAGCTCCCCTTTCTCGACCCCCAGTAATACCGCTATCTCTTCTTTCCTGTTGAACAATGCATTAAAATACACTCGACTTTTATCTCGATTGAGATGCAAGCCAGATAGTCTTCCGAACTTTGCCATGATCCTGGCAACAATAGTCATGCCCTCCACTGAAGGCTGTAAGTGTAACGCCCCAGAACCAGAATACTGGAGAGCGGGGCGTACATAGCCAGCTACGTATATTGAAGTGCAACCCACCTCTCTATACGGTCACGGCTGTCTAGATACATGAGGGTTTAACTACAAGCTATCAGTCTCCTACGGTCATAAATAAGCCTATAGTCTCAATCTCAAGCAAGCAATAATAGTTACAAGATGTCAGAGCACCAAATATACAATAGTAAGGCGTCTCATACATTACATATTCGGATGATCATGAAGCTAGTCGTACAAAATGTCAAGACTAGCAAGAGTTTTAGTCATACATGATCAATCCTAGGATTTGTCAATCATGTTACAGCCCGTAGGCAGACAGTAATTAAAGGTGCAATCGAGCTAAACACGTGCTCGTCGGCTAAACGCCTCAAAAGAATATTTTTACAATAAAGTGGAAGAACAAAAAAGAAACTCACTCATTGCCAGGGTTACGCCTGGTGGTCACCATCTGGCTAGAAGGTAGGTAGATCCTCTGGAGCTGCTCCGATATCTGGCCATACAAAACCAGCTGGATCAGACCCCAGAATGAGCAAGTGTCACAAAGGAGGCTTCACTTAGGAACTAAAACCAGCATATAACAATTGAATATTAAAGATAATTATAAACGAAACTGATAATAACAGGGACAATAATAATAAATTGAGTACGAGAAAACTATTCAAGTAGCCAGATTGCAACCCTTAAACCAAAAAAGGACCGGGGTTGCAACCCTTGACCTGAATAGGAATCCATCTCAAATACTATTGATAAAGTGATAAGACAATAAACGAAGAGAGGACACAGAACTGCTCCGGGAGCCAGGTTACAACCCTTAAACCAAACAAGGACCGGGGTTGTAACCCTTCGCCTGAACAGAACTGGACCCCTGATCTTTATTATTAAGGCCAGTATAAATAATCATGCTATTGAAGTAAGGTAAAACATGACGAGCATGGCATGGGGTACAATAAGACAATAAACGAAGAGAGGACACAACTGCTCCGGGAGCCAGGTTACAACCCTTAAACCAAATAAGGACCGGGATTGTAACCCTTCGCCTGAACAGAACTGGTCCCCTGATCTTTGTTGTTAAGGCAAGCATAAGTAATCATGTCATGTCACAATCTTGTACATGATCAGGGTTAGACTCCATCCAATCAATCACGGCCAAGCAACGAGTACGGCTTGATACTTTAACTAACTAGGGTTATCACAGGCCTAGTTACTAGCAAGATGCAATAAGATTATTCTAACAGCTACAAGCCCTGCAGACCATCCAGATTATCCAGACGCAATTTGGGGATTGAAATTCATATAGGTACATCGTCCAAGAAATGCATGTACCCTTAAGTAGTTTGGGAGTTGCAACACATGTCAGTGTGCTGGAAATGTGCCCTACTCGACGGTAGGCTACAAATCCCATGATAGGGCGCCCAGATAACGTGATTGCCTGTAGCTGGGAAATCTCTCCATGACTACTGGATTTTCTAGTTATTAGCCTTAGTCAATTTCAGTAGGTACCCCTGACCGTGGTATTCAGGGGTCCCTATCCTAGACATGATACAAGACAATACTGGTTTATTTGTACAAGCACAATCGCCCACGGTGTCCAGGTCATTCATACTTGTCATGTCAGGCTAGCTATCGCAACAGCATATCGAGATATATTATGTCGGGTTTACTTGTCAAGAGTGCACCACGGTGGGCCACTATCGTGTTCATGGAACATATCAGAATTTACATGGCATAAGCATAAATGTGACAACCCATCATAAGAATAATAATAAAAATAATAAAAGAGAACAAGGGCTATGGAATGAGCCATACGGCTAAGAAAAATAAGCTCATGCGGCAGCGGGGAAGCAGTGCCATGCGGCTGAAGGGAATCGGGCGCATACGGCTAAGGATGCGGGTCTCATGCGGCTCAGGGAGCCCAGGCGCGTGCGGCTGAAGAGGCGGGGAGTATGCGGCTGGGAGTTGCGCGCATATGCGGCTGAAAAGACGCGAGCTTATGCGGCTGGAAACATGCGGGTCATATACGGCAGCGGGGGAACAACTCATGCGGCAGGGGGACCAACGCCATGCGTCTTGAGGGGAGTTAGGCTTATGCGGCCGAGAGGGGGAAACAGGGGTATGCGGCTCGGGAGATGCAGGTTTATGCGGCAAAGAGCATGCGGGCTTATGCGGCTAGGAATATGCGGATCTTATGCGGCTGGGGATCAAGACAGCTTATGCGGCAATGAGAAGCAGTGTCATGCGGTTTCAGGAGATAGGTCTTATACGGCCAAGAAGGACACGAGCATATGCGGATAAGGTAGCGAAGTTCATGCGGTAATGGAATACAGAGCGCATGCGGCTAGAAGATTTCAGAGTTCATACGGCTAGAAGACCAATCGAAGTCATGCGGCTAAGAATGCCATGCGGCTGGGGAACTTGTCGCATGAAAATCCATGCGGCTAAGTACTGTGCTTCTTCCCCACTTGTCCGAAAAGAAGAGCCATAAAATCCATGGCTTCAAAGCTTCCTAAATCCTTCATCCGAGGTCAGAATCTAGACTTCCATAGGTCAAAATGGGGCAGAATCAAATTCTCTACAACATGGAACCATCAAAACTAGATAATAACAAGGTTAAATAGATCAAAATCCAAGAAATACAAAAATACAATAAAATTAGATCTACATAAATTGAACCATAGAAATTAGAAATGCTAAGTATTAAAGTGTATTAGGATCTCGTAAAAAAGAGAATAGAACAATAAAAATTGAGTTCCTCCATGAAGCAAGGTGCACTTGCCTAGGCTCTCTCTCTCTCTGGTTGGTGAAGAGAGTAATGGTGAGGAAGAAGAAGTAAATGAAGAGAGAGAATAAGTTGGTGGCTAATAAAGGAAAAGAGTGGCGGTAGGTGGGGGTTTGGTCCACATGAAGAAAACCAATCCAAACCGAACCAAGCCAACCAAGCCAAACCAAGCAAGAGAAATACCAAGATAAACCATGCCAGGAAACATGCAATATACGTATACGTATACCAAAATATGTAATATGAACCATGGTCGTTACAGTAAGCATACAAGTAGGTCATCCGCATATATTATATGAGTGATATGCGGAACCACCTTCTTATATAACAGTTGGATCTGATGTTTGAGAAGGGATGTATCCATTATGCTAGTAAAATATTCCATGGCCAACGTAAACAAATAAGGTGATAGTGGGTCACCTTGTCGTAGTCCTCGACTACTCTGGAAGAATCCAAATGGTTGTCCTCTAATGAGAATGGAGAATGATGTCATCGTGATACACTTACTAACCCTGGCAACCCAAATACTATCGAAGCCCATATCATGCATCAATTTGCAAACAAATTCCTAGTTGATAGTATCGTACGCCTTCTGTAAATCCAGCTTCACACAAGCCTTCGTACCTCCAACTTTGTTGAAGTATCTGACCAATTCATGGGCTAACAGGCGGTGTTCGGAGATAGATCTCCCCTTTATGGATGCCGCTTGATTTCAAGAAATGAGGCCCTGCATGATTTTTTTCCATCCTTATGCACATGAGATGCTACTTTTTTGTATAAATAATTACAACAAGCAATCAGCCGAAAGTCCGATAATGACACCGCTCCCTAGATCTCTGGCACAAAAGTAAGAAACGTGTTGTTCAACTCTCACAAAAGTCGACCATTAGTGAAGAAGTCTTGCATCACTTCGAGCACCCGATGCTTCAATTTATCCTAGTGAGTTTTGTAGAATTGGCTATTGAACCCATCCGGGCCATGAGCTTTATTAGGATCTATATTCTTGATTATTGCCTCAATCTCTTCTACATTGACTGGTGCGAGAAGTTCAAGATTACCATAGCCAGATACCATATTCTTGCATATAAGTGGAGGAAAAGTAGTTGTTTGCCATTAAAATCTTTTTATTGCAATTTTAATTACAAACAGAACAGTGTTACAATGTAGGACTTAGATGTAGTCCTAGGAGAACACTTTTGTTTATCTGGATCCCTGTGTCGATGGAGCGAGTGGTAATGCGTTGACTCCGTTGACGATCTGACGACGGTTCTCGGTTCTCTGAAGGTCTGAGTTGCTCTGGGTGCTAGAGCTTGCAGAAAGGAAGAAGACGTTGAGTGTCTGTATCTGTCTCTCTCACCGTGTATTAGGTCTCTGTCCGTAGGTATGTGTGGAAGAAGGAAATGATCCCTCTATTTATAAGCTTGTAGGCTGGATGCTCATGCGCGCATATGTAGGATGCGCCTGTACGTAGGGACGCCACGTGGTTGAAACTGCGAGAGGCGCATGGACGATGCACCATCATTTGTGGGTTGAATCCTTCATGCTGCTTTTGTGGGCTGGCACGTAGCAGGGGAGAGGATCTTTCTGTTGCTGAGATCTTGGGTAATTAGCACCCCTTCATAGGCTGAATTGAGTCAAAGGACACGTGTCGTAGGTCCATGGCTCAAAGATCTTGAATTTGGTGGAGAGTGATCTGATAGGATGCGTCTGGGATCGGGCGCATGAGAAGACTTTGGCTCACAACCTTCAGGAGTCACGAACCAGTCTGGGGGCACAGATTTTGAGGTGCATGCGAGTCTTCAGGCGCATGGCCACTAAGGCGCATGCGAGTGGTTGGTCGGCCACGTAGGTCGTAACCGTCGGAGGAAAGTAATAATGATGCTGATGTCAGCGACGCTTCATCTTCTGAAAAAGCTGCTAACTGTCCAGTCCTCGGGGGACTTGCTGCCAACTCTGTCACTTGAGCATTAATTGCTTGATGGGTGACGAGCCGAAATGGACACATGGGTACATATTTATTTAGGACGCATGGATCTGTGCTTTGTTGGGCGCATCCATACGGGGCGCTTTGGAACCGACGGACGCGTCTGTACGATGTACGATGTCTGACCGACGCATCCTTTTGCATGACGTACCTTTATTGGTCTGACTTTTGTGTTCTTTAAGTGCTTTAAATAGCCGTTTTGACTTGGCTGAATTCGAAGCGTCAGGTTCATCACCATTAATACAAATTTATTGCACGAGATTCAGAGAGCCCGCCACTTGGCACATGGGTTTGATTTGCCCGGCCTATAAATAGTGGCAAGGAGAGAGTTTGCCTCTCGTTCTCTCACGTCTTTCCGAATGAACTTGTTTGCTCGAGCACATTCTGTTGAAGAGATGCTTTCGAGGATGAAGATGCGACGCATTGTCTTCATTCATGCACTCGTGAAGGTGACTGTTACATCCAAAAGTCAGGGTCGAGGGCTTCTGAGGCAGACGGAAGGTGCATGTTGCATCCAAAGATCGGGATGCTCGAGCTATGTCTCCGTTATGTTGGAAGAGCCGCAGATCGGAATTGCGGTGCTCTCATCTTTCTTGGACTTTGGAGAGCTCTTTCTCCTGCAAGAGTGGGTGTTGTCCATTCTGGTTGTGTTGAAAGCTGCTCCTTTAGCCTCGGAGGAGAGCTCTTCCTCTAGCTAGGGTAGGGTTGATCGCCCACTCCTATTCTGTTCAATAAATGCTTCATTAGTCGAAGCATTTGATCGGGTCGAAGTAAGGTGCATATGCTGAGACTTCATGATGCGCATAACTGAGACGCTGAAGAGATGTGCCTGATTGAAACGCTGAAGGCTGCACCTGACTGAGACGCTGAAGAGACACGCCTGACTGAGACGCTGAAGTGATGCGCCTGCCTGATGATGCGCCTGGTGGAGGGCGTATGGCAGTTTGCTGCGTCTGACTGTAGTCTTAGGATCTTTCTTTTTTTAGAAATTCTCCTATGTAAAGCCTTTTAGACATGTAATAGACTTTTATATGAAATAAAAATCTTCTTTTGCTGTCTATACTTTTGTTGTCTTGATGTGCCAAGTACTTCGTTTTGAGTTTCCTGGCGCATGTTCTGAGTAGTATTTAAGCGCATAGGAATTCTGGTACATAGATGCGCCCTGAAATTCCATGCTTCTACAAGACCCCCTTCAAAGTTTTCAAAACTTTTTGTCAAGTTTTGGAATACTTTGAATAAGAAGCATGGTGGTGTCTTCAACGGGGAGCATGACTGTTCGGGCGCATAATTACTCCGCGCATCAGTGATGGAGCGCATGCTCCTCTCAGTTAATGCAAATGATAACGCTTCGAAGTAATCAACAAAAGATTAATTATGATCTTTTTGGATTATTTGCAGTTAACATTTCGCAGAACCCCAAGCGGTGGCTGACGTCACTCCTCATCGGTTTCTGCGTATGCCCAAGCCTATAAATAGGCGTTTGATGGAGAGAGAGAGTTCTTCTCCTCTTTGCTTTCTTCTTCTCTAGAGTTCTTCTTTCAAAAAACCCTAACTTCTTCTTTCACAAGATGGCCCCCAAAACTCCTCGCGGTGGTGCTGGCAAGGGGAAGGAGCCTGCGGAGTTCATCGAGGAGGACGCTCCTATCACCATTGTGACTCCGGCCGACGTCCGGCCTGCGGTGACGGGTGGGTGTGGTCTCCCAACTTCTTTTTAGACGAGTCTGGGGCACACGAATGAGTTGTATTGTTGTGCCCTAACTCTTCGTCGCTGACACGCATAGGCTTTTGTCCTGATGATGCGCTAGGCTATTCCACCGATGTGTATGGGTTTAGACCCTGATTATGCGTCGAGATTTTACTGCTGACACGCATGGGTTTAGACCCCGATGATGTGTCGAAGCTTTACTGCTGACGTGCATGGGTTTAGACCCTGATGATGCGCCGAACGTTCACTGCTGACATGCATGGGTTTAGACCCTGATGATGTACCGAAGCTTTACCGCTGACGTGCATGGGTTTAGACCCTGATAATGCACCGAAGTTTTACCGCTGACGCGTATGGGTATAGACCCTGATGATGCGCCAGGCTGCTTGACACACCCAATATTTTGTCTTCATGTTGCCTGACTTTTGTTTTTGCTTGTGTCAGTGTCGATGACTATCCCTTTGCTGAATGAAGTCCTTCTGGATGCTTCTCTCTGCCAAATGGGGGTTGATTTTGACGAGGAGGTTATTAACCCCGCAAAGGCTGCTATCCTACTAAATCAGCCTTCCGAGAGAATGTCGCAAATTCGGGATCAGTCGCCTATTTTTCTTCAGAGTATGATGGAGAGCGGCAAACTAAAATCTGCTGAGTCCGAGGATGCGACTTTCTTGAAACTTGCCTTTCTGTTTGGTGACCGCTTGACCTCCACCGAGGCGAAGGTACTGAAGATCAAGGAAGACTGGTTCTTTTCTGCAAAGGGCATGGTTCTGTACATGCAGCAGCTTGAACGTCAATTACCGCTGACGGCCTTCTACCGTTTGGCTTCCAAGAGAAGGATGCCATGGGAACTTACTCCTTCTCAAGGAGGGGCAGTGGGGGTACCCTTTCGATTGATATTACTTCGAATCAAAGGGATACTTTGGCCGCCTCGCGAGCCGGGACCTCGTTCAGTTGCCAAATTTTGCGCCCTAGGAGCCTTTATAGTGATGTCCCTAATGACACCTTTGCCTTTGGTGCTTCGACCTTTGCAAATCGGATGCTAACATCGAAGGTTATGTATCCGAAAGGTGGCTTTAGGGTTGAAGGTTGGTGTCACCACGTGCCAAAGTGGGACGAGCTGACCTTTTGGGTTTTGTCGAAGTTTAAGGCTGAGCTTAAAGAGATTGGGCTGACTGCCGCTATCCGTGCCACACAGGCGGGCGTGGACCTCTATAATGTCCCAAATTCGTGATACGTATTTAGTATACGTATACGTGTTTTGGACCCATATTTTATTTAGTCATGATTAGTTATCTTGGTTTATTTTACATTGGCTTGGTTTTATTTGGCATTGATAGTTCAATTGGTTTTAATGGTTCATTGGTTTATTTTGGATTAGTGAGGCTTGGTTTATTTCATGGTTCATTTGGTTTAAATTGCTAGAGAGAGGGTTTATTGGCCTTGTTTTGACTTGGTTTATTTTGGGTTGACATGGAGAACCACCACCACCATAAATATCAATTTCTCTCTCTCTCTCTCCTTATTTATTTTTCTTCATCTTCTTCCTCATTACTCTTTCCTCTCCACCAACCACCAACCTAGGCAAGTTGCATCTTGCTATCACTTGAGGGCTATATTTTATTTGTCTAATAGCTTTATTAGCTCATTTTAAGCAATATTAGAACTTGGGTTTTCTCCATTTGGGGCTTAGAATTTTGTAGATCTAGGATTGAAGTATTTTTGGATTTTGGTGGTTTTGATCTATAAAACTTGTTCATCTTCATGTTTTGATTGTTCCATATGGAAGAGAATTCAATTTTACTCAAGTTAGAACTTTGAAAATCTAGATTTGGCTTTGATTTGACTAAGATATGAAGGATTGAAATTTGGGTGTTCTTGATGTTCCTCTCGGCCTGGAGAAGAAGATCTACAGTCTGCGCTCTTTAGCGCAGCACTAAACCGCGCAGCCTCCCTGCGTCGCGCTCTTTAGCGTTGGTTGCTGACTGTGCAGCCTGGCCGCTGCCCGATTGCGCAACCAACCTTGCGCCATCGGCTCCTGCGCGCTTGACCCCTGCGCAGTCTGCATCCTGTGCCATCCATTGCCTGCACAGTCTAAGCCTGCACAGTCTGCATCCTGCGCCATCTATTGCCTGCGCAGTCTAAGTCTGCGCACTTCGCAGCCTGCGCCAACCATTCCTGCGCAATCCAATCCCCTGACCCCTTGCGCAATCCATTGGGTCTTGGAGTTTTGGTTTTATTTCTTTAAGCCTGGCTCTTCTATAGTCCTGTATATTGATATTTTATTAGATATATTACATCCATTTTATATCCTTATGCCTTTTGTCATGAACTTGATTTTACTTAATATATTTGGAATGACTATTGTACATGGCATGGTATGACAAGGAACTAGCATAACACGACAGTGACCCGTAGTGGTGCACTCCTGACATGACCAACCTGACTTGATAGTGGCCCATCGTGGCGCACTCCCGACAAGTACCCTGACATGATTTATCTTGATAACTTGATAGTGGCCCGTGGCGGCGCACTCCTGACTTGACTTGACGTGTAACTTATAACTTGACTTGTATAACCAACTCTGACACCGTGGGTGTTCCTGCTTGCTTGTTTGTACAAATAATCCAGTCCTGTCCTGCATCATGTCTAGGAGGGGACTCCTGAGTACCACGGTCAGGAGTACCTACTGAAATGGACTAAGGTCAATGATTAGTATAATTCACTAGACATGAAAAGATGTTTCCCAGTTACAGGCGATCCCGTTATCCCGGCCGCAAATATTTGGACTTGTAGCCTGCCGACGAGTAGGGCACATTTCCAGCCCACTGTTATGTGGGGCACCCACCATTGTCACTTAAATGATTGAACTCTTTTGTCACTCTAATGCATTTTACTCTCTAAATTATCACTATGATGATTGCCTGGATAACCTGGATAGCTGCAGGGCCTGTGACTACTTGGAGCATCTCATTGCATCTTGCTAGTAACTAGGATTGTGATAACCCTAGTTAGTTAAATGTAGAAAGCCGTAGGCAATGATTGGCCGTGATTGCTTGGATGGAGTCTAGTCCAGTATAGTATTGTCTAGAAGTGATGGATTGCAAGATTGTACCAGAATGATTGAATGATTGTCACTCCAGATTGTTACTATAATGATTGTCACTCCAGATTGTTACTATAACGATTGTACTCTATTGTCACTCTAGCATATTGTACTCTTTATTGTCACTTTTATCATTGTACTCTCTCTCCTTTTCATCTTAATAATTGGTACCTTTAGCAATAAATGATCAGAGACTAAGTTCTGTTCAGGCGAAGGGTTACAATCTCGGTCCTTGTTTGGTTTAAGGATTGTAACCTGGCTTCCGGAATAGTACCTTCGTCTTCTCTTCATATATTGTCCAGCTATATTTTATTTAGCATGATTCTCCAGTTATCGTATGTTAATGATGTTTCTCTTAATTATTTTCTCTGATTTGGGATAAGTGCATTGGTAGTGCACAAACCTCAATCTGTGTTACTTGTTGTTTTCTTACATATTGAATGCTAATGATTTGCTGGTTTTAGTTCTTAAGTGAAGCCTCCTTTGTGGCACTTGCTCTTTCTGGGGTCTGACCCAGCTGGTTTTGTATGGCCAGATATCGGAGCAGCACCAAAGGATCTTCCTGCTTTCCAGCCCGATGGTGGTCACCAGGCGTAACCAGGGCATCGAGTGGGTTTCTTTTGTTCTCCCAATGTGATATTGTAAATTATTCTTTTGAGGCGTTTAGCCGACGAGCAAGTGTTAGCTCAGTTGTACTTACTTACTGTCTGCCTACGGGCTGTAACATGATTGACAAACCCCGGGGGTTAATCATGTATGACTGAACTCTTGCTAGTCCTCATATTTTGTAACGACTAGCTTCATGATCATTCCGAATATGTAATGTATGGGATGCCTTACTATTGTGTATTTGGTGGTCTGACATCTTGTAATTATTATTAGTTGGTTGAGATTGAGACAATAGGCTATTTTATGACCTTAAGAGACTGATGGATTGTAGTAAAACCCTCACATATCTAGACAGCCGAGACCGTATAGCGGCGTAGATTCCACTCCGCTATACGTAGCTGGCTATGTACGCCCCCGCTCTCCAGTATTCTGGTTCTGGGGCGTGACAACCTCAACAAGCATATGTTCCTTGCACTCTTGGAAATGTTCAATACCCAGACTGGCACTTTCTTTACTCCAGTGGGGGAGCTGGGATTCGTACTTCATGAAATGTACGAGGTGTCAAGGCTCCCTTGGGGATCAGAACCTTACGAGGAATACTTCCCGACCAACGAGGAGTTCCAAGTCCTGGGGGACAAAGCAGAGGAGATGATGGCCGTCTTCAAGGAAGTGGCGAGCCATCATTATTATATGCAAAAGAGGGATAAGGGCGGGTCACAGCCTCATATGACTGCTTGAAGAGATTATGTCTTTGAGCAAGACAAGGAGAATCCCTCTCAGTTTACAACTCCGCCAGCGCTTTCCAGTACCGCGGTGCTCTCTGAAATGAGCAGGTTAAGTGAGAATAGTCCCCGAGAAAATGAGGACCGGCAGTCGAACGAACGCTCCTATAGCTGTTTCTGGCACCTTACTCATCGGATGTCGTCCAAAGCAGTGTTGGCTGCTTATCTGATGATTTGGCTCCGGGATTATGTCTTTTCAGGCGGGTCAGGCTCTGTGGAGAGGGTGATCCAGAACCTAATCCTGCCAGCTGTGAAGTTGGTTTTTGGCTGTCGCCTGGCTCTACTCCCCGCAATGGTGTGTAACCTGCTGCGAGGTTTACGAGAATTTATGGGAAATATTGTTCATGAACGAGGTAGGAATGACAACTTTCCCCAGGCCGAACTGTCGTTTCATTATTTGATGGGGTAGTTAATTTTGCACCATCCCAACGTGATGAGCCCGGGCCCGAAAGAAGACCACAGGGCCGAAGACGCATTCCTCCGTCGTTTCCACCAGAGGAGCTGGTTGCATACTGGTGTTCCTGTTTGCAAGAAAGTTTTATTCCACCTTCAGGGGTGGGAGATCACCAAAGTTGGTCCCATCTTTTTGGATTTTGAGGCCAACGAAGACTTAACAGATTCGGGTGAAGATGCCACGACTCTGCCTCTATGGAAATTCCGCTGGTTGCAAAGCATCCGGCCGTCCCATCTGGTGTATCGGAATAGAAACCAGTGTTACCTGGAACCATATTTGCCGAGCCATTTTGTACGACAATTCGGATATGCTCAGTTGATGTTGGAGAACCCCAGTATTAACCTGGGGTATACTGGAAGTTTGCTGGACGGTGCACGAGCTTGGCATTACTACAATGTCGGATGCACCGGAGCTCGCTTTACGCTGTCTGTTCAGAATCCGCGGCCGCCGATTCTTTTCTCGACCGCCAAATTTTACTGTGCCATGAACGCCGTGCCCCCTGGATATGATAGGGAGACCAGTTTCATTGTCAGCATCCAGTTAGAGGTGACTGGGAACCTGTTGGCGAAGGCTCGGTCGTACCGCCCGCTAGAGGCGGGTTATCGAGGTACCCCTGCTGTATCCACGGGGGGTCAGGCAGAGCCCTCGGCCGATCAGTCGAAGAGACGTGCTGATACAGAGGCTGGCTCTTCTGCGCCGAAGAGACAGAAGAAGGTATTGTCACCGGCAGTATCAACAGACTCAGCTCCTATGGAGGTAAGGATGTCCCACATAGTCTGGTTAGTTTCACCATTTTTGTGACATATGCTTTCTTTTTATAGGAGCCGCTGAAAAGGAGACCCCAAACTCCAAAATCGGGTGCTAGCAGACCAAAGGAGGTGGCGGGCTCATCTGAAGAGCACATTCTGCCGATTGTGATGTCTCCCGTGGAGGAGAATCCGGACGATGTCGTTCCTGCGAAGATTTTAGTATCTCCAGATTATGTTGGAAGAGAAGCTGAGGATGCAGCAGCTCCCGGGAGGGTGCAAGCCACCGTAGGGGCCTCTGACATTGAGGATCCAACAGATACGGGGCTTCCAGATGAGGAAGTGGAGTGGAGTTCGTCTTCTTCAGATGACGTTCCTCCAGAGATGAGTGAGCCTGTTGCAGGGGCAACAGACATGGTTGAAATAGAGGAGAGGGCTGATTTCTCTCCTTGTCATGATGAAGGGAGATCGGCTGCAGCGTTGCCGAGCCCTACCCAAGACTCAACAGCGGAGGCTGAGGTAGCTGCCGACCAGGAGGTAGCGACAGAATCTATCCCCGCAGAAGGATTCGGTGAGGAAGATGAGACTCGTCCGCTGAGCCTGACTCCAGGGGAGCCGAGTCAGGAAACAAGTGCTGATCTCGCTGCTTTACCAGAGGGGGAAGGCCCCGTACGGCCTGCTGATAGTGTGTTGGAGACGGAGAAGATAGCCCCTGACGTCGGTGGTCCCTCCGAACTTGAGAAGGGCAAGGGTTTGCTGGAACCCCCTGTTGTTTCTTCTACTTGGGGTACGATATCGATGCCCCTCTCGGCTCCTTCCGCTCTCTTGGCCCCTCGGGCCAGTGGCGAAGTTCAAGCCCCTGTTGAGGGAGAGTCCGTTGATGCCGAGGTTTCAGCCTCGCAGATTGAAGTCGATGGGTCTTCTTCAGGCCCGCCGTCTATCACAGTACCTCCTGCAACTCCTGCCATGATGCCTCAAGTGCTGGCTGATGTAGATGAGTACGTTCAGTTTGTTGTTGAATCAGTGTACAAGATGCTGCAGAAGGACGTATCAACGGTGCTGAATGCAAATGGGAGTTTTGCGATGGCGAAAGCCATGGCGCTCTCTTCCATTGGTTTGATACATTTGTACCGTGGCCATGATCACATGGCTGTAATTCTAGAGGAGTCGATGGTTGAGCTCGACCAGCATCTTTCTGAACTGCAGAGTATCCAGCGGAATGACTTTTTTGCTCTGATAGAAGCAGAACAGAAGAAGTTGATAGCTGAGGTTGAGTCGTCTTATCAGGCCACGGTGGCCATCTAGGATGGCAAGGTGGCCGCTGCTGAGGCTGCAGTAGAGAGGCTGTTTCAATCCACATAGGAGCAGGTGGAGCTGCGGGCCTCATTGGAGGCAAGTATAGCGAAGGTTACTGCCAGGATTTGTCTCTTAGAAGACCAGAGGGCCTAACTTATGTTAGATCTTGAGCGGGCCCAGGCTGAGCACATCTCGTCCAAGGAGGAAGAGGCAGTTGTTACTCGCCATATTCTTTCTCTGACTCACCAACGGCAGGAGTTGGACGCCAAGCATGAGAACGATACTGCTCCCGAGGCTATGGAGATGATGCGGCAGGAAGCTGAGCGCCGGGTCCTGGCGACTGCAGAGACCCGGGCCGCAGACTTGAGGCGTCGGGTCGAAGAGCTGTCCGCCAACCCCAATGATGCCTAGGGATTTGTGGTCTTCTCTTTTTTTTTGTTATATGCTGGGGATGTAATCCTTTACTTTTTAGATGAAAAATAAAGAATTTTTTGGTGTGTTCATCTTTTGTTGTCATGAACTTGTGATTTGTGTGGACCTATTATCTTTTGTGCACCTTGGTCGTTAGGTACAGATAATAAGTTTGAGAGAACCGACATGTTTGCTCAGAGGTAATGTAGACGTGGCAAATATAGGATTCGAATGATGGAATCTTCCTACTTAGAGGTGTTATGGATGTGGTAGGAATGACTCTGGAGAGATATGCGGAACTACTCAAAGGTAATGTGGACATGGAAGTTCTGCGATCAATGTACGGCAACACAGGGGTTGTCTATACGGGATATTTACTCAGAGGTAATGTGGACATGGTAAACATGATGGATAGCGTAGTCTTACGGAGCGTAAGATTCCGCTTTGTAGGGCGTAGAGGAGCAACTCAGAGGTAGTGTGGACGTTGTTGTCCTTCTACTGGAGATAGAATGCAATGGAACAACTGGGTTCCGAAAGCATAGGATTTTTATGAAAGGAAGGTGTATGTGAGCTCTAATAATCAGGTCCGCTGACTCCCTTACTAGGTAGAGGTAGAAGTACAAATCTGAAAGATGTCAAGAGTAGTACTTCTTTAGGAACTTGCCGTTGATGGGCACCATAAACAAGTCCCCGTTTGATCGGGCGAGGCGGTAAGCACCGTTTGAGTATACCGTCTCTATGACGAAAGGTCCCTCCCATTTGGGCTCGAACTTTCCTGGTGTTTTGTGAGTCAACACCATCGGCCTCCTGACTGCCAGAACCAGGTCGCCTACTTGGAAAGTCCTCTGCTTGACCTTCTTGTTGAAAGCCTATGATATACGGGCTTGATAGATTTCGATGCACAGTTGAGCTGGGAGACATTTTTCGTCAAGTGCCTCCAATTCTTGCAGACAGCGACGTTGTTTGTCTTCTTCTGTTAGTTGATTTGTGATCGCTACACGGAGTGAGGGTATCTGGATCTCGAGAGGTAGTACCGCTTTGCTCCCGTAGACTAAGGAGAATGGTGTGTTGTCCATCGGAGTCCGTACCGTTGTGCGGTAGGCCCAAAGGCATTCGCCGAGCTTTTCGTCCCAGTCGTTTTTGTTGGATGACATGACCTTTTTGAGTAAGTTGACGATAGTCTTGTTAAAAGCCTCGGCCAATCCGTTTGCTGCCGGATTGTAGGCGATTGATGCCACGTTCTGAATGCGGTTTTTGTCACAGAATCTGCTGAAAACATGGCTGATGAACTGAGGACCGTTGTCATAGATAATCCTACGGGGTACCCCGAAACGGTAGATGACATGATGCTTGATGAAGCTGATCATCCTAGAGCTTTTTACTTCTGCCAGTGGAACTGCTTCTGTCCATTTGGAGAAGTAGTCAGTGATAGCTAGGATGAAGCGGTGTCCCCTCGATGAAGGAGGGGTGATAGGTCCCACAATGTCTATGCCCCAAGCTTCAAAGGGCCAGGAGGCGACCGTAGGATGTAGTGGTTCCGACGGTATATGGATAAAGTCGGTATGAAGCTGGCAAGCATGGCACTTTTTGGCATAGTCGACAGCGTCGGCTGCCATGGTTGGCCAGTAGTAACCCATGCGTCGCAGTCGATCCTACAACTTAGAACCAGGTTGATGAGCCCCGCAAGTTCCGTCATGAGCTTCTCGAAGGGCTTCGGCTGCTTCTTCGTTGGACAGGCATCGAAGGAGAAGTCCATCGTAGGAGCGTCGGTACAGCATTTTAGTAGCTGTATCGTAATAGAATCGAAGGAAATGCCTCCTGACTGAGACGGCTTCTTTCGGGTCTTCTGGGAGAATTCTGTAGACAGCGAAGTCGATGAACGGGAACCTCCAGTCTCGGACATTAACACCAGCACTTGTTGACATGGCATGGGCCATTTATGAGCATAGGTTGTTTTTAGGACAGATCAAGTCTCGACCAACTACCGTGACGTAGTGTTGAGTCCCGAGGGGTGCTGCCAACGAGGTTGCGAGGCCAGCCAGAGCGTCAGCCTCCAGGTTTTGTAACCGAGGCACGTGTTCTATGAAGAACTTGGTGAAGGTTGAAATAATGTTCAATGCAACTTCATGGTAAGAAACCAGATCTTTATGGCGAACTTCGTATTGCCCTCTGATCTGGTTAACGACGAGTTTTGAGTCGCCGTAGGCTTCCAGATGATCTACCCCCAGCTGTTGTGCCAGCTGGAGTCCCATGATGAGAGCGTTGTACTCGACAACATTGTTAGAGCATGGCTTCGAAAGGGAGTAAGCACGCTGGATGACCAGCTGATCGGGGGAGACTAAGACTACCTCCACTCCGGCGATGATTTGGCCTTTAGGGCCTGTTCTTGAAGCGCCATCGAAAAACATCCGCCAGACGGAGCTTTCTTCGGTGACATTTGATTCTTGTACCTCATCCGGGATGTCTTCATAGAGTCTGGAGGACTCTGGGATGGGGTGTACAGCTAAAAAGTCGGCCAGAGCTTGACCCTTGATGGCTTTTTATGGAACGAACACCATGTTGTATGGCGTCAACAGGATCGCCCATATGGCTAGCCGGGAGTTCAATGATCCTGGCTTCGTCATGAGAACCCTGAGCAGATTGACTCGGGAGATGGCATGAATTGTCTGGCCCGAGACATAATGGCGAGTCTTCTGGATGGCGAACACCAAAGCCAAACACTCCTTTTCTACGGGTTGTATCGGTATTCGACCCCGATCAGTGTCCTACTGAGGAAGTAGATAGCTTGCTCATAGCCGGCATTGTTGTTCTGAGCCAGTAGAGCGCCGAGAGAATGATCCATGGCACGGACGTAGAGGAGAAATGGTTTGCCGGCGACGGGTGCCACCAGGACTGGCGGGCTCGTCAAGTAAGCCTTGATATCATCGAAAGTTTTTTGGCATTCCTCTGTCCAGACGTAGGAGACTCCCTTCTTCATAAGCTGGGTGAAGGGTTGACATTTTTCGGAAAGGTTTGCTATAAACCTTCGGATGTATGCGAGACGTCCTTGCAGGCCTCGAAGTTCTCGGAGATTCTTCGGAGGGTCCATGTCAAGGATGGCCTTGGTCTTCTCGGGATCGACATGAATGCCTTTCGCCGTGATAATGAATCCCAGGAACTTTCTGCTAGAAACTCCAAGGAAGGATTTACCGGGGTTCATCTTGAGTTGATGCGCTCGTATGAGATCGAAGACTGTCTTTAGGTCTTGTAGGTGATCACCTTTGAGACGACTCTTGACAGCGATATCATCAACATAGTATTCGACTGTTTTGCGAAGATGTTGACAGAAGATGGTACTCATAGCTCGTTGGTATGTAGCACTAACGTTCTCCAAGCCAAAGGGCATCACTGTGTAGCAGAAAACCCCTTTCGGCGTCCTGAATGACGTATGCTTTGCGTTATCGGGGAACATTTTGATCTGGTTGTAGCCCGAATACCCGTCCATAAAAGACATGCGTTCGAAGCCACATGTATTGTCGATCATTACATCGGTGATCGGAAGCAGAAATTCATCTTTCGGGCAAGCAGCATTGGGATCTCTGAAGTCGATGCAGACCCGTATCTTCCCATTCTTTTTGGTGACAGGGACGACGTTGGCCCCCCAATCCGGGTGTTGTTCTTCACGGATAAACCCGCTGGTCAGGAGTTTGTCTACCTCTTGATCGATAGCGTTCATGACGTCAGGATAAAAACGTCGCTGTTGTTGTTTTATAGGCTTGGCATCAGGTAAGATGTTAAGCCTATGCATCGCGATCTGGGGATCAAGTCCGGGCATATCTTCATAGCTCCAGGCGAAGACGTCGATATATTCTTTAGCCAGTTGGATTAAAGATTCCCGGTCTGGTCCCTTTAGACTCTTGCTGATGAAGATGGGTTTGGAAGAAGATCCATCCCCAAGGTCGATCTGCTCGACTTTGTCTTCGGTAGGGGGTTCGCGTAATTCAAAACGAGACTCCCACTGTGCTCCTAGGCGTTGAGCCCAAGGTTCTTTCTCGAAGAATTCCGGCGTTTGGTCTTCACCTTCATCTTCTTGAGATTGTACAGATGCCATGTTGACTGATAGCACATTCTTGAAGACTGAGCCGATACTGGTATCGGAATCCCAGGTTGATGCTTCGGACGAATGAGAATGTTCTACTTCTTCTGCTTTCGAACTCTCTGGAGTTGCCGGTGGCGTGACATAGCCCACCCCCCGTCGAGTTCGATGATAGTAGTCCTGCGGCATTCCTTTAGGTGTTGGGAGCTGAAGAGGAAGACTTCGACCCTTGCCGTAGTTCAGGCCTTTGTTGCTTTTTAGATCGTAACCCATCTTTTGGATGAGGTACTTTGCCTTGTCCGTGTACCGATAGACTATATTTTGTCAGTATCTGGTTCTTGCTCGAGTGACGGAAGGTCTTGATGACGCTCGACTTTACCGAAGATGATGGATTCTTTGTCTCGATTCCGCGGTAGGACTACGAAACAGACCCCTTGGGACGGGACCACACGATTTACATGATTGACGGTCGTTATTTGTGTTTGCAACGACCGTAGAGCGTTATCTAATGTATACATGGCATTCCAATGTGGAAGACTAGAATAATTAAATGACACTCTATTATTGATAAAATACAAGATTTTGTCCTGCAGGATTACATTGTCCAGAGAGGGTGCATCTACATCAGCAGATATGTATTCCCCTAGCTCTTCATCTGTGAGTACTGGGGTTGGTTCGGGAGAGTCCACCGCAGCTTTGACCTTGGGGTCCGAGAGGGCTATGTGGGCCTTCTCAGGCAGCTTGGATGAGATGGATGATTGCAGAAGCTTGCCTTTAATATGCACCTTCAGAGGTGCCTCAACTGCGCCTTCAGTGAGTGGTGCCTTCCCCTGTAGTTTTGCCATAAGGGGAGTCGATGTTTGAGGCGGCTTTCTCTTAAGCCGTATCTTCAAGGAAGCTTCAGTAAGTGTTCTACCTAGAGAGGTTGGTGCTTTTCCATGTAGCTTGATGGTCATGGGAGGCAGCGTCTGAGGCAGTTTTCCTTTGAGTCGAATTTTCAAAGGAGCGTCGAAAATCATCTCTGGCTCCATGTCCGGCTCTGCTGCTGTTTCTGCTTCATCGTCAGCATCATTGGCTTCCCCTTCGTCGGGCGACTTGTACAGGATAGAATCAGTGAAGTAGGCTTCGACCCCCTTGAAAGGGTCAATGTTCGCAAACTATGTCTGGATGATGTCGTTGGTGGACACGTACTTCATACATTGGTAGAGTATAGATGGTACCACCATGTACTCATGCAGCCACGAACGACCCAGTAGGAGGTTGTAGTTGACGTCAGCGTCCACCACATAGCAAGTCACCTCGGTTCGGAGGTTACCGATATGACATTTCAGCCGTATTTTACCCAGCGGTTCACTTTTGCTAGCATTGAAACCGCTATTATAGTATTGGAAGGCGCCAGACGGTACATTGGGATCCCCAGTATTGAGAGCAGCATCTTCGGGGTGATGCTGAGGGAAGATCCTGGATCGATCTGAATTCGCTTCACCTTGACGGAACCGACATACCCCGTATAATATAGTAGCCTGTTGTGTCGGTTGTGCTTGAGCAGCATATCTTGTTGGGTGAAGGTTATGTTGGGGATAACTTCATTCGCACAATGGCAGTACACACATGTGGTCGGGGTATCCTCAGGCTGCTTGACCTGACTGATGAAGGATTTAGCATCCTTCAAGGCTTCATAGAGAGCTTCACGAGTGTCCTTGGAAAGACGAAGATGCTCAAACAGAGATAGGCGGGCAGGAGTACTGGCCAGTTGTGCCAGTATGTCGAAGTTGTGGGGCTTGGCTAGCCCCGAAGCATTCTCCTTTCGCAAAGGCTTGTCGAAACAGGCCTCTACATGCTTCTGTTTATTAGCTGCTGGAGGCCTGGATGGGCCCTCTTCCTGGGCAGCAGGGACGGTGCAAGGAGGCACCACCTCGACGGCAGCTTCGTCAGGTTGGGCGTTCTGATGTGAACGCATCTGTACAGGAAGTGCCTCTTCCGCAGAGGAAGAGACCATGCGGCAAGACTTGATCTTCCTGCCCTTGGTTTTGGAGGCAAAGCGTACCTCCGGTTGAGTAACTTCGGAGACGAGGTCAGGGTGAACCCATAAGACCTCTCCCCGAGATGTGGTGAGTGGGATGAGTCCATTCACGTTGTCGCGAGTAGGTGGTAGGTTAACCACCTCCATTGTCGCCTTTGGAATGGGGACGACGCAATCTTGTGTTGTGGTTGGCGGCAAGGTGCCAAATTGGAGTGACACCAGGTTGGCTGAGACCGTTTTCTCCTCGTAGTCGACGGAGATGACATCCGCATTGATTATGTGCTGGATGTAGTTCTTGAGGACATAGCAGTCCTTAGTTGGATGTCCGACAAACCGATGGTAGTGACAGTACCTCGGATTGTCCACTCTCCCAACTTCGTCAGGATGCTTTGGGTCCGGTAGCTTGATCTTGTCACCCTGCTTCAATATCTTGAAGAGTTGCAAGGTGTCTTCATCGTTGAAAGAATAATCCTCCTTTGGCCTTGGTGCCAGTGGAGGCTTCTGAGTAGGTGCTGATGTACCTTTGGAGGCATTGACAGTCAATGCCTGCTTCCCCTTCGTCTCTCGTCCAGGGTTGTTGGCTGCAGGCCGTTTTCCTTTGTCCTCAAAGGCAGGGAAACTGACTCCCAGAAGACGAGCATTGGACGCCTTCTTTTCTGCTGCTTCGGCCTCGATGATCAATGAACTCCAGTCGGGAGGAGGAGTGGAGTTGAGCCAGAGTTTAATCGCAGACAGCATGTTCATGCTGCAGGAGGAGAGGAGTGCATGTTCTGGCATACCTGGGGGCAGTCTGAAGCAGGCTTGTCGGAACCGTTCGATGAATGCTCGAACTGTTTCCTTCTCCTTCTGACGTATTTCTATGAGGGACGCCATTGTCATGTCCTTTCCTCCATCGTACAAACGATCGAGGAAGAGACGCGTCAAGTCGTCGAAGGAATATATGGAGTTGTCGGGGAGACTGCAGTACCAGTCGTAAGCCACTCCTTTCAACGCCCCGACAAATATGCTGGTGAGTAGTGCATCTTCCTTCGGGAGATGTCCCATTCGAGACTGGAAGTACGTCAGATAGCGGCGTGGAGAGTCCTTTCCGTCGTATGGCGTCAATGTTTGTGGTTTATACTTGGGAGGATAAACTACTTTGTTCCATTCGAGGGGGTATGGTTGTGGGATCCCCATCTTCTGGCGCTCCTCTTGTCTGTTCTTGGACTCAAAGCGCTCGCACAAGTCCCTGATCATCTCAACCATGTCTTCCATAGAGCTGGGAGTCGGGAAAGGTGGTACAGCCTGGAGTTGAGCATTTGATGGCTCCGACGTCCGAGGTGCTCCGCGGCGATCTGTATCCAAGGATACCCGTTGAAGGGGTACACTTGATTCTCTATTGGCCCCTGGGTCAGGATCGATAGACGGTGCCCTGGTCAAAGCTGACCGTATCTCAAACACTGCTTGAGTCAGTGTTTACATGGAGGCAGAGTGGGTTTTGAGCCCTCCCTCCAAGGTATCCATGTGCTGGACGAGATCTGCTGGCGGCGCATTTGACTCTGTATCACCCCCAGTCATGTATACTGTCATGACATGGCTGGAAGTGGATGGATTGGTTGAAGCATCGCTTTCAGCCTCGCTCTCTTGTAGAGGAGTCGCTTCTCCTGGAGCTTCATCTTGACTACCCCCAGCTATGTTCTGGGGAATATCTTCGTCTCGGGGATGAAGATCGGCAAGGACTTGGCTACCCCCAGCTGTGCTCTGGAGGACGTCTTCGTCTTCAGGAAGACGATCAGCAAGGATTTGGCTACCCCCAGCTATGCTCTGGAGGACGTCTTCGTCTTCAGAAGGAGGATCAACAAGGGCTTGACTACCCCTAGCTTCCTCCAAGATCTTCTTTCTCCCCCGAGTGCCTTCAAACACTCCAGAGGACGGGACAGTTGTCTTGGTTTTCCTCGGCTGGCTCTTGGATGAGGACGAGACCGAGGAGTTGCCAGTCACCTTTCGGATTGACAAGGAGTTAGAGATCACGTTGCAAGAAGCAACCTTTAGTTCTGGCTCCTCTTCAATTGACACCTTCTTCCCGAGGCGACGTTGGAGGGGTGTTGATGATTACAGCTGCTAGAACACAGACTGTCTTGGTGGTGGGACTGCTGTTTTGCAACAACAGTTGATGGTGACTACAGCACGGATGTGCCCTGTGAGGGGCGCATTGTGCATGTCATTCAACTCTCCGGATCGGCCCTTATGACTGATCACATTATACAAATTATTGGAGGAGAGTGCCACCTTCGTACCCCCATTAGGCGCATGGCAAGGCCAAGCGCCGGGGTGGTCAAGTGAGAGTGCCACCTTCACACCCCCATCAGGCGCATGGCAAGGCCAAGTGCCAGGGTGGTCAGGTGAATGCTGCGCCCCCTGAACCAATGCAAAAGATGCGCTCAGATCAGTAGTGGGGGTACAACATTTACAGTGACTTGAACCAGCCACAGACGCACATCCTATCTAGGCGTCGGGGTTCAAGACCACAGAGTTTGCCTTGCTCGACTTGGTTACGAACGCAACAGATGCGCCCAAGTGAGGCAAGGACTTTGAAGGTTGGCTCGTTTCTGGCACAGAAGCACCCGAGTCGACCTTGTACAGCTTACCATCAGCAGCGCACATGATTGTGAGCGCATGCTTCTGGTTTGCTGCCGGCATAGCACGTTTGAGGCGTATGTCCCGTGCTGCCTTGGACTTCTTCGTACCAGTCCGCTGGGGTGCATCGTACTTAGAGTCCAAATTCTCCTCGCCACGACAGCAAGTGAGTCTGTCAAAGACAGAAACCTTTTGTGGCGCATCAGAGTTACTGCGCAGGATGATAGATGCGTCCCTGCTCCGTCGGCGCATCTTTCTTGTCTGAGAAGGAGATAGCTGGGGAATGTGGTCAGTACCACGCTTTCCCAAGAGATACGCTGTACCGGTGGGCGCATCCTGGCTGCTGAGGATGTCAGCGAGAAGGGTGGACTGTATCGGCGCATCACCTTCAGTGGTGGTGCCAGGGGCCTCGACCTTGCGCACCCAGACTTGGTGAGTCTTCTTCGGCCTTGGCAGCCGCTTCGAAGGACTTGCGCTACCTTCAGAGATGAACTCCTCATACGCCTGTTGATTGAGGCGTACGACCAGTGTCTTGTGGGAGGAGCCCACCTTCACGTCGTCGGATTACGACACAACTTTCTCGGTGGAGAAGAAAGAGGTCCCCAGCAGAGTCGCCAGCTTGTTTGCCATTAAAATCTTTTTATTGTAATTTCAATTACAAACAGAACAGTGTTACAATGTAGGACTTAGATATAGTCCTAGGAGAATACTTTTGTTTATCTGGGTTCCTGTATCGATGGAGCGAGTGGTAATACATTGACTCCATTGACGATCTGACGACGGTTCTCGGTTCTCTGAAGGTCTGAGTTGCTCTGGATGCTAGAGCTTACGGAAAGAAAGAAGACGTTGAGTATCTGTATCTGCCTCTCTCACTGTGTATGTAGGATTCTGTCCGTAGGTATGTGTGGAAGAAGGAAATGATCCCTCTATTTATAAGCTTACAGGCTGGCTGCTCATGCGCGCATATGTAGGATGTGCCTGTACGTGGAGACGCCACGTGGTTGAAGCTGCGGGAGGCACATGGACGATGCACCATCATTTGTGGGTTGAATCCTTCATGCTGCTTTTGTGGGCTGGCACGTAGCAGGGGAGAGAATCTTTCTGTTGCTGAGATCTTGGGTGATTAGCACCCCTTTATAGGCTAAATTGAGTCAAAGGACATGTGTCGTAGGTCCATGGCTCAAAGATCTCGGATTTGGTGGAGAGTGATCTGATAGGATGCGCCTGGGATCGGGCGCATGAGAAGACTTTGGCTCACAACCTTCAGGAGTCACGAACCAGTCTGGGGGCACGGCTTTTGAGGTGCATGCGAGTCTTCAGGCGCATGGCCACTGAGGCGCATGCGAGTGGTTGGTCGGCCACGTGGGTCGTAATCGTCGGAGGAAAGTAATGATGATGCTGATGTCAGCGACGCTTCGTCTTCTGAAAAAGCTGCTAACTGTCCAGTCCTCGGGGGACGTGCTGCCAACTCTGTCACTTGAGCATTAATTGCTTGATGGGTGACGATCCAAAATGGGCACATGGGTCCATGTTTGTTTAGGACGCATGGATCTGTGCTTTGTTGGGCGCATCCATACGGGGCAATTTGGAACCGATGGGCACGTCTGTACGATGCGCGGTGTCTGACCGGCACATCCTTTTGCATGACGTGCCTTTATTGGTCCGACTTTTGTGTTCTTTAAGTGCTTTAAAAAGCCGTTTTGACTTGGCTGAATTCGAAGCGTCAGGTTCATCACCATTAATGCAAATTCATTACACGGGATTCGGTGAGCCCGCCACTTGGCGCATGGGTTTGATTTGCCCGACCTATAAATAGTGGCAAGGAGAGAGTTTGCCTCTCGTTCTCTCACGTCTTCCCGAATGAACTTGTTTGCTCGAGCACATTCTGTTGACGAGATGCTCCCGAGGGTGAAGATACGACGCATTGTCTTCATTCATGCACTCGTGAAGGTGACTGTTACATCCAAAAGTCGGGGTCAAGGGCTTCTGAGGCAGGCAGAAGGTGCCTGTTGCATCCAAAGATCGGGATGCTCGAGCCCTGTCTCTGTTATGCTGGAAGGGCCGCAGATCGAAATTGCGGTGCTCTCATCTTCCTTGGGCTTTGGAGAGCTCTTCCTCCTACAAGAGTGGGTGTTGCCCATTCTGGTTATGTTGAAAGCTGCCCCTTTAGCCTCGGAGGAGAGCTCTTCCTCCAGCTATGGTGGGGTTGATCGCCCACTCCTGTTCTGCTCAATAAATGCTTCATTAGTCAAAGCATTTGATCGGGTCGAAGTAAGGCGCATATGCTAAGACTTCATAATGCGCATAACTGAGACGCTGAAGAGATGCGCCTGACTGAAACGCTAAAGGCTGTGCCTGACTGAGACGCTGAAGAGACACGCCTGACTGAGATGCTGAAATGATGCGTCTGATGGAGGGCGCATGGCAGTTTGCTGCGCCTGGCTGTAGTCTTAGGATCTTTTTTTTTGTAGAAATTCTCCTATGTAAAGCCTTTTAGACATGTAATAGACTTTTATATGAAATAAAAATCTTCTTTTGCTGTCTTGATGCGCCAAGTACTTCGTTTTGAGTTCCCTAGCGCATGTTCTGAGTAGTATTTGAGCGCATAGGAATTCTTGTACATAGATGCGCCCTGAAATTCTATGCTTCTACAGTAGTTATATAATCAGTTTGGTTATATAGCTCAGAGTAATACCTTGGGCCTCTTGTTGGATGCCTGACTGTGAGTCCACCAGCTGTCTGTCCCTTCCAAGTAATCTTGTGATACTATTGCGATGTTGCCGTACCTTGACCACATCATAGAAAAATTTGCTGCAGCGATAACCTTCTTTCAGCCAGGATCATTTCGCTCTCTGGGCCATCATGATCTCAGGTTAAAGTTGAAGCATTCTCACTTCTTCGGTTAGCACCTTTTCTTGGGCCGCCAGTAAAGGGTTGAGGATATCACCCTGTAACTCATTTTGAACTGCGCAGAGCTCCCCTTCCTTTACCTCCATATCGGCCTTGGGAAGATGATGATACCATGTCTTTAGTGTCGTCTTGGTCACCTTCAATTTCTGAACTAGTCGAAACTGAGGATAATCGATGACTGGTTTGCGAAGCCCCTGTGCCACCGCCTCATAGTAGCCCTCATGTAGCTGCCAATTATTTTCATATTTGAAGGGCCTCTGCTGTCACGCCCTGACCCGGAAAATCACTCGTCCTCGCTAGATTTCACCCGAATCATCGTCCTCGCTGGGGCGTGATGCCGCACGAGCCTGGAGTTGCGCTCGTGCAAGGCAAGATAACAGTTCACATAGCGTTTATCCCAAATTGATAACATAAGCAGCGGAAGGATAACAGAGTATAACATAAGAATCTCTTTTATTGATAACGAAGCAAAGATTACAAAGGCTCTGAATAGCCCCACTTAATATGCCCATTGGCTACAACGCTCATGATCTCTCTAGCTCACAAAGGATTATATTGTTCCATACATTATGCCTCTTTATAGCCACCAAGTAGTCCACGGCCGAACATATCCATGTCGCAAGTCCGAACGCCTATGCGGAAGCTCCTCTAGAATGCCAAGGACTTCATGCCTCGGTACGTCCAAGCCAAGCTCCGCCCCGAACCGATCATAACCTGAGCCTGCACATAAACTAGTGGGGGATTAGTGCTTTCGTCCTCGCTTTGTACTGATCAAGACCTGCTCGCACCCAAACCAAACACTAAATACATTTAGTGAACATGCAACTTAATTTTTGATCTTTATATTTAGCCTTAGGATCGGTTTCATGGCAATCATCATATATAACAACTTATCATAAAGGTGTCCCATATCCCGTGTTCCTGCAGCAGATACAGTTAGGCATAATAGGAACATAAACATAGTGATCGTGCACATCCCGTTCCATTTTCCTTAGCCTGCAGTGGTTAGAACTTACATAAGCAATCATACGATTCGTGCAACCGACCAATCATAAACTTAAACCATGCATAAGGGTCGCAGGCCCTGCGCCTGCACCCAACTCTCATCTCAGCCACCGGCCCTAACTATATGAAGGTCACGGTGTTTCGCACCGTAATGGACTTGGCATCTCTTATGTGTAAGCCTACGATCACTTCGATACGGGTTGCTAGCCCAGTATCCGAAGGATCCCAAACTTACGAATATTATAGCTTATCACAGCACTGGACGGTCGCAATCCGTCCGAATGATGTGCACCATAAATACCACACATAATTCCCTCCTAGGCCGAACGGTCCCGGCGCCCCGGCGTAACCGTTCGAGGGAAGCCGTATCCGTGCACGGGCCATCCGAGTCCATTGACCATACAATACGTACCATAGCATACAAGTCATATCGTCCAACCAATCTCGTATTCCATAAACATAATCTCGTTCCATAAACGGTTTCCCGTGCCATAAACGGTTTCCCGTGCCATAAACATATTCGCGTCTCATAAACATAATCCACCATTCATATGGGGAGCTCCGTCGGCGTTATGCCCCAACACATCCATATTGATGCACGATGCCCAATGGCTTAGACATCTCGTACTTGTATTCAACGCGTACCATTCGTAAGTTATTCTCATAGCATTATTTCGTAATTACTTAGTCTTTTCGTAACATAAGTGCCCGAAGGCACGCTCAGCACCGTAATCAATGTTCTACGCCTAGTGTTCAATGTTCTCAGAGCCGTGCACATGATGTACATCTCGTTATCATCTTTCAATGTTCTACCATTATTGTCCTACCGCGACCCGTGTACTCGATGCACGTTGCTTCAATTGTTCGATTGTTCAATATTCTATCTTAGTGTTCAACGCATATTTAGATCTTTCGTCGCCGAGCCACGCTCGCTAACTCGATAACATCTTACGCATACCATAACATATTTTATTAGACGTGAAGGAATAGGAAGAGAGAGTCAAGAACCCGCCCACCTTAAGCCGATACGCCTTGTCGTCTCGCCGATTGAAGCGTCTCGCTTCCATAACTCGATCGCATAGCTAACTCCTGGACTTAGCCATTCCTTTGAACTACTCGGTTGACTTGGCCTATCGCGTCCATACCACGATCCATAATCCAGCATAAAGGCATAGCCCGCACACCAGATCAACTAACATTAGCACTAGCTCAACGGGACTTATCCTTTACATCGATTCGATTCATAGATTCCAACCGACTCAAAGCTTACCTTTGGCCAACGTAACTCTCGCATCGATTCGCATCGATACTTCATCGGGTCAATGCAACTCTTCGAGTCAACGTCTCATCATAATGCACCGTGCGGAGCAGGGCATTACATAATATACCACTCAAAATCAGGTTCGTCCTCGAACCGAAACCAACACTTAATCCAAGTACCTCGCCAGATTGTTTCACAATCTCGTGCTACTATCGTTGAATCATACAACTTAGTTTGGATCATACACATATTTTAGGCGTCCCACCAATATATGTATTTCAGCCAAGCTCAGTTGTAGGATATCGGGACAACTTACAATCTCAACTTAAATCCTCAAGCATCCATTGGCCCGTACTCGACTTAGTCAAAATCTTCGTGCCTATTCTTAAAATACTTCTCGTATGCATCATCCCATAACATGCGATCCTCTTCCAAACATCTCTGCACATAACTTGATTCAAACCATAACTTCGATCTCATAAGTTTCTCGTCGCCACCTAACACTCGCATTACACAAGTCATTGCGCATCCGATCGCAGCAATTCTCCGTAATGCCTACTCGTCCAATCATTTTCCTATCTCTCACATAACTCAAGTCTTTCATCCAATCATTCATAACGCTTGGCCTTAACGACATGGACTAAGTCCACATGTCTCCATTTTCTTTGCTTACAATCCGTACTAAGTCTCGCACATAACTGTCCCAACACGATCCACGTTCTCGAACTACCCGCGCATCGAGTCTGGGGCTACCCCCGCTAGGTAACTTATCCAAACATCATGCTCGCGCTCTCCCGACACGAGAGGTCAACTTGAGTCTACGATGCTCAAAGGCAACAATCTTTCCAACCCAAGGTCTCTTACGATACGCCCATCTCCTACTCTCGACCGAGTACGAATCTTTTACTCAATTTTCGAATCAATCTCGACTAGTTCGTTTCGTAACATAGATAGCGCGCTCAACACACATAGCCTAACTGTTACTCAAACCGATCTACGATACAACTCTTAGGGTCGTTCTACTTTCCGTTGCTCTCGCGCATTGCAGAATTATTGCAATCGCCTTACCGCATCACTATGCTAAGCATGTTCCTCAACATACACTACCTCATCTTTTATCCTTGACGAAATTTCTTACGCGACTTCATTAGGGTCGTCCTATGGGACTTCTCACATTCGCTTGATTTGGCGGTCAAGTCTTCTAGGGTCATCTGCCCCGAAACTACGCTCGATAATAGAAGATCATCAACGAGGGACAGTTACAACGAACCATGCTATATCCTATCGCGGAGCCAAATCAATTCCCGACAATTCTACGAGACTTTATCCAACCCGACGTAACGTACAAATCCACAATTGTCTACCCCCGTGCAACTGATGCGCCGTTAACTACTCGAATCACTTAGGCACTACCGTTAATAATATCTCAACTGAGCAGTATTTGTTCGCCTTAGTACGAGTCCATTTACTCACGTCAATATCTGGCACACTCTAGGCTTATCACATAATCCTCAATTCCACCTTCGTATCACACCACCAATCCATATCCAACTTGCCACGCCTTGCAAGTTCGATCATCCCCACTGGATGAATCACCATACCAGTGCTCACACGAAATGATCATCCTAATTTGACGTGACGCATGTGCGAGGCTGGTGTTACGCTCGCTCAAGACAAGAATGTCAACATAGTGGTGATCCGCGAAGCAATCCAGACACTTTCGTTTTCATCCAAGCAATATCCATCCACTTTCCAATTCTCCGAAGCATTCCTATCGTTACCGTCCAAACTACCATCTACTTAACTTGCATCTTATTCATCCAACAACAATGCTCAACATAATTTTCGTTCATTTGATCAGAGTATCCCCGAGTTATTGCATATCGTCTTTGATACGCCTCAATACCATCGTCGATATGCATAACTTGAACATCTTCCTCTCTCATAAGCTCAACTCGTTGCAATCATTGCCATTATCCGAACTCGAATACGAATCAAGTCTCATACTTATCAAGATCCATCCACTTGTAACTACTTAACATCGTCGCAACACAATTCCCAATTCCCATATTCATTCTCATTCCCTAACTCGTACTTCCAAACCGTGCTACCGACTCCCGCGCTAACTCGAATTCGTTCGAACGATTCCTTCGTACTTACTCAACACGTTCCGAAGAAGTCTTCATACTAACTCAACATAAGTCCGACCGGGTCGACTATTTCCTCAACGTGATATTCCTTCGCTATGCTCAGCCTATCGTTAGACTTAAACTTAATGAATTATCATCCGACGTATCATCCATAGGTACGACTTCGTACATAATCGTTCAACTTAATTCATCGAGGCATACTTGCATCGACTTCTATCGAGTCACTCCCACTCAAGTCTCGGTACTACTCCGTTCGTTACGGACAAATATATCGTAACAACATAATCGTTTCGACATAACAAATCGTAAGTCACCAACCGGCTTAATATAGCTATCGCTAAGTGGTATCCCATATACCACTCAGGATTGAGTCTATCATCATCGATACAATACTTCGCTATACTAATCGCATAATTGGTATTGCATATACCACTCGAAATCGAGTCATTACTCGACATCACACTCCGCATAGGTCCGACATCTATTCCTCAATCAACTATCCCGCATGGCGATCTTTCCGATCCCAGCTCTAGCGTTCGCTCAAGTTTGACACGCATTCACTCTAACCGTATCTTGGCGATCATATCGATCACACCCGCAACATTCGCTTATTCAAAGCTCAACGCGACATTCGGCCAACATAAACGTTCGCCTACTCAGCTCGACTCTGCGACCAACTCGATTCGTTACTATCGCATCCGCGATCTTTCTGAATCTCGCTCGTTGCAACTCGTGCAACAACTCATTCTCGATACTCAAGCTCTTTACTCAATCTCGTGCAGCAATATCGCTATCCATCCGCATAGCCATACAACACGCATCATACCATATCGACTCGTTGCACCGAATGTAACTAATGATTCACGACTTTGCTGCACTCCGTGCAACCCACAACACATAACCATTCGCATAGCCACATAACATGCATCGCCTCACATATCGACCCGTTGTACTTCGTGCAACCAACAACACATATCTCCTCGCACTTCGTGCGACCATCAACACATAGCTCCTCGTACTTCATACGACCGACCACACATATCGTTGCACTTTATGCAACCAACATCACCATATTCGTTGCACTTCGTACGACCAGCATTCCATAACTCGTTGCACTTTGTGCAACCAACATCCCATAACCCGTTGTACTTTGTGCAAACAACACTCTCCGATGGCAGTCGGAGATCACGTGATAATCACGACATACTTGTGGCAAACGTACTCACTTAATATAGACTTATTGTATGGAACATCCAATGTAGCGTCGAGCAGATCCATGAGCCGAGCGGTTGCGGAACAACTTGGAGTCAACTGAATTCGATAGCGAAGCAACTAAGGGTCAAAGAGATTCATACACGGTCCAAAGGATGGAACCGTTCTGATACCAACTTGTCACGTCCCGACCCGGGAAATTACTCGTCCTCGCTAGATTTCACCTGAATCATCGTTCTCGCTGGGGCGTGAGGCCGCACGATCCTGGAGTTGCGCTCGTGCAAGGCAAGATAACAGTTCACATAGCATTTATCCCAAATTGATAACATAAGCAGCGGAAGGAAAACAGAGTATAACATAAGAATCTCTTTTATTGATAACGAAGCAAAGATTATAAAGGCTCTGAATAGCCCCACTTAATATGCCCATTGGCTACAACGCTCATGATCTCTCTAGCTCACAAAGGATTACATTGTTCCATACATTATGCCTCTTTATAGCCACCAAGTAGTCCACGACCGAACATATCCATGTCGCAAGTCCGAACGCCTATGCGGAAGCTCCTCTAGAACGCCAAGGACTTCATGCCTCGGCACGTCCAAGCCAAGCTCCACCCCGAACCGATCATAACCTGAGCCTGCACATAAACTAGTGGGAGATTAGTGCTTTCGTCCTCGCTTCGCACTGATCAAGACCCGCTCGCACCCAAACCAAACACTAAATATATTTAGTGAACATGTAACTTAATTTGTGATCTTTCTATTTAGTCTTAGGATCGGTTTCATGGCAATCTTCATATATAACAACTTATCATAAAGGTGTCCCATATCCCGTGTTCCTGCAGCAGATACAGTTAGGCATAATAGGAACATAAACATAGTGATCGTGCACATCCCGTTCCATTTTCCTTAGCCTGCAGTAGTTAGAACTTACATAAGCAATCATACGATTCGTGCAACCGACCAATCATAAACTTAAACCATGTATAAGGGTCGCAGGCCCTGCGCCTGCACCCAACTCTCATCTCAGCCCACCGGCCCTAACTATATGAAGGTCACGGTGTTTCGCACTGTAATGGACTTGGCATCTCTTATGTGTAAGCCTACGATCACTTCGATACGGGTTGCTAGCCCAGTATCCGAAGGATCCCAAACTTACGGATATCATAGCTTATCACAGTACTGGACGGTCGCAATCCGTCCGAATGATGTGCACCATAAAAACCACACATAATTTCCTCCTAGGCCGAACGGTCCCGGTGCCCCGGCGTAACCGTTCGAGGGAAGCCGTACCCGTGCACGGGCCATCCGAGTCCATTGACCATACAATACGTACCATAGCATACAAGTCATATCGTCCAACCAATCTCGTATTCCATAAACATAATCTCGTTCCATAAACGGTTTCCCGTACCATAAACGGTTTTCCGTGCCATAAACATATTCGCGTCTCATAAACATAATCCACCATTCATATGGGGAGCTCCGTCGGCGTTATGCCCCAACACATCCATATTGATGCACGACGCCCAACGGCTTAGACATCTCGTACTTGTATTCAACGCGTACCATTCGTAAGTTATTCTCATAGCATAATTTCGTAATTACTTAGTCTTTTCGTAACATAAGTGCCCGAGGGCACGCTCAGCACCGTAATTAATGTTCTACGCCTAGTGTTCAATGTTCTCAGAGCCGTGCACATGATGCACATCTCGTTATCATCTTTCAATGTTTTACCATCATTGCCCTACCGCGACCCGTGCACTCGATGTACGTCGCTTCAATTGTTCGATTGTTCAATGTTCTATCTTAGTGTTCAACGCATATTTAGATCTTTCGTCGCCGAGCCACGCTCGCTAACTCGATAACATCTTACGCATACCATAACATATTTTATTAGACGTGAAGGAATAGGAAGAGAGAGTTAAGAACCCGCCCACCTTAAGCCGATACGCCTTGTCGTCTCGCCGATTGAAGCATCTCGCTTCCATAACTCGATCGCATAGCAAACTCCTGGACTTAGCTATTCCTTTGAACTACTCGGTTGACTTGGCCTATTGCGCCCATACCACGATCCGTAATCCAGCATAAAGGCATAGCCTGCACACCAGATCAACTAACATTAGCACTAGCTCAACGGGACTTATCCTTTACATCGATTCGATTCATAGATTCCAACCGACTCAAAGCTTACCTTTGGCCAACGTAACTCTCACATCGATTCGCATCGATACTTCATCGGGTCAACACAATTCTTCGAGTCAACGACTCATCATAATGTACCGTGCGGAGCAGGGCATTACATCTGCTTCCATGTTAGTCTCTCGGTAATATCCACTATAATAGAAGAGTGATCACTCGTCCCTGCATTCAGTCCCTTAGCCATAGAGTACGAAAAAGTGGTGTACCAAGCGCTGTTACTAGCGCACGATCAAGCTGACAAGCCACTCGATTCCTCACTGCCTTATTATGCCAGGTCCATATTGTAGGTCCTAAAAATCAAGTTACACCCATCAAAAAAGCAAGAAAAATCAACTTGTGCACCCTTCAAATGAATTACACAGGAGACAGATTGCGCAACAGATCAATTGTGCAGGCTGAACTGTGCACTCATCCAAGTGCGCAAGCTGACGTGGCCTCGTCATCATTATCTGACAGAAAATTAAATCTTCTGACAGCTGACAGCCCGAAGAACGAAGAAACTGTTCATTTCTCGTGCAGCACAGCGCTCGAGGACAGCTGTACATGCAGCGCAAGCTACCAGCTTAATCGAAGCACAATCTGCCAGACTCTCTAAGCGTACTTTAATCTAGCACAATCTAAAGCCAGTGCAGTTCATGTGGCGTACTCCATCAAGACAACTGACAATGTACACGTGGCCTACATGCCATCAATTACTCACCATGTGGCAACCGTCTGTACACAACCAAGCACATTTCAATCAAATAATGCCACGCGTCACATACAGATGGTCCACGATCGAGTAATTGCCAGCGCAGTCTGATGTCTGCACAATCCAATACATGCGCAATCCATCCTGCACAATCCAGAATAACTAAAAATTAGTTATTTCCAGAACTCTATAAATAGAGTTTCAAGTCCTTCCTAGGGGGATCACATAGAGATCAGAAAAATCAGAATCAAAAGCAGAGAGTTCAGGAGTTCTTGCCCAAGTGCTGCTGCATTCTTCAGAGGCTATCGCCTTCAACTTCAGAGGCTATCGTCTTCAAAGTTCACATCGTCCAAGGGATAAAGCGATCGTCATTCAGATCGAATTTCTATAGTTGTACTTTCCCAGAATTCTTGTAATCTTCTTGCAAAGTTTGTGAAATAAAGATCAACTTTTGTTTTTACAAACAAAATGGCGACTCTGCTGGGGACGTCTTTCTCCTCCGACGAGGAAGTGACAACTCAATGTGACGTTGCGTCTATCGGAAAGACGCAGAAGACGCTGGTTGTAAAGGTCAACCAGACGGCCAACGAAGCCATGATCAACTCCAGGACCACCCCTCGTACTGCAACAACTTCTGCCACGAACAAAGTGCGCCCAGTGTGGGTCCCTAAGACTGCTGCACAGTCTGCTGCACAGCCTGCTGCACAGTATGCTACACAGTCTGTTGCACAGTCTACTGTCTCTGCTGCTAAGACTGCTGCGCAGTCTACTGTCTCTGTTGCCAAGATTGATATGCAGTCTGTTCCTCTTGCCAGTGTACAAACCACTTCCTATGCTGCCCTGTCAAAGTGCAAGACTCCTCTTTCCCTGGCGCAGTTGGCTGCAACTCTTCCTGCATAGTCCACCACTCCAGCAACCAGAGTACAACTCAAACACTCTGTGGCCAGAACTCCTGCTGCACAAACCACAGTGTCTGTGGCCCAAAAGGCCATCTGCTAAAAATCCTAATGCACAATCAGCCAGTGCGCCTACTGTCAAAGCTCCCCTAGTGCAAGCTGCGCCAGTGCAGTCTAAGAGGGACAGCCCTTTGGCTAATCTCTCTTACTCTCACAGCAAGGAGAAAGGCTCAGCTTCTCTTCCCAAGCACTCTGTTGCTCCAGCGCAATCCACTGGGGGTAGTCTGTTGACTATTCCTCCTCCTCCTTAGAGCAAAAGAAAAGGCCCGTTGGTCTTTTCTCAAACTTTCTCGTCCCACGACTTGGAAGATAACAGAGGGAAACGCTCTTTAGCTAACCCTTCTTCATAAAACAAAGGAAAAGGCCCTTTGGTCTTTTCTCAGTCTTCCTCGGTTTTTACTGTAGAAGATTGATCTGAACGTGCCTCGGCACCAGTCAGTACAAGAACTCTTTCAAACAAGGGTTCTTCTTCTTCCCTCCTTGTCAAAGGGAAGTACACTGATCAAAGAGGTATTCTGCCTACTCCGGTAGCAAAATTCCAAGATCTCCCAACTCTCAGGATATCCCGCTCAAAACAGAGAAAATTGCTGGTGTCTCAGACAGAAACCTTGGGGGTGAATTTGCTGATCTAAGAACTTATCTCAATAGACCAACTTCGGCAAAACGTAAACAGCCAATGCCGAAGGCCAACCAGCATCAAAAGCAAACTTCCAAGGTCAAAAATCCTGACACCTATGCCAATGAAGTGAGCACTTCCCTGTACACTCAAGGGACAAAACATCTCAAAAACCGGAACCATGTTCCGAATGTTGTTAAAGAACACATCCCTCAAACTTCTTCTCGTCCCGTCGTTGTTCCTGACCTCCGAGAGCATCTCAGGCAAAAGTGGGGCAACATCTCAACACCTCCAGTTCAGCCAATTGATCACCACCATTGCAATCACAAGGTTATCATCCAGTGTTGTTGTCAGACAACAAAACGATCTGTCTTCGATCGTTTGAATTTTGTAGCATCCGAACCTATGTCAGAAGATGAAGACGAAGTGTTGTACGCTTCCGTCAACATGACTTCTCGAGACACTGGGGGTAGGAAGTGTTCCAAGCACGGCAAACCTCGCAAGCCCAGCCAACGATATTTAGATCTACTCTAAGAATCTTCTGAAAGAGTATTTCGACATACCAGATCCCAAAGCCGAGACACAATCGGTCAAAGGAATCTTCTCCAAGATCCTTCCGGTCATCTCCCTTTTTCTCACTCAGGAGATGATTCTTTCTCCGACTATAATGCATACAGCAAAAGTTCTGAGCAGACAGTGTCCTCCACTGTACCTAGAGAAGTGACAGCTTATGTTGTCACTGAAGATCCAGATGCTTCTAGTTCGGCTAATCAAGAACAGCGAATAGCTGCACTAGAGGACAAGCTAAAGACCATGGCTGAAATGGTCGCCAGTATGCATTCTATCATTGTGGCCCAACATACAGTACCACCGACTGTACCTGTTATAAATCCTGAGATCATAGCATCGTCGGTGCCTGTCAATGCAGGGCTGGGGGTAGTATCTCCTCAAGTACCTCCTGTGCAGATTTAACCTACACCCAGTCAGTCAGGTGCTGGGGGTAGTGCTTACCACGCTGTTCCTCCCCTTAACACTCTGATTCAGCCTACTCCTTCTACATCAGTAGAGGATGCTAATGAAGCTGTCAAACTCCTGCGTACTCAATTCGAGGCCTTCAAAGAGAAAAACAACATCCAGATTGGGTAGCCAATGTCGTTCCAGTCCTGAAGAAAACTGGCAAAGTTCGAGTCTGCATCGACTTTCGGGATCTTAATGAAGTATGTCCAAAAGATGAATTTCCTCTCCCTATCACGGATGTCATGATTGACAACACCTGTGGGTTCGAAAGAATATCTTTCATGGATGGATTCTCCAGATACAATCAGATTCGGATGAATCCTGAAGATGAAAAACATACTTCTTTCTGCACTCCTCGCGGAGTCTATTGCTATACCGTAATGCCATTTGGTCTCAAGAACGCGGGTGCAACTTACCAACGAGCTATGAGTACCATCTTTCGAGATCATCTTCGTAAGACTGTCGAATGCTACGTCGACGATAATGCTGTCAAAAGTCGTCTGAAGGAAGATCACATCCAAGACTTAAGAACAATCTTCAATCTGATGCGCCAACATCAACTCAAAATGAATCCCACCAAGTCATTCTTGGGTGTCTCTAGTGGCAAATTTCTCGGCTTCGTCATTACCTCTAAGGGTATACACGTGGATCCCGAGAAGATCAAAACCATTCAAGAGATGCGTCCTCTACGCAACCTAAAAGAGCTACGAAGATTCCAGGATTGACTTGCGTACATCATGAGGTTCATTTAGAATCTGTCTGGACGCTGCAGACCATTTACTCAGCTAATAAAGAAGGGTGTATCTTTCATTTGGACCGAAGAATGTCAGCGAGCATTTGATGACATAAAGCGATATCTCATGAACCCACCAGTCTTGGTGCCACCAATCTCAGGCATACCATTCTTAATGTATGTCCGTGCTATGGATCATTCATTGGGTGCTTTACTTGCCCAAAAGAACAAAGAAGGCCATAAACAAGCCATCTACTATCTCAGTCGTACTATGATTGGTGCCGAACACCGTTATAGTCCGTCGAAAAAGAATGTCTAGCTCTTATGTTTGCTGTTCAAAAGACTCGATATTACATCATTGGCCAAACTATTCATGTCATATCCCGAGTTAATCCTCTTCGGGTACTGATGAAAAAGCCTAGCACACTCAACTCTCGGCTGGCTACATGGGCCATTTTACTAGCCCAATATGACATGGTATATGTTCCACAAAAGTTTGTCAAAAGTCAAGCGTTGGCGGATTTCTTAGCAGCTCACCCTGTACCAGAGACATCCAAACTATATGATGAAATTCCAGACGAGACATTGGAATCTAATACAATCTCCGAAGAATTTCCTACTTGGCGTCTGTTCTTTGACGATGCATCCAGGATTGGACCTAATGGTGCCATTGTCGCAGGAGTTGGAGTTGTTCTCGTTTCTCCAGACGGGTCAACTATTCAAAGAGCCTACTCCTTAGATGAACCATGCTCTAATAACGTGGCATAATACAATGCTCTACTCATTGGTCTTCAATTAGCTAAACAATTGGACATCGAATATCTTGAAGTCTACGGTGACTCTAAGCTGGTCATTAACCAGGTTAGAGGAACCTATGAAGTTCGCCATCAAGATCTAGTGCCTTACTATGAAGCGGCAATCAACATGGCTATATCATTCAAAGCCTTCTTCATCGAATATGTTCGACGAGCTTGCAATACTGAAGCAGATGCCTTGGCTAATCTTGCAGCTGTCTTAGCCATCCCTATCAAAAGACAGCAGGTGGTGGTTATCTCTAATCTAGAATTGTTTTGCATTGAAAACAATCGTAATATTGAGTTCAGTAATCTTACTGAAGCCAATTTTATCGATGAAGATTGGAGAGCTCCTTTCATCGACTTTGTGGTTCATGACATACTCCCCGAAGATCCCAAAGAGGCCACGAGTATTCGTCGATGATCTCTCCGGTTTTACTACAATCAAACCACCAAGACTCTCTATCGGCGAACTTATGACGGCTTACTCTTGTGCTGTCTCGCTGGTGATGAAGCAACGCAAGTTTTGCATGAAGCTCACGACGGCGTCTACGGAGCACATCAACCTGGTCCTAAGTTACAAGATCGTATCCGACGCATGGGTTACTACTGGCCCTCTATGGTATCAGATGCCATCGAATATGCAAGAAAATGTCGAGCTTGTCAAATCCATGCAGATTTTATACATCAACCGTCGGAATTCCTTCATCTGACTGCTGCTTCCTGGCCTTTCGAAGCTTGGGGCATGGACATTATAGGTCCCATCAATCCTCCTTCTTCTAGAGGACATCGGTTCATACTAGCCATAACCGACTACTTCTCCAAATGGGCTGAAGCTATCCCTCTGGCTGAAGTCAAAACCAGCAGCGTCATCAACTTCGTCAAATATCATGTCATTTATAGATTTGGTGTACCTCGTAGGATCATTCATGACAATGGACCTCAGTTCATCAGTCAAAAAATCACAAGGTTCTGCGATGATTACCGGATTGACAATGTCGTTTCGACAGCCTACAATCCTGCTGCTAATGGCTTGGCTGAAGCTTTCAATAAGACTATCATCAAGATCCTTAAGAAGTTTGTATCTACTAACAAACGGAACTGGAGTGAAAAGCTTGGCGAATGTCTTTGGGCTTACCGTACTACAGTCCGTAACCCTACAGGCTGTACACCCTTCTCTTTGGTGTACGGCTGTGAAGCAGTTCTTCTCCTGGAACTTCAAATCCCGTCCTTAAGGATTGCCATCGCCAATGAGCTCACTACAGAGAACAACGATCTTTTTCGACTTCAAGAATTAGAAGCGCTCTATGAGAAAAGGTTAATGGCTCAACAGCATTTTGAGTTATACCAAGCCCGCATCTCGAAGACTTTCAACCGCAAAGTTAAAGTCAGAGCCTTTCAGAAAGGAGAGCTCGTTCTAACAGTCAGACGTCCCATGACTATGACTCACTCGAGCAAAGGCAAATTTGACGCAAAGTGGGAAGGTCCATATATCGTGAGCAAAGTCTTCTCAAATGGAGCCTATCAACTCACAGAATTGGATGGTCGAGTTGCGATGATGCCCATCAACGGCAAGTTCCTCAAAAAGTGTTATGTATAAATGTAAAAGAGAGTGCTTGTAATCATCAGACAAGTTCATAAATAAAATTTAATTTTAATTCATCATGAATGATAGTACATGATATCAAGGAAGGTTACTATCATCCTTCTCAAAATTGAGACGAGGGCCATTGCCGTCCTTATCAAAGACATGGTCGGCAAAAGAACTGAGAACATCCTTGCTCGAACCCACCAGGAACTTACAAACAGCCATCCTCATGGCCTCTGCTTCTTTCGTCATCCCTGGTTCAAGGAGGAAGTCCAAGATGTCCCTTGGCAGCTTTGGTATAGACGAACCTTCGCCCGCCTCTGTCTGTTTCGACTGGGTCGGTTCGGCAGGACGTTCCTCCGAGCATTCAACCTTCGGGGCGACCTCAGCCTTCTTGGATGCATCTCCAGACGACATTTTTGTGTTGAAAAGTGAAAATGATCGTTCCATCTAAATTTTTGTTCTATTTATAAACAGAGATTCTTGAAAACAACGAAGCGATACATTCATCTGACGGTTCACCCGTTCATTCAATCCATCTAACGGTTCACCCGTTTATTTAATCCATCTGACGGTTCACCCGTTCATTACATCAATCTGACGGTTCACCCGTTCATTACATCAATCTGATGGTTCACCCGTTCATTCAATCCATCTGACGGTTCACCCGTTTATTCACCCGTTCATGACATCAATCTGACGGTTCACCCGTTCATTCAATCCATCTGACGGTTCACCCGTTCATTACATCAATCCGACGGTTCACCCGTTCATTCAATTCATTGGACGGTTCATCCGTTCATCTCGATGATTCATTTCATTCACATATTTTGACGATTCATTTTCATTCATTCATTTATTCTTCCACATTAGCAACTTGTCATCTTTGATTAAGTTGTCCACTGAAATAATGATATTCAATAAATTATATTCTGCCATGTCCACATTACCTCTGAGCAGATATAATGAATATAATTATTTTCTAAAAATCAAGAAATATATCATGTCCTGTACCTCTGAATATATTTTCTATCGCTATTATTTATATCTGAATAAGATATGCAATAAATAATAGATCCATAAAGAAATGTCTTTTTATTGATCAAAATTGAAAGACATTACAAAGATACATATCACAAAACAAGAAGATATAAAGAGTCTTTCTATTCGGCCGGCGGGGTTATCAGGTTGGTCATCTGCTGCTTTAAAATTTGCAGTCGCTCCTCACGAGAGTCCATCACTCGCCTTCTAGCTTCCTCCATCCCAGACTGATCGTCAAAAGATGGCATGGTTACTAATTTGCGAAAGATTTCTGTTTGAGGAGTTGCAACATACTCATCTCTTTCTTGAGTCAGAACACCCAGTTGTTGAACTGCAGCCTGATGTTGGGTGACCTCATCCTCCAGAGCAAGTTGAACAAGTCTCAACTCCTCCTGAAGACGGGAAGATTTCGCTTGCAGCTTAGCAATTCTCATTTCCTTCTCTTCAGCAATAGATGCCACTGTTTCCACTTGGGAATTATACTCAGCAGACTTGGTAGTGAAAGTATCCAAGAGAACTTGGAAATTGACTTTCTCAACCGCAGCCTCTTGAGACATCTTTTCAAATTCTGCCTGCACCAAGGGTTCCACCTCTCCCCTATTAAGCTCTTTGTAGGTCCTGACTGATGCTTCCAGCTCATCTAGTATATGATCAAGAAAAATAGCCTGAGCTTCGTCGCCTTGATTGCGAATGGCATTGACCAGATAAGAGGTTGGACCTCTAACTGTGGAAAAACCAGCCTCTTCTTTCTCTATCACCCTATCTACTAAGGGTCCTAACGAAGTAAAGAAGAGTTTGGTGAAGGAGTTTATGATAAATTGGTTAGTAGCCAGGGCCCCAGGCGTAGCAGCTACTCCCATTGATGACGAAGCAGTAGGCGCCTGTACAGATGGACGTGCAACTTCTTGCACGTGAGTGGAGGGCTCTTTAGATAAGGGAGCCATGGTTGAGCTGGTTGCTCCTCCCAGATGATCTTCTGCATAATCAAATGAACATTATTATTTTGTTGTCATTAACAATTAATCGAAGAGGATCAAAAGTGAAAGCAATCTTACCATGGCTTGGTCCAGTAACAGGTCTGTCGTCTGCTGGCACGGATTCCAACCTTGCAGAAGTAGCCTCAGACATCACTGCCTGGCTACTGCCCGCCTCGGAGCCACCCGAAAAAGGTCGACTACTACTAGCTATTGCCGCTATTGGCACTATATCTGTGCATGGAGGAGGAATTGGAGATGATTCGATTTCTACATGGATTAAAAATAGAGATGTCAGCCATTTACTCTATGAAAAGAAGATTGATAATTTCATTCAATACCTTTGGGATCAGCAGTAGTAGTTTCCTCCGGTGCTACTTCCTCACCCGCAATCTTTTCTGGAGACATATGCATCTCAATATCCTTTTCAGGATCCAGTGTGTCATCAATAGGTTCGGAAGATATATGGACATCAGCGTCCTCTTCTGGATTTAAAGTATCATCAACAGCTTCTGCTGATGTATCTTCATTGCTTATACTATCTTCTGGTGCTTCCTCGCTGGCAGTTGCGGCGGCCTGATCGACATCATCCTGCAAGCCGAAGTCGTAATTATTTAGAGCTTCAATCATTAAACGATCTTTTTCTTTACGGATTGTTCCTGGTGTAGCAGGGAGCTGGGTAGTTTTTACCGCAAGAGAAGGAGATCGCAAAACTTCATCATCCCTCTGCTCAGCTTCAGCCTCATCCCTCTGTTCAGCTTCAGCTTCAGCCTCATCCCTCTGCTCAACCTCGTCCCTCTGCTCTGGACTAGGAGTTTCCTGCCTAGGCTCGGGGGCAGGTGTAGAGGATGACATGGTGATTCCAGAAATAGCACTAGCCACCACCGAGGAAAAAATTTGTCTCAGAGGAGTGACCATCCTCTTTCTTCTTCTGGAGGCCAGTTTCTTTCTACGAAGAGGTCTCTCTGGACTCTCTACATCTACTACATCGACCTGCCTTGGAAGAGAAGTCGGCGTAGTCGCTTCTTCTCTTTGGGTCGACTCGGCCAGTTGCCGAGATTGTGACCTGGTGGTGACTTTCTCTGATGGATCTAGGATAAGCTTCTTCTTTGCAACCGAAGAAGAAGGTTCGTCAATCCTCCTCTTCCTCTCCTTGGCTGGAGACTTGACAACTTTCAAGGAAATTCGTAATGGTTCGTTGACTTCCTCAGGGAAGTTAGCTTCCCTTGAGGCTTCCAACGGGTCATCCACTAGTTCATGCTCTTCGTCATTACCTGGAGCTGATATAACAGTTGCTCCCTTCTTCAATCGCGTCGCTGTCGCGAAGCTATCTACAAGGCTGAAGTTTTCGGCGAATGTATTCGCTGCTGTATAAAAAAGCGAATATGTGTATAACATCCGGGGGCCGTGATCGCTCTTGGTCGGCATCGAGAACATTGTTCTCGTGTCTCGAGCGTTATAATAAGCCCAAGCCCTGGCGCCATCAATCAGATAACCTTTTCCTTGCAGACAAGTTATAGCATTGCCTACGTGGAATTAGTCATAGCCGAATTGCCGCGCAAAACGGCTGGGAAGATAAGGTTCCATGTAACATTCCTCTTCAAATCTGTAAACCAAATGTGACGGTCGGATCGTCTTCAGCCACTCAAATACTGCACGACCTAGAGGATGCCTCCCAAGATCAACCAGATTTGTTGACATATATTCATAGCCAGTTGGAGGGGGAACACAGTAGAAATTCTACCCCTTTCCAAGATTCAAAGCCCGTCTGCAATCTTTCAGACTGGTGTATATCCATTTACCCCGGAAGAATCTCCGCAGATAGCTACCGCCGACTGCCGCCATATCAGGGTTCATCAATGACGGATGGTGCAGAAGCAACCATCCGAACAAATAAGTATAGGGCAGCTCCAGCCGAGGGAAGTTCCCCTTCTCGTCCTTCCATTTGAGCATCGATTCAACATAAAGACGAAGACCAGCGTTTACTCTGCAGGTCATCGCCGATAGCAGATCCATCCGGTAGCCAAAGACTAACCGGACAGCAGCAAAGAGCACGTCGCGATGGAAGCGATCGACGGCACTGGCTCCGGGGACGACAAATCGTCGAAGCCAGTATGAGAAAAAACCCGCCAGCTGGGATTCCTTTAACATGGGCCTATAGTCCAGCCTTATGAAACTTTCAATAACATCTCCTGTCTTGAAAGGAGGATATTGAAGTTCATCATCGATCCTGATATCCATTTCTTTGTTCTTTTCCATCAGTCCGATCACCTCACTGTGGCTGAGTGGTCTGAAGAAACTAGGGTTACACTTATCATGATCCTTAGTTTTCTTCTCTATGATGTGGTTAAGAAAGAGATAAGGCAACCATTTTGATGAGTAGCAAGTACCAGAAGAACCACTCTTGTAATATAAGGAGCATATCTTATAATGACACAACAGTTCTTCAAAAAACGTCCACCATTTCAGCATTTTCCCGACGAAGTCGGTCCAACTCGTCATTTGTAGGGACATATTCCTCATAGGGGAATTCCCCCATTGGTAGACTCGAGATGTATCTCATCTCATGAAGAGCCAGTCCAATTTCTCCACAGGGCGTCATGAAAGTCCCTGTCCTGAAGTTGTATCTTTCTGCCAAAGCCAGGAATAAGTGAGGATTGGGTTGAAAGCCGTACACTGTGGAGTATACTGCTTGGTACAGCTCAATTTCCTTGAGCCTCTCTTCGAACTGAGCCAATATCCAATTGGCTATGCAGTTCCACCTTTTGTTTTCTGGATTCACCAAACCTGTCAAGCGGATATCCTGATCAGGATATCTTCCTTCGACCTTCGCGAATTCATTTGTAAAGATCGGTGTTCGGACCGACAGCAGCAGGGAAGAGTTCTCTGGTGGGATGCACCCAGGTTTCAATCCCCTGAGCAGAGAGCTATGACGCTCCGAAGAACTATAAAACATGTTCTTCTTGTCCCTTCTTTACACAGATGTTCCCTGTTCTGGCTTGCTGGAGAGGAGTAATATCCCAGTCCATTCTCCTGGGGTAACTCGCATGAGCATAGCGAGCTAAGGGAAGACACCTGGAAGTCTCAGGCAAGAGTATCCTTTTCTCGGCTCTCTGAAGGAGTCTCTGCTCAACACGTGGTCTCGGCTGAGAACTTTTATCAATAGCCTCACCAAATAGAAACAGGGGTTTCTTGTGAATAATGGCATCGGTAGTTTGTAGAGGCTGCCCGTTCATCAGACTCAATAAAGTTTCGTTATCTTGTGCTACTAAGATGGTTTGACGGGAAGATGGCAGAGCATATTGGGGAAATGTTACATGGGACAAGTCTTCCTTAAACTCTGGTTCAGCAAGGGTCCCTGCAAAGACTTCATAGTTCGGGTCTTCCCTGATGTTAACTGCATCAAACAGAAAGACAGAATTCAGTACATGTAACATCAAAGATTCTGTCCAAAAAAAATCAGCAAATTGCGCAAGCATCAGATTGCGCTGTCTGTAAAACATCAGATTGCGCAAACAACAGCTTCTATGCACAAACTGTCTAGTTGTGCCAACATATTCACTTGCGCAAGCCATCAGATTGTGCTAACAAGTTTGCGTAAGGCAACAGTTTACGCTGACAGGCTTGCACAAACCGATAGAGTGTGCTGACTTTTACCAGCGCTTTCCAACCGATTGTGCAGGAAAATAGTCTTCATAAAAATGAAAACTATTGGGTTTGTGCAACCGAAATCCTAAACAGGGCGGCGCAATATAACCAAATCTCTAAAAAGAGAGAGGTTTGAAGATTCAATCATGTCGAAGAACCCTAAAAATGGGTTTTTGATCGATCGACTAACGTGCAGTGCGGGATGACCGACTTAGTGTCGTGAAATGCACGGCACAGCCCGAGTCGAAGACTCAGCGGGGGCTTTGCCCTTGTCGGCGGCAAAACGCTTCGGAGCCATTGAAGTCGACGGAGAAGAAGGAAAAGAGTCGGAGTGGGCTCGGGAATTTTCTTTCTTGAACAAAGTGGAAACAAGTAAAGAATGATAGAAGGAGGAAGGAGAACTATTTATAGTTTTTCGAGAGTAATGGTCGCCTCAGATTGTGCCGAAGAAATAGGAGCTGACTCCTCCAATTGCGCAGACAGAGCATTACTTGCGCAACTTGATTTTAAAATCAAAATTCAAAGTATTTCGAAACTTTGAAACACTTTCAAATTTCGAAAACTTTGAAGGAGGTCTTGTAGGTCCTAAAAATCAAGTTGCACCCATCAAAAAAGCAAGGAAAATCAACTTGTGCACCCTTCAAATGAATTGTGCAGGAGACAGATTGCGCAACAGATCAATTGCGCAGGCTGAACTACGCACTCATCCAAGTGTGCAAGCTAACGTGGCCTCGTCATCATTATCTGACAGAAAATCAGATCTTCTGACAGTTGACAGCCCAAAGAACGAGGAAACTGTTCGTTTCTCGTGCAGCACAGCGCTCGAGGACAGCTGTACATGCAGCGCAAGCTACCAGCTTAATCAAAGCGCAATCTGCCAGACTCTCTACAGCGCACTTCAATCTAGCGCAATCTGAAGCCAGCGCAGTTCATGTGGCACACTCCATCAAGACAACTGACAATGTACACGTGGCCTACATGCCATCAATTACTCACCATGTGGCAACCATCTGTACACGACCAAGCGCATTTCAATCAAACAATGCCATGCATCACATACAGATGGTCCACGATCGAGTAACTGCCAGCGCAGTCTGATGTCTGCGCAATCCAATGCATGCGCAATCTATCCTGCGCAATCCAGAATAACTAAAAATTAGTTATTTTCAGAACTCTATAAATAGAGTTTCAAGTCCTTCCTAGGGGGGATCACATAGAGATCAGAAAAATCAGAATCAAAAGCAGAGAGTTCAGGAGTTCTTGTCCAAGTGCTGCTGCATTCTTCAGAGGCTATCGCCTTCAACTTCAGAGGCTATCGTCTTCAAAGTTCACATCGTCCAAGGGATAAAGCGATCGTCATTCAGATCGGATTCCTATAGTTGTACTTTCCCAGAATTTTTGTAATCTTCTTACAAAGTTTGTGAAATAAAGATCAACTTTTGTTTTTGCAAACACATATGTGGCCGTTTCTCTCCAATCCCCTCAAACCCGACATAGTGAGGCAGCGTTGGAAGTCATAAAGAATAAGATCGGGAACAGGCCTTCCTCCCACCTTCTCCTTCGCATATAATATTGTATTGAAGTCCCTCATAAGTAGGAGAGACAGTTTGGAACCTTCTGCGACAACACTCAACTTAGTAATCTCCCTCCAAAGTTCATCTCTGTACCTACGGTCGTTGCTACCATACACCACCCCAAAAATGAATTTAAATCCACCATTATTAGATAGCTCAACTGCTATTACCTGTTTAGAACAAACAATAACCGACCCATCCCAACTCCGTCGGTCCCAACGTAGCCAAATCCGTTCCATGTTGCATAAAGAAAGGTTATGTACCTGCTTCTCATTTGCAGGCGTCATATTTTGGAGAATCGAGGCCGCCTTAATCTTAGTTTCCAAAAGAGCATGAATAGATGCATGCTCTCTATACAAAACTGTACTTATCTCTTTCCATCTACCATTGGAACATGCCCCCCTAACATTCCATGATAGGATAGACATTTAATTACTAGAGTGGTTGTCACGCCCCAGAACCAGAATACTGGAGAGCGGAAGACAGACACAGACAGCTACGTACATTAAAGTGTAACCCACCTCGATATACGATCACGGCTGTCTAGATGCATGAGGGTTTAACTACAAGCCAACAGTCTCTTATGGTCAAGAACAAGCCTAGTGTCTCAATCTCAAGAAAGCAAGTAAATGTTACAAGATATTAGATCATCAAACATACAAAGTAAGGCGTCCCAAATATTACATATTCAGATGATCATGAAACTACTCATACAAAATGCAAAGACTAGCAATAGTTTAAGTCATACATGATCAACCCTAGGATTTGTCAATCATGTTACAGCCCTTAGGCAGACAAAAGTAAGTTTTAACACGAGCTAACACTTGTTCGGCGGCTAAACGCCTCAAAAGAATAATTTACAATAGAACGGGGAACAAAAAAAGAAAACCCACTCGTTGTCAGGGTTACGTCTGGTGTTCACCATCTGGCTGGAAGACAAGTAGATCCTCGGGTGCTACTCCAAAATCTGGCCATACAAAACCAGCTGGGTCAGAACCCAGAAAAGCAAGTGCCACAATGGCAGCTTCACTTAAGAACTAAAACCAGCATATTAGCACATAAAGACATAAATGATAACGAAAGACATGAGTTAGAGAAAACAGGGTGATAAACGATAAGATAACTAAAGGACTATTCCGGTAACCAAGTTACAACCCGTAAACCAAACAAGGACCGGGGTTATAACCCTTCACCTGAATAGAGCTTAGTCTTTAATCATTTATCGACAAGAGTAAAGCATAAACAGTAATGTACTGAAGTAATCATAGACTGGTACTGCCTAGACAAGACTAGACTGGACTCCACCCATCAATCACGGCCAAGCAATGAGTAAGGATTGATACTTTAACTAACTAGGGTTATCACAAGCCTAGTTACTACAAGATGCAATGAGATGTTCCAGCACTCACAAGTCCTGCAGACTATCCAGTTATTCTTTCGCAGGTTGAGAGAGTTGATTAGGTGACTTTGTGGTGCAACACATGACAGTGTGCTGGAAATGTCCTCTACTCGTTAGCAGGCTACAAGTCCACTTGAGGCGCCAAGATAACGGGATTGCCTGTGACTGGGAATTATCTTTATGATCTACATGATCAAACTAGTCATTAACTTAGTCAGATTTATTATGAATTCCTGACCGTAGAAATCAGGAATTCATGTCCTAGACATGATGCAAGACGGGACATATAATTTGTACAGACAAAATCAAGAGAAATTACCCACAGTGTCAAGACGAGAGTTACTTATTACTTGTTAAGATTACTTGTCAGGAGTGCACCACCACGGACCACTATCAAGCTTGTACATGTCATGTTTACTTGTTACTTGTAAAGAGTGCCCCATGACGGGCCACTGTTAAAGTTATCATGTCAAAGGGCTTGTCAAGAGTGCGCCTCAACGGGCCACTATTAGAGTTATCATGTTAAGCCATATTGCTATGTCGTGTTCATGTTTATCATGTCGTACTCGTGCTAAGTGTACTTGTATGCCAAGGATTTACTGGTCAAGAGTGCGCAATGACGGGCCACCGAAAGAGTTATCAAGGAGTATACATGTCATGTTAAGATCATGCTTAAAGCCCAGAGTACATACGAAACACAGATAATATATTATACAAGGCCATCATGGAAGATACTCATGCTCAAAGGTCACAACTTACACTAAGGACCATGGGGTCAAGCATGGAGAAAGTAACATAAATTATCATGGCAAAAGGAAGGGGGCCAGGGACAACATACGCCCAAGGGCAGCATGTGCCAGCGCAGCATGCACCCATAAACAGGCATGCGCCCAAAGAAGCATGTTCCCGAAGGGAGCATGCGCCTAAAGAGCATGCGCCCAGGGTGCATGTACAATAGAAGGGCATAAGCTCAGGGGTGCATGCGCCCACATGATGGAGACAGGGTGCACCGGAAGGGAAGTAAGGAGAATATCTTCCATGATTATGTAGGCGCATACAAAGAGCCATGCGCCCAAGCAGAATGAAACATAATGCCTCAGACACATATCAAAGACTATGCGCCCAGGCAGGGGGAAAAACTTTGGGCGCATATCAAGAGCTATGCGCCCAAGCAGAAAAAAGTAGGGTGCCTTGGGCGCATATATAGGGCTATGCGCCCAAAGAAAATGCTGTTGTGGGCACATAAAAAGATCTATGCACCCAACACTGTTCTTCTTCTCCATGCCGAGAGCATGAGTTCATGGAACCCATGAACTTCCGAAGTTCATAAATCCCTCAAAATAACTCGAAATCGGGACTTTCAAAGGTCTAAATTGGGTAGAACGAAATTCTTTACAACATGAAACAATCAAAACTTAAAAATAATGAAGTTTGATAGATCAAAACCCAAGAAAACCAAGATTTAAGTAAACTTAGATCTACAAGATTTTATCTACCAAAACCAAAAATACCAAGTACTAAAGAGTCATAAAACTATGTAAGGAAGACATTGGAATAGTAAAACATGAGATCTCTCATGAAGCAAGATTACACTTGCCTAAGGGTTTGGAAGAAAATAAATGAAGAAGAAAAGTAGATGAAGAAATAAATGAAAGTATAGGAGGAGAGAGAAAGAGGCTGGGTTATATAGAGGGTTCAACATGATGAACCATCTTGACCCAAACCAAACCAAAATAAACCAAGCCAAGCTAAACCAAGACCAAATCATGCTAGACAAGTCAAAATACGGGTCAAGAAATTGTACACGTATACTGAAAGTACGAATTGTAGTGCCCCGTCCCGCTCAGTCAATCGGAGGAATCGAAATGCCGACTGCGTTCAGACTTAGCCTTGCAACGGCTTGTTCGGAAGGCCCGTTTGGTCAAGGCGACTCCTCGCTCAGGTGGGGTAGTTTCGGTGAACTTGCCTCATCTTAGCCTTCACATAATAAATCACATGTTTTCAACTTGCACAAGTAGGCTTGATAATAAAAGAGACGAATCTACATAGTGAAGGGAATAATCCTGACGGGTCGAATTGAGTTAGAATATGGAAAGGTCCAATGGTCGGCTTAGAGTTGGTGCACAATGTACTTTGAAAATGATACTTGATCCTTCGTCCCGTGGCTTAGGAGAAAGAAAAGATGGTCTTCGTCACAAGCTAAGAGTTAGCCTAAGACATAGGCGTCGCCTGCAGTAACGCTTCATAAAGCATGTACGGTCCTATCGTCTAAGGCTTGACGCAGTCCTTGCTCATCAAGTTGTTGCACGATTAAGTTAGGCTGAGTTATGTTAGGCTATCAAAGTCATTTCTAAGCACTGTCCCATGTTTTCTACGGTTGACGAAATTACTTAGTTTCATGATCGTAAGGCCCGTTGTATAGGTATGTCTTGGATGGTAGTATCACCAGAATACCAATTGGTGTAAGGTAGGATGTCACTGATTTAGTGTTTCTAAGAGCATCATTAGTAAGGCCCATCCCATTTTCTAGCTTCTAGATTTAGAATGTAGGAGCTCATTTTGTAGAATAATAAGGCTTATCCCTAGTCCCAATTTCTACAATTTTGGTCCCAACCCATCCATGGGTGCTAAGGGTTGGGCCTCCCAATTTCTAGATTCTAGATTGTAGAAACTCGTTCTGTAGAATAGTAAGTTCCAATTTGGAGCCCAACTTTCTAGATTCTAAACTTTATATTATTTTTTTCCTACAATAATATTTGACCACACAATTTTTGGGACCGGAGCTCACTTTATCATTTCCTACTATTCTCATACAAACCCAACCCATTCTACATTTATCTTTTTTTTTGAAATTTTGGGCTCCAAATTGCATTGGAGAGTCCCAACTACTAATGATGCTCTAAGGCACGGGCCACGGTCGATTCATTGAGTTTGCAAAAAGGGCTTCAAATAGTTGTTTCTGAGTTGAAGGAAAAGATAGGATAAGAAAGAAGAATGCTTGCGACCATGGGTCGTCGAGGCGAGGTCTCAGATGAGAGAAGTATTGAACTTGGCCCTGAAAGAGATGGTAACACTAGAAGTAGAATGACTGTGTGAGACGTCAGTTCGATTCGAGTCTTACATGGTCATTGGATAACTTGTACAAGGTGAGTTATGTTTCTCGAACGGCGACCCAGGCGGCCAATGGGATTGTTTCGATAGAGACATTATTAGCAGTGCTGGATGACCGCACGGGTTAGGCGAGGACTTGTAGCAGAGCTCGCTACTCGCTCTGGCAAGGGACGTCCGTCTAACAAATACTATGGTGTCTAGGATAGCGTTGGACGCTAGTAAATAGTTCATATAGATGAGTCGGCATGGACGGTGATCCACGTGTATGCCTTTGGATTGAGTCGAGTATGGTGTGCACTATATCAATGAGTCGAGTCAAATGTGTGCACGATCGGAAGATAATGTTTGGACCTAAGATTTAGCTGCAACGAAGACACCGTGCTTCGACACGAGATATAGCGTCAAGTCTTAAGTTATCAACATATAAGTTGCATAAGTTAGATTTGAGTCATCTTGAATTTAAGTCAGGAAATGTTGCAAGACAAAGTCGGTCAAGTGATAGTTGGTCCACAAGTCTTGATTTGGTCAGTTGGTGATTAAAATAGCAAGGGTCGCTAGGCGGCAATATGGTTAAGTCACACTGAGTTTACGAGGTACGGCACATTGGACTTGTAGCACGGTCACAAAGAAATTGGGTACTATCGCGTAGTCGCGTCTCTAATTTTGGGTCGTAAGGCAAACACGACTTGATAAGTTAACGTTGTTGGTACGAGAAGGGGTCCAAAGACAAAGTATGAGTTGACGTTATTGTTGCAAGCACAGGATGGTCTAGAGATACAAAATAGGCCAAGGCGTCGGTCATAAAACTGATCCTAAGACAAGAGTAGAAAGACAATCAAAAAATGTTATGTTGCATAAAGTAAATGAACGTATTGATTTTGTATGGGTGGACGAGAAGCTCATTCCACCAGTACAGTTGAGTACTGATACCCATACAGTTTTCATGTACAGGCACAGGTAGAAGCTCGTGGTGCGGAGCTCGCTTGGATGTATCGAGGCACAGAGTTCCTTGGCAATTCGAGGCGTACAACCGCGTGGAGTCAAGACTTATACGGGACATAATGTATGGACGTCGCCTATCTGAAGCATCTGCTAGCTCGAGACATGTATTGAGAGATGAGAGAGCTGATTGACTTGTAATGTGAGAAAAGTGAGCTTGAGTGACTTGTAATCTTGGCCTTGTGCCCCTTTGTAATCTTTGTTTTAATATCAATAAAGAGCTTCTTTTGAATAACTTGTGTTATGCTTCAAATTTTTGCTGCTATTAGAGCAGAGGTTGGCTGAAGGCGGTCAGATTTTGGGTAAGTTTTGAGTATTATTTATTATAATTCCTTGAGTTTTATATTCGAGGAGTGAAGGCGACTTTCTCATCTCACTCATCTGCTCTCGTATCATATGATACGTGATATTCATCATGTGTCTTGATTATGAGAGTACGTCCTGGGCAGAGTCTCATTCTTGATTTAGTCATTGGTACCGACTTATCTCAAGCGTTGACCCTTGTCCACCTTGGGTGTCAGTGTAGGACCTCGAGGATGAATTCCTACCTGACTTGAGAGACATATTTTATTCGTATGTCTCCGATCATTTCCTTCTAGGGTATAATTATTGTTTGTGCTCTTACTTAATTATTCTTGCTTTCTTAAACTGTTCATGTGCCATGTGTTGTTTGATAATTGTGCTTGCTATATGTCATGAGTGTATTTTGTGATCTGAGAGCGCGCTCGACTAGCCTTATCGAAATTCCGAGGACGGAATTTTTCTAAGGAGGGTAGAGATGTCACTCCCCATTCCCGGAATACGTAAATTTTTGATTTTTCTTGTATATGGTATCTGGCACCTGTATCTTTATTGCATATATCCTGTATTTGTAACTGGCCATGGCATAGAACAGTATATCGTCGTGGATTAGTGTGCCACCCCTTGTCCTTGTCTGGTTGGAGGCGTGGTTCACTATTTCGATGATAAAATTTCTGAACCGTGTTGTGGTTAGGATTTTATTTAATTAATTTAATTAGTTGTATCATGTAGCAATTAACATGTCATTAGTCACATGGTTAAGAGCATGCTTAAGCTTAGGGTTTCTTTGAGTCAACCCAACCCCTATATATATTCTCTTCCTCACTCTCTCTCCTCATTCACTCTTTTCATTTCTTTTCCTCCCAACCAATAGGCAAGTACATCTTGTACCAAATGGAGAGATTCTTGCATTTTTCATTTCTTGATTTTTCTTAGACATTATTTGTCTATATTGTTCTTCTCTTCATTCTCTACAAGTTTAGTTCTTAGAGTTTTTGATTTTAATGACTAGTTTGGTGTAGATCTAAGTTTCTATAACTAGGGTTTTATGGATTTCTATGGTTTTGATCTATCAAACTTGGTTGTTTTCGAAAACTAATGGTTCTATGTTGTAGAGAATTCAATTTCATTCAGTTTTGGCTTTTGTTTCGCTTGATTTCGACTTCGGATGAGGAAGTTATGGCTATGGCAAGCTTTCGGAACTTTTATGGCTGAACTTGCTGTTTGGGGACGATGACCCCCATGCGCCCGGGAGGCCATGCGCCGGGAGGCCATGCACCGGGAGGCCATGCGCTGTGAAGTCCTGGTAACGCATCCCTTAACTCCGAGCGTGTCATGCGCGTAGGTTCCCTACGCGCATGTACTGAAGACGCAACGTGAGAATCCCATGCGCCGATTGTGCAGGAATCCCACGCGCCGATGGTGCAGGAATCCCATGCGCCGATTGTGCAGAAATCCCACGCGCCGATTGTGCAGGAATCCCATGCGCCGATAGTGCAGGAATCCCATGCGCCGATTGTTACCCCCATTTCCTGTATTTCGTATTTGTACTCGGAATTTGATTTTGGCACGTATTTTATTTTCTCGACTTGCGGATTTTGGTTTCTCGTAAATGGATTTGGACCATGGCTTGATTTTATTTTGTGGAGTTGGTTTGGTTCATCATGAGTGGAACACCTTAGCCTATTTTCCACCTCCATTCCATCACAACCACCCTCATTAAAACCTACCAACCTTTTCTCTCTCCTCCATAACTCCATTAATTTTTTACAACTTCTTCTTCTTCCTTCTTCCACACAAATCCCCAACCCATAGGCAAGTGCACCTTGCCATCAAATAAGCACCACTTTTTATTTGTCCATTAACTAGATTAGGCCATGGAGAACAACTTTAGAACTTGACATTTTGTGATTTGGAGCTTCCATTTTTCTAGATCTAGGTTTTAACTATTTTCGAAAATCCTTGGTTTTGATCTATTAAACTTTGATTTTTGCATGTTTTGATGCTTCCATGTGGAAGAGAATTAAATTTTACTCAAGTTAGAACTTTGAAAATCTAGATTTGGTTTTGATTTGGCTAAGTTATGAAGTTTTGAACCTTAGAGTTCTTGGAGTCTTCTTCTCGGCCTGGAGAAGAAGACAGCAGCCTGCGCTCTTTAGCGCAAGGCTGGATTGCGCATTCCCCCTCGGCCAGCGCTCCTTAGCGCAGCGCCGACCGCGCAGCTTGCCCATGGCGAACTGCGCTCAACCCGAGTGCGCATGGATTCATGCGCAGTCTGCTCATGCGCAGTCTGCCCATGTGCCATCTATCCCTGCGCACTCCACTCATGCGCAATCTGACCCTGCGCCATCCATTCCTACGCAACCTGATCCAGCGTAATCCATCTGCTGTGCTGCTCAACCTGCGCAGTTGGTACCCTGCGCAGTTCACCCTGCGCAATTGACCCCTGCGCACTTGGCACCCTGTGCAGTACATACCCTGCGCAGTCCAACCCCTGAACCCCTTGCACAACCTACTTGTCTATGATGAATTTGTTTATTTCTTGATCTTGGCTCTTCCATAGTCCTATTTATATTAGTATTTTATTAGATATTTTACGTCCATTTTATATCCTTACGCCTTTTGTCATGAACTTGATTTACTTAATGTGTTTGGAATGACTATTGTACATGGCATGGCATGACAAGGAACTAGCATGACACGACAGTGACCCGTAGTGGTGCACTCCTGACATGATCAACCTGACATGATAGTGGCCGTGGCGGCGCACTCCTGACTTGACTTGTAACTTGTAACTTGACTCGTATAATCAACTTGACACCGTGGGTTCTCCTGCTTGCTTGCTTGTACAATCCACTTGTCTTGTCTTGCATCATGTCTAGGACGTGACTTCCTGGATACCACGGCCAGGGACTCGCGCTAAATTGGATTAGGCTAATTATTAGATCAAACTAGAACATGGGGAATTCTCAGTCACAGGCAATCTCGTTATCTGGGCGCTTTAATGGACTTGTAGCTTGCCGACGAGTAGAGCATATTTCCAGCACACTGTCATGTGTTGCACCCTCTAAGTCACCTAAGGGTACATTTGTCTCCCGGACAATGTACCCACCTATAACTCTCAACCTGCGGAAGGATAACTGGATGGTCTGCAGGGCTTGGGACTGGAAATTCTCACTTGCATCTTGTTAGTAATTAGGCTTGTGATAACCCTAGTTAGTTAAAGTAGTAAACCGTAGTACTTGCTTGGCCGATTGTGAATGAATGGTGTCCAGCTCTGTCTAAGTCTTGTCTAGCCCCTGTACCTGGAACTCTTGATCATGATTGTTTTACTTATCTCTAACGATAAATGGGTAGAGACAGTGAGCTATTCAAGCGAAGGGGTACAATCCCGGTCCTTGTTTGGTTTAAGGATTGTAACCTGGCTCCCGGAATGGTTTCACGTCCCTAGTCGTTTATCGCCCTGTGTACTTTACTACTTGTACTTTTTTTTATTCTTTATGTTCTGATATGCTGGCTTTTGTTCTTATTTGTGGCCTCCTTGTGGCACTTGTTCTTTCTGGGGTTTGACCCAGCTGGTTTTGTGTGGCCAGATTTCGGAGCAGCTCCCGAGGATCTACCAAGCTTCCAGCCCAATGGTGACAACTAGACGGAACCCGGGCCAAGAGTGGGTTTTCCTTTTTGTTTCACCCACTTATATGTAAATTTATTCTTTTGAGGCGTTTAGCCTACGAGCACCTGTTAGCTCGATGCACATTTACCTACTGTCTGCCTACGGGCTGTAAACATGATTAACAAATCCTAGGATTGATCATGTATGACTGAACTCTTGCTAGTCCCATCATTTTGTACGACTAGCTTCATGATCATCCAATATGTAATATTTGGGACGCCTTATATATATATATATATTTGATGCTCTAATATCTTGTAACTCTGTTAATTGCTTGAGATTGAGACAATAGGCTTGACCTTAAGAGACTGCTGGCTTGTAGTAAACCCTCATATCTAGACAGCCGTGACCGTATAGTTGAGATGTACTCTATTTCAATATACGTAGCTGGCTATGTCTGCCCCCGCTCTCCAGTATTCTGGTTTTGGGGCATGACATGGTTTAAGTGGTGGCCCATGCAGGTCTTGTCAATCAAGAAATATGAGGGTTTACCGAATAGATGTCTCAAATCAATATTCGCCCTTGATCTCTGCTCGTATTTTCAAATCCCTGAGATTCTTGACCTGATCACATGCTTGTATCATTGATCTGTCCTGGTCCTTTCCTTACTGTTCCCTATGTCGTCTTCTTCAGCGGCATTGCTCCCGGACCTGCCAACCAGCCAGAAGAAGCTCAGCAAGCACCCCAGCGCCAGGAAGATCAAGCTCAGCACTCTGGAGTAGCCTCCCGAGTTATGCTTCCCGGAGGCTCAGAACCTCCAGTTCAGGCAGCTCTGCCCGTTCAACCAGCTAGACAGGATGAGGGACCTTTGGTAGGGCTTATCAGAGAACTGTTTGCATCCCAAGATCGTCGAGGCGACGCCTTGCACCAGGAAGTTCATGATGCACGAAACCGAGGAGGTCCCCAAAGGAATCAGGCGGCCAACAGTTTCAAGCGCTTGAACCCTTCCTTCTTTGACGGCAGTGAAGATGCGATTGTCGCGGACGCTTGGCTTCAGGATTCCGAGGTGGTCCTGGAAGCAGCTAGGACACCTGAAAATGAGAAGGTGGCGGTGGTACGCCTACAGTTGCTAGACTTGGCTCGCGATTGGTGGACAACTCAGGCCATGGGGTTAGCGGCACCAGTTACTTGGACGACGTTCAGAGAGAGATTCCAGACAAAGTACTTTGATGCGGTGGCACGGTACGACTTGCAGACCAGATTCACCAACTTGAAGCAAGGAGGCAGGACGGTCAATGGCTATGCGATCGAGTTTTCTAGGCTGAGTAGGTTCGCCCCCACCTTGGTGGCAACCGAGTTCGATAGGGCTCAGCGGTTCCAGCAAGGGCTGCACTTAGAGATATTATTGGCTGTGGAGCAGTTCGAGCACCAGACGTTCGATGCAGTGTTGAAGGCAGCAAGGAGGCATGAGTATACCTCCCGGAGAATTATGGACAGGACCGGAGGCAGGAAGCGGTCCCACAACCAGATGCACCAATCTTCAGCTCCAGCCCCGGCAGCTAAGGGTATAACTATTGGAACTCCGAGGCGGGCGGCCTCAGTGACGTTGGTTCAGCATTCGACCCCGACGTACCCGCAGCAGCAGAAGCAGAAGCAGTCTTCCGCGGTGGGATGTTCTCATTGCGGGAAGCCGGGCCATGTAGTGGAAGAGTGTCGTAGGGCACAGGAATTGTGCCTGGCTTGTGGAGGAGCAGACCACCAGATAGGGACCTGCCCGAATAGGGGAGGTCCATCATCATCCAACCTTTCTAGTTCTTCGGTGAGAGGACCAGCCCCAGTTCCAGTCCAGCAGCAGCAGCAGCAGTACCCGAGGCCATTGTTGCCTCAGGCCCAGGCCTTTCAGCAGCAGAACCAGCAGCAGTTCACCCAGGCTCCAGCACAGAACCGACAGAGGGGTTACCAGCAGAGAGGACCCGCAGCTAGAGGTCAGGCTATGATGATGACCATAGAAGAAGAAGTTGCACCAGGTGAGGTAGTGGCAGGTACTATTCTCGTCAACACCTTTCCAGCATCTGTATTATTTGATTCTGGTGCATCGCATTCATTCATGTCTGTACGATTTGCGACACGGATAGGATTGGAGCCCGAGTCATTATCAGTGAGGCTCAATATACTTACTGGTAATGGTCTTGTGGGAGTAGATCGAGTGTTTTCCTCGTGTCGGATCGTAGTTAGCGGTAGAGAGTTCCCCGCTAGGCTCATAGAGTTCCCTATGGTAGACTATGATGTAGTCCTAGGCATGGATTGGTTGAGGAACCATTATGCTAGGATAGACTGCCATGTTGGCAGAGTTGTCTTTAGTATTCCCGGAGAGCCAGAGTTTTCATTTTCCAGAGGCACAGTAGAGCCATCTCCTCCAGTATTGCGGATGGCAGTAGCAGCAGTGCAGTTGCCCCGGATAGTTGAAGAGTTTCCAGATGTCTTCCCAGAGAAACTTCCAGGGATGCCACCAGAACGGGAGATCGAGTTCACCATCGACTTGATTCCCGGGACAGCACCAGTATCAGAGCGAGTCTACAGAATGGCGCCTTCAGAGTTGGAGATTTTGTACAAGATGATTGAAGAACTTAGAACCAAAGGATTCATTCGTGCTAGTGGATCGCCTTGGGGAGATGCTTCTTATGAAAAAGAAGGATGGTACGTCCAGGCTATGTGTTGATTATCGTACCTTGAACTCAGTGACAATCAAGAACAGATACCCTCTTCCGAGGATAGATGACTTGTTTGATCAACTCAAGGGGGCTTCAGTTTTCTCGAAGATAGACTTGCGGTCAGGATACCACCAGATCAGAGTCAGAGAGCAGGACATCCCGAAGACGGCGTTCAGATCTAGGTACGGGCATTGGGAGTTTCTAGTTATGCCCTTTGGAGCGACCAATGCACCGGCAGTATTCATGGACCTCATGAACCGTATTTTCATGCCTTACTTGGATCAGTTTGTGATAGTGTTCCTTGATGACATCCTGGTCTACAGCAAGAGTGAAGCAGAGCATGAGGAGCATCTCAGGATCGTCCTTCAGACGCTTAGGGAGCACCAGTTGTATGCCAAGTTCAGTAAATGCGAGTTCTGGCTCGATCGTATTTCGTACTTGGGTCACATCATTACCCGAGGAGGAGTGGAAGTGGATCCCCAGAAGATTGTGGCCATCGAGTCTTAGCCAGTACCCAGCTCAGTGGCAGAAGTTCGCAGCTTTCTTGGATTGGCCGGCTACTACCGGCGGTTCGTCTCTGATTTTACAAGGATTTCAGCGTCGATGACCCAGTTGACCCGCAAGGATGTGCCGTTCGTTTGGACAACAGAATGTCAGGAATCATTTGAGAAGTTGAAGCGAGGTTTGATAACGGCTCCCATTCTCATCCTTCCAGATGGGACCGGAGGATTCACAGTTTATTGCGATGCTTCAGGCAGAGGATTGGGATGTGTTTTGATACAGCATGGAAAGGTAATTGCTTATACGTCACGTCAACTCTGTGATCATGAGAAGAATTACCCGACCCACGACTTGGAGCTAGCAGCAGTAGTGTTTGCACTTAAGTTGTGGAGGCACTACTTGTACGGAGATAGAGTGGAGATCTTTACTGATCATAAGAGCCTGAAGTATGTTTTCACCCAGAAGGACCTTAATATGCGGCAGAGAAGATGGCTCGAGCTACTGGTGGACTATGATGTGGATTTGCAGTATCATCCAGGGAAGGCCAACGTTGTAGCATATGCGTTGAGCCGGAGAGCCGGAGTTTATTTCCTGACGGCGCAACCAGAGCTATTGGCAGATCTTCAGAAGATGGGTATAGAAGTTGTCCTCCCTTCCAATGTGGCCTTGATAGCCAGCCTACAGATTCAGTCCACCATAGTTGAGAGGATCCGGACCGCACAGTTAATAGATTCCAAGATTCAGCGGCTCAGAGCAGAGTGCGAGGCAGGGAGAAGGCCAGAGTTATGTATTCATGAGGATGGTACACTTTAACACGGCATGCGTCTTTGTGTACCCAGTGGAGATATCAGACAGGAAGTCATGGCAGAGGCTCACAGTTCGCAGTATTCCATCCACCCAGGCAGCACGAAGATGTACCGAGATATTCGTCAACACTTTTGGTGGAATGGTATGAAGAGAGAGATAGCCCGGTATGTCTCTCGATGTTTGGTTTGCCAACAAGTCAAGGCTGAACATCAGAGGCCAGCTGGACTTTTTCAACCTTTACCGATCCCAGAATGGAAATGGGAACACATAACCATGGATTTCGTGACTGGGTTATCCAGATCTCCGGCAGGCAGAGATGCTATTTGGGTCATTGTAGACAGGCTTCCCAAGGTGGCACACTTTCTTCCATTTATAGTTGGACAGTCGACGGCACAGCTAGCAGAGATGTATCTCAGACAGATTGTCAGACTTCACGGAGTGTCAGTCAGCATAGTATCAGACAGGGATACGAGATTCACATCGCACTTCTGGCGCAGTCTTCATCAAAGTTTGGGGACTCGTCTCAAGTTCAGCTCAGCGTATCATCCGCAGACAGATAGGCAGTCAGAGCGTACTATACAAACTCTCGAAGATATGTTGCGGTCATGTACCCTTGACTTCGGTGGTTCGTGGAAGGATCACCTGCACCTGGTGGAATTCTCGTACAACAATAGTTTCTAGGCCAGTATCCAGATGGCACCCTTCGAGGCTCTGTATGGTAGGAAGTACAGATCCCCGTTAGCATGGGACGATGTTGGAGAGAGGCATATGCTCGGTCCAGAACTGATTTCTCAGACGGTTGAAGTGGTCAGGAAAGTCAGAGATCACCTCCGAGTTGCTCAGGATCGCCAGTGCCATTGGGCCGATGCTCATCGGCGTCCCTTAGAATTTGCCGTCGGTGACCATGTATTCCTTAGGATCTCGCCTACCCGCGGCGTCATTCGTTTTGGCGTGCGGGGAAAGCTTAGTCCTAGGTATATAGGGCCGTTCGATATCCTGGAGCGAGTAGGCGATGTGTCCTATCGTCTCGCTCTTTCGCCGTCGCTAAGTGAGGTACATGATGTATTCCATGTATCCCAATTAAGACGGTACATCCCGAACCCGAGCCATATCCTAGATCATTCAGAATTGGTTGTTGGTACCAACCTTTCGTATGAGGAGAGGCCCGTGTCTATTTTGGACCGGAGGGAAAAGATACTCAAGAACAAGACTATTAAATTAGTCCGTGTTGCTTGGGGTCATCACTCTCTGGGTGAGTCAACGTGGGAGCATGAGGACGACATCCGATCGCGATATCCCTACCTGTTTGACTCGTGAGGTATAATGTCTTCCTTGTGCCTTACGCTTTCCCTTCTTTACTTGCATTGTATGATTGTATGATTGAACTGCTTAGTGTAGCTTGTCTGTGCTTAGTATAGCTTGTCGTGGCAATCTCTAGCTCCTTGATTAAATTCCGAGGACGGAATTCTTTGAAGGTGGGTAGAGTTGTCACCCCAATTTCCTGTATTTCGTATTTGTACTCGTAATTTGATTTTGGCACGTATTTTATTTTCTCGACTTGCGGATTTTGGTTTCTCGTAAATGGGTTTGGACCATGGCTTGGTTTTATTTTGTGGAGTTGGTTTGGTTCATCATGAGTGGAACACCTTAGCCTATTCTCCACCTCCATTCTATCACAACCACCCTCATTAAAACCTACCAACCTTTTCTCTCTCCTCCATAACTCCATTAATTTCTTACAACTTCTTCTTCTTCCTTCTTCCACACAACTCCCCAACCCATAGGCAAGTGCACCTTGCCATCAAATAAGCACCACTTTTTATTTGTCCATTAACTAGATTAGGCCATAGAGAACAACTTTAGAACTTGACATTTTGTGATTTGGAGCTTCCATTTTTCTAGATCTAGGTTTTAACCATTTTCGAAAATCCTTGGTTTTGATCTATTAAACTTTGATTTTTGCATGTTTTGATGCTTCCATGTGGAAGAGAATTAAATTTTACTCAAGTTAGAACTTTGAAAATCTAGATTTGGTTTTGATTTGGCTAAGTTATGAAGTTTTGAACCTTAGAGTTCTTGGAGTCTTCTTCTCGGCCTGGAGAAGAAGACAGCAGCCTGCGCTCTTTAGCGCAGGGCTGGATTGCGCATTCCCCCTCGGCCAGCGCTCCTTAGCGCAGTGCCGACCGTGCAGCTTGTCCTTGGCGAACTGCGCTCAACCCGAGTGCGCATGGATTCATGCACAGTCTGCTCATGCGCAGTCTGCCCATGCGCCATCTATCCCTACGCACTCCACTCATGCGCAATCTGACCCTGCACCATCCATTCCTACGCAACCTGATCCAGCGCAATCCATCTGCTGTACGGCTCACCCTGCGCAGTTGGTACCCTGCGCAGTTCACCCTGCGCAATTGACCCCTGGGCACTTGGCACCCTGCGCAGTACATACCCTGCACAGCCCAACCCCTGAACCCCTTGCACAACCTACTTGTCTATGATGAATTTGTTTATTTCTTGATCTTGGCTCTTCCATAGTCCTATTTATATTAGTATTTTATTAGATATTTTACGTCCATTTTATATCCTTACGCCTTTTGTCATGAACTTGATTTACTTAATATGTTTGGAATGACTATTATACATGGCATGACATGACAAGGAACTAGCATGACACGACAGTGACCCGTAGTGGTGCACTCCTGACATAATCAACCTGACATGATAGTGGCCGTGGCGGCGCACTCCTGACTTGACTTGTAACTTGTAACTTGACTCGTATAATCAACTTGACACCGTGGGTGCTTCTGCTTGCTTGCTTGTACAATCCACTTGTCTTGTCTTGCATCATGTCTAGGACGTGACTTCCTGGGTACCACGGCCAGGGACTCGTGCTAAATTGGATTAGGCTAATTATTAGATCAAACTAGAACATGGGGAATTCCCAGTCACAGGCAATCTCGTTATCTGGGCACTTTAATGAACTTGTAGCTTGCCGACGAGTAGAGCACATTTCCAGCACACTGTCATGTGTTGCACCCTCTAAGTCACCTAAGGGTACATTTGTCTTCCGGGCAATGTACCCACCTATAACTCTCAACCTGCGGAAGGATAACTGGATGGTCTGCAGGGCTTGGGACTGGAAATTCTCACTTGCATCTTGTTAGTAATTAGGCTTGTGATAACCCTAGTTAGTTAAAGTAGTAAGCCGTAGTACTTGCTTGGCCGATTGTGAATGAATGGTGTCCAGCTCTGTCTAAGTCTTGTCTAGCCCCTGTACCTGGAACTCTTGATCATGATTGTTTTACTTATCTCTAACGATAAATGGGTAGAGACAGTGAGCTATTCAGGCGAAGGGGTACAATCCCGGTCCTTGTTTGGTTTAAGGATTGTAACCTGGCTCCCGGAATGGTTCCACGTCCCTAGTCGTTTATCGCCCTGTGTACTTTACTACTTGTACTTTTTTTATTCTTTATGTTCTGATATGCTGGCTTTTGTTCTTATTTGTGGCCTCCTTGTGGCACTTGCTCTTTCTGGGGTTTGACCCAGCTGGTTTTGTGTGGCCAGATTTCGGAGCAGCTCCCGAGGATCTACCAAGCTTCCAGCCCAATGGTGACAACTAGACGGAACCCGGGCCAAGAGTGGGTTTTCCTTTTTGTTTCACCCACTTATATGTAAATTTATTCTTTTGAGGCATTTAGCCGACGAGCACCTGTTAGCTCGATGCACATTTACCTACTGTCTACCTACGGGCTATAAACATGATTAACAAATCCTAGGGTTGATCATGTATGACTGAACTCTTGCTAGTCCCATCATTTTGTACGACTAGCTTCATGATCATCCAATATGTAATATTTGGGATGCCTTATATATATATTTGATGCTCTAATATCTTGTAACTCTGTTAATTACTTGAGATTGAGACAATAGGCTTGACCTTAAGAGACTGATGGCTTGTAGTAAACCCTCATATCTAGACAGCCGTGACCGTATAGTTGAGATGTATTCTATTTCAATATACGTAGCTGGCTATGTCTGCCGCCGCTCTCCAGTATTCTGGTTCTGGGGCGTGACACCGATTGTGCAGGAATCCCACGCGCCGATGGTGCAGGAATTCCATGCGCCGGAATTGCTCTATTTCACTGTTTTTGCCTGTTTAAGTTGTTTTGTAGCTAGAATCTTGAAAAACTCAAAATATGAAAGTTGTAGATCTTTGTATTGGCTTCAAGGATCCTCATGTCTCACTTTAACCAGAATTCTTATGTGACTTTTATGTCACGAGGAGTCCGAGTGACTTCCTGACTTGACCATGTTTCTGACCTGATTACCTGTATACGTGCTGGTACATGTTCTAAGTGTGTATTGAGATACAATATTAGTATGTACTGCGGTGCTATTTAATGAGTGCACTGAGGTGTGACTCTACATGCCAAGTGATCGTTCGTGTTATATGTCAATACATGTGTACCTTCCAGTACAGTCATGGTAATTGGTCAGTAATAGTGTCGTGGTATGTTGATTGTTGTTTGAAGCATTACACTAAGCATGGATCTAGATCGGGTCGATGTGGATTCATACTTAGGGTACGTGTACTATGGTACGACATATAGGAGGATGACCATGTGACCACGACATGTAATTCCATATCAAGATAGGGTTAATGTAAGCAACTTAAATTGGTAGAAGCATTGGGAGGGAACAGAATCTCGAGATCGTACGTCACCAGCCGCCCTGGATCCCGTCCTGGCGCGTCGGGTTGGCCGCCTCGGATAATGTATAGTCATCCGCACTAGTGGAGTGCAGTATCTGATTTGTGACTGCCGAGCCAGCTCTTCCTATAGGAGAGCTGGAACCGTTACTGCTTATTCTAGCGCAGTGGCCTTTCGAGGGACCGGTGCATTTCGTGCTTGCTTGTATATAATGGTTTGGCTAGCCCTGCTGGAATGCGATACGATCTGAGGATTCCTATATATATTGCATTACTGGAATAACCCAGACAAATCATAGAAAGCCGTAGGATTGATTGGCTGCTTGTAAGCTGACTTGTTTTGTGATATGTTTTCTTCTGTTAGCAACTGAGGAACATGGACTATCGTGGTGCGTGGTCCAACCCATGTCCTTGTTTGGTTGTTGGATTGGGCTATTGTGCTGCGATAGGCTATGGACCGAAGTCGCGATCAGAAGCCCTTCACCTGCCCATGGTTATAGGATATATCTTATCTCGGCACGGTATTGGCACCGTTTGTCCTTGTTTGGTTGTAAGGGTGTCGTATTGTCTCGATGTTATGGTATAAGCCTATAACTCGTGAATCAGGTCTTATTTAACTCATTAGATTTATCTCACTCTTTTGTGCTCCCTTGTGGTACTTACTATTCGGGGCCTGACCCCGCTGGTTTTGTTTGGCCAGATCTCGTAGCAGCTCCAGAGGATCCAGCCTTCCACCCGAACAATGGTGCACACCAGGAGTATGGGCGCCAGGGACCATGAGTGGGTTTCTTCTTCACTGCTCTGATATCTTCTATTTTGTACTTGGCGTTTAGCCACCGGCACTTGTTTAGCCGGCAGTTCTGGACACTAGTTTCCTTTGCATAATTGTAATTAAATCAGACTGCAGCTGACTATAGTTATGTACTATTGACTCTCGGAACTAGCTCATTATTTTGTATAGCTAGACTCATGAATCATTTTGATGAAGCGTCGGGGACGCTTTACTGTTTTGTCTTATATGATCATTATTTACTGCTTCTTGTTTTGATTGATTGAGACATAGATGCTCTGTGGGACCATAGGAGACCTGATTGTAGCATGCACCCCCTTGTCTCTTGACAGCCACGATCGCCGTATGACGTTTATATACCTCATACGGTGTAGCTGGCCTAGTCCGTCTCAGTATTCCGGTACTGGGGCGTGACAAAACCTTCCCTCTCTAATTTGGTCCCGCCTCCCTTATATATATATATATATATATATATATATATATATATATATATATATATATATATATATATATATATATATATATATATATTCCAAACTCAACACATAATCATACAATCATACAATCAGAGTGAGACTCCCATTCATCAGATTTTCATAGCTTTTACATCAAAATCAATATTATGGAAGATGCCTACAAGAGGGGTGGTAAGTCCCTCGAAGATGCGACGATTCCTTTCCCTCCATACATGCCAGACAGCAGCAGCCAGCCAAAGTCTAGCGGTCTTGAACCAGACATGCCATCTCCCTCTTCGGTCCCGAATCCCATTGATGATATCTTCGATCTCCCTTCCAGAGTCACATCCGTCCAGCGCACGACATTGAATATATATATATATATATATATATATATATATATATATATAGCCAATGACCTCCTAGCCTAGTGGTAATGGGTGAGGTGGTAATGGGTGAGGTATGCAGCTCGAGTGGTCAGGAGATCGATTCCCGGTGGAAACGTTCGCCATAATTACATTAGATTATATATATATATATATATATATATATATATATATATATATATATATATATATAACATACCAAAAAGAAGTAAACATTCTTTGACATTATTGAAAAAATGAATAAAAATTTAAATTGTATTAAAATAACTAAAATAAATTTTAATTAAAATTTGTTATAAATATGTTTTTATAACTTTGAATATATGTTTAGATAATATCATTTAGTTAGTTTAAGCATGATTTAAACAAATATATTTTAATTTGAATCTATTATAAATATGTTTATATAATGTTGTATATATGTTCAGAAGAATTTTAGAATTTTTTACGTGAATTCTTAATTACTTAAGAACACGACTCATTGTGAGATGTTCTCAAGTCTTATAGTATACAGTTCCAATTTTTATGCATGAGTGGCTTAAGCATGACTTCAAAAAACAAATGGATGGTTTCTCTTCGAGGTCTCTCGCTAAAAAAAAAAAAAAAAAAAAAAAACTCCCACCCTTCCAAAAACAAAATGCTAACTCTCCTCCCTCTAAAAACAAATCACTCTCTTTAAAAAGACAAATCTATATCATTTTTGTCTAGCACCTTCAGCCTTGAATCTACATCTGTACCAATGTATTTTATCCTTGAATCTAGCATTTGTATCAATGTATTTTATCCTTGAATCTAACAAAACAACTCTCTTTAAAAAAACTCTCTTCCAAAATTAAAATAATCTCTTCCAAATATCTCTTTAAAATATATATTTTTTTGCTTTAAAAAGAACAAATATCTCTCTCTTCCAAAAACAAAATCCAAATCTCTCCCCCTATAAACAAATCACTAAAAATAAATCCATATCAAATTTTCTAGCATCTTACCCCTTGAATCTAGCATTTGTATCTATGTATTTTATTACTTGAATCTAGCATTTGAATTAATGTACATATCTTAGCCAAATGTCGAAAGCAACACAATTCTCGATTTCTAATTTGGCAAATGTAGATTTTCGTGGGCATTATACTTCCACAATTCACAACTGCCACGTTTGGTTTGCAAAAATGAGAAAATAAAATCAATTCCTTGTTCTTTCTTTTTTTTAAAAATTGTAATTTTCATCAAATTTTTTTTCTTGTGTTTGAAGAGGACAAAAAAATTAGAAAAAAAAGGTAAATTTTCTATAGTGAAAAAATAAATCCTTAGTTGGATGGGAGAACCATTTTCTCTCTTATTTTTCTTACCTATGAAAAATATTTTTCTTTATCCGTACTTTACTTAGATATCCAAACATAGAAAAAAATAATTTTTCTTTATCAACTCTATAATTCCCGCCAACCAAAGGAGACCCAATATGAACATTCTTACTTGACATCAAAACACCAGTCAGACCATCAAAGGGGGGAAAAAAGAGCATATTACTCTTTCTATTTTTTCTTATGATATGTTATTGAAGGCATCACTATCCAATAGTTCAGGACATACCAACATCAAATTATATAATATATCAATCACGCCCAAACACCAAACAAATTATAGTTGTCAATCCTGTAGAAAAATCAAATTAATTGCTTTTTTTTTAACAATCTAAATTAAATTATATTAAACATTCACATCGTGGGGACTGGACATCTACCATGGCCGGAAAGCCAAGTGCAAAAACATGCTTCTCTGTGTATCTATATATCTCTATAATAAGGTTAGGAAATGGCTCAAAAATAAACAGTATCTTATATATATACTCCATTAGATAATAATATAAAAATAATTATTTTTAACTATCGCGTAGTTAAAAAAATAAAAATTTTAAATCATTCTAACCACCTTAATATATTATTACTTTTATTTATAAAAATGATAAAAGTTTGGAATAGTAGGTCCAAAAAATATACAATACATCATGCACAACAGCCCACGACATAACTATTGACATCTAAAAAAATCCTAAATATATTAAATATTCAAATTATATTTAAATTAATTACATGATATTACTTGACTAAATACATATCCAAAATTCTTAAAATAAATTAAAATATATTCAAATTATATTAAAAAAAAATTTATATAATTAAAAAAATGTCTAATTTTTTAACAATATATATATTTTTTAATATATGCAATGCACGTGAATGTAACTTGTCTGTATAAACATTAGATTATTGCTGGCACACTATACCAACCATTTACAACATACTATTGCCTACCACAAACATCAAAGAAATAATATAGGGTTACTTACACTAACTTTTTCTAAGTTTTGAGTTTATAACAAGATAAACATGGAGGTCCCTACTTTTAAATAAATTATACTGACTGTTCATTCCTTTAGAAAAATAAAATAAAATAAAAATAAGGATAGTGATATATCTTTTTATTTTTATTTTAAAGTAGGAATAACCTGTGTAACAAACATAAAACAAAGGAATAATCAGTGTAATTAGTATAAAAGTAAAAAGTACCACGTGTTATAAATCTAAAATTTGAAATAGTTAGTATAAATAACCCAACTATATACCTACCTCTCAGAACATCTACGAGGATAACATTTGGAGACTACCTAGATAGATTTAGAAGTTTTACAAATATAAAACTTCCCTTAGGTAGTATGAAGTCGAGTTCATTTTTGTTCACCTACCAAAACTAGATGGAGTGTTTACCTCCTACTAAAAAAATGACACTTGGCAGAACTACTTTGGTGGGTGAATAAAATCACTTACAAAGTGGCATGTGTTATTTTTTTATCATTCCATCTAGTTTTGGTAGGTAAAAAAAAAAAAAAAAAAAAAAAAAAAAAAAGACTCGAAGTCTAATGGTTCTCTTTTAAGTAACACCCTTACTCCTTAGTAAATTTTTATTAATATTTTATAAAATATTATATTAATTTTTATAAGTAAGGGGTTGAATTGTCTGACCTCTGGGAGGTGTTCTTTAAGCAATAAAATTAAATTATATTAAATTATCTCAGCTAATTTTTTTTCCAAAAGTAATATATAAACCAAATTGTTTGATTAAAGTCATCATTTATTAGTATTATATTTGTATGAGCATTGAGCAGTCGTAACCAAGTTCTCCATCCCCATTCAAAAGCCCCTCCTTTTACTTCTTCCTTCCATTGATGCTCCTTCCTCCTCTTCCGCCATGGGAAGACCTCGCTTGTGCTGCTTCGCTCCCAGAGTGCTAGAAGCCGACGAGCACATCTCGGACTCTTCTTCTCCCGACGGCAGAAACGTCTTCGACCGGGATACCATCCGGAAGGAGGACTTCCCTACGGAGAGCAGAAGTGACGCGCTGATCCACCAGAAGGTTCTGGAAGCGGCCACGAAGCTGGTGCTGGGGCGGTCGGCGTCGGTGAGCCAGGCCTCGCCGACGGCAGCGGCGGCGAAGAAGATGATGCCGCCGCTGCCGAGGGCCTCAAGCTCTAGGTCCAGGTCGATGCAGGACCAGATTCTTCCGTCGGGAGATCTGGGAAAGAAGCAGGTGAGCTCCTTCTTACGTTCGGGCCGATCAAAATTGGATTTTCGTACAAAAGTTTCGAATTTATTAGGGTTTAATTTGTGTTGGAGTAAGAAAGATTGGAACTTTCGATTAGATACGGGCTAAGTGATTATATTTGTATAATAATTAGGTGGTGATTCCTATTGTAAGAGTTTATGGTAGAGTGGACGTTGGTATGACTAGATGCATATTAGGATGGAGATTAAGAACCATTCTCTTTCTTTGACCTAGTGTTTATTTGAATGAGTCGTAGAGCGTAGCAATGTCAATAGTTGGTAGCATGATGACATAGTTATTTTTCCTTCCCTTTTCTTTTTATTTTTCTCTTTTGGGAAAAGAGGATGGGGGATCTAGGAGATCCCAACCAAACTTCGTTCATAGTAAAGAACTGTATTCAGTAATATAAAATAAGAAATAGGCTATTTGCAACTAAATTCCATAAACTTTCATCGATTACCAAGTTCCTACCTAAATTATTAAAACAGAAATGATATTTTACCCGCGATCTGTAACCACAGGCCCACGTGGCAACCAACCATTGCTCCCCTACTAGCACCGGGCCCCACCTCCTTAAAATCTGGGCCGGGGGCCAATGGGACGCCGCCACATGACGGCAGGCCAGCCGTGGTCACAAAAACTGCGGTCAAAATTTCAATGTCCTTATTAAAATTAGCAAGTTGGTTCCCTAAAGTATTATAATTAGCAACTAAATAGTAAATATCCTAAACTTTTTGTTCTCCGATTTGCAACTTGCTATTCTATGACGATAAGATGGTATCATTAATAAAAATGAAAATGAGAAGGATCATGGTTAAAATCCATTCACAAGTTGCAAAAGCAGGAACAGTCCATGGTATTTACTTGCTATTTTAATTGTTTATGACAACAACTTGCAAATTGGAAAAAGTTCATGGTATTCAATTGCAAATTAGCCTAGGAAGTATGCACCATATAATATCTAGGTCAAAGAAGGTTAGAGTTGAGAAGATAGAACACGGATAGGATCCTACAATCAAGATAGATAATTGAGCACTATGAGGAACATCCATATACATACTTTACCATTTTGTCTTCATAGTGTCCATTTCGTGTAATAGGTAAGAGCTCTTAAGTAGGAAAGCATCCACATTTCTTAGTAGAGGTTTCTGATTATGGAATTTTTATAGAATATTAGAAAATAATTAGACTGAAACTGTTATTCCCTCGGGTTACAATAAAGTACGAAGTACGTGAAAAAACTTGAAAAAAAATCTTCTACTACAACTATTGGAGAGACAAAATGAAGATTACAAACAGACACGACGAAGAAATGTGACATGCAACAGAGTTGCTACAATGGAGAAAGACAAAATGAAATACTTCAAACAAATCGCTCGCTCGCTGGGGTGATCAAAACCACCGTTGCTCAAAGCAAGATTAGACCTATTTTTGTCGATCCGCTCCCAGGAACCAGCATGTTCTGAACACGAACATGTGGAATGCCCCTTGGTCACTTTAGCACGAACTTCTTGAACTCCTCGGCCTGTACGCAAAACAGTTAGCACGGACAATGCTTCGTCGTTCCAGCAGCTCTCTCACTTCTCTCTGACATGTATATTTCAGTGTAAGTTCTAATGGAAGAGCATTGCTCGTATATAGAGGGAGAGAGAGCTCTTAGGTAGCCACTATGACATAATGGACATTAATCTCGGATAACTACTCATTAAGTGGACGGTTACATCAGTAACTCCCCCACCCCAACTAAATGAACATTTACTCACTAGGAGCAACTGAACAGCCAATCGTGTAGTTTCCTACGCAGAAGCCCCTACACAGAAGCCAGCACAGATGCCCTGTGCAGACACTCCTCGTAGATTACCTCGTGCAGGAGCCTGTACGCCTCGTGCAGGAGCCAGTGCGCAACCAAGCGCAAAAGCGCCATCTTGTGCCCGATGCATACGTGCGAAGTACAAAGTGCGCCATCAAAGCGTCACTTTGCGTCCTTCGTCCGAGTCCGACCTCGAGTCGTTAAATCCCTACGGGGCTTAGCTCCTAAGGGAATTTCCCAAATGAGTGACAAAACATAAATGTTCTATTGAGAAGTTTAAACTTAGCCTCCGTAGGAAAACACCCCACATGGGCCACCACACCCCATGTGCATATCTCAATACAAAGCATAGCTATATATTGAGATACTCACTTGGAGTTTTTTCCAATGTGAGACCATCTTTCTAGTGTATAATTTGCTAAAACTCAAACATGAACTGCCTATGAGGCTATGAGTTGAAAATTCTCTGATTTGTTTCATGCCAAACACTCCAAAGTACTGGCAAAAGGATTGGACGTTGTCAATGGTTGTCTCTTGGAAATAGAATATTTTGATTAGTTAAGTTAGCTATTGATGCAAATTCTACTAGAAACTTCTTTGATTGCTTAAAATGGCTTTAGAATAACCTTTTATTGACGCATGGGGGAGTTGGTCTTGACTTATATGGACTAAAAGTGGTTATGTATGTAGCTTGATGACTTGTGGTTCTGTAGGTTGTATTATGTGGTGGTTAGGTATGTAACAACGTGTATCAGAGTTAACCAGCATATGACACATTTGAACTCGGTATAGGCGAGTTTGTTGGATATATCTGTGATGCTAGAGTTGGCTGTTTTGGAACGAGAAAGGGAAAAAGGTTATTTGCTGTGAGAAAAAAAATTTCCTCGACTTTTTGCTGTGTTCTAGCTCACCAGTTAGCTTGGTAAGGAACATGTGATTCCAGTATTACAAGTGTTAAGTTTAGACTCTAGTCTAACAATCCATTACCCCTAGGTATGGTATGTGATGTTTAACTTATACTTTGCCTTAAATGATCCTGTTGCTTCTGATACTTGACCATTGGATATGCCACTGGTATGAGATTTAGACGATATTAACCTCTGTTTGCTTCAATTTTGTATAATAAAACTCTGAATGCGTCTTATGAGAAGCAGCGCATGACAATTCTTAACTAGGAATCCCGCTTGGTACTTGACTTATCATTGACGTTTAGTGAAATTTCACTGTTCTGTTTGCAAGGTAGTTCTTGTTGATAACTCTGTTTTTGCAGCTTTTGGAGCACTAAAAATGTCTCAGATCAACCACCAAGGGGGTGGTCTAGTGGTAACAATAGTTAGAGAGGGGAAGAGTGGGTGCTGGTTCGAATCCCAGCCTGGACAATAATTAAATGGAGAGGGTCTTGGTGCTAGTAACCAAAGAAAGGGACGGTCATAAATGACTAGCCTTATCTCAAAGAGAGAGAGAGAGAGAGAGAGAGAGAGAGAGAGAGAGAGTATCAGATTTGGAATATATTGTATTGAGCTCCAATTGTTTCAAAAATATGTAAGAAACCTAGGACGAAGCTTCATCAAGTCCCAGAAAACAACAATAAGAGCATCAAAGAAGCATTTATTCCAAAATTTTTGCATCTGCTGCTATAGTTAATTTCCTTAGTTTACCTAATGTTTCATTTTCGCCAGGAGAAGAGCGAGGATATGTTGATCCAGGAGAAGGTCCTGGAGGCAGCAACAGCACTGGTGATGGGACGATCGACATCGGTGAGGCAGGGGTCACCAATATCAGCAGTGACGGCAGGTGGAGGGGGGAAGAAGAGGATGTCGCCGCTGCCGAGGACCTCTAGCTCCCGCCCTAGGTCTATCACTGACCAGATTCTCTTGCCGGAAAATCTAATGAAGCAGGTAAGCTTATCTTCTCTTCCAGATTAATCAAAGTTGAAATTTGATAGAAAAACTTCAAATTTTATTAGTTGTCCTGTGAGAAAATTGACTTTATTTAATCTGGGACTAAGTGGTTAGTTTTATAGAGTTATTAGTTGTTAATCCCCTAGGAAGCACAGACTCCAATAATTGGTCCGGTCACATCATGTGTTCAACATGTATCATGTCAGACAATCACATTCCAAAAATATTCTAGGACATGCCAAAATTGGTGCCATCTCCACATGGTCGTGTCTGATGTGTGTCGTGTTGTATTTATGTCCATGCAAAAAGTCAATTCCTATTGTAAGACTTGACATCAGAATGGACAATAATATGGGTGGGTATATAGAGATTAGCATGGGAAATAAGAACATTTCAAGGTTCTCTTTGTTGTTCTTTCTCAAAGGTTTTTTAATAGTTTGTCATTTGCAGTGTTCTAAAAATCGGCCTAGGCGCCCGCCTAGGTGCCGCCTAGGCGCTAGGCGCCCGCCCACCGCACCGAAAACCCCCTAGGCGGTGGGCTAGGCGGGCCCTAGGCGCCCCTAGGCGGCGGGTTTTTTGATTTTTTTTTTGATTTTTTTTTTATTTTGTTTATTCTTAGTTGTATTTTGGATATTTGTTTGGGTTTTAAGATGGTATTTGGATTTTAGAACATTGAAATTTCAAATTTCAAAATTTCAAAAATTTCAAAAAAAAAAAAAAATTTCTAGGCGCCGCCTAGGCGGGCTAGGCGCTAGGCGGACCTCCGCCGCACCGAGTCCGCCTAGCGCTTTTTAGAACATTGGTCATTTGACCTAGTGCGTTTTATGAATCGTAGAGCGTGGCAATACTATTAGCTGATGACAATGACCTACATAGTTATTGATGCAAGCTCTACTAAAAACTTCTTTGATGTGCAGTATTCTTTGTTGCATGGATACAAATACGATAGGACATGATACAGACTAGGTAAGGCAGGCACAACATTATTTTGGCGTCTGCTAGTGTATTTTAAAGTGTCAGTATCATGTCCCATATGTGTTCTGCATGGCGTGAGGCAGACACAACACCAACTGATAGAGTTTGTGCTTCCTAGGTATATGGCTTTAGAATCACCTTTTATGCGACCGACGGATGAATCAGTCTTGGCTTATAGGACTAATAGTGGATATGTACGTAGATTGATGACTCATAAATCCCTTGGTTGTGTTATACGGTGATTAGGCATGTAACAATTGATATCAGAGTTGACCACCATATGACGAGTATGAACTCCATATTTGCTAGTTCCTTGGATATGTCTGTGATTCTAGAGTGGGATGCTGTGTGAAGTGTGAACTATGGAAGGGATACAAAGAGGAAGGGAAAAGTTACTGTGAGAATGAAAGTTGCCTAGACCGTTTTCAGTGATTTAGTTCAGTTAGTCAAAAATGGGACTGTAACTAGCTAACTCTCTGTTAATACATAGGCATTAGGTATGCGATGTTTGTAGACAAAAAAGTTATTGACCAAGTCATGGTTGGTTATAGGCTTATTGGCCAAGTCTAATATCTTTCCATAATTTGGATCATTTGACAAGTCTCTAATCTTTCCACAATTTGGATTGTACTAAACCTTTAAATAGGCTATGAATATCTTTTTTTTATCCATGAAAACCGTAATCCATTGGTGCCTCCTTTATATTGTTTTCTTCTTCTCCAAATGCTGATAAAAAACAACGTTTAACTTGTACTTGCTTTAATGATTATGTTGCTGCTAATACTTGTTCCATTGGATATGTCACTGATATGGGTTTAGATGACATACTCTGGTTGCTTCAAGTTTGTATAGGAAATCTTTGAGTATAACTTATGAAAAGGCATCCTGTTCCAATTCTTAGAGTCCAGTAAAATCTGCAATCAGGAAGCCCACTGGTACTCGAGTTTTGATTGAAAGTTATCTATTTCAGTGTTTTTTATGCTGTAGGTTGTAATCTTATATAGCACTAGAAATATCTCATATATTGGATATATTGCAATAATCTTCCTTTAAAAATATATGCAAAAGCAAGAAGCTTCAGCAAGTCTTAGGGGGAAAAAACAGCAACAGCATCAGAAGAGCACTTATCTCAGAATTTTGCATCTACTGCCTTAATTAATTTTCTCCTTTTACTTAAATGTTTCATTTCCTCCATTTAGTTTGTGGATTCATTTCACATGGGTCTGAGAAGTTGTATGCTGGCTAATGGCTATTTCCATCCTTTATATAGGCTTGGGACTGACAGTGAAATATATAAGATATTAAGCACTGGAGATGCAGAATTAGTATGTCTGAGAGATTGTTTGATATAGATTGGAATCAAGAAATAAGAACGACTACTTGTACCTACAATAATAACTGGTTCTAGAGCAAAATAGTTCATGAATATTTTGAGTGCCTTGTAGCTCTCCAATTTTTATATCAGTTACTAATTTGCTATTGCATTTCTTTTGTCTCATGATTAAAATCCATGTTAGGTCTCAGTCTTCAAATTTTCTTTGACAGGAACCCTCTGTCAAAGATCTGGAGACAAATCATTTTGTCCTTGTTCATGGAGGTGGTTTTGGTGCTTGGTGCTGGTATAAATCTATAGCCCTTCTGAGAGACGATGGGTTCAAAGTCAACGCTGTCGATCTTACAGGTTCAGGAGTTCATACTTTTGACACAAACAACATTACAAGCCTTGCCAAGTATGTAGAGCCATTAACAAGTTTTATTGAAACTATCAGAGATGGGGATAAGGTTTGTTAAACTTTCTTCTCTTCCCATCTTCCATTTTAACACCTACCTTGAAGCCTCTTATCTTTTTGAGAACTGATAGTTTGAAGGCTAATGAAAGGATACATGTGAGCTTCCAAGACGTACAAAAATGGTGCTTAATCTTCCTTGACACTGCACTTGAACATACATTATTAATAATACTGTAGGTAGATCCACAAGAGTCATCTGGTCAATGAAAATAGTTATAGATATCACTTTAAAGAGTGAGCAAACTGTTTGAATATGATGTGGGACAAAGGAAAGTTGATCCACAAGGCATGATATTTGGACTTGTCCCATATGACTTAAAAAATGGAACTCATTTTTTAAGTCCAAGATCAATCACATATAAGTATGCTTCATCCTTTCATTTTCTATCCAATGCGTGATAAACTCTTTATGCACCTCCCTTTGTACCACGAACACCCTTTATACCACTAACAGACTTGTGAACTTGAGCTTTTTTAACCGGATGCGAGAATCAAACCTAACAAGCTCCAGCTTGGCTTTTATCTAGCCGGATGAGTTCAAGCATTTCCATAGACAGCCAAACCACACCTCTAACAAGGGCAAAACACACACCCTGAGCTCCAACATAAGCTCAAAGGCTAAGTCCACCTTGAGGCGGCCCGTATAAAGCCTCCAACTTAGGTCCTAAATCAGGATCACTTTATGGAGACTGCTTCACCTTAGGTCCAATCTTGGACCACCTTAAGGATCCATTTTGATCTAATTAGGATTACGGTTGCTCGGACTTACCCGAAATACAAGTCAAGGTGGAGATTTTTGGATTTGTTTTCCACATATTGTCGAAAGAGCACAAGGTCACAATTTTGGTGGTGGTACGAACATAAATTATAGAGTCGAGTCTCACATTGGATAGAAGTGAAAGGATGATACATAAATATATGGAATTGTTTTTTGGCCTTAATAAATGGTTTCCCTTTTAAGCCATATGTGCTGCTAAGTCCACATATCATGTCTCATGAATCAACTCTCGTTTAGTTTCATCGTGTTTCCAACAATTGGTATCAGACCCTATCGACATGGTAATGGATAATTAAGCATGGAGTGACACTATGGTGCATAAGGGATTAGCAACTCTATGGTCCATCAAATGTGGATTGCTTGCGCATTCTAGTTGGTCTGAGACATGTTATGTTGGCATGAGATGCTAGTGAGCCGGAGCATGTAGATTCAGCATAACATGATATCCTTCCGTTCTTACTCAACCCAAACCACACTGCTATCAAGTGCGAACCGCACATCTTGAGGTCCAACTTAGGATCGGAGGCTAGGTCCAACTATGGAGGCAACCAATATAACCCCTCTACTTTTGGTCCTGCACCACCTTAGGTACAGTCCTGGAATACCACCTTCATGATCTATTTTATTTGATTATAGGCATTGTATGCCAACATAGCATGTTCCCAATCATCTATAGCGCCCAAACAATCCATAGAAAGGTTAATCCTCCATGCACTGTAATGTTGTTCAATGCTTAACTTCCCCATATCATAACCTATAGGCTATGGTACCAATTGTTGGAGACGTAGTCGGACCAAAAAGAGTTGGTCAATGAGGAATGATACTTGGACATGGCCCATATGACTTAAAGGAAACTCTTGTAAGTCCAAGATCAACCAATACATATATGCCTTATCCTCTCACTTTTTATCTTATGTGGGACTAAACTCTTTATATAACTTCCTTTTCTACCACCATCAAATTTACGAATTTTGAGCTCTTTTAACTGGGTACGAGACGAAAACCCAAGACACTTGATTTGCGGTGGGTTGTACGACAACTATTTTAGAATTGTAGATTTGGATTTCAAAAACTATACCCGCAATGCTTAATGATAGCTTCAACTGAACCCAGAACCCGACAAGAAACCCGAAACTGATTTACATATAGATATATTAAGTTTATCACATATTGATTGAAAACTTATCACATATATTTGGTCGAATGCTCTATCAATTTCGGATAAAGAAGAATGTATAACATGTGAAAATCATATAAATTGTTGTCGAAGAAGTAAAAATCAACACATATTTTGAAGTAAATAATACTTTAAAGGTCTTATGAAAAACCCTAAATGAGTTGGTAGGAAAAAAAATTGACCTGAACCCAAATCCGAAACCGAAAAGCTTATTGGGTTTGAGTTTGGATCGTATATAAACCCGACCCTAACCATTGACAACCCTGATTTGCTGGAACTTTTGACTATTATTCTCTTAGTTTGATTTGGAAGTTCAAGTTTATCCCCCGTGTATCTTGTGATCCTCGTAAGCAGCAAGACATGATTAAGGCTTCACTTGTCTTACATTTACCATTTCAAGTGCTCAGCAAAAAATAAACCTACTTGCTAATTTATGAGTTCCTGCTGCTTTACGTAGTATTAGGTTATTTGGTCGAAGGGCTGGAGTTGGGTCTAAGTTTAATCATGTTTCGATTGATTTTTTTGTTCATATAAATGTTATTATTAATACTAGGTCACACGGTCTCATATATGGGTTCAGATACAGACATGATACAAATTCAAATACAACAGGTTTTTTTAGAAAATTTGGGATACGGTTAATGCATATCTACATATTTCACAGATCTTAGTAGTATGTATATTTATGTATGTTTTTGTAGTAAATAGTTACCAAAAGGTTCTAGAATGGATCCATTGCAATGAAATGTTACTTTCTCATGCCTTAATTATTTTGGGCATAATCACGACGATGCCAAAACACTCCAACCATATTTTGGGCCACATGGAACCTCGACATGTCCGGGCCACAACCGACATTAGATTCAAGGAAATATCTCGTCAGATACATGTCAGGTATAGATAGAGGACACTGACACAATCCTATGGAGGAGTATACATGCAACTAGTGCTAATATTCGGACTCGTTTTACATTCCTAGTTGAACTACATTACCCGATGACTTGACTAGTAATAGTTTATGATCTTAAATAAAGAAGGATTGAGGACCCTTATATCACTATCCCCCCTCCCCCCGACCCCAACCCCCACCCCCACCCCCAAACGTAATCTAGTCAGCTATCTTAATTAAGAAAGTGTAAATTGACCAAATGTTTATGGCAAACTATGATAAGTTGTTATGTTTACCTGGACCTCCGAAACAACCATATTTCTATCTAAGAAGAGGTAGGAAATGTATGGGTTCTTGTAAAGCCAGAATGGCCATATGGGAACTAGGAAAACTTCCCCATTTAGTCATGTAATATAAGTTCATTAAGAACTAGAGTATAAACGTGATGTTTAATACATAGAAGCCAGAAACTCCTAGGAGGTCAACGGATCTCAGTAAGAATCTCGATTCAGCAGCTCTTACTTGGGAGCTCGTTTTTCCGGCGATAGGAGCACGTTTCTCCGACGACATAAGCGATAACCATAACAGAACCACAATTTTAATGGGAAGAAAGTTGGAAAACTATATGTTCATCAAAGTACAAAAAACTAAGAATTACTTACCAAGTTGTCTTGACACCATAAAACTCACCATGCAAATGATTTCTCTGTACTTTGAACTGAACTGTATAAATTCTAATAAATATTAAGATATCTATAAATTTTGATAACAATAATTAATAAACATAAAAAATTTATTAGCGCACGCTCCTATCACGCTTCCAACTTTAGACTCTTCTAAGTAATCGTGCTCCCCTCTCCTGCTCCCGCTCCTGCTCCCTCTCCCGTCCCCGGTTCCGGCTTCTAAGGTCTAATACTATTTTCATGTGGAAATAAATTATTTAAAACATTTTTCTTCCTCACAACCGAGAAATTATTCTGGATTGAGACCTGCTTCGAGTTGAGAAAGATATAGAAATGTTTCTTCTATAAATTATAGATAGCTAGCTGTTTAGGGAGTAGAACCTCATAATATTCTCTTTCTGTCATCCTCTTTTCCCTACTTCTCCATCATCTATCTCAATTAAACTGTACTGATCCAAGCCTATAGATGTACTGATGTTTCATTTCTCTTTTTTGAGTGTTGACTGAGAGCAGGCCTAAAAATTCTACCCTTGACATATTTGTATATCATTATTGTGATCCCTTCGATCATATCAGCAAGCCAGGTAACTTAGGATGACAACTGATTGCTGTTTTGCAAATATTGTATATAGACACTTGTTAAACTTTAACCCGGGTTGCCACTGCCATGCTCATTTCTCATTTAAAGTAAGCTTCTTGCAGCAACAAGAATAAATAAAGCCGTATCCCTATTTTTTTTTAGATTAGCTAGTTGAACCCTTTCTTCCATTTTGCTTCGTTAAGGGTTGATTTACTCTCTTAGAAAATACCATATACTTTTCGATAGCCTCATTCCAAGTTCTTTTTGGCCTAGACCTTGTTCTAGCAGCTACATTAAGTAATATCTTTCACTTGTAACTGGTGCATTTATTAGTCTTCATTGCAAATGACCAAACAAGCTCAATTGGCACATTCCCACGAATAGCCTCAGTTCTTATCTTTATATTCTCATTTTAGCTATGCTCAAGTTTTTGACACATTTCTGAATTGCCCAACATTCCCATCCATAGCATGGCTGGTCTTCTAGCAGTCCTATAGAATTTTCCCTTAAATTCAAGGTCATCTTAAGAGCCCAAAGAAGTTCAAAAGCACTCGTCCACTTTAACCATCATGCTTTAATAATATGAATGACATTCTTCTTGGTCTTCAATGCTCAAACTCTCATTATCTGAAGTGTGTCCCTTTTCATATTGTCTAAAGGCTTGTCTGTCATAGACTCGTAATGAATGGGGGAACTCTGTTCCTATTTGTCCAAGTTTCACATTGCTTTATGATCAAGTCACTTCTTAGGTGGGACATTTCGTTAGACTGTCTTTGTTTGTTCCTGATAATAGCTGTGGACTTTAGACACGTTTTCCTCAAAACATTTAGGAAGTCGTTTCAGTTTTCTTAGCTTGTATAGATCCTGTATTGTCAGAAGACGTATACGTATATAAAATAAAGGATTGAACTACAGATCCTATGTAAAATGGTTCAGTTGCATGAATCATTTTTTTGTCTAGCCAAGTCTATTAATGGTCATGTCCAAGTACCATATTCCAGTAACCTCTGTCCAGGGCCACCTCCTTGTTAACATGCAACTAATGTATGCCTTTTACCATCTCTGCTATGGTCATCTTAGTCAAAACTTAGACCTCACAGTCATCCATAAACCTTTGCTTTTAAATTTTTAAGACAACAATTGTTTATGAGTATTTGAAGGAACGTGATAATTGTTCAGTTGATTATAGTTATGATGATAATTATTTACTGGAGGATAGTGACGAGTTACTTAAGGTATGATAATGAGTATTTGAAGGAACATACGACCAAATACTTACGGATCTATTTGAGTCATGAATTGACGAGAAGGGGGATCAACATTTCGGTGCGTGCAAAAAATAAGGGTCCATGGTGTGGCCGTCATGGTATGTGCATTTGACAAGAGTTCTAAAGTATGGCTATGAGATAAGGGTGTATCAGATCGTCAAGGGTATGTGGGGGATTGAGAGTAAGGATCTACATGTTACTGAAACGGGAATGTGAAGAGAAGAGAACACGAGATGCTTTTCTCATATTGCTTTGACTTGAGTTTTTATCTTGTCTTATCCTTTTTCTTTCTTTTGGGACTTATTATTTATAGTTGGGTCATTATGTTGTTAATTATCATTAATGAAACGAGGGGGATTTTATTCCCACCATTTATTCTCAAAAACCGAAAAAAACAATTGTTATGATCCTGAAGCTCTATATATGTTCATATCTATCTAATTTCTGCTGTTCTGATCCTTAAAGCCGTCTATAATATGTTAGATTTTTTATTTTTTTTTGGTATTATGAAAGATAGTTATTGGTTCCACTCTCTTTTGTTATGTCTAGAAATTATCTTCACTAAACCAAAAGGTACAAGGCAAGGCAATGCTTGATATTTTTACTATGCTTATGAAATCATCTGACTATTGTATTTAAGTTTAGTACTGACTAAATCCCAGTTAAATGGTTCCATCAATATTTGTCTACCTACATTCCATCGGTGTTGCTTCCGATCAGATCATTCTATTGTATTTTAGTTTGAAACTGAGTAAATTCCAGTTGAATGGTTCCATCAATAACTAAATCCCAGTTAATATAGTATCTTTAAGAAAGATACACTTTCCTCTCATTTTAACTCAACTTGAAAATCTTCTCCTGCCAATTACATTTTACATCTTGTTCTTTGAGCCTGATTTTGTTAATTTTGTATGCTATAATATTGTTTACAATAATCAGTTTACTAACAAGAAGTATGATATATAGATATGCAGTGCTTGAAATAGGCGACTATGCTTGTGAATTTACCTTAATAATATATTGTTAGTACAATATCTGCTTAGTTGCTGACCAAAACCCAAGTAAATCATCCTATTAATATTTGCTTGCTTGTTTTACATTTCTGGCCTTCTGAGACTCCCTCTTCTGGTTCTTTCTCTTCATACAAATGGATGATCTCTATTAAGAAGTAGTAGAAAAAATTACAAATCTACTATTTTTTATTGGTAAAGCTTGACATATTTTCACATTAGCATCATTTTATTTGAGATTTTTTAAGTAGGTTCTTTTGGTAGAATTCAGAATGCTGTGTACTTTTAGCAAAGCTCTATTAATCATTCCAGTACCATTCTAGCCTTTCTTACTTATTTGGCACAAAAACTAGGGAGGCAAGTTATTGTATGATTAGTTATAGACGTATAGTGGTTACAGTTCTTGGTAATTCTTCTTCTAGAAATAATGGGTCAACACATTCACCCATTTTGAACTTAGAATAATTGACAGCAATAAATGTAGTCATAATTTTGAATGGGGACTGTTGTCATTTTAGTTGTTGACTTAAAGCATTCAGTAAGGCCATCTTGTTTTAAGATCCGCAGGTTATATTGGTTGGACATGATTTTGGCGGTGCATGCATATCCTATGCTATGGAAGCATTCCCATCTAAGGTTGCAAAAGCTGTTTTCGTTTCAGCATCTATGCCAATGAATGGGCAGAGTACCCTCAATATACTATCAAATCAGGTTTTTATCCATGTTATAATTCCTTTGCAAGTATTAATTATCATTAAAGTTTACAATTTGGTAAGTAAATATCTCAAGTTCAATGACAATACATTTTACATGGTTGTCAGTGCATGCGTTTCTTTATATATAGCATCTCTTTCATAGTCATAGCCCTAGGTTCAATCTGTACACAAGGGTCATATCTGCTATTACCCAAATACAAAAGTATACCAAATTATTTCTACTCTTGGAATCACTGACACTCCAAATATCAGTGTCGTCTTCCTGTTGCGTTGTACCGGACACCTATTAGCGATGGCACAAATACTCCAAAATACACTCGGACATGCCAAAATTAATGTTGTATCTGTGTCGCCATGTTCCTATTGTTTTGTGCCATTCATGCTTGTATAACAGAGTTTCTTCCTACATTTCATGCAACTATAGTCTGATCACCACTTATCCAAGGCATAGATTGCATACAGTAACTGATGCTACATACAGTTATACTTCTTCCAAACTAACTACAGATTGCATGCATCAACCCATGCTATTGACAGTTATACTTCCCTCTGAACCAACTAAAGTCCCAACTCCCAAGGCATAGCAGTCCTCTATTACCTATGTCTTATGCAACATATGTTAAGTTTCATCTTGCCAACAGCCTTCACATAGTATATGGACTACATAGAAATCTCTCTCCATGAAGCTGAGATCAGTATCTCGTGACTGAGACACTACCTCAAGGATCAAACAGTTAATCATATTTGATGATCTGCTGTCCCCGAGATGTTAAGACCGTCTATATAAAGCCATATAAGCATCATATGCTTGTGAAGTAAACTTCATTAATTGCTAATTGTAGAATGGAATAAAATAGATGATCTTTTTATTGAAGAGAGACTACATATATATAGGAGAGGCTAGCCTCCTCTCCTATTACTCTAAACAATGTGGGACTAAAGCCCAATAACTAATAACTCTAATATAACACTTAACACCCTCCCTCAAGCTGGAGCATAGATGTCAATCACGCGCAGCTTGTTACATAAAAATTGAACCCGGGGACCCAGAAGAGGCTTTGTGAAGATATCAGCTATCTGGTCGCCGGTCCGCACATGTTGAAACTTTATCACTCCTTTTGTATATTCATCACGAACAAAATGAATGTCAATTTCAATATGCTTCGTCCGTTCATGAAATACTGGATTGGTGGCAATGTGAATAGCAGATTGGTTATCACACTATAGGTCTGCCACTTGAGATACTGCGTCTTCTCCCAGTTCTTGTAGGAGATGCTTCATATATAATATCTCTGACGTGCCATGAGCAATAGCTCGATATTCTGCTTCCGAGCTTGAGCGTGCTATCACACTTTGTTTCTTGCTTTTCCATAATATTAGATTTCCGCCAACAAATACTGAGTAACCAGATATAGACCGTCTATCTGTCAAACTTGCCCCCCAGTCAGCATCAGTAAAACACTCAATGCGAGTGTGTCCATTATTCTCCATTCGAATTCCTTTTTCTGGATTCTTTACTAGATAACACAAAATTTTGAGAACTGCCTGCCAGTGTGGAATTCTTGGAGAAGCCATGAATCTACTTGCGACGCTTACTGCAAAAGAAATATCCGGACGCGTCATGACTGCTAAGTAGTTGAGTTTTCCAACCACTCGACGATACTGATTTGGATTGGTTATCAGGACCCCTTCGTCTGGAAGTAATTTTGTCCCTGGATCCATAGGTGAGTTTGCTCCCTTTGCTTGCATCATGCCTGCATCATTTAGTATATCAAGTACATATTTTCTTTGAGACATTACAATGTCCTGTTTACCCCGTGTGACTTCAATGCCCAAGAAATAGTTCAAGGATCCCATATCCTTGCTTTGAAATTGTTCTCCAAGAAACTTCTTGAGACTTGCAATACCCTGGCTGTCATCTCCCGTGATTACAATATCATCAACGTAGACACCAAGAAGTATTCTTCCAGCAGATGTGTGTCGATAGAAGATTGAATGGTCCTTCTTCGACTGACACATTCCAAATTGAGTAACTACCTGTGTAAATCTACCAAACCATGCACGAGGTGATTGTTTCAGGCCGTAGAGGGCCTTCCTTAGACGACACACCTTACCCTCCCTTGCAACGAACCCGGGAGGTTGCATCACATATACTTCTTCATCAAGATTCCCGTGGAGGAAAGCATTCTTTATATCGAGTTGAAGTAAAGGCCAGTCATAGCGAATGGCCAAGGCCATGAGGACACGAACGGACGTCATTTTGGCCACAGGAGAAAAAGTCTCGAAGTAATCCTCACCATAGGTTTGAGAGTAACCTTTGGCCACCAGACGAGCTTTCAATCGGTCAAGAGTGCCATCCGGTTTTACCTTAATCGTGAACACCCATTTGCAGCCGACTGCCTGTTTACCATGAGGTAGATCGACTAAGTTCCAGGTATGATTCTCCTGGAGAGCCTTCATCTCCTCGTACATAGCAGCACGCCAACCAGGATGTCGGAGACCCTCCTCAGCAGTCTTGGGGATCTGAATCCCATCAATAGTAGCTATCAGAGACTAAGTGTGACTGGTAAGTCCTTTGTAGTTGTTAACATACAAGGGATGATCTCGACATGCACGACGAGGACGTTCTGGAGACGGAATCGTCGAAGCTGCTGGCGGAATTGGTGGAGCTGCTGGAGGGACAGATGGAGGCAGCTCACTGGAGCTGGAGCTGCTGGTGGAACCAGAGGAGGAAGATTCTGTGGTTGATGTCGGTAATGGCTGGATCGGTGTATGTGGACCATCATCCTGGGAGACTGGCTCGGTAAGGGAGGGCACCCGTACGGGGGGTGGTTGTGTTTGAGGAGAAAACAACAAAAAAATTTCTTCGGGATAGATCAGGGGAGCCGGACCTGTTGATTGGGGGAACGGTGAAAATTTTGTTTCGACAAAGGTAACATCCTGAGTGAAAAAATATCGCTTTAAGACAGGAGAGAAACACCGATACCCTTTCTGATCTTTAGGATACCCAAGAAAAATACATTGTATAGCCTTAGGATCCTATTTAGAAAGGGTTGGTCGGGTATCCCGAGCATAGCATAAGCAACCAAAGATGCGGGGAGGCAGAGGAAACGGCTCTCTTCCAGGAAAGAGCCTAGAGAAGGGAGTGCTACCATTGAGAACTGACGACGGCATGCGATTAATAAGATAACAAACTGTAAGGACCGCATCCGACCAAAATCTCTTGGGAGTACGTGCTTGAAACATAAGAGCACGTGTTGTTTCCAATAAATGACGATTCTTGCGTTCGGCTACACCATTTTGTTGTGGTGTGTACGCACAAGAGGTTTGGTGGATGATGCCGTTGCTGGCCAGATGTTTATCAAGATCACGAGATAAATACTCACGACCATTGTCACTCCGAAAGGTTTTGATTGGAAGACCAAATTGTGTAGTTATCTCGGCATGAAAGTTACATCAGATGTTAAATAATTCAGCGCGACTTTTTATTAAATAAATAAAAGTGACACGTGAGTAATCATCGACAAACGTGACAAAGTACTTAAATTCATTACAGATTCAGTCGGACAAGGTCCCCATATATCAGAATGCACCAACTCAAAAGGAGCGGTTGCAAGATTATTTGGACTCACCGGATAAGAAATCCGATGATGCTTAGCTAAACTACATGGCTCACAATGAAAAGAAGAGAGAATAGCTAAACATGGGTACATTTTCTGGAGAACTGGAGACGACGGATGACCTAACCGACAATATAACTCGACCGGATCAAGTTTCATGCTTGCACAAACAACAGAAGGAGTTGCGTCAAACAGGTACAAGCCTCCAGCCACATGTCCCTTACCAATAGTCTTTCCAGTTGTCAGGTCCTGAAAAACACAATTATCAGAAAAAAAAGGTTACCGAGCAATGAAGTTCGCGAGTAAGTTGACTGATAGAAAGTAAATTGAACGGGTTCCCAGGAGTAAGTAGAACAGAGGTAAGTGACAGTCCGGGAGAAAGAGTGGCACTTCCACGGCCGCGGACTGCCAGAGAACCGCCATTGGCAACAGTAATGCCAGTAGCACGACGGACAGGTACATAATCATGTATCATACCTGCGTCACCAGTCATGTGTGAGAATGCACCAGAGTCAATTATCTACTGCTTGGGTTTTACGATACATGCTGCGGAATATCCGACTGTGGAACCAGACGTTGATGCTTCACCACGACGTTGAGCCTGGAACTCAAGAAATTTTGCGTAAGAATCGTCGCTCATCTGAACCGAACGAACGCTATTATCAGTAGCATCCGAAGTAATATTGGCAACAAGAGCTTTAGGGCACTGCCACTGGAAATGTCCCTGTTGGCCACAGTGGAAGCATGCTCGTAGTCGTCCCCCATCACGACCACCATTGCCACGTCCGCCATCGCGACCATAAGTCCGACCACCTCGTCGTCCACCACGAACGCCAGGACGAGCAGCGCTACCAAGGGCAGATCGATCAGCAGGAGTATCTCCCGGAGTGGTCTCAACCACCTTTGCGGCCTGAAGAACACGGAAGTGGGCCTCCATCAAAGATGGAACATCAGAACCAGCAATGATCTGGGATCGAACCGAGTCCGCATCAGGATGGAGAGATGCAAGATATGTCATAACATGAAGCTGCTCGCGTTGAGCCCGAGCTTCATTGATATCCGACGTCAGAGGAAGAACACGATCAATTTCATCCACCATAGCCTTGAAGGATCGGAAGTGGTCCTTATGAGACTTGTCTTCTTGAGTTGCTCGGTAAACGCCAACAACCGAGTCGTATATGCGAGACAAGTCGCGTTTTCCATCAAACGCCGTTCCTAGGACCTCCCATTGCTCCTTGACCGTGTCCATGTTTTGAACCATGTCCTCGACGGACGGTTCCATGGAGTTCATCAACTGTGTAAACAGTCGACTATCATCCGTCTTCCACTGTTCAAATGTGGGATTAGTCGTCGCCGGAGGGCTGTCAGTCAAATGTTTAGATAGCCGCATCCCACGAAGTATTTTTTCAACTTTCTTCCGCCATGTTGAGTAACAATCTGGATCGTCCAATCGACGGTCGACAAGTCGAGTCGAAGAGATCGTCGTGCCAGTGCTCGTCGTGTTGCTGACACCGTTACCATCATCTGCCTTCGAATCTGTCATCCTGAAATGGAAGCAACCGTCGCGAGTTCTTTCTAACCCCAAAAATCACACCAACTTTACGAATGTGCTATAAACGTGGTCAACACCGTCGCGCACATATAAAGTGAACACGTCATGACACAGGAGAAAACACGATCATTCTCTATGTAGATTTGGATGTGAAGATCAGGGTAGAAAAAGCATTTGTTAAGTCTAAACGGCTTAATCTAGGAATAAAGCATTGGACCACTGAATTTTGTTTATTTTTTTTCTTTTTTTTTAAACTAGGGTTCGGAGGGTGTGTGGTGGCTGATGGAAAATGTTAGGATTTTGAGCCATCGTGTGTGATCCGGGTGTCTGCACAGCAGATCCGGGGCGTGGGGGGGTCCGGGTGTCTGCACAGCAGATCCGGGGTGTGGGGGAGCCGGGTGTCTGCGCCGCAAATCCGGAGTGTGGGGGAGCCGGGTGTCTGCACAGCAGATCCGGGAAGGAGGGAACCGGGGGTCTGCACAGCAGATCCGGACAGGGTGGTGCTAGATCGGGGGGTGGGGGGGTCGGCGGAGGGGGGGGGCAGTAGGGGGGGTCGGCGAACAGCAGGAGGGGGGGTCGGCGAGGGGGGGGGGCAGTGGGGGGGGGTCGGCGAAGGGGGGGCAGCAGGGGGGGGGTTGGCGAACAGCGCGGGGGGGGGGGGGGGGGTGGTCGGCGAAGGGGGGGCAGCAGGGGGGGGTCGGCGAACAGCGGGGGGGGGGGGGGGGGGGGGTGGGGGGAGGGGGGAGCGGCGAAGGGGGGGGGGGGAATTTTTGTTGTGGAATTTTTTTTTTCTTCCTTCTATGGCTCTGATACCATGTAGAATGGAATAAAATAGATGATCTTTTTATTGAAGAAAGACTACATATATATAGGAGAGGCTAGCATCCTCTCCTATTACTCTAAGCAATGTGGGACTAAAGCCCAATAACTAATAACTCTAATATAACACTTAACACTAATTGTTGTTATCTTGAATAGCCCAGTACAAGAACAGCTATTGATTACCCTCTTTTCTTCACTGTAGCAGATGCTTAATGTTCTAATATGTAGTATGATTTTTTCATTGTTTGGGCTTACAACTCTTAGCATAATTTCAACTATTTAGGAGGGGACAAATGATCTGATGCGGCAGTCTCAGATTTTTCAGTACGCAAATGGAAAAGACCATCCACCAACTGCCATTGATCTTGACAAGTCCATGTTGGACGACTTGCTCTTCAATCAAACTCCCAGCAAGGTATCTTAACTGTTTTTGTGAGCTTAATTACTTTAGCAGCATATATATATATATATATATATATATATATATATATATATATATATATATATATATATATATATATATATTTGCACTCTTTCTTCAAAAAAAAAAAATATATATATATATATATATTTGCACTCTTTCTTCGCCGTCGTTTCCTGTTTCAAAGTTGAAGCTAAGCATCATAGATCTAGGCTATACGGTATACATGAGACTTGTCCCAGTTGGATAAAGGAAAAATCTGAGTATTTACCTGCCAAGAAAAGGAATTCAAAATCTGAGACCATAACTTGTCAAGGAACGGAATAATCTAAAGAACAAAAGAGGACATGATACAGGTGCACTATTTTTTGAGAGAGAAGGATAGGTCCTACTGCCATTCCCCAACGTTGGAATCAGAACTTCAGTTTTCCCCAGAAGACTGGATGTTTTCTCTATGCTCACTTGGGCAACACTAAGCACAAATTAAACTCGATCCTAATTTTTATGAGGCAAAACCGTGAGCGACCCTTACCTTGACTTGTGAGTAGTCAACATTAATGCATTGTCCGTTTTGTTTTTGTTACTTGCCTACCAATTTTCCCAAAATTTTTAACCTTATTTATACTCCCTTCTTCTTTTACTTTATTACTGTTTCCGATCTTCAAAAGGGAACTCTTACATACATATACGATCAATTTGTACAACAGTTTTATGGAAAAAATCTGAACTTAAAAGTATCAGAGTCAAATATCCCGAACCATAAAATAACTGGTTATGTTTATTGGGTCATCCGGTATCATTCAAATCCATGTAATATTGCATGCATTTGTTGCGTGAAGAATTAGTGACATATATTTGATGGAAGTTTGATGAGATATCGGGTGCTTCATTATCCAGACGTGAACACTTTATAATGACTTGTTTCTCTTGATTTATTTTGAAGGATGTTGCATTGGCTTCAGTATCCATGCGGCCTATCCCTTTCGCTCCTATACTGGAAAAGCTGTCACTTTCTGCCCCGAACTATGGTTCAGTTCGTCGCTTTTATATAGAGACAATGGAGGACAATGCAATACCACTTTCTGTACAGGAAAGCATGTGCAGTTCCAATCCACCGGAACGGGTATTCCAGCTGAAGGGATCCGATCATTCACCATTCTTTTCCAAGCCTCAATCCCTGCACAAGATCCTGGTCGAGATAGCGAATCTCCCTGCGAACGAACGGGCTGCTGCTGTGCACGAGAGTGAAACTGCTCTCTCGTGATCGCGCTCGTGAAAGATACACGTGACATGAGTGTACATACGTTCTTCAATCTGGGTATACTTGCATCTATAAGCATGCAATTTGATCATTCTTTTCCATGGGAAATGGTAATTGAGCAATCCCTAGAGCATCCTCTTTTCTTTCACCGGCAAGCGTACACCTCCAAATGATGTATACTTTTACATACTTTGTCCATGTAAAAGGATTTGTATCTTTCGTGAGGAGTGACAATTTATAGACTGAAACTGTGACAATTAAGTTTGTTTCCACCTTGTTTTGCCTGTAACATGGGTTATAGGCAAGTTATATTTATAGGCAAGCAAGTTATTACCATTTTATGACATTTTTTGTCCTTAGGTAATATACTCTTTCACGTAAATATTTGCAAGTTTTTCCAACATACTCGTTGGGTTCATGTTGTCATAATTGATTATTCATTTTTGATGCCTATGACAATCAGAATTTTATATTGGTTAGCTGATGCATACATGAACACTTTACATAACCAACAGAGGAATGTCTAAAGAGCGATCTAAAGATTGGTTTAGGCCATTTGTTATAGTGAATCAATCCATCAAAGATCAAATCACTCTACGATCATGTATCGAGTATGCGCACGTGTATCAAACTAGAATTATAATCAAATTTACATATGCACCCTTCTGCCACCGTCCAGCTCTGCTCGACCGCCACACCACCACCACTCTCGTCCCCTGCCTGTCCCAATGCCGTCCGTAACCTGTCCCGTCGACCAAGCCGCAGGCAGCAGCAACACCGCGAACAGGGGAGGAGCCTCTGTTCCAGCACCGAACGGACCCCCTGCACTCCAGCGCCTTCACCATCAAATTCCAGCACCGTTTCCCGGTTCCGGTAAGCGTCATTTTTGGACTAATTTCCGGCGAGCCATGTTGCTCCGGTGACCCGCAACTCGGTTTCCAAATATGTAAGATCGAGAGAGTTCGTATCGTGTTGCGTTCTGTTTGGCCTCTTCAAATTAGGATTTGGATCTTCAAAATATCCGACATAAGTGTTTGGGACTTAAAATAATTGTTCACACCAAAATGTCCGACATAATTATTTGGGTCTTAAAATCGCTATTCACGTAGGCAAGTGAACAGTGATTTTAAGACTCAAACACTGATATCGAATATTTTGAAAATCCAAACCTTAATATATATACTATTATGTTAGATCCAAAATAACCCTTCATATGTTTATTCTACGTTGTTCTAAAATACTCTGCAATGTGTCCAAGAGAGTTTGTATCTACAATATGGGGATCTCTAAAATTGGGTTTCTATCGTACTTGGCATCGTATTTTAAGAAAATATATATCATAGTTGTTAGAGTCTCTACATAGAAATTGCATACAAACAAATACTCTCAAATAGTTCTCCATTTTGATCCTACGTGGCAAAAAATAAAATTATCAATTGGATGAGCTTAGGGCCCAATATTAATTGTTATGAGATATGAAGAATTTCTACGAGTGTTTCTACATGTAAAAGTCCTCGTAGGTTTTTTTTTTATCTTATATCATTGTCACATAGGAAGTAAATTGAAATAGAAATCATGATTGAGAGTAATATTTTTTGCGGGCCGGCCCGCTTAATTTTTTTTTATTTTTTAATTATTGTTTAGTTTCTTAAAAGGAAAAAAAAATCATATATATAATATTTTCTACTCACTCTCATATGCATCAAATTACAAGTAAAATATAAGAAACGTTATAATAGTATATATTTCTTTAAAACACCTTCATTCATGTAAATAAATGACCAAATTTAATATTTTATACGTCATTACTTGCATTAAATGAGAATTTTTATCATTTATAATACATATCTCATATATGTACTAAATAAAAAAATTAAAAATTTTATAAAAAAATAGATGGCGGGCCAACCCACTTGGCCCGCGGGCTAGCCCACCGCGGGGCGGGCTACTAGCGGGCTAGCCCACCTAGGCCCGTCTGTTTGGCGGGCTCCTAAATGCTCGGCCCAACCCACCTTTTTGGCGTGCGGGGCGGGCCGGCCCAACGGGCTTAGCCCATTTTGACAGCTCTAATAGAAACCCCCATTGGAGATATGGCCTAACTTAGCTTATTTTTGTTATCATGTAGGGCCTACGTGTCGATTTGACTCCGGTGACTACTCTCGACTCATTTTTGTTATCATGTGAGGTCTACAGATGCTATAAAGTGGTTATATATAGGATTGGATGCTATAAGACCATCTCCAATGGGGGTTTCTATCTTCCCTATTTCTATGGAAGAAATCCACTTTAGAAAAAACTTCTCCCAATGGTAGTTTCTATCACCATTTCTATCCTAGGTGGCAATGATGTAGGATGAAAACTTTCTAGGAGGATTTCTACATGTAGAAACTCTCATAGAAATTCTCCTATCTCTCATGACAATTATTATTGGGTCCCATACCATTAAAGTGGTCATTTTACTATGTGACACATATGATAGAAATGGAGAACCATTGGAGAGTATTTTTTGTATGTGTACAATTTCTATGTAAAAACTCCTCCAATTAGGATAGAAATCTCCTTAAAGTACAATGCCAAGTAGGATAAGAACTCAATTTTAGAAATCACCATTGGAGATGGTCTAAAGTGGTTATATATAGTATTCTGGATGAGTAGATATTCTTAGATCGGTATCGACTATTAGTTATCGGTATATGTATTATTTCATGCTCGATGTTCGGCTTCGACACGTTGACTTTTCTACAAACACGGATTATGCAACCATATTTTGCCAAGTGTATTTCAGTTAATAGAAATATAATATTTGTACATTTGATTGTGTTTATGGTTAGTGGGTCGATACTCAGACGTCCTAGTGAGGCTTGGGTGCGATCGATCGTTGGTGGTGTTGATAGGGCTCGATATTATTTGTAGATATATAGTTATTGGTTCTAGATCCGAGCTAGAGGGTACATGTGGCATCTTGTAGTATTCCTTGGATACAGACACAATCCCAGGACACAGTATTATAGTGTGTTGCACGTACCCTGTATCTGATTTATCGCCAGAACGATTAGGACGTGTATCAGTTTTTATGAGTAGAACTATGAATTTAGTATTGTTCATGGACGTTTGAATTTCTCTGGATTATCCATGGATACTAGATCATGACTAGACGAGTCATGGAAGTGACTCGTGCATGATCATTCGATAGGGAGGACAGTAACTAGACGTTTGATCTCTATTGTATGTCCCTTTACATGATGGCTTCTAGCCTCATATGAGCTCTACTTGCAGTCCGTTACCCCCTACACGGTGGTCGCTAGTGTCTCATTTACAAGCGCTTATTGTCCGTTTATCCCATAGTTTGACAGCTCATGCGTGTGAACGTTGTCCTCAACGACATATCACTTAGTTGGTTAGTTATAATTGTATCCTTGAGGTGTGTATCTATTTACTGTTTTACTTCTTGACATATTTTTATATATCTTGTTGCATCTCTCCAAGGACTTAGTCTTCTTCTAGACCAAGTGAGCAGGATTATTCAGAGGTCTACCCAGAGGATTACTACTGAGCTGCGGTAGGACTCTTTCTTGTATCCAGGTATCGTTAGAGTAAAAGGTGCATTTACAAATGTGCTAATGGTAGTACCAATACAAAATACACATTTATCATTGTGTTAACATATGTCCTCGGGGTATTTGGTTGGATGAAATTGAACTGAAAGTTGGGGAAAAAAATTGAAACTCAGCTGAACTCTCTCAAGTTCAATTGTTTGGCTGCAAAAGTGAAACCCTGGTGAATTTGCTTGATTAGACGCGGTGCAGTTCCTGTCTCCCCCCTTTTTTCCAGTTCCACATCAGAGTTTTTTTGTTAAAACTCAAAGGAAGTCTTGAGGAAGAAAGAGAAAGTGGTAGAAAAAATTTGTCGAGGGAGAGCGGAGCGTCGGAGCTATAGGTACTTGTCAACGAACCGATACGGTTCTTTCGACGAGCGACTCAGAAGCGGAGCAGCACGACGCATCCCAATTTTGGATTTCGACCACCACCACCGCGTGCAGCCACTGTCCCAACTGCCTTCGCTTCGCTCCCACCAAGGCACCCACCGCCTATGCGTCTACTGCCTTAGGAAGAGCGATTGGCATGTCATTCCTTCGTGCGATGACGTAGGCAAAGGCCGCGGTGAGGATGGAAAGGAAGGATTCGATGACGGTGAAGAAGGAAAAGGTGGGAGACGAGGGAGTGTATGTCGTCGGAGCGGGAGACGGAGAGGACAAGGGGAATTTCGGAGAGTAATTTTGGAAGGTTTTTTTCTAAGGGCACCACCCTTTTTACTTGGAGGCAGCCCAAGCAAGTGAAGATTTTGTTGGGAGGCACCCATATTTTGCTTGGGGGCAGCCCAATCCTCCAAACCCTTCATTCTTTTCCATAACTCATATTACACTCTCTCTCCACTAAAAGAAAAAAAAAACTCTCCTTCTCCCTCTCCCAAAACCCTACTTTCTTCTCCTCCACCACTCCACTCCCAATTCCTCCACCAAAATTTCTTCAACAATATTCCTAGATTCGAAGAGATGACACGCAAGTCGAAGCAACCGAAATCTAGGTACGTTCTTTTCTAATTTCTTCAAGAATTTATTACATTCTATTCAAAACCCTACAATATTTCTAATTCTCTAAAAAGTTTTGATAAATTAGGTTTAGAATCTCTTTAGGGTTCATGAAAGAAATTTTCGAACACGATAAACCCACATTTTTTCTTGAAACCCTAACCCTAGAAGACGACAAACGAGCATTTCGTTTTGGCCGTCCAGCTGCTACAGTCGGGTTTGATTACGTTAGGACTGCCAGGCCTGTGGCAGTCCTAATATAAAGTAGGAGTGCCACAGTCCCTGCAGTCCACTTGTGAAAGAGGACTGCAGGGACTGTGGCAGTCCTACTTTACTTTAGGACTGCCACAGGCCTGACAGTCCTAATATAATGAGATATGGGGATGGGAATGGGGAGGAGGTAGGGTTGCTACTGTATGTTGCTCATATGGAGGGGGGTAGGTAACTGCATGATGCTCATATGCGGGGGTAGGGGGTGGGTGACTGTAGAGTCCTATTTTTGTTTCTATTATTTAATAACTGTACATTGTCATGTAGTCCTCCGATTACTAACAAAAGAATACGGCCCACTGCGTCAAAGTAGAAGGAACGTGAGGACGTCCTCTCGAGCGTCCGATTACAATTTCCGAACCGGTGCCCCAAGCTCGGTCTCGGACGCCGCCACCGGCATCCCAAGCTCGATCGAAGCAACGAGCTCCTACTCCTACGCGTTCTTCCGATGACGACGACGGCGTGCCAATTGGCCGACTACTATCACGTCAAGGCGGTTCTGCTCCATCTGAGGAGGCCGGTCCTTCTGAGCCGCATGTCCGTCCGCCCGGTTTCTCAATGTTGGTTTCTTTTGAGAACCACATTGCGTATGAAATATGGAAGAATCCGGTATGTACATTACATTTGTAAGCTACCAGTTTAGTATACTATATATATATATATATTTTTAGTATACTATATATATATATATATATATATATATATATATATATATATATATATATATATATATATATATATTTTATATATATATATATATATATATATATATATATATATATATATATATATATATAAATATATATTTCATAATTGTTATGTTTTTCTGTTGTTCGATATACAGAGGACATATCGTATCCTTAGGGCTGTGAACCACGGAAAGAAAATCGTGTTCTGGCAGTTTGGAAGCTTATCGGAGGCCGTCCAGAGCAAAATTATGTCGAGCGGCTTGTACAATTTGGCACAAAATGCCTATAGGACAATGGATAGTGCCCTCATATTCGCCTTTGTGGAGAGATGGCACCCGGAGACGAACATATTTCATTTCCCAGCAGGGGAGATGACCATTACACTTGACGACGTCTACCAGATACTGGAGCTGCCAGTGACCGGGCGTGTCATGACCAAAGAACATTACACCAATAAGAAATCCATGAAATGGTACGAGAAGATCGTCCAGTTTGTCTCACGTCACCTTGGACTTGAGGCTACCAGTTTTACAACTCTGTCAGGCTTCAAGAAGTCATATGGAATTCCTCTGTCATTTCTGGTGGACCACTTCATGGATATAGAGGTGGATGACGATGACGATGATATGGTCGACACGGTGGCCCGTGCGTACATGTTGTTCGTCCTAGGAACGGTCGGCATTCCAGACAAGTTCGGAACGTCGATACATGCAAGGTACATGCTCAATTTATCTCAAGTGGATGACTTTATTGATATATCCTGGGGAAGCGGTATCCTAGCCAATCTTTACCGCGAGCTCGACATCGCATCCGTGTCGGGACTAAGACAATGGCCAGCTGTCAGACTCTGCTACATGTAAGAAAACTTCTAACAATTTAATCTCGTATACTTTATTTTGTTATTTATTTTTTGACTATTCATTTATAATAGGCATGGATAAACAAGCACTTTTCGATGCTCATACGAGGTGACCTGAACCCAGAGTATATTGAAAACCTTCCTAGAGTGTCTCGATGGAGGCCATTCCAGCTAGAAACCAAAAATTAGCAAACACTGGCTTCCATTCGTGAAGTACTAGACAATTTGGTGCTAGAAGAGGTACTAAATTTTGACTTACTTTTTTATGTTAATTTTGTTTTGTTGTTAACTGTTTTCCTACAGATTTTTTGGAATCCATATCGGGATTTACGCAAGAAGAATCGTGAGGTCCAACCAGTTTCTTTATTTCATGGCATGATCACATGCTATGAGATCACGGAGTCGCACATGCCCGATAGAGTACTTCGTCAGTTTGGCTTTATGCAAACTGTGCCGAAGCGCACAATACGAATGTTGGAGCCTCCGCGCGGAACCCAACCTTTAAATTACAAACCGGCGGATTTCGACAAGGTGACCGACTTTTACTCCGAGTGGCAACGACATGTACTTCAGAAATCTGAAAGATGACCGGTCACCCTGATGGCCAACTTCAGCGAGGACTACATGCCGTACTTTCTGGGGGTCGGACATCCTAAGTTGTCGAACCCTACAAACCCGGGTCCCGTAGCCGTCGGAGCTATTGGAGCTCTTCCTTCCAAAAACATCTTGTATGTTGGGTTGGTGAGGATGGTGAGTTCTGTATTTGTAATTAGACTGAGATTTCCATGTTTGTAGACTTAATTCACTTATACTTTCCTTTACAGTCTAAAAAGGCAAAGGAATTGGTCAAGACACTCCGGAGAGGTTGCCAAAGTGACACTAGTGTCGCGGTCGCCAACGAGCTTGATCGTATCGACGACGTGGTCGAGTTTTCCTTCATGAATAATATGGAGTCTCGTTCAAAAGCCCGACATGATATAAAGTTGGATGTTCAAGCATAAGTTGGATGTAATCTGGATGTTTTTGTAAGGATATTTTTGTTGTTTGGAAAGTTGAAGGATATTTTTGTTGTTTCGAAACTTAAGTTGTTGGGCAGATTTTTGAAGGATATGTAGTTGTTATTTATGTTATTTTTTTGAAGTTAGATATTTTGAAGGTTATGTAGTTGTCTGTTATGTAGTTGTGATTTATGTACTCGTTGGATATGTAGTTGTCTGATATGTAGTTGTTATTTATGTTTGGAAACTTAAGTTGTTGGCCAAGCTTAAAGAGTGTTTGATGAGAGTTTCAAATTGAAACTCTCTGTCACAGAGAGTTTCAATTAGGACTGCCAGCACCCTGGCAGTCTTACATAAGTGTAGGGCTGCCAGGGTGCTGGCAGTCCTAATTGAAACTGTCACAACAAGTTTCAATTAGGACTGCCAGCACCCTGGCAGTCCTTCTTAAGTGTAGGACTGCCAGGGTCCTGACAGTCCTATTTATAAGTCTCTGTGATGAGAGTTTCAAATTGAAACTCTCTATCACAGAGAGTTTCAATTAGGACTGCCAGCACCCTGGCAGTCCTACACTTACTGTCAGGGTACTGGCAGTCCTATTTGAAACTCCCTATAACAGCAAGTTTCAATTAGGACTGCCAGCACCCTGGCAGTCCTACTTAAGTGTAGTAGGACTGCCAGGGGGTGGCAGTCCCATTAAGAACTATTGTATTGATAGTATGACTTAATGATAGGGTATCTAGGATGGAATAATAAGATATTATATTGTTGTGAGTATGGATTGAGGATTAAAATCTTATGCTTAGAATTTGAGGATTAAGCGTTGTAGGACTTTGATAACCAAGTGATTATTGGTTATCTACAAGCTATTTACTTATGATTGGAGGGTAGATCGATATGTGGAATGATATAGAATAAGTTAGAATGAGATATAATATTGCGTACGAGATCGGAAAGATATCAGTTAAAATGACAAGGAACAAGGCAACGACATATGCACATCGGTAATTAATAAATCGGAAGTTTGAAATTGAGGATTTATATTCGGAGGAGTTGTTGAGTAAAAAGAAGAAGGCCCTACGCTAAGGATAAGTATTGAACGTATAATTTCAAGGAGAAGCTGTAGGAAAGGATTGACGACAAATAATGCAAAGGGCCTGTGGATTGATAGAATAAGGATAATTAGGATATGATAAGGAAATCAAGTATTTACAATTAAGGTTGGAAATACGGTTGATGATTAAGCATTATTGGCTTATAAACATGCCCAGAGAATGACCTATATTTTAGGGTATACATAAAGGTTCCATATTAGTATGGAAGATTCTAAAGGATATATGACGTAGTTTATGATAGAAGGACCTTTGTTGAACCTGAACCAAAAAGATTGTAAAGAGAAACAGAAGAAATGATCACAAGGTTAGCATATTGAGTATCGTAGCCAGAGCAGCTACATGTTATAATTTGACCAATTGGATGATTTTAAATTTTGAGGACGAAATTCTTGTAAGGTGGGTAGGATGTAAGTCCCCTGAAATTTAGGGTTTATTTTAAATTTTCTAAATGAATTATTTTTGATAGATATTTTACTATAATTATTTTTGATCATTAAAAGTACTTTTTGTGACTTTGACTTCTGGAGCGTTAGAGATGCCAATCTCTGGAAACTCTCTTCATGAGTTTGTAATAGACAAGATTATCTTCGTTTTGATATATCATGTTCCACTTAAACTTGTTCCCTTGTACTCTTTTTACTTAGTACAACTTCGGATCAATTTAGACCAATTGATCGTTGAATAATTACTAATTAAATTCTTACTTTTATCTTTGATCATCGTATGCACGTTGTCGTGACTTTTAATTTAAGAGCAAAAGACTAGTTTTTTTTTCCAAACCAACTTCTCATGCATGATCTACTCGAGACACCCTACACCCATGATCTTCGTGTCCCACTCATACACACCATCTTGTGCTTTATTTGCTTCGTACAACTTTTCTGACATGAGACCCAATTTTAATTCATCCCATGGAGTTACATTTAATCTTCGACTCGAATTGGGGACACCTTTTGACCCAAACCTGTCAACCCAACATATGGACCTGGCCCACATGAAGTCTACTACCCACATGACGCTTGTGTCCCATTTAGTTTAGCCCCCGCATGCTACTAATTTACCCGTGTCCATAAATGACTAAATTAATCCATTTATTGTACCAAGCCCGATTTTGACCCGACCCGACTCCATTGAACCAACCCAAGCTTCATGTTGTCCCCACATGAATACCCTACAAATATATCACTCTTTTTCCTATCTAAAATCTCTCTCTCTACTTTTCATAAATATCTCATTTGTATCTCTTATATATATATATATATATATATATATATATATATATATATATATATATATATATATCTTTCTCTCTCCTTCTTAAATCACACCTACACACACACCCCTCTCCCCACACCAGCACACCCCCCTCTCTTAGCCGACTTCAACCCCTCTCTCTCACCCTCTCTTAACTTTCTCTCTCTCTCTCTCTCTCTCTCTCTCTCTCTCTCTCTCTCTCTTCTACAAATATCTTTTTCTCTCTCTTCTATAATATATAACACTCTCTCTCTCTCTCTCTCTCTCTCTCTCTCTCTCTCTCTCTCACCCGTCACCATCATCACACCCCCCTCTCTCTCTCTCATCCGATAAGCTCCCCACCTCTCCATTCTCCTTCTTCTTCACTTCTTTTTCTTCTTCAACATCATCACCATCACCCTCACCATTATCATCATCAACACCAACACCACCACAAACACCACCTCCACCACCACAAACACCATCTTCACCACCATCACTACTCACCACCACCATCACTACTCGCCACCACCGTACGCCGCCACGGCCACCACCGTCGTTGTCGTGCCCCGGCCTGGCCCCCGCGCCGCCGTGCAGCAAGCTGCAACCGCAAGCAGCAGCGCAAAATAGCGCCAGCAGCAGCGTGCGCGCAAGCAGCAGCCGCGCGCCGCCGCCGTCGTGCGTCACCGCACAGCCACCCCCCCTCTGGACGAACCCTCCAACGAGCCCCCTGGCCGCGTTCCCTCGCGTGGTCGTACGGTTTCCCGCCGACAGTGTGCACGCCCACGTGCGAAAGTGCCATACGCGGCCACGTGTGTGCACGCGTGCGCACCGTCGCAACCGCCCCGACGTGCCCCGGGCAACTCCGGCGACCCCCTGTGCACCACCTCGGTGTGGCAGCAGCCTCCCCGACGCGTGAAACATACGATTCATGCATTTTGCACGAAATCCCGGCGTGATACGCACGGGATCGAACTCAGAATTACGTTTTGGGACAGCAATTTTGTGCACTTTTTTGAGAAATTCGACTGTTGGATCGACGAACTCTTTGCTCCGTCACAATCTCGGTATATAGCTCTTCACTCTCCTCAAGTTTCGTCAGTTAATTTTGTCATTTGATACATCAAAATCGGCCGCCAAGTTGACACTTTAAATTGTGCTATTTTTGGACAGTTTTGTGGAGCCAACTTCGTCGGCTCGAATCTCCGCCGTCGCACCTCCGTTTGATGCATCGTCAATTCCTGTGCACATCAAGTATAACCCTCTTCCTTACCCTTTAGTTTCGTTTCATTGTGAACACGTTTGATTGGTTGAATTTGACGCCAAAGTTGGCCGTCCGAAATCGTAATTTCCAACTTGTAAAATTCTATTTTTGAACCCGGGACTCCGGATTCAATTTCTGACACCACCAGTAGACTCGTGGCATCGTTCTGGCACGAATTCACATAAAGTTTGCTTGATTTGGAGGACGTGGGCCCTGGCACGCATTTCGGTGCAAAGCGGACCTCACAGTCCGAGTCAATGGGTCACTTTGAGATTGGCTCATCAGAATCCAATTTCGGATATACCGTTGAGTTCATATCGTCATTCTGGATCGTTGACATATAATTTGATGAGTTTTGAAGACATTGGCATCGTCACGCTTTTCCGTGCAAACCAGATTTTAAATGTCCGAGTCAACGTGTCATTTTGAGATCGGCTCATCGGAGTCCAGTTTCGGATATACCGTTGAGTTCGTGTCGTCATTCTAGACTCGTTGACATATACCTTGTTAGATTTAGTGGACTTTAGCTTCGACACGTATTTCTGTTCAAATCGGATACCAATATCCGGTTCAACGGACCATTTTGTGATCGGGTCATCGGAATCCCATTTTGGACATGTCGTTGGCTTCGTATCATCATTCTGGATACGTGGATACATAATTTGTTAGATTTTGTAGACTTCTATTCTGACACATTTTTCGGTACAAAGTGTGTCCAACGGCGGACATCATTTTGATCCGAAATTACCATTTGGCCCATGTGTCCAAATTGGACTTATGGGTAGGCTATTCTAGCTAATTTGACCATTCTGAACGCATTGGTGATATTTGTTTTGTCATCCAACGACATCTGTAGATTTTGCTTATGTATCATCCTTAATTTGTAATTAATTATTATTATTAGTATATATATTTATATGTTTGGTTTTTATGAAACTCTAAAGTGATCCTTGTGTTTCTAAGGACCCTAAGTGTTGGTTTAGATATAGTGTCACCCCACATTAGACTTTTATGCTAGGTCCCCACTTAGCTAGTGTCCAGTTAGGAGTCGTGTTACACCATTAGTGTAAAATCTTAAACATAGTTTAGAGACTGAGATTGTGTATCATTTTGACAGGACACCGGACATCTATATTTTCATACTCGTATTCTTGCCTTGCTCGAGGCGAGTACCCCTACAAACTCTATTTTACTTCATATGATAATGAATTGCGTATGAACCATGTTAATACAATAATTTAAACTGAAAATCATATCTTACAGGTTTCTATGTCTAGCGTATGCTTCACATGCTTTAATTATACTTCTCTCAGGATCTTTAACATGTTTTAATTATACTGCACTCAGGATCTTACACATGCTTTAAATGCTCTCAGTACCTACCACGTTTTGTACTTCTCTCAGTACCTACCACACTTTATACTGCTCCCAGTATCTTTCACATGCTTTAAACTACTCTCGTATCTCTCACTTGTTATAACTTGGGTTATGGGGAAACTGATAGTTGAGTACGTGATCATGCCCCCTTCTTTCGTACGTATGTTCCGAACAAGGTCGTATTTTATATGCATACCTTGTCGTAGGTTATTATCCCGCATTTCTGTACGGATGTACACATATGCTTGTACACTTGTACGTATGTACATTTTATTTACATGTACCATAGTATATTGTACACCTATTGACGATCACGTACCTGCTCCAATTTTAAACAATATATATACATGTGTCGCCATGACAAATGTATTTCTGACATGATAGATTTGTGATATGACACGATTGTGATACGACATGAGATATGACACGATTCTTATTTATTACATCTCTTTTCATTCCATGCTCAGTATGTTTATTTTATAAAATCAGTACTTGCTCTCGTCCTGACAGGATAACGTTATAGGCATACTTTCGGAGGGAGATTTGCTCTGTGATCTTTTCTATGGACCCACTACAGAGGACCAGGCTTTTGCTCCCGAGGAAGTCTCCGCAGGGAACCTCGCTTGGTAGTCTCGCTTAGATTATTTTTGGCTTAGTTATTGAACTGTTTAGACTATATCTTGTAGTCACTGGACTTTGTCTCCAGTTTGATACTTTGGAAGTGTATTATTAAGTCTGTACTTATTTTACTTTCGCTTATAAATACTGTGTTGTGATTAACCTTTTAAATGTGATATTAGAACTGTTAGCAGCTTAGATCCTTTATTGTCTATTTCTTAAAACAGCTTACTACGCTTTAACCAAGCGTAGGCTAGACATGGCTCGGCCCGGCCCAACAATTTGGGTAGCGGGTCGTGACAGACTGCCAACATTGTGACAGTCTTTGCTTCATGTTGAACTGCCCAATTACTGGCAATCCATCTTTGTTCATGTCTAGGAATTAATTAGAATTTATTCTCTCTCTTTTTTTTCTTAATTACGCAATTATATACATACAACTTAGAGCCTTAGACGGCTCATTTTGAACCGTTTTCAAGACTCTTTATAATAGTAGAGAAGTAGAGTTTCATTTTTTTTGTTAGTGTTACAGAGGATATGGCCCTTAAGAGAGATGAACGGAAGGAAAGGATTCAAACAGCCAACAACCAGAAATTTGGGATAAAGGCTTTGTTGTTAATCTTTTGTTGTCATTTTTGTAGAAATTCAATTTTTGAAGATCTATTCTTTTCGTGTATATTGACATTTCCTTTCTTTTCAAATCAATTGAAGAATCAAAGAAATCTGAAGTTATGAAGCAACACCATTATGCTAACTGTCAAAACCATCCCCATCGTTCAAGATCCTCAATTACAACTCTAAAATTTACAAGAACATCAGGGCTTAGGGGCTGTTTGGTTCGGCCCAACTCAGCTGAAAGTGGGTTGTTTTGTTGGGTTTCACCGGATCTGAAGGGAGTTGTAGTGTTTGGTTCGGCTGAGTACATAGACTTAAAGTCCATTGATTGGACTGCGGAGCAGTCCCTGTCTCCACCGAAAAGTAAAATTTGAGTTCCGGCCATTTTTTGCATGAAGTCCATGAAAGTGGAGGAGAGAGAGTCTTGTTCTGCGGAGAAGTGACTGCTCTCGAAAATTTGGGTCCGACCACCGCTCTTCCGCTGTCCTCTGCAGTGTAAACCTCGAATTTTTGCTAATTTTTTCGTTATTTTGACACGATTTTTTTGATATTTGTAGATGGAAGGAGTGATTGTTCTCCGGATCTACTAATTTTCTTATAGATCTGTCATTTCTTCTCATTTTTATAGATGGATGAGGTGATTTCTTCTCATTTTTTATCCGGATCTAGTAATTTTCTTATAGATCTTTCATTTCTTCTCATTTTTGCTTATGGATCTGTCATTTTCCCCCGAATCTAGTGATTTTCCTTCCTAATATCTGTCATTTTTTTGAAATCTGTATAAATCTGTCATTTTGCTATAGATCTGTCAAATTTCCAATTATTTGACAAATTTTTTCCAACAAAGATGGAGAATATTATTTGATCTGTCAATTTTGTTAACAGATGACCTATTTTGTTATAGATCTGTCAATTTTCCTATTATTTGACATATAAAATTTTGTTATGGATCTGTATAATGGGACGATTTGGTTGAAATGGTAAATAATATTGTGTATATTTTGTTGAAATGGTAAATAATTACTTTGTGACAGATCCTTCATATGGAAGTCGAATATTATTTTGTCTAGATTATTATTTTTAGATGTAGCATATTATTTTGTGTAGATTTTGTTGAAATGGTAGATAATTATTTGACAAAATTTTATAGAAATGATTTTCCTCCGTAAATAATGTCTCGATTTTGTTGGAATGGACAGAGGAAACAAATTTGTCGGCGGGATGTAGTGATTTTGTTGAAATGGATCTTTATAGATCTATTTTGTCGATTTTGTTGATATCCGTAAATAGATATGTCGATTTTATGTAATGGATCTGCCAATTTTTTTTATAATGATATTTTACACGTTCATGCTGATGTGTCTGTTTAATATATATGTAATGGATTGGTTGTTTCATAACATGATACATGATTACATTGTGGTTTTCATGTAGATGGATTTGTCGAATCCCAATGATTCGTTACTAAATGCCGCAGTCGCTAGTATACTTACTGTTGTAACTATAATTATGAATTTAATGGAAAATGAGGGCAAATACCGACAAGGCATTGCAAGGGAACCCTCCCTAATTAGAGAACAATGGAGGCAAGCACACATGTATCGAATTTTGACGGCAGGTGTTGTCACGACCCGCACCCTGTTTAGGGGCACGAGCACGTGGGTACGTCCAGCCTACGCCGCAGTATCGACAGTAGAACGCTGTAAGGTTCATCTAGAATATATAGAATCTAAGACACAAATATAACCTGTCATCTCCGCACGGAGGAATATATCTACAACTCAATCACATAATTCTAAGGAAGATAAACACGATGATAAAGGTAAAGATAAAGATAAAGATGAGATAAATAGTCTGAATATATATAGTGCCGAGCCATAATCAAAAGTTCAGAGACCAAGACATAAAATAATATCCCAAAATAAAAACTACAAGTCCCAAAGTATCAAACTGGAATGTAATCAAGACAAAATCTAGGTGAACTAGGTCACTACTGGCGGTGCGTCCTCTACGAACACCGGGTCCACAGGCTGGTCCTGGTCGTAGGCTCCATCTATGCCAAACCCGTAGTAGGTCGGGCAATCTGTATCTAAATCCTCTGAAAAACAACGGGGATTATCCTGTCAGGATATGAGCAAGTACAAACGCCAATAGCAGTTCCATGTGAATTGACAAATACTATAAGAGACAATCATAATGAAATACAAAATGGAATATCAAGACTGAAAGTAAAACGGTACAAGAGAACTGTATATCATGTCATGTGTGAGATATAAGGTAAAACTGGAATATAAACAATGGAAAGTAATCTGAGGTATGATGTAAACATAAAAATAAAGTGCCATGAGATATTAGAGCGTTATGTGATCGGCTTGGTCAAGATCAGGCTGTTCCATTTGACCGGCTATGCACAGGTAGTATAATAATGTAGGGATCAGGCCGGCCAAAATGGAAAGCTATGCACAAGTAGTATAAGGTCAGGCTACACCCTACGTGTGGTGAGGGTGGAGCTATGCGCAAGTAATAAACAAGTAAGGGTAATGATCACATAACCTCTAATAACTCTTCCATCCCCGAGTAGTATAATGAATCCAGACATGACAGGTCATGACACGGGATTCGAAAAATCAGGGGGCCAGCCCACTCCCAAGTGTCTATACAAGTACAAGAAACAATACCGAACAATGTACTCATATACCAGGTAAACGAGGAATGACATCTCATGACGAGATTCACGTATACTAGTCCGTGTATCCTCGTGTCGAGAATCAAGTATAACACTACAACTGAATCGAATATAGTAGATATCAAGACAATGAAAACTATCAGAGAACGTACTCGCCTGCTGTCCTGAGCTGAGCAAATCGAAACTACAAACCACTCAATGAGCCACGAACGGTCAACTCGCACAACAGTCTCCAAATGCTGTAACTGCTGTCTTCGGTAAGCCTGTCCAACTCCGGTGTCCTTATCGATCCTCCCAAGCTCACCTTTAATAATACACTATATTTAATATTCTATATAAACACACCATATATAAATCATATGAGTATCTACGCCTCCTAGTTGCTATAGCGTTGTTACGACACTGCATCTATTATATAAGTACATATAGGTAACAAACCTCTCGTAAATAATATATTTAAATTCTGGAATTTATCTATAAATACTTATATATTGCTATAATACTATTTTTAATAGTAAAACCCTTTCACAAGAGGTCTTATGTCAATGCCACACATGACTTCCTCAAATCGACCCATTAATTTAGCCCCGAAATAACGATTAAATAAAATTAATAAATTCTGTAAAAATTCTAGAAATTAGTTAAAATAGTACTTATAATGTTAGACTTTGCACAACTTGAAGTTTAATATAGATTCATGGAGTTTTGAGACTTTTGGACACAAGGAAAACAGAATTTTTCGGAGTTCGGTGATACGACAAATGTCATGAATTTTTAAAAATAGCAAACGGATGCGAAACCTAACTTTCAGATATGCGTTGGAAAGGTATCGACGTCTAGATTCTGAATAAAAATATTAAAAGGTTAAAAACTGACCTTAGATAGGTGAAAAGTGGCCTGTAACAAAATTCGTCAGTTCTGGATACCCTGTCGTAGAATCAACGCCACGGGCAAACCGCTTGGAACTAGGAGATCCAGCGATCAGAGGTTGGAGTAGACATACAAAGGTAACTCTCAGATTTGGTTTTAGGAGAAACAAATGAGAAAAAGTGGATGAAACATCATCTACAAGTCGACTAACCTGCTGTGACGTTTCAGACTTTGATTCGACGGAGTTTCGGCCCAAGTAGCGCGTCGTGTACCCCTCTAACGGCCGCAAGGTTGTTCCTACGGTTGCTAAGGTGGAAGGGATGTTGAGAGGGACATCCAAGTGGTGGTTGTTGGCGGAGAAATTATATTTTGTGAAGAAAGGGGGGTCGGCTAGGATTTCGGGTTTGGAGTGGTGGCCGCTAGGTTTGGGGGGATTTGTGGAGTAGTGGGTGGTTATGAAGAGAGAGGAATAGATTAGGGTTAGTTTGTATTTATATTATTAGGTCATGGGATTTGGTTTGATCTAATTTGGACATGATTTGGTTCTCCAAATCATACTATTATTAATAGGTTTCATATTTTGGTTAGATGTTTGACCAAGCCAAATATATAAGGGAATATTACATATGGCTGCAATTAAACCTCTAATATTCTCTTAAATATATGTATACTTGGTTTTGGTACTCCCAGTTAGGCTCTAACTAGTAGGGTTGACTAGGTTAGGGTCCCAGTAGCATTATTAGTCAAATTGGACCCAAAAATTAATTTAATGAGTCTCATATGCCATTTGCAAATAAGTAGCCCATGAGAACTCGATTAGATAGTACACCCTAGGCATGTGCATTGTTGACTCAAAATGGATTAAAACCATATATTGGGTCATATGGTTTCGATCTATGTCAAGTCCAACAATTAAATTGGAAGTTGGCTTAAAATTACGTCAATGGCTCAAATTGGCCTAAGTCGGCCCGAAATTGCGCAAATCAAAGGAATGTTGAAAGTAAAATTGGATGGGACATGATATATCAAACTCAAGGTGGACGAGTCTAGAATTCAAATATGGAACTGAATTTGAGAAAACAATATTTGTTGTGCTTCCAAAAATCAAAGCTACAGTAAACTACTAACATAGTCATTATTGACTTTAATAAATTAAAATATCTATATAAAATAATTAAAAATAAGATCCAAAATGAGGGAGCTTACAGGTGTCACGCCCCAGAACCAGAATACTGGAGAGCGGGGGACAGACACAGCCAGCTACGTACATTGAAGTATAATCTACCTCGATATACGGTCACAGCTGTCTAGATGCATGAGGTTTTATCTACAAGCCAACAGTCTCTTACGGTCATGAACAAGCCTATTGTCTCAATCTCAAGCAAGTAAGTAAATATTACAAGATGTTAGATCATCAGACATACAAAATAAGGCGTCCCAAACATCACATATTCAGATGATCATGAAGCTAGTCATACAAAATGTGAAGACTAGCAAGAGTTTCAGTCATACATAATCAACCCTAGGATTTTTCAATCATGTTACAGCCCGTAGGCAGACAGTAAGTAAAGTTGCAAACGAGCTAACACTTGCTGGGTGGCTAAACGTCTCAAAAGAAAATTTTTACAAGAGAGTGGAAGAGCAAAATAATAACCCACTCGTTGCCAGGGTTGCGCCTAGTGGTCACCATCTGGCTGGAAGACAGGGAGATCCTTGGGAGCTACTCCGAAATCTGGCCATACAAAACCAGCTGGGTCAGACCCCAGAAAGAGCAAGTGCCAGAAGGTAGGCTTCACTTAAGAACTAAAACCAGCATATTAGCACATGATACATAAAGGATAACGAAAGAAGTGAGTTAGAGAAAGCAGGGCAATAAACAGTAAGATGACTAACGGACTATTCCGGTAACCAAGTTACAACCCGTAAACCAAACAAGGACCAGGGTTGTAACCCTTCACCTGAACAGATCTTAGTCTCTAACCAATTATCGATAAAGTAAAGCAAAAACAAGCATATCCTGAGCTAGCCATGTACTGGATCTAGGCAAGACTAGACAAGATAGGACTCCATCCATCATTCACGGCCAAGCAAAGAGTACGGCTTGATACTTTAACTAACTAGGATTATCACAAGCCTAGTTACTAGCAAGATGCATCGAGATGTTCCGACAGCCACAAGCCCTGCAGTCTTAATCCAGGTTATCCGGTCACAAGTTGAGAGAGTTGGATTAGGTGACTTAGAGGTACAACACATGACAGTGTGCTGGAAATGTGCCCTACTCGACGGCAGACTACAAGTCCAATTAAAATCGTCCAGATAACGGGACTGCCTGTAGCTGGGAAATCTCTTCATGAACTACTTGATCACTCTAGTCATTATCCTAGTCAGATTCAGTATGAATCCCTGACCGTGAAAATCAGGAATTCATATCCTAGACATGATGCAAGACGAGACATGTAGCTTATACAAGCACAAACACCCACGGTGTCAAGACAAGATTTACTTAGCAACGCATATCGAGATTATCATGTTAGGTTACTTTATCAAGTCAAGAGTGCATCACAACAGATCACCAACAAGAATTATCACTACAAAAAAAGTGTCTTTCTGGGACGCCAAAAATTTGTCCTAAAAAGGCTCAAATCAGTCCCAAATTGTAATTTGGGACGAATTTTAGGACGGTAAGTGACAGTGCTATTAGGGTGGCGTGGCAAAAAGTTTTAGGACAAAAAATACCGTCCTAATTTGGTTTTAGGGTCAAAAAATCTAACCGTACCAAAAGAGTTTGAATTATTATATGTTTACGACGGTTTACTAAACTGTCCCAAAATAAAAGAGTTTGTGACGAATATCATCCGTCCTAGAAATATTTGCCAGCGTCACAAAAGGATGTCATTTATATCTAGAATAATTACATAACCGTCCCAAAAGTAATACTTATGAAATTATCGTTTGTATCTTCCAGCTATAAAATATACCATTTAAATACACACATAACATAATTCATATGATCATTATCCTCAGATGTATCTCCATGTGTCGGAGCTCCAATACAAAAAAAAATGCTTAACAACATCAAGCATTCTTTACCAGTAAGTAGAAGACAACAAAATTCATATATAACTATATATGTTCAATTGATAAACAACGAAAAAGCTTAACAGTAAGCATCATTTACCATCATTTCCAAAATAAATTCAAAACACAATATCACCTACACCATCAGTTACAAAGAACCCCTTGTCTCCACCATTACAAAATGAACCCATTGACTCCACCATTACAAAATGGACCCATTGTCTCCACCATTACGTATATACAAAATTCTGAACCCAAAACATTAAGCACTACACAATGTTTTTGAACATTCAAGTATATCCAACATGAACCCAAAAAATGAACCTAAATTTTTTTCCCATCACAAGATAGTCGCCCATCATTTTAGCATATCCAGAATACTTTTGAAGGACCTGCAAATGAAATAAGATATGCCAATATATTAGCAACCTGCTAACTGTATAAAACCACCAAAAAAGAAAGACACAGTGTATCAATCAAAACATATAACGCAATTAGTGCGATCAAGTAACGCAATCCTCATCAAGAAAAAAGTCCTGCAGACAAAATACAAATAAGTACAAAAATCTTGACAATGTGTACCATAATAGGGAAAACAACAACAAAACCAACAAAAGATCCCTCAAATTGGTTGGTACTTAGTGGCGTGTTTATTAGGTTGAAGTAACTAAAAAAAATTATGGGATACGTCAAAGGTAGCGTATATATCAAGTTAGGAGTAACCTAATATATATTCTGAAATTATAAGAAGATTACATGCACACTCACTATAGAAATTACAAATTCTAGATTGAAATAACATCTTTCCGCATCCAATGCTCTTGTATGAACATGTAGGAGTCCAGGTTTTCCTGTCCTCAGGGTCAAACCCATTGTCCTGTAATCAGAGGGGGAAATCTGATACCTAGTGTGTTAATCAACACAGACACCATACTCAAACCAAGTAGTACCCTGTTCTGGATACCAGTTGGTCGACATGCCAGTGCACCACCTGCCCTACCTTAAATAGGTTGATAGGAAACTGTCATAGATTCTTCCTAACATCCATTAATGTACTAGGGTGTGTGTTGTATTAGGATTTGAATATTAAGATTAGAATCAAGTACCATTGCCATGGTTATCTGGCAGACTCAATGAGTAACATGAATCAGCCTCCATCTTATTTCAGTCAGTCCAATTAGGCATAACTAATGTGAGTTTAGCCCAATTTACATCTAGTAGTATGGTCCAGTGTAACCCTCCATTACAGATGTCCAGTCCCTTGTGTTCAGATGGGAAATATGGTGTATTGGTTTGAATAGGATATATATTGCATACATTTAGCATCAGTACACATGTCCTACTTTAGGACTTGTTCTGCAAACTCAATTGGGCTTGTCCTGCATTCAAATGACATGGCCTGCCATTGGAACCTACTGCCAACACCTAAACCTTCACTGCCCATGCTCTGTCCCATTGATTAGTTGTATTAGCAATGTTAAATGTTAACTCCTTTACCTATATATATGCATTCCTTTAAGCCTATCGGTCCAGTTCAACTGAAGTCACACACATGCACACCTATGCTGTAAATAGTGTCTAATGTAGATAGGCACACATGTATAGCAATTATATATGCATATGGATAGGTATAGTTGGGAATGTGTGTTCTGTCAGTAATGAGGCTGAGGGTTCAATTCAATCCTACGACTGAATAAGTCTTGTGTATATACATGGATGAATATAAACCTGGTATGCATTAGGAGTTCAACAATTTATAACCACTACTTGGTATCACAAATGTGATGTTGTCCTGCAAAGGACAGAACAGTATGTGTACTAGATAAGTACAGACACTTGGCTTTCATCTTTCAGTTTGGGTCCAACTATTGCTCTGGAACTGAGGATCCCATTTCTTGGAGGCCCCAGTTGCTGGAATTTACATAACCTATATGTGAGTAAGTATCCAGGGAGAAAGGGAAAGTTTTAATGTACTAGGGTGTACCAATGTTTATATACAGTAGTGGTTTGTTGTACAACAGTATTGGCCCTGCATAATTGTTCCATATGCAGCATTGTTGCATATACAGTATTGGTTGGTACACAGTAGTAATGACCATAGATTATTACAAGGGTACTGTTCTGCAATTGTGTCAACATTTAGGATGGCTAGCTGTCCTTATATCTCCTCGACCTGCCCTAAGTCATTCTTGTTCATTATCTGGTAACAGAGAGCTTTTAGCCTTATGTTCAGTTCCCCTAGATGCTCACATCACCCACATACATCAGCCCATACTAGAATGCATTGGTGAACAGGGGGTTGTTAGCTTTAGTTCATTTTTGCCTAAGGATCAGAGGCTCCATAGTATTCTGGTTTTGTACTAGCATACTGCAGATGGGCGAAATAGGGATTATATATTATCTCAGTTGAATGAGAGTATGAGTATCAGGGATGCTTGTATATAGGATGGTTGCACAAGCTTGTGTAGGTGCACCAGACTATATATGTAAACCTAGGCACAGGATATGAGACACACTACTTTCTATTGTTCATTTTGTATCTGTCCATTAGCTTACAAAACAGATATGAGACACACTACTTTCATCACCTACCTCAGTCCTAAGGGGAGAGCAGTACTTGAAATATCAGTATAGGTAACAAGTTCAATATGGAGCCTGAGTTACCTTACACTAGGCTTAGGATTACCAAACAGTTGCAACTGCAGGGCAAATTGCCTGTAACTATACGAGAGTTCAATTCTTTGAGTAACAAAGTTTAGTATTAGCTCGGGGAACCTGGAGACATCAAGAGGCAAAACGGAGAGATCTCTGTGATTGTCTCTAACTCAATAACTGAGCTTAAAGTAATAACAGGAAGAAGTGAAGACAGTTTTGAGTATCTTGTGTGGTAAGGAAACCTTATGTGAAGAATCAAATAATCTGTATGGACAGAGGGTCGAGTACAGAACCTGAACATGAAGAGAGTTGGGGTGAGGACTTTGGGGTTATGTAGCAAAGTGCCTATAGTCATAGGTATATATATATATATATATATATATATATATATATATATATATATATATATATATATATATATATATATATATATATATATGTGTGTGTGTGTGTGTGTGTGTGTGTTTTCTACCTTAGTGTAGGTAGCTATGGTTTTGGGACTTGATTAGGATTGGCTTTACCACAAATCAACCTAGAAGTTTAGCAAACAAATAGTTAGACCATGAACAAAGGTTGTTTCCCAAGAATATTATAAATCCAAATATCTATGGTGAAAGGATTATGAGAGTTGAGTAGTGGATTCTCTTTTATACATTTTTATTACATTGAGATCATCTCTTCTATCATATTTGGTCTCTATACTTGGTGACCTTATTCAGTTATCAGTTTGCAGTAACAATATCATTAAAGAGAAAAAATACCTCATTCGTCAAAGTTTTTATCAAATCATATGATTGTCCAGCCCTCATCATCACATTAATGTTGTTGTTTTTTTGCTTTTGCATGGGCAAATAGAGTAACAGTTTCCCAAATTTTTAGACCATTCCCTTTCCCACATAGAGGTTAGGAGGTAATCTGGTAAAGGGAATGGTTGTCTGAATCATAAGATACTAAAACAAATATACATATGTCCAAGTTGTCTTAAATTATAATACCATGCTTATCTACAATAACACTCTGAATGACTACAAGATACAAAAATATTAAATAGGAAACCTGTACATAACCTCATGGATGAAATATGACAGCCTAAAAGCAAGATAAATTAATGAACATATAGGAGATCATTTCAAAAGGAAATGACAAGGATTAAAGTATCAAATTGTAAGGACAGTTTGGAGTTAGAAAACCATAAATTACCTTTAGGGGTTTTTTGATGCTCATAATTCATTGCATGATACATTGGTCATTCCAAGGGTTATTTGATGCACACGTACAGTCATGACTTCCACCTGAACATCAATTTAAATGTCATTTATAAAGTGCAGACTTGAGTAAAAAAATACAAATAAAAATTTTCACCACACCACAGAAATATATTGACTATGCCTGCAATTTGCAACTCCTTTTAGACTCTTTTTCTTGCAACTTTTTGTAGACTATAAGTGGGTGTAGCATATGATTTCTCCGTTTGCTACTTTTTCCTTGTGCTAAAAAAATCATTAGGAAATGAACATGTCATCTTGAATAAACCAGAAAGTATTTCTTGAGAGTGTGAGAGTGTAGAATAGAACCAAATGCTTCTAACAGGCAAATATGACAAATCTGCTCATGACCCAAGAGCATAGGAACATCCTTAGCATCATAATGCTCCGCCCTTGTATCTTTGAGTATCAGGAATAAAACCATGACAAGCTTCTTAGCAGTGTAAAAGAACAAGGAGATAGAAAGTTAGGAAAGTTAGGAACTTTCTCATCTGCTAACGTACAGTTGTCATTCTTCTTAAAATTTTCATTTCAAGATCTTTGAAGGAAATAAATAATCATGGCTGATGCACTTGCGGGTTAATAATGCTGCAAGCAATGTTAGTTTCTATTAGAAATCCTTTCAAATACCACCTTATTAAACATAAATAGTACAAAAGTAATCAAGGTTCGCGGTATCAGTATCGGACCTTCCTATGAGTATCAGGATCGACAATTTTGGATCAGAGTAATTTTTTGGTATTGGAAAAGAAATATTTAATAAAATTTTAGAATTTTTTTTATAAATTTTGGCGCCACTCTTTAGCAGCTCATGTTATGGGTAAGCATGTTGATATGCAGATCTTGCTCAGCTTTAGTTTGTCGTGTAAACTTAATTTACAGAAAAAACACATCCCAAAGAGGCTGAAGGAAAGGAATGTGTTTCTTATTTGGACTCCATTATTTACAGTAATGGAAGGAACGACCACCAAAGAGGCTAAACAAAAACACTGGAACAAAAGTAAAGCTAGTTAGCATGAATCATGCTTTCGTTTTTCATAATTAGTTCCTGACAAGTAATACAAAGTTGAGACAGTTGATATGCAGAAAAGTTGTAACTGATAGCTAGTCAAATATTTTCATACATTCAGTAGGGAAGAATAGTTTGGCTACACACAACATAACTAGTAATCTATCTTTAAGCGACACCGACTAAGCATTCTTGCAGATCAAGATAAACTTGATCACCTTTCTATAATGTGCAATAGTAACTTCTACGATCTGGCAGTATTAGCAACTAACTTAAGAACTCTTGAAGAAATCCCCACAAACTACACAATCTAGATTTTTAATACCCATGAGACTAAGTGATCATGTTTCAGAAGAAATTTGTGACAGTTGTTCGACCTTGTTTTCATCATATCAACACAAAAAGTTAAAGCAGAAAAAAAAATGTTGCACTTAGTTTAAAGTATTGGATATGTGAACAAAGGTACCAACCTCAAGAAACTAGATGCAATCATCATGAGATGAATTACCTTTAATAATCAAAATCTGGTCATTATTTATAAGAACAACATAGTATCCTTTAGTTGTGGTGGGCTTTGTACCTAGTACAGTAGGATTGACCTGCAAATTTGATGCACAATAACTTATCCATCTCTCAAATTCCAAAAAATAAGAAATAAAAGATAGTAAAATGGAGGCAACCATAAAATCTCACCAATTGCCAGTGTAACTTATCATAAACCTTGACGCTAATTGATGAGTTAGCTTCATCATTAGATCCTCCTACATCATGGTGAATGTAGAAGTTAATCCCATTAGAACATCAAGATTTCTACCAATTCATGGTGTAGAAGAAGAAATTTGTATACCAATCATGTACTCACAATCTTATCTTCGATGGCTATAAAGGAGATATAGCCTTATGATTCTGGATCATACCCAAGAACCGTGGTATAGAAAATCTCTGGCACTTCTTCCCCTAAAATTCAACAATATATCGTTAAGTGTCTACATGTAAAGAAACGACAATCATGTTTCCAACAAAATATAACTCACCATTAAACAGAAGTTCTGTGTACCTAATCAACCTATTGTCCAGAAAGAACTACAGACAAAATGCACTTAAAATTGGACCAGTAATCTATAGTCTAATAAATACAAAGGATTGTTACAGACTAAATATCAACATATAAATAATGTACACATCAATCGAAAGCAAGATCCAATGTAAACTACAAGCCAAGATTGAGAAATTTTCTTTCATGTGGCATAAACATGCATAATAATTAAAAAACAAATTATAACAGACAATGTAAACTACAAACCAAGATGAGATCTTTTCCAATTTTATTTAATACCCATGTCATAAACAAGCAAAATAATCAATAATAACCAAAACCAAGTTGCCAAACCACTCCACCACCACCCCTACCCGAAAGTAGTAGTAATAATAAAATAACAGAGATGACAAACAATGTAAAATACTAACCAAGATGAGATCTTTTCTGATTTTATGTTTTAACAAACACCCATGTCATAAACCATAATAATAATTCATATTAGACGGACACATGACAGGGCAAGGACACGACCCACACAGTGACATGGATAAGATACATATTTTAGTGTGTCTCTAACAATAAACTAAAATACTTATTGTCGATAGAGAACAAATTAATTTTACCAAAATGCACTCAGTCCAATAGTTTAAAGTGTAAAAACTATAAAATTAAGTAAGCATTCATGCTAAAAAAAATACATTACAATATGTTATTGGTACGTAGTTACCTAGTCTACGGTGTTGCAGTCGCTTGTGCATATGTGCAAACACGTGAAGTGCAACTCTATTGCAAGTTTTATTGCCACCAGAAAAAAAATGAAATGTGCCTTCTGTAAGTTGTTTGATAACAAAGTTGAAAACAAAACAAAGACTCGTAAAAGAATGGATCCAAAAGCATTAAAAAACAGTTGTTCTCATAGGAAGGGTCCGATAACGATACTAAGAACATTGCTTTCAATCCCTTTCATAAGATAAACACAAGACTCAAATGTCTCTCTACTCATCAACCATCCAACATGTATATGCCACTAAAGTGGCACATGTTTATCCAAGGTTTAAAGTACGGGCCGAAACCACCAATAGGCTTCAACCATTTCGGACCAGAGTCTGGGTCCGAGAATCATTCCGGAAATACAATCTGTGTCTTATTCGTGTCCGTACAAAAACATATTCCTATCCATGCAAATGTGTCTCAATTTTTCACAAAAAAATCCAATTTTTCACAAATAATCACAGTAATTCCTACATGAACGGATAATCACAATAATTTGATAAATTAAAATATGCAAAGAACATAGCCATGTTGAAACTCATGTTCCTGTCCATGCAAATGTGTTCCAATTTTTCACAAAAAACCCAATTTTTCACGAATAGTTATAGTAATTCCTCCATGAATGCATGTAAATAGTGTAAAACTCAAATTTCAAGCAAATAATCTAGAACAAAATAACATGCATCCAAAAATTAGGACAAAGACAAAAAAAATTTGGTAAAAAATTCTAAAGATTGGGGAAATATACCAAGCAGCAGCAATGGAGAACCTAGGGTTGAAAGGTCGGACAGAGAGAGAGCAATGGTCGGAGAGAGAGAGAGAGCAGCAGTACTAGAGCACCTAGGTCAGAATAATGGTCGGAGAGAGAAAGAGCAGCAGTACTGGCGCACCTAGGTCGGAGAAAGAGAGAGAGAGAGCAGCATCACCCAATTTTTTTGATCGGAAAGAGAGAGATAGAGAGAAAGATTTTTAGGTTACTTTGATATTGAGAAGTGTGTTTTCATCAACTAAGTTCTGAATGTTTTGGGATGGACGGTCTGGATTAATCCATCCGATCGAACGGTTGAGATGAAAACATGTGGAGGTAAAGTTCCCCCTATAAAATTTGGCAATTAGCCGCCAAATGTGTGACATTCCCGCCGATCTATTTGGGATGGTAATGTGTATTATTTGGAACAGAAATTTTTATTAGTCCCAAATAGTGATCTATTTTCATAATCTGTCCTAAAAAAATACAACTTTTTGTTACTAAAAATATAGCCGTCCCTAGAACTATACTTTTAGGACTTTTTAGACAAGTGTTCCTTATAGTGTCGTCCCAAAAAGACACTTTTTTTGTAGTGTATCATGTCAAGTTACTTGTTACTTGTCAAGATTACTTGTCAGGAGTGCGCCTCGACGGGCCACTATCCAGATTTTACATGTCTTATCAAGTTAATTATCATGTCGTGTCAGATTATAATGTCAATATTGCTTGTCAAGCACACATCGTGTTCATATCGAGTTCATATCAAAAGGCAAAAGGATATAAAATGGGTGCAAAAATCATAAAAAGGGGAAAACTGGGGACATCATGCGCTCAAGGAGGAGGGGCAAGGGGTACCATGGCCAACAAGTGGCATTAGCCAAGTTGCGCCACGAGAATAGGGGTGCCAAGGTCGGGTCAAGTTGCGCCAGAACAAGTCGGGCCAAGTCAAGTTGCGCCAGGCACTAGACTGCGCGAGGCTAGGTTGCGCCTGACTCAGGTTGCGCCTGACTCGGGTTGCGCCTGACTCAGGTTGCGCCTGACTCAGGTTGCACCGCGCTAAGGAGCACGCGCATTGGGTCAGGCTGTGCCGCGCTAAGGAGCGCACGCAACACAGTGGCGCAAGCTAAAAAGCTGGCACACACTGCTCACTGTCTTCTCCAATTCAGCAGGAATTCCATGGTTTGAACCCATAGCTTCAAAAGTCTATAACTTGGTCAAAACAAGTCCAAATTCAACTTTTCAAAGGTCAAAATTGGATAGAATGAAATTTTCTACAACATGGAAAATTTAGTTTTCAAAAATACCAAGTTTTCATAGATCAAAACCAAGAAAATCATGATAAAGGGCAAAACCTAGATCTACAAAAATCTATCCATCAAAACCAAAAATGACAAGTTCTAAAGAGGCTTGAACTAGGAGAGGAAGACATTGGAACAATAAAATCCAAGATCCATCATGAAGCAAGTTGCACTTGCCTAAAGCTCTTGGGTGTAGGTGGAGAGGAGTAAATGAAGAAGATGAAGAAGTAAATACAAATAATGGAGGAGAGAGAAGAAGTTGACTTATATAGCAACCCCTCTCATCTCAACCCAAAATAGACCAAACCAAGCCAAGTCAAGTCATGTTGAACCAAGTTGAACCAATCAAGTCAAGATTAAACCAAGGCTAAGCTAAGCAAGATAAATCGAAATACGGGCCACCTGACAATTGTCAGAAATCCGTATATGTATCCTAAAAAATACGTATAACAGGAAACGGGAGTGACAGCATGACCCAATAACTGTGTCCATTACCTAAGGATGAGTAGTGCTGCTTTCTACAGTCTCGCAAATATTTTCCGTTCCAATGGGTCGCTCAATGATACGCGATCTGTTTGTGTGGAAGAACAACTAGCCATATTCCTTTACATATTGGGACATAAGGCAAAAAATAGAGTATGCGACATTGAATTCATTCGATCCGGAGAGACAGTTTCTAGGTATTTTAATAAAGTCCTAGGTGCAATATATTCAATTCAAGAACGATTTGTGAAGCAAGCAGGGTCTGACACTCCGACGGAGATACTAAATTCAGCAGAATGGTATCCGTATTTTGAGGTAAAACTGTTGTTTTCTATAAATTAAGTTTGGCATGTAATATTTACTACTTTGGAATAGCACATGCTGCTGTTTCCACAAGGCCTATGATGCCCATAGGCTGCTGTTTCATTAGAACATGTTGTTGTTATTTCTCTGCTTTTAATTAGACCATGCTGCTGGTTCTGTGTGACTTCAATTCCCTGCTCATTTGATAATTCCCTGCTTTTGTTAATTCCTTGCTCTTTTGATATCTTTGCTTTTGATATCTTTTTAGACTGCTGCTATTTTCATTAGCAAATATTTTCTATCTGAATGCTTGTAATATTTTCTACTCTGGAACAGAACATGCTGCTGTTTCTGTTAATTACCTGCTTCATCTATGCTTTTGATATCTTTGTAGCATGGCTTTCTACGTTGTTTTGAAAGGAAAAAAGCCAGGAGTGTACACAACCTGGCCTGAATGTTACATGCAAGTGAATGGGTTTAAAGGCGCTTGTTATTTCAAGTGCCAAGATTATGATGAGACAATGGGTTACTTCCACTCAAATAACAAGGATGAACGATGTGGAATTAAGGGAGAAGATGTGCGCAATGGCCACCCATCGGCCATTGTTGTTACTTTGGGTTTTCTAACATTACTTGTATTGATTTTAGTCTGCATCTCTTTCATGTAGTACCAACTTATTTGTGTAGACCCAAGTTCTTTTTGTCTGCACCTATAATGTAATGACAATGTAATGACAAGGGGTATGTACTATTTGGGTGCAGGAGTTGTCTTTGAATGAGCTATGAAGGTGCAACCGAATTACAAGCTAAAGTTGGTGGCCTCCCCTACCATTGTGGTGATGGACGGAGGTAGCCAACTTGTAGCCTAGTTTTAGACAATGATGAGAAAGGTGCAACATTTGAGTCTAAATGCTATTTATGTCCCGACAACACAAATGAGGAAGGTGCCCCACGATGAGAACCAAAACTTGATGGCCTCCCCCACCAATTTGGTGATGGATGGAGGTAGCCAAGTTTTTAAATTGGCGATGATGAGTGGGATGGTGAATCCTTTGAGCCAATTACTTTTTTTTTCCAAACTTGTGCTTAAGTTGTTGATATTTTTAGTCTTGTGTTTCAGTTTTTGGTTACTTCCCATATTTGCTTACTGCCCTTTGTCCCCAGTTTGTGTATTATTTTTTGGCAACTTCAAAGGAGCAGCACTTCAATTTCAGTTTTTCATTGATGATGAGTTTTGGTTTTTTGAAATCTTATATGGGCTATGATGAGTTTCAGTATCTCCTACTGGCCTTTGAAACAAATAATGATATTTTGGGCTATGATGACAATGCATAACTTGGTGACTTCAATTTTTCCTGTGATGAGTTTCAGTATCTTCTTCTTCCTTCCAGTTTTTGGTGACTTCAATTTTGGGGCAATTTTTTTGTTACTGCAGCATAAGTTGGTCTTATTTTGTTTTAATATATGGGCTATGATGAGAATGCATTATGGGCTATGATGACTTGTGTTTCATTGTGAAACAAACAATGGTACATGTTCCCAGCAAATATGATACATGTTCCCAGCAAATATGGTACATGTGTCAATTTTATGTTATTCAGAAATTTTCATTTTTTATATGTTCTTCATAGGATGATATTTTTGGAAGAAGATTTTGCTTCATTCTGAGCCCATAATGTCCTCGTCAACAAGTTGGAATTATTTTCAGTTTTCATACTCTGAGCCCATAATGTCCTTGTGAATAAGATTTTGTTTCTTTCTATCATACTGCTGGGAACATGTCATATGGCTGGGAAAACATTTCCCATTGCTGGGAACATGTAATATTTGCTGGGAACATGTCATATTGCTGGGAACATGTCATCTTGCTGGTTTTCTGTATCATATTTGCAGGGAACATGTATCGTATTTGCAGAGAACATGTATCCTATTTGATGGGTTGGTCGGCCCTTCTCATATGCCGCAAATTTTTTGTACAAAGGAATTTTCATTTTTGATATGTTCTTCGTATGATGATATTTTTCGAAGAAGATTTTGCTTCATTCTGAGCCCATAATGTTCTCCTGAACAAGTTTTCATTATTTTCAGTTTTCATTCTCTGAGCCCATAATGTCCTTGTGAACAAGATTTTGTTTCATTGTATCATATTGCTGGGAACATGTCATATTGCTGGGAACATTTCCCATTGTTGGGAACATGTAATATTTGCTGGGAACATGTCGTATTGCTGGGAACATGTCATATTGCTGGGAACATGTCATCTTGCTGGAAACATGTATCATATTTGATGGGAACATGTATCATATTCGCTGAGGACATGTAATCTTGCAAAATTATATATCAGTTTGTTGGGAACATGTGTTAATTTCTGGGAACATATATCATATATGCTGGGAACATGTCATCTTGCTGCGAACATGTATCATATTTGTTGGGAACATGTATCATATTTGCTGGAAAAATATAATCTTGCAAAATTATATATCAGTTTGCTGGGAACATGTCATCTTGCTGGGAACATGTTTCATACTGTTTTTCGGTTGTGAAACACTTTCTCTACTGCCAAATTCAGTTGGGAATGTTGAAATTTTTTTGTTTTGGTAACCAGACCATTCTTCATGAGGGTGATTATATCACTTGCAATGTCCTAACCAAACACACAAAGTCCATCAAAGCCACTTTCAAGTGGTCATCCAAACAAACTACGTTGTAAGTCTCCACTTGCGGGGGGACAAAAACTTTTGTATCCAAACACTTTTTGGAAAGTGGAATGTATTGTAACTCAAATGAGTTACACCTTCATGAAACTCCCACTTTCACACTTTCATGTACCTACATCCAACCAAACAGGCCCTTAGTAAAAGTCACCTCTTCTCTTCCATTCTGATGGCCATCTTCAGTCTCTGTTTCTTGTCCGCCACCATATTTTCTATCTTCCATTTTGAGTTGGACTGCCAACATTGTGGCAGTCTTTGCTTCATGTTGGACTGTCCAATTACCGGTAGTCCATCTTTTACAATGGACTGTAGGACAGCTGGCAGTCCAACTTTCTCAAAGGACTGCCCAACTGCCTGCACTCTTGTCCTTCTTGTGTCCGACTGTTGGCCAGAACGACGAACATAAACCCTAAATTCGTTCTAGGGTTCGGATTTCACGCCAAAAATTGGTCTTATTGTGTTCGAATGATACAAAAATGAACCATAAATTCGTTCTAACCTATTTTAGAAAACAATTTTGATAATTACCAAAGATTCAATAGATTTTAAACAAAAATATAGCAAAAATATATCAAAACATATCTAGATTGTGATGTAGGTTTGGGCTTGGGTGCTATTGCTTGAAATTGCATGAATGAAAAAGGAATTTAGGGTTTAGTAATTTTGGTTTGGAGTTATGGAGAAGAGGAATAGAGTTTAGGTTTTAGGAAAAGTGAAGAGAGAGAAAATATTTGATGAAATGAATTGTTATAAAAGGTTTGGGGGGAGGAGGGGGGCTGCCCCCAAGCAACTTGTGGGCAGCCCCCAGCAAAAGCTCCACCTTCTTGGGCTGCCCCCAAGTAAATTTGTGGTGCCCTTAGAAAAAGCCTAGATTTAAATCAAACCGAAATAGTCAAAACCGAATAAACCGAAATTCTAAAAATCCAAAACTGAACCGAACCTAATAATCGATTTGGTTTATTCGATTTATTCGGTTGGGCTACTTCTATTGTTTAATGAGTCCGGTCCAAAGTTAGGGTTGTAGTTAAATTATATTAAAAATTATAATTTTTATACACACATTTGTTATATTTCAAAATTGTGTCCAAAGTTGGACTAGTTATTAAATTATCAAAGTTTGGACTTCAAAACACATACATAGAGTTGTTGTTTTCAAAGTATTTACATTTTTAATCATAAAATATACATAAAATTATTGTTTTCAAAATATATACATTTTTAATCATAAAATATACATAGAATTGAGGATATTTATATAATTTTATAAGTCTTGTACGATTTTCAGTTTTTGACCGAAATCGAATACTTTTTCTAGTATTTTCAAAACCAAAACCGAATAATTTTTTTTTTTTCAAAATCAAAGCCCGAATCGCTTATTCGTTTCGGATCACTTTTCGGTCCAAAAGCGATGCTCACCCCCTAGTGGAAAGTAACGATGTGGAGGGAAGTAGATAGTTTTATACATCTTTAGTTTTTCTTTAATAATTTCTCTTTATGTAATTTATCTTTAGATTAATAATTTATCTATAGTTTATTATTCTCTATGTAATCTGTAGAAAAAAAAAATTAATTTATGAGAATTTTAGTTTATATTTTAGAAATTTTATATTTACTAATTATATGTCAATTATTTGTGTGAAATAAAAATTTATATTGTAATATTTACTTCCAAACGAGAATTATTTGTGTAAAAAAATTGGTAAACGTTTACCACGTCTCCAACCAACATCTACTTTCAACAACCATCCAAACAGCCCAACTTTTTTCTCCATTTTCAACAATCATCCAAACAACAAACACTTTTTTTTTCCACTTTCATATCTTCCAATTCCACCAACCAAACAACTTTTGAAAAACCCAAAATTTATGTGTTCCACTTCATACTTTTCTACACTTCTTTCGTCCAACCAAACAGTCCCTTACACTTGTTAACAAAACCCATCAGCCTGAATGATGCTTCTCACTGCTGTCATCGTTAGTACGGCCGGGACATCAACATAGTTCTGCAGTTCTAATAATTGATGAGCTCATTCTTGCAACTTGTGGGTAAAATGTACTCTAGAAATCAACTAAATATAAGGAATTGCCATTACACTTTTAGTGCTACTGTTGGTTTTTGTATATAAACAAAATGTATACCAGAAAAAAGTAAGATCAAGTAACCTTCAAATTGTGCGAACCTTTCAATTGATTCACTAGCAAATCACGAATTAACACAAAGACGCACACATTCTAAAGACTGATACACTGCAGGCAAAACTAGACTGATCTATAAGGTGAGAAAGTTCAATTCAACCTGGAAGGCATTAATTCATGATAATAATCATACACGGAATGAGGATACAAGAGAGAGCCATCCTCTTTGTAGTGAAGAAGGAAGTAGCATTTGATGCAGAAATAACAAGGGTTCCTTGGGGCCCATTTGTCATCCACAGTCATCTTCGAGACGTGGTAGATCTTACAGACCTGGCATTTCCTATGGCGCGGCCGGAGCTGAAAGGTATGGAGAGGATAATCTGCCTCATTTTGCACGTCCTCTGGGTGGACCGATCTCATGTCCCTGATGACTATAATATGCTTGCAGTTGCCCTGTATGTATGTTTGGAAAATAAACAAAAGTATCAAAGTTACCGTCTGTTGTATCTATTGTGATACAATTTTAAATTTTTTTCGTAGATAAATAGTTGCTAATCAATCCATTTTGCAAGTAACCTGGTCTAGTTCTAATATATGGAAGAGACCAAAACAAGACAAATATAATTCATTACCATTAAAAATTAAAAATGAGGATATTTTAGGTTAACTTGGGATCACTGGAAGTTTCTTTTTTTGTTGTTGTGAAGATCAAGACATTTTTTTTCTCCTGACATTTATTTATTTATTTTCTTCCTTCTTTGCTCTTTGCTCTGCTTTTAGATTTTGACATGTCTCAGTAATTTCCGATGGAGGAAAAAATTCAAACTGACAGTAAAAAATTATTCAACAAAATAGAGCACTTTAGCACCACATAATAATTCTACCTTGGTTTATTTATTCTGTCATGGTTTTAACTATTAACCTCTAAACCCATAAATCAACTGGACCAAACATTGATTTTATTTGGTTATCAGTAAGTATGAAATCTTATGTATAAGAGAGCAAAACCATTTCATTTTTATTTTATTCTTGTGTTCCTATCGGAATAATTTTCGTACATTCAAGTGGCAAGGAGGTGGAGACATAATCCCCAAGCTAGGCGGGTTCGATCCAAGGGGAAGGCATAATTTACAAGGATTTCCAAGAAAGTCCCATGTGGATTCATGTGGTGGTGGGTCCAGGGCCACCTAACTCATAGTTGTGTCAAGTTCGCAACTGCGGATGCAGTTATCCTGCCAAGTTTAGATGATGATCGGGCTGGCAAGCATGAAGGAGCGGGCAGGATGCCACCAAGTTGGATGATGAGAGAGAAGCTGAGAATGTCAAGTACGGGACGCCGAGCGCGGTGATGAGAGTGTGTTGTAATAAAAGTCTCGTGCATATGGCTTTTGTAAAAAGTCGTAGCTTCAAGCCGGACACACATTTTCCACACACACACATTCCCCTCCCACCCACCCAACCCCCCCCCCCCCCCCAACCCCCCACCCCCCACCCCTGGCCCCAACCCACAACCCACACATATATACACTAACAATTAATGTTGGAAAACATTTTCCGTCCAAATAAATATTTGATGATAAAAAGTTGAAATTTTAACAACCACATGTTTTTGTCAGAATTTTTTACAATATTTAGTAGGTCAGCCCAACATTAGTCTATACCCTAAACAATAAAAGAATACAAGGACAAAAGAGGCTTCTCTTAGTGGATATATTAACCCTAATCTCATGCATGCAACCGGATGCAATTTAATTTACTTATTCATTTAGGTAATTAGGTTACCTAGTTCGAAAAATGTTCCGATTTGGGATGAACTTCATCCCAAAATGTGTCCAACCTCACACGTCATAATCTAATTGTATTAAGTGTGCCGAAAGGGACATGTACCTTGTACTATTAAGATTAGTAAATAAATATGTTGAACGTTCCTCGATTTGCTCCTGTGCTACCCCGACATTCCTAACAATGATACGCTTATTATTTTTATTTTTCTTAATGATACCTTACCTTACTAGGATAGGGTATCAAGTTGCAAATCAAACAAAGTTCAAGGTATTTAGTTGCTAATTATAATAATTTGGGTACAAGCTTACTAATTTTAATAGCTTAGAGTAGCAATTTGTTAGTTTTATTAACTTAATAAATAAAAATGGTTTAATTTTATCATCTTATCTTTTCGTTTAGACTCTTTATAATCTCGGAAAACCAAGGTTCTAAACGACGGTAGACGGGTGCGCGGTGGAGAGTCCGCCTAGGCGGTCGACACATTTTGAACATTTTTTTAATTATTTTACCACAGTTTTTTGCATAATATGCATAATTTAAGGGTGTTCCTTGCATAACTAAGCTGTAGAACGAAAATTTATAAAGTTTTAGTTTTGTAAAAGTGAACCATAGGCCCATAATGCTTACAAAACCTTTTTGGCAAAAATATCTTGTTAGGTATTGCTCCGCCTAGGCCGCCAACCTCCCTTTGCCTATGCCGCCAACCTCCCTTGGCCGCTACTCCACCGTCTACCGAAAAGCGGTGCGGAGAGAGACAGCCTACGGCCTAGGCGGCTAAGCGGCTGCCATTTAGAGCACTAAAAAACTTGGATGATATCCATTGATTGCATAAGCTTAAAATACAATAAAAAAGGTAGGTCTACCTAACTACCAACTTAGGTTTTATAGCATTTCCCTCTTATGCTCATAGCTACCTTTGCAAGGAATTTAGCACCAACATAGAGGATCTGAAATCAGGTCGACAACCAGTCATAAAACTTTACAAAATCTTGTAAGGAGATATTTTATGCTACATAGCCAACCTCATTCTGATGGAAGAATGCTTGGATGATGATAATATTTTCTTACTCATTGTGGATTTTTGATGGGGACCATATTCGACTAAGACGCGGAACAAGACAGAGACGGGCCTGAGTTTTGGACTAGCTAGCTTGAAGAAAAATCTAAAAACAATATTTTTGTTGAGAAGTTTGGATTTCATTTATCTTTAGTATTATTTGTTTGTTTTAGAAGGGTAGTTTGGATGATACTTTAGTTGAGGAGTCTCATTTGTTGGGAGGTTCGTTTAGATAAGTTTATCTTTTTTACAATTATTTTGTGTTATCTTTTGGTTGAGTGCATGGCTATAAATAGAGCCAAAAACTTGTAGAAAAAACACATAATGAATGAGAATAAAAATCTCATATAAACTTTGGTGAGAAACCTAAGAGTGAAGTGAGTTTTCTTCTCTGCTATTCTAAATATATTCTTGCTGACGTCTTCACAGAAGGACCCGCTGTTCGGTTTGGAGGAATATTCAAAGACTCTCTGAAGACGACGACAACGTCCACGAATCAACTTCTACGAACCCAAGTCAAATCCAGATCGAGTATGTTGTTCGCGAGTGGCGCGTACGGTCTTCTTCCTTGACACAGAGATGCGCTCCATATTCAAAGAGGTCCAAGTACGTATTGAAGACCTATCCCTCGTAGAACGAAGTTTGCGCCTATCTCAAAGGCTTGTGATATAATCGCAGTCTTCCGGGTAAGTTGTGCAATTTACTTTCAAAACCAATAACAATACCCAGGTCTCCTTTCACCATTTTCTGTTTAATCAGTACAAAGAATTGCTCATTAATTAAATCTACTACAAATCTTAATTTTAGACTTGGATTAGTTGAACTTAAGTTCCCGTCCCGCGTCAAATTGGTATCAGAGCCTGGTTATGATTGTTTATGCATTTACGTAGCGGAAGAATTTTAAGTTCAAACATGGAAAATAGTGAGATACTTGATAAATTGTCTTCATTGATTTTAGACTCTAAAAAAGAAATGCTAGCTGAACTTAATCCTAGATTCAATGCACTTGATGCTAGGATAGAGTGACAACAACCGTCCGTGGGCCAAATTCATATACAACACAACATGCTATGGAGGGTCATAGAAATGTCATACACCCCACCGAAAGACAAAATTCCGCTAATCATGCTCTACCCAGGAAAGAAGAACTTAGAGCTAGGATTCCCCATGATATCCATGACGATTCCGATGAGGAATATCGTCCAAGAGACCATACCTATAGATTTCAAGGTGATGACATTACTAAGAAAGTAAAGGTAGAGGTCCCATCCTTTGATGGTCGCCATGATCCTACGGCGTTTAGCGATTAGTTGTCTAGCATAGACAATTATTTTGAGTGGCATGATGTGTGACGAGAGATGCATTCGATTTGCCAAAATGAAACTGACCGATTCAGCTAGGATATATTGGTCTTCAATTGAGAAGGACAAAACGCGTTTAGGCAGAGTCATTATAGGCACGTGGATCGAGACGAAAGAGATCCTTCACGAAAAATACCTCCCACAATCCTATAGAGACCATCTAATAGACCAAATAGCCATATTTCGTCAGGGTAACCTGTCAGTATACGACTATATGACTAGGTTCGACGAATTGATATCTCGTTGTGAGATCGTTGAGGACCCCCCGAGTCACGCTCTCACGATTTCGATCTGGCTTGAGATTTGAATTTAGACGTGAAATTGGACATTTAAAGACAACTACTGTAGAAGATGCCTACCAAATAGCGCTCGAATTTGAGCAACATCAAAAGGTCTTCAACTATAATAAGTCTTACCAACAAAAGGACCAACCTAAACGGCACTACGAACAACCCTCTAAACCACGTACGACTGTCGATAAGGAAAAAGAAAAAACCTTTATGGTTGAGGGTAAGGGACCCAAGTGCTACAATTGTCAAGGTATTGGACACTTTGCTCATCAGTGTCTCTCTAGAAACTTGCACTTGGGTAGGGAGTCAAATGACTCAAGGGATGACTCAGACTCTGAACTTGAAGAAGACCCCCATAGAGTTGAGGAAGGAGCCAGTGACTGTGAACTTGATTTAACCTCCTCAACTTCACCCTTACATGTGGTCAGACGCATGCTCGCTACACATGTAGGCGGGGTAGACAGGAAATGCAATCATATTTTCCACACCTTTATCAAAATTAACAATAAATTTTGTAAGCTGATGATTGATGGAGGAAGTTACGTTAACGGTATTGCCAAGACGACTTTAGAGAAGATGGGACTTAAAGTCGAGAAACACCCCGAGCGCTACAGTGTTACTTGGGTTGACAAGACTGCACACTCTGTCACTCAAAGATGCCTGAAATATAGTTGTAGGAGTAGGTCAATCCCTAATGGCCTTAACCTTGCCAGGGTCCGCTGAGACACCCTAATGCCTGACAAGTTTAAGGCCATTAGGAATTGGCCTACTCCTACGACTATATTTAAGGCCATTAGGGATTGGCCCACTCCTACGACTATATTTGAGGCCAGGAGCTTTCATGGACTGGCCACATTTTATAGGAGATTTGTCAAGGGATTTAGTACCATTATGGCTCACATTACCAATTGCCTTAGGAAAGGAGAGTTTGTATGGACTAAAGCTGCTGAGAAAGCGTTCATAGAAATCAAAGAGAAGTTGACCTCTGCCCCGGTCCTTCGTCTCCCTGATTTCTCGAAAGTATTCGAAGTAGCTTGTGATGCTTCGGGCGTAGGAATAGGTGGCGTGTTGAGCCAAGAGGCCATCCAATCACTTATTTTAGCAAAAAGTTGAATGGGGCTAAACAACGCTACTCAAACTATGATCGAGAGTTTTATGTTGTTGTACAAAGTTTATAATATTGGCGCCACTACCTACTCCCAAAAGACTTTGTTTTATTTTCAGACCATCAGGCCCTACGCTATTTGAGCTCTCAAAAGAAGCTTGGGCCTCGATATGCTAAGTGGGTGGAATTCATTCAAGAGTACACATTTGGCCTCAAGCACTATGCAGGTGCTGAGAACAAACCCGCTGATGCATTGAGTAGGAAATTGTATACATTGCGGTCAATGAGTACTCAAGTCATTGTATTTGACCGTATCGTTGATGAGTATCCTACTTGTCGAGACTTTAGTGAAATCTATACTAAATTGTGTAGAGATCTCTCTACTTCCGTTGATGGTTTCACTACAGTCGATGGTTTCTTGTTTATGGACAGCCGGCTATGTATTCCCTCTACTTTCCTCAGAGACTTCTTGACTTGGGAAATGCATGCTGACGGCACTGCGGGACATTTCGGATTAAATAAGACCATCCTTTTGGTTGAGGATAGATTTTATTGGCCGAGTCTTAAGCGCGATGTTGCTAGAGTAGTTGCACACTGTCGTACTTGTCAGATGACGAAGTGTAGGAAGAACAACACGGGCTTGTATACTCATTTACCTATTCCTTTCAGCCTATGGCAGGACATTAGCATAGACTTTGTATTAGGTTTGCCACGTACCTTACGGAAGCATGACTGTATTTTTGTTGTAGTGGACCGTTTTTCTAAGATGGCACATTTTATTTCTTGCAGTAAAACGAGTGATGTGTCACATTTAGCGAGCCTATTCTTTAGGGATGTTTGGAGGTTACATGGGTTACCTAAGACTATCGTGTCTGATAGGGACGTTAGATTCATGAGCTATTTCTGGAAGACACTTTGAAAAAAAACTCAACACGACGCTTCAGTTCTCAACTGCTTATCACCCGCAGACGGATGGTCAGACTGAAGTAGTCAATAGGAGTCTAGGCAATTTGTTGAGGTGCTACTTGGGACCTTATATTACCTATGGCGGAGTTTGCATACAATAGTTCGGTCAATAGGTCTACGGGATTGAGTCCATTTGAGGTTGTCAATGGAGTCAAACCTAGAAAACCTATAGATCTTCTACCCAAACTTCTAGGATCCCAATTTAGCGCGTCTGCCGAGACTTTTGTACAACATATCCATGATCTACATATTGAGATTCGTAGAAGATTAGCTGTGAGCAATAATTTGTATAAATTGGCAGCTGATGGTCACAGAAGATTGCAGGAATTTGCTATTGGTGATGAAGTACTTGTGCGAGTGAGACCGGAGAGATTCCCTCGTGGAACTGTGAAAAAGTTGCATGCCAAACAGACAGGTCCTTATCGAGTTCTGCAGAAGAACGGTTTGAACGCTTATGAGTTGGATATTCCACAAGATATGAAATCAGCCCCATGTTCAATGTGGAGGATCTAACGTTGTTTTATGAGCCTATGGCATATTCTTTCTATGATTCTGATTTTGCACGTTCTCCAGGTTCACCATCGACAGGTAGGCAGTCCGATACCGTGTCTGAACCAGTAGCACCGCCTCCACCGCTGTCACCTCATTGGAGGCACACGAGACTTGAGATTGAGGATGTTATTGATGACAAGATAGTTTCCACTACATACGGAGGCTACCAGTGCTTCTTAGTACATTGGGCGGACGACCAGAGTCGGATTGCTCGTGGTTGACTATGGATTAGCTCCAGAAGCTAGACCCAGATGTATTGACAGAGTATCTTCAACATCATTCACCAGGTGGTGAATCTTATAAGTCGGAGAGAGTTGATGGGGACCATATTCGACTAAAACGCAGAATGAGACAGAGACGGGCCCGAGTTTTGGACTAGCTAGCTTGAAAAAAAATCTAAAAACAATATTTTTGTTGAGAAGTTTGGATTTCATTTATCTTTAGTATTATTTGTTTGTTTTAGGAGGTTAGTTTGGATGATACTTTAGTTGAGGAGTCTTATTTGTTGGAAGGTTAGTTTAGATAAGAAGTTTATCTTCTTTACAATTATCTTGTGTTATCTTTTGGTTTAGTGCATGGCTATAAATAGAGCCAAAAACTTGTAGAAGAAACATGGAATGAATGAGAATAAAAATCCACTATAAACTTTGGTGACAAACCTAAGAGTGAAGTGAGTTCTCTTCTCTGCTATTCTAAATACATTCTTGCTGACGTCTTCGTCGAAGGACCCGCTGTCTGGTTTGGAGGAACATCAAAGACTCTCCGAAGACGACGACGACGTCCACGAATCAACTTCTACGAACCCAAGTCAAATTCGGATCGAGTATGCTGTTCGCGAGTGGCGCGTATGATCTTCTTCCTCGACACGGAGTTGCGCCCCATATTCAAAGAGGTCCAAGTACGTGCTGAAGACCTATCCCTCGTAGAACAAAGTTTGCGCCTATCTCGAAGGCTTGCGCCATAATCGCACTCTTCCGAGTAAGTCGTGCAATTTACTTTCAAAACAATAACAATAGTTGTCTCATTCCACCATTTTCTGTTTAATCATTACAAAGAATTGTTCATTAATTAAATCTACTACAAATCTTAATTTTAGACTTGGATTAGTTGAACTTAAGTCCCTGTCCCGCGTCAATTTTTTAATCTCAATTTACCCTGGAGGAAGTTGAAGCATTTATGCAACCTTCCAAAAAAATTCACAAAAAATACAAGTCCAGAACAATTTTTGGACCTTAAAAAGATTTGCACAAAAAATAACAAGCTAAAAGTAGTTTTGGGGGAACTAGAGGGAATTAACAGTAATTGTTTAGTTTGTTGTATCAAAATCAAAAAAGAAAAAAAATGTTTGTCTAAGGTTAATTTGGTACCTTGGTTCATTAAGAAAGTACATATCTATTAGTTTGGTTTGGTATTTTGGTTCATTAATTTTAGGTCTAGCTGGTTTTGGTATTTTGTTCCATTTTCAAAGTAGATACTAAACAAAGGTGAAATGACGATGTGGCACTAAAGCACATTGTTTTGTCAAATAAAATTAGTCGTGCTACTTTGCTAAATAAAATTATAAAGCCCACTACTTGGATTTTTTTTTTCTTTGGAACACAGATAGAGATAAAGAAGTATCGGTTGTTTCCTTCTTCTTCCTTTGCTACTTGCTCTTGCTTTTGGGTTTCTTAAGTGCAACCATCTATATTCTCTCTACCTCAATGTCAAGTCATGCTCACTGGCATGATGACGCTCAGAAGACTGCTAACTAGTAATTTACTGGTGTCACCGCCATAACAGATCATCTCTATGAGGATTGAAGGCAAATAAAAGGGTAAAGCACAGTAGAAAACAATCATAGCAAAAAAGTACTCCAAACATATTTGACTCGTATTCTAAAAAGTCTGGCTGCACATTCATGATATCTGAGTAAGTGAGTGATCCTTAAAACTTGATAGCCAGATCAATGCTTAGAATTACCAACACCGACACAATTTTTGGGAGTACATGAAAAAAAGGCATATCAGGTTTGTAAAATGTTGTCCAAGGTTCTAGGCATCTTATCAGGCTTCAGTTAATTTAGGAAGCAGTACATATCACAAGATTTCATCTAATCCACCAGAGAAATTTAGGAACGTAGCATACCTGGTGACAGTAAAGATATCCAGCACCCAGTCGAAAGTGCAAATCGGAGAAACGAATTTCATCCATCTTTGCAGATTTAAAGATAGGTAAGTTGGAGGTATCAACATTCACTAACAGTTTCTTGTGCATTTTTTTCATTTCTCCGGAGAGAACTTGTTTCCACTTTTCTTCCGCCTCGTTCTTGCAGTTGTTAAGCCAGTCAAAAATAGGCTTACTATAATCAGAAGAAGAAGGATCCCGCAGGTCATTGCAAAATGTATCCTGCATAGGGATGGAAACTCTAATGTCAATATTAATGTAGTCAGATCATTAAAAGAATGATAAATGTGTGATCAACGAATGTAAAGTTATACTTCAATGAGAAAATATCCCGAAGGGTCATGTTGCCCTGCAGTCTGCATCAGCTTATCCGTCAAGCAATAGATGTTATCTCTCAACTCCGAAAGGAGTTGGCTTCCAAGAACTAAAAATTCCTGGGTCTGCAGAAATGATTCATGAGAATTTTCAGTAGCCTTAAAGAAACAAATATAGTACTCGCTAAAAGTTTAGACAGGACAGAGAAGCCAAGAACATAGCAAGCATCTGCAGTTAATTGTAGGCATTGCTCAGAGAATGGAATATTGTTTTTCTTTTCTTAGCAATTAGGAAATTGGCAGAAATATGGAGCATCAAACAACACATGGCTGATACTTAAAAAAGAAATAGGGTAGGCTAGAGGTGCGGAGCAAAAAACTATATTATGGAAGGGTTTTTTGCATATAAATCTTGTAAATATACTATATTATTACAGCGTTTTTGCATTCAAATCACTAGAAAATAGAGTTATTGGTCCATCTTGTCATAATAAATCATTAAAAAGGAGAATATTCCTTTAATTTTAATTGAGTTGTTTTTATGACCACTATGCCCTCATCTTCTTCTTCTCTCCCCTTTAAAAAAACTCATGTCCAAAACTGCAACCAAAACGTCTCCTCTACCACCGCTGTTTCCACCACGCTCTCCTTCCTCGACCCTTACCCCCCACCCGTACATGTCCTTCAATTTTTTCACCCTCTCTTTCCCGTATCAAAATTGCTCCTCCTATCCCTCTATTGATAGACATTTGTACCATAAAATAAATTAAAACATGAAAGGAATGAAAATAAAAATCATTTCACCCATTTCATTATCAACACCACTCCTCGTTTTTTCGTTCTTAGCTTTTTTACAAGTCAATTTTGCTTGATCATTTCTTGGACTGGACTGTAAAAAAAGGTACATTCAAGGAACTTTAAGGTGCCAGAGATTCAAGGAACTTTAAGGTGCCAGAGATTAACCAGCAAAAAAGATCAAGACTAGCTAACTTATCTATATATGATACAATTGTTCCGTCTGAAATTTCATACAGATAGATCATCTTACTTTTGGTGCTAGAAATATGTGGAGATTCACGAAACAATACCTCCCCCAACCCCCAACCCATCCATGTCCTTCAATTTTTTCACCTTCTCCTTCCCCCACCCACCCACTCGCAAGTACCTTGAGATTTCTGCATTGTATCCATCCACAAGACACAATTGCTCCTCCTATCCCTCTATGGATTTGTACCATAAAAATAAATTAAAGCATGAAAAAAGGAAATAAAAATCATTTCACCCATTTCATTATCAACACCAACTCTTCTCATTTTCTTTCCTTCTTAGCTTCTTACAAGTCAATTTTGCTTGATCATATCTTGGACTGGGTTGTAAAAAAGGTTCATTCAAGGAGGTTTGAGGTGCCAGAGATTAACCAACAAAAGAAAATCAAGACTAGCTAACTTATTATCTATATATGATGCAATTGTTCCGTATGAAATTTCATACAGATAGATCATCTTAATTTTGGTGCTAGAGATATATGTGGAGATGCATGAAAAATAGTTTCTTTACTTTGTTGCTTGCTTGATCAATTTGTTCATCACCCATTAACAAAGGTAACTAATAAAGGCACTTCATTTTTTGATCAGGGCTAGCCCATTTTAAACTTTGTATTATTTACAAGTTTGCCATTGAAGAAATTGATCAGGGCTATCCCACTCTTTGGTATAAAAGTCACCTTTTTCTATTTTTCCCCTCTTCTTCTTCCTCAACCCATCCAAGAAGAAGAAGAAGAACAACAACAACAACAACAACAACAAAAATGTTAAACCCTAATATTGGTGGAAACCTTAATATTGTTATCCCTAATTTTTTTTCTCATTTCCAATTTCGATGGCACCCAAAAGCTCATCATAATATACAAACCCTAATATGGGAGAAAATCCCAATATTGATGTTCAACTAGTGCAAACAAGGACTACCCAATTTTCTAGCAGTCCTACAAACTGAATGGACTGCCAGAAAACTGGACAGTCCTAAGTCACAGCATGTGAAACAAAGGACTGTCCATTTTTCTGGCAGTCCTTACTGTATGTAGGACTGTCCAGTTTTCTGGCAGTCCTGAATACAGTAAGGACTGCCAAAAAAATGGACAGTCCTTTGTTTCACATGCTGTGACTTAGGACTGCCCAGTTTTCTGGCAGTCCATTCAGTTTGTAGGACTGCCAGAAAATTGGACAGTCCTGGTCGACGCAGAGTTTTCTCGTTCGTGCATACTTGTGTTTAATTTAAATGGATAATTTCCCACTCCGAATGTAGTTTAATTCAAAAGAGCTACAAACAATTGAAATAAACAATGTAATTGATGCTTGAATTTTTCAATTTAATTTCTAGGGTTTTGGAAACAAATAGAGAAAGAATTTGGGTGCCATCGATCTTCTTGATAAGGAAATTTGGAAGAGAAGAGGAAGAAGAGAAAATTTTTAGGGTGGAAGAAATTTCTAGGAATTTTCAAATTAACTTCTTGTTTGGGGATGAAGAAATGGTGGAGGAGAAGAGGAAGAGGAAGAAGAAGAAGAAGAAGAGAGGAGTTAGGGTTTAGGAAGAGAGAAAAAATTTTGCAAATGAGAGGAAAAATTTGGTTTGGGGGGATTTTACTTTGGGACAGCCCTAAATAAAAAAAATGGGATGTCCTGAGTAAAACACAAAAAAATCTGGGCTAGCACCAATCCGGGCTAGCCCTGATCAAAAAGTGAAGTGCCTTTATAACTTACCTTAACAAAAGAATTAGAAGGAGGACATGACCAAGGGATGAGGAAAGGGCTAGGAAGGAAAGAGAGCTGAGGGGAAGGGATTAGCACCGATGGCGGAGGAGAGATGTCAGCATGGGAGGTTTCACTTTCAACGTTGGCGTCAGCAATTGTTTCATGACTTTGGGCCGGAGGGAAAAAAAGGAGGATGATGAGGCCAATATGGTCTTTTATATAATTAACCCCAGGGTTAGATCAATTTTCGACTGACATAAAAAAAAGGGGACTAATAGTGAGAAACGTTCTAACTCTTCTGATTCCAGATCATGGGATTCTGATACCAGCGTTGGTGAAATCCATCGTGTAATCGTATCTTCTAATATGGTCTCCGCTGAACTTCCGGAAGGATATGATGAGGATATTGAAGAAAGTCCTGAAACAGATCCTTGGGCTCAACAGATGGATAATCAGTGGGTGCTTCGATTTGAACAAAGAGAACCTCCTACTGAAGATCAACTAATTCAAGTTGATGTAGGAGAAAGCGAGTCACCTCGTCCAATTTTTATTAGCAAGAATCTTCCAGAAGCAGATAAGCAAGAGTTGATTCTTCTCATTAAAGAATACATTGACGTCTTTGCTTGGAGTTATGAGGACATGCCAGGTTTAGATCCCAAGATTGCTACTCATAAACTGAACATTCTTCCTAATGCTAAACCAGTCAAAACAGCAACAAAGGCGATTAAGCCTGAAATGATGGACGCTATTGATGATGAAGTTAAGAAGCTTATAGCTTGTGGCTTTATTCGAGAAGAACAACATCCTGATTGGGTAGCCAATGTTGTTCCAGTCCTGAAGAAAACTGGCAAAGTTCGAGTCTGCATCGACTTCAGAGATCTTAATGAAGTATGTCCGAAAGATGAATTTTCTCTTCCTATCACAGACGTCATGATTGACAATACTTGTGGGTTCGAGCGAATATCTTTTATGGATGGATTCTCTGGATATAATCAGATCAAGATGAATCCCGAAGATGAAAAACATACATCTTTCCGTACTCCTCGGGGAGTCTATTGCTACACAGTGATGCCATTTGGTCTCAAGAACGCTGGTGCAACTTACCAACGAGCCATGAGTACCATTTTCAGAGAACATCTTCGTAAGACTGTCGAATGCTACGTTGACGACATCGATGTCAAAAGTCGTCTGAAGGAAGATCACATCCAAGACTTGAGAACTATCTTCAATCTCATGCGCCAACATCAGCTCAAGATGAATCCCACCAAATCATTCTTGGGTGTCTCTAGTGGCAAATTTCTCGGCTTCGTCATTACCTCTAAGGGTATACACGTCGATCCCGAGAAGATCAAAGCCATTCAAGAGATGCGTCCTCCACGCAACCTAAAAGAGCTACGAGGATTCCAAGGCCGACTTGCGTACATCAGGCGATTCATTTCGAACTTGTCTGGACGCTGCAGACCATTCACTCAACTAATGAAGAAGGGTGTATCTTTTATTTGGACTGAAGAATGTCAACAAGCATTCGACGACATCAAACGATATCTTATGAACCCACCTGTTTTGGTACCACCAATCTCAGGCATTCCATTCTTAATGTATGTCCGTGCTATGGACCATTCATTGGGTGCTTTACTTGCCCAAAAGAACAAAGAAGGCCACGAACAGGCTATCTATTATCTTAGCCGTACTATGATTGGTGCTGAACACCGTTATAGTCCGGTCGAGAAAGAATGCCTGGCTCTCATGTTTGCTGTGCAGAAGACGAGGCATTACATCATTGGCCAAACTATTCATGTCATATCCCGAGTTAATTCTCTTCGGGTATTGATGAAGAAGCCTAGTACACTTAATTCTCGGCTGGCCACATGGGCAATCTTGCTAGCTCAATATGACATGGTATATGTTCCTCAAAAGTCTGTCAAAGGTCAAGCACTGGTAGACTTCTTAGCGGCTCATCCTGTACCAGAAACATCCAAGCTATATGACGAAATTCCAGACGAGACGTTGGAAGTCAACATGATCTCTGAAGAGTTTCTAACATGGCGTCTATTCTTTGACGGTGCGTCAAGGATCGGACCAAATGGTGCTATTGTGGCAGGTGTTGGAGTGGTCCTCGTTTCTCCAGATGGATCAACTATCCAAAGAGCCTACTCTCTAGATGAACCTTGCTCCAATAATGTAGCGGAGTACAATGCTCTACTCATCGGCCTTCAGTTAGCCAAACAACTGAATGTTGAATATCTCGAAGTCTACGGTGATTCTAAGCTGGTTGTTAATCAGGTTAGAGGAACCTATGAAGTCCGTCATCAAGATCTAATGCCTTATCACGAAGCAGCGATCAAGATAGTTATATCATTCAAAGCTTTCTTCATAGATTATGTTCGACGAGCTTGCAATACTGAAGCAGATGCTTTAGCCAATCTTGCAGCTGTCTTAGCCATCCCTATCAAAAGACAGCAGGTGGTGGTTATCTCCAACCGAGAACTGTTCTGCATCGAAAATAATTGTAATATTGAATTCAGCAATTTTGCTGAAGTCAATGTTATCGATGACGATTGGAGAACTCCTTTCATCGACTTCGTGGTACATGACATACTCCCCGAAGATCCTAAGGAGGCCACAAGTATTCGACGACGATCTCTACGATTCGACTATAATCAAACCACTAAGACTCTCTATCGACGGACTTATGACGGTCTTCTTCTACGCTGTTTAGCTGGTGATGAAGCAAAACAAGTACTACGTGAAGCTCACGACGGTGTTTGCGGAGCACATCAGCCCGGTCCTAAACTACAGGATCGCATCCGACGCATGGGTTACTATTGGCCCTCTATGGTATCAGATGCCATTGAATATGCAAAGAAATGTCGTGCTTGTCAAATCCATGCAGATTTCATTCATCAACCATCAGAATTCTTACGCCCGACTGCTGCTTCCTGGCCTTTCGAAGCTTGGGGCATGGATGTCATAGGTCCTATCAATCCTCCTTCTTCTAGAGGACATCGGTTCATATTGGCGATAACCGACTACTTCTCCAAGTGGGCTGAAGCTATACCTCTGGCTGAAGTCAAGACTAGCAGTGTCATCAACTTCGTTAAACACCACGTTATCTATAGATTTGGTGTACCTCGAAGAATCATCCATGACAATGGACCTCAATTCATCAGCCAGAAATTTACCAGATTCTGTGATGATCACCGGATTGATAATGTCGCTTCGACTGCCTACAATCCTGCCGCTAATGGTTTAGCTGAAGCCTTTAACAAAACCATCATTAAACTCCTTAAGAAGTTTGTATCCACTAACAAACGGAATTGGAGCGAAAAACTTGGCGAATGTCTATGGGCCTACCGAACTACGGTCCGCAATCCCACAGGCTTTACACCTTTCTCTTTGGTGTATGGCTGTGAAGCTGTCCTTCCTTTGGAGCTGCAAATTCCTTCTTTAAGGATTGCCATTGCTAATGAGCTCACTACAGAGAACAATGACCTTCTTCGACTTTAAGAATTGGAGGCATTGGATGAAAAGCGATTAATGGCTCAACAACATATTGAGTTATATCAAGCCCGCATCTCGAAGACGTTCAATCGTAAAGTGAAGGTCAGAGCCTTTCAGCAAGGAGAACTTGTTTTAACGGTCAGACGTCCTATGACTATGACTCATATGAGTAAAGGCAAGTTCGACGCAAAGTGGGAAGGTCCATATGTTGTGAGCAAAGTCTTCTCTAATGGAGCATATCAACTCTCAGAACTGGATGGACGAATTGCTATGATGCCTATCAATGGCAAGTTCCTTAAAAAGTACTATGTATAAATGTAAATGTAAATCATCAAACAAGTTCATGTTTATAAATAGAATTTTATTTAATCATGAATGATAGTACATGATATTAAGGAATGTCATTATCATCCTTCTCTACATTTGGACGTGGACCACTACCGTCCTTTTCAAAAACACGGTCAGCAAAAGAGTCGAGAACCTCTTTGTTGGATCCCACGAGGAACTTGCAGGCAGCCATCCTCATGGCTTCTTCTTCTTCAGTCCTTCCTGGTTCAAGCAGAAAGTCCAGGATGTCTCTCGGTGGCTGGGGTGCAGACGGACCTTCGCCTGCTTCTGCCTCCTTCGGCTGAACTGAATCGGCAGGGCGTTCTTCAGTGCCCTTCTGAACCTTCGGGACAATCTCAGCCTTCTTAGATGCTTCTCCAGAAGACATTTTTATGTTGAAGAGTAGAAGTGTTCGTTCCTGTCAGATTTCTGCTCAATTTATAGGCAGAAGTTCCTCAACTAATGAAGCGATACATTCATCCGACGGTTCGTCCGTTCATTAAATGCATGACGGTTCATCCGTTCATTTATCACATTCATCCGACGGTTCGTCCGTTCATTAAATGCATGACGGTTCATCCGTTCATTTATCACATTCATCCGACGGTTCGTCCGTTCATTAATGCCCGACGGTTCATCCGTTCGTTTATCATCATTTGACGGTTCATCCGTTCGTTTATCATCATTTGACGGTTCATCCGTTCATTTATCATCATTTGACGGTTCATCCGTTCGTTCATCATCACTTGACGGTTCACTCGTTCATTATCATCTATCACTTGACGGTCTTCCCGTTCATTCATATCACATACATTGACGATTCATCATCGTTCCACATCAGCAACTTGTCGTTTTCGATTAAGTTGTCAATATTCATCAAGAAATATATCATGTCTATCTGTTATTTATATCTGAATAAGATATGCAATAAATAATGGAGCCACAACAAAATGTCTTTTATTTATCAAAATATGAGGCATTACAGAAACGCATCTACAGCAACAAACACAAATACAAAAAAGTTCTAATTAAGAAGGAGGGATAATCAGATTGTCAATTTGCTGCTTCAGTGTCTGCAGCTCTTCTTCATGAGTTGATGTTACTATCCTTCTTGCTTCTTCCATCCCGCTTTCTTCATCAAAAATGGGCATGTCCACTGTCCGGCAGGTGATTTCTGCACCATGGGTTGTCTCGTACTCATTCCTCTCTTGAATTAAGGCATTGAATTGTTCAATCACAAGTTGGTGATTAACAGTTTCCTCTTCAAATTCTTGCTGGAGGCGAGTAATTTCTGCTTTCAGCTCAGCAAGTCTCTGTCCTTTGCTTTCAGCCATTAAAGTAACTGATTCTATCTTAGAGTTGTATTCAGCTAATTTTGCAGAATGAGCCTCTAAAAGATTTTGAAGGTTTACCCTTTCTATATCAGCGGCTTGAGCCAGTCGCTCAAATTCAGCCTGCACTAAAGAGTCTATCTCCTTCTTCTTGAGCTCCTTATATTTCTTTATGGAGACTTCTAATTCGTTCAATATGTGTTCAAGGAGAGTGGCCTGAGCCTCGTCTCCTTGCTCCCTTATGGCTCTTATTAAGAAAGAAGTTGGCTTCCTAACCATAATGAAATCAGCTCCTTCTTTCTCTATCATTTTATGAACAAGAGATCCCAGCGACTCGAAGAAACATCTGGTGAATGACTGGACAACTTGTTGATTAATGGCCAGAGTTCCAGGAGTCGCTGTTACTTCTGTTGAGGATGAGGCAGCAGGTTGCTCGACCCTTTGTGGCTGGACAACAGGCTCTTTAAACAAAGGAGCTAGAGTAGAGCTAGTCGCTCCTCCTGTTTGATCCTCTGCAATAGTAAATTTGTTATTTTACTAATTGTTTGCCGATGAACAAGAAGATCAAATAAGAGCAATCTTACCTTGGTTCGATCTAGCAACAAGTGCATTCCCTGCTGGAATGGACTCCTGTTGAACGGAAGTAGCTTCAGCTGCGATAGCCTGGCTGCTGCCCGCTTCAAAACCGCAGGATAAATGATGACTACTACTAACAACCACCGTTGGTATGGGCACCATAGCCAGGTCCGTTGGAGGTGTTGGCAGAGTCTCAAGATCTGCAAGAATTACAAATGAAGATATTAGTTATCAGTCTATTTTAAAAGAGAAGATTGCTAGATCTCGTTTTATACCTTGAGGGTCAGTGGCGGGATTTTCTTTCAACACATCTTCATTGGCTGCTTTTTCAAGAGATCTTTCTATCTCAACATCTTCATCAGGATTTAAAAGATCAGCAACTTTTTCTGCAGACGCCTCAACTTCAATATCCTTTTTAGGATCTGAAATATCATCGGCAGTATCAAGAGATATATGTTCTTCATTATCCCTTTCAGGATCTTGTATATATTCATCAACATTTTCAGACGAAGAGCTCTCCTCGTCTTCTTCTTCTTCTGCTGCTGCATTCCCACTGTTAGTTGCAGTCTGATCATCCTGCAGGCTATAACTGCAATCTTCTAAAGCTGCGATCATTTCACGATCTTCTTCTTCACGAAGAGTCCTAGGAGTAAGAGGATGTTGAGTTGCCTCTGCAACAGGTGAAAGAGGTTGTACAACATTTTGTTCTTCCTCTGTGATGTTCTCTCTAGACTCTTCAACCTCAGTTCTTGGGACAAGATCTCCCCTCTGTTCAGTTTCTTCAAGAGTTTTGCTCCTAGATTCAGAAACAGGTGTGGGAGATGACATTATAATTCCTGCTGCAGCGTCTACTGAAGTCAGGATTTGTCTGGAAGAAGATTCTGCTAAAATTCTTCTGGTGACCACCCTCTTCTTTCTGTGTAGAGGTCTGGCAGGACTCTCTACATTTACTGGTTCTGCTTGTTTCTGCACAGAAGTTGGTGTAGTGGCAGCCTCTTGATGTGTCTCGGCCAATTGTCGAGATTGGGATCTTGTAGTGACCTTTTCAGAAGAATGATCTAGGATCAATTTCTTCTTTGCTGCTGGAGCAGGAGGCTCCTCTCTTCTTCTTTTCTTTGCGGGAGATCTACCCACTTTCAGAGAAACACGCAATGGTGCATTTACCTCTTGAGGGAACATAATCTCCCTCGAAGTTTCTAGAGGTGCATCCGCTGGCTCGTGCACCTCATCATTTGCAGGGATCGATGAAGCAATTCTCCCTCTCCTCAATCTTGTTGCAGAAGCGAAACTATCTGCAAGATTAAAATTCTCGGCAAAAGTATTCACGGATGTATAAAACACTGAATATGTGAAGAGCATCCGAAGACCCTGGGGAGTACTCTTTGTTGGCATTGAAAAGGTGGCTTTCGTATCACGGGCATTGTAATAAGCCCAAGCTCTGGCCCCGTCTATCAAATAACCTTTGCCTTGGAGGCAGGTAATTGCATTCCCTACATGGAACTGATCATACCCAAACTGCCGAGCAAATCGGCTGGGAAGATATGGTTCTAAATAGCATTCTTCTTCGAACCGGTAAACCAGATGAGATGGTCGAATCGTTTTCAACCATTCGAAGGCTGCACGGGTCAGAGACTGCATCTTCGAGTCCACCATATTTGTGGGCATCTGATCGTACCCAGCAGGGAGAGGAGCACAACAGAAGTTCCATCCTCTATTCAGATTCAAAATATATCTACACTCGCTTAAAGAAGTGTATTTCCATTGTCCATGAGAATATCTTCGGAGAAAACTGCCATCAACCGGTCCCATGCCGGGGTCCATTAAGGTTGGATAGTGGAGAAGCAACCATCCAAATAAATATGTATATGGCAATTCCAAGCGAGGGAACTCTTTTTCTCCTTTCGCCTTCAGCATCAAGTCGATGTATAAACGAAGACTGGCATTTAGTTTGCAGGTCATTGCTGATAACAAGTCCATCTTATAGCCGAAGACTAACTTGACAGCAGCAAACAGAACGCCGCGGTGAAAGTGATCCACAGCACTGGATCCGGGAACCACAAACCTCCGAAGCCAGTATGTTAGGAACCCTGCCAGTTGTGCTTCTTCTGACATGGGTCTATAGCCCATTCTTAAGTAACTCTCCAAAGTGTCCCCTGTCTTCAAAGGAGGATACTCATGATAATCTTTCACTTTTTTATCAAAGTTACCACTCTGTTCCATCAGCTTTATGACCTCTACGTTGCTCAAAGGTTTGAAGAAGTTAGGGTAGCATTTGTCATTCTCCTTGGTCTTCTTCTCTTCTATGTGGTTGAGAAACAGATATGGTAACCACTTCGAAGAGTAACAAGTGTTGGCGGTAGCACTCTTATAAAACAGAGAGCAGATCTTGTAATGGCATAGTAGTTCCTCGAACACTGCCACCATTGCTGCATTCTCTTTTCTAAGCTTGTCCAGCTCATCATTTGTCGGTACAAACTCCTCATACGGAGCATCTGCCATGGGCAAGTACGAGATATACTTCATCTCGTGGAGTGCAAATCCCATCTCTCCACCTGGGGTCATGAAGGTCCCCGTCCTATAGTTGTACCTCTCAGCCAAGGCTAAAAACATGTGTGGGTTGGGAGCAAAGCCGTATACAGTGGCGTGCACTGCTTGATACAGATTGATCTGTTGGAGTCTGTCTTGGAATGTTGTCAGAATCCAGTTCGCAATGTAGTTCCATCGCTTGTAATCTGGATTCACCAATCCAGTCAGTCTGATGTCTTGTTCGGGGTATTTTCCTTCAGCCTTCACAAATTCATTTGCGAATATCGGTGTCCTGACAGGCATCAGCATAGAGGAGTTCTCTGGTGGAATGCAGCCGGGTCTCAAGCCTCTCAACAGGACGCTATATCTATCAGAGGAGCTATAAAACATATCCTTCTTGTTTGGCCCCTTCTTTACGAAGATTTTTCCTGCCCGGGCATCCTGAAAAAGAGTGATGTTCCACTCCATCTTCCTTGGGTAGCTCGCATGAGCATACCGCGACAAAGGGAGGCAGCGAGCAATGTCTGGTATGAAGAATGATCTATTTTCCTGGTGAACTATTCTCTCCTCCATCCTCGGCCTAGGCTGAGAGACTTTCTCAAAGGCGTCACCGAACAGGAATAAGGGTTTCTTATGAATAACAGCATCCGCTGACTCTAGGGGCTGTCCATTCATCAAACACATTAAAGTCTCATTATCCTGGGAGATCAGTATAGCCTGACGGGAGGCCGAGATCGTACTGAGGATAGTGAACATGAGACAGATCTTCTTTATATTCAGACTCCGAAAGAGTTCCCACAAAAGTTTCATATTCAGGATCATCTCTCGTATTCACTGCATCAGACAGAAAGAAACAAAAAAAATTCAGTATAAGTCAAAATTAAAAAAATCTGTCATCAAAATTGCGCAACATCAGACTGCGCAACATCAGATTGCGCAACATCAGTTTGCGCAACATCAGACTGCCGAACGAACAGCCATCAGTTTGCGCTGACGATCTCGCACAAATCAGCAGATTGCGCTGACATCTGCCAGCGCAGTTCAACCGATTGCGCAGAAAGTCGATCTTCATAAAAATGAAGAGTTAACTGATTTGTGCAACCAGAACCCTAAAGAGGGTGGCGCAATATGATCACATCTCTAAAAAGAGATGGATTTCGAAAGACAATGGTATCAAAACCCTAAAAAGGGTTTGAAGTCTTCTACCTAACATCGCAGGGTGGGCATCATAAGAAACCCTTATTCCTGTTCGGTGACGCCTTTGAGAAAGTCTCTCAGCCTAGGCCGAGGATGGAGGAGAGAATAGTTCACCAGGAAAATAGATCATTCTTCATACCAGACATTGCTCGCTGCCTCCCTTTGTCGCGGTATGCTCATGCGAGCTACCCAAGGAAGATGGAGTGGAACATCACTATTTTGCAGGATGCCCGGGCAGGAAAAATCTTCGTAAAGAAGGGGCCAAACAAGAAGGATATGTTTTATAGCTCCTCTGATAGATATAGCGTCCTGTTGAGAGGCTTGAGACCCGGCTGCATTCCACCAGAGAACTCCTCTATGCTGATGCCTGTCAGGACACCGATATTCGCAAATGAATTTGCGAAGGCTGAAGGAAAATACCCCGAACAAGACATCAGACTGACTGGATTGGTGAATCCAGATTACAAGCGATGGAACTACATTGCGAACTGGATTCTGACAACATTCCAAGACAGACTCCAACAGATCAATCTGTATCAAGCAGTGCACGCCACTGTATACGGCTTTGCTCCCAACCCACACATGTTTTTAGCCTTGGCTGAGAGATACAACTATAGGACGGGGACCTTCATGACCCCAGGTGGAGAGATGGGGTTTGCACTCCACGAGATGAAGTATATCTCGTACTTGCCCATGGCAGATGCTCCGTATGAGGAGTTTGTACCGACAAATGATGAGCTGGACAAGCTTAGAAAAGAGAATGCAGCAATGGTGGCAGTGTTCGAGGAACTACTATGCCATTACAAGATCTGCTCTCTGTTTTATAAGAGTGCTACCGCCAACACTTGTTACTCTTCGAAGTGGTTACCATATCTGTTTCTCAACCACATAGAAGAGAAGAAGACCAAGGAGAATGACAAATGCTACCCTAACTTCTTCAAACCTTTGAGCAACGCAGAGGTCATAAAGCTGATGGAACAGAGTGGTAACTTTGATAAAAAAGTGAAAGATGATCATGAGTATCCTCCTTTGAAGACAGGGGACACTTTGGAGAGTTACTTAAGAATGGGCTATAGACCCATGTCAGAAGAAGCACAACTGGCAGGGTTCCTAACATACTGGCTTCGGAGGTTTGTGGTTCCCGGATCCAGTGCTGTGGATCGCTTTCACCGCGGCGTTCTGTTTGCTGCTGTCAAGTTAGTCTTCGGCTATAAGATGGACTTGTTATCAGCAATGACCTGCAAACTAAATGCCAGTCTTCGTTTATACATCGACTTGATGCTGAAGGCGAAAGGAGAAAAAGAGTTCTCTCACTTGGAATTGCCATATACATATTTATTTGGATGGTTGCTTCTCCACTATCCAACCTTAATGGACCCTGGCATGGGACCGGTTGATGGCAGTTTTCTCCGAAGATATTCTCATGGACAATGGAAATACACTTCTTTAAGCGAGTGTAGATATATTTTGAATCTGAATAGAGGATGGAACTTCTGTTGTGCTCCTCTCCCTGCTGGGTACGATCAGATGCCCACAAATATGGTGGACTCGAAGATGCAGCCTCTGACCCGTGCAGCCTTCGAATGGTTGAAAACGATTCGACCATCTCATCTGGTTTACCGGTTCGAAGAAGAATGATATTTAGAACCATATCTTCCCAGCCGATTTGCTCGGCAGTTTGGGTATGATCAGTTCCATGTAGGGAATGCAATTACCTGCCTCCAAGGCAAAGGTTATTTGATAGACGGGGCCAGAGCTTGGGCTTATTACAATGCCCGTGATACGAAAGCCACCTTTTCAATGCCAGCAAAGAGTACTCCCCAGGGTCCTCGGATGCTCTTCACATATTCAGTGTTTTATACATCCGTGAATACTTTTGCCGAAAATTTTAATCTCGCAGATAGTTTCGCTTCTGCAACAAGATTGAGGAGAGGAAGAATTGCTTCATCGATCCCTGCAAATGATGAGGTGCACGAGCCAGCGGATGCACCTCTAGAAACTTCGAGGGAGATTATGTTCCCTCAAGAGGTAAATGCACCATTGCGTGTTTCTCTTAAAGTGGGTAGATCTCCCGCAAAGAAAAGAAGAAGAGAGGAGCCTCCTGCTCCAGCAGCAAAGAAGAAATTGATCCTAGATCATTCTTCTGAAAAGGTCACTACAAGATCCCAATCTCGGCAATTGGCCGAGACACATCAAGAGGCTGCCACTACACCAACTTCTGTGCAGAAACAAGCAGAACCAGTAAATGTAGAGAGTCCTGCCAGACCTCTACACAGAAAGAAGAGGGTGGTCACCAGAAGAATTTTAGCAGAATCTTCTTCCAGACAAATCCTGACTTCAGTAGACGCTGCAGCAGGAATTATAATGTCATCTCCCACACCTGTTTCTGAATCTGGGAGCAAAACTCTTGAAGAAACTGAACAGAGGGGAGATCTTGTCCCAAGAACTGAGGTTGAAGAGTCTAGAGAGAACATCACAGAGGAAGAACAAAATGTTGTACGACCTCTTTCACCTGTTGCAGAGGCAACTCAACATCCTCTTACTCCTAGGACTCTTCGTGAAGAAGAAGATCGTGAAATGATCGCAGCTTTAGAAGATTGCAGTTATAGCCTGCAGGATGATCAGACTGCAACTAACAGTGGGAATGCAGCAGAAGAAGAAGAAGAAGAAGCCGAGGAGAGCTCTTCGTCTGAAAATGTTGATGAATATATACAAGATCCTGAAAGGGATAATGAAGAACATATATCTCTTGATATTGCCGATGATATTTCAGATCCTAAAAAGGATATTGAAGTGGAGGCGTCTGCAGAAAAAGTTGCTGATCTTTTAAATCCTGATGAAAATGTTGAGATAGAAAGATCTCTTGAAAAAGCAACCAATGAAGATGTGTTGAAAGAAAATCCCGCCACCGACCCTCAAGGTATAAAACGAGATCTAGCAATCTTCTCTTTTAAAATAGACTGATAACTAATATCTTCATTTGTAATTCTTGCAGATCTTGAGACTCTGCCAACACCTCCAACGGACCTGGCTATGGTGCCCATACCAACGGTGGTTGTTAGTAGTAGTCATCATTTATCCTACGGTTCTGAAGCGGGCAGCAGCCAGGCTATCGCAGCTGAAGCTACTTCCGTTCAACGGGAGTCCATTCCAGCAGGGAATGCACTTGTTGCTAGATCGAACCAAGGTAAGATTGCTCTTATTTGATCTTCTTGTTCATCGGCAAACAATTAGTAAAATAACAAATTTACTATTGCAGAGGATCAAACAGGAGGAGCGACTAGCTCTACTCTAGCTCCTTTGTTTAAAGAGCCTGTTGTCCAGCCACAAAGGGTCGAGCAACCTGCTGCCTCATCCTCAACAGAAGTAACAGCGACTCCTGGAACTCTGGCCATTAATCAACAAGTTGTCCAGTCATTCACCAGATGTTTCTTCGAGTCGCTAGGATCTCTTGTTCATAAAATGATAGAGAAAGAAGGAGCTGATTTCATTATGGTTAGGAAGCCAACTTCTTTCTTAATAAGAGCCATAAGGGAGCAAGGAGACGAGGCTCAGGCCACTCTCCTTGAACACATATTGAACGAATTAGAAGTCTCCATAAAGAAATATAAGGAGCTCAAGAAGAAGGAGATAGACTCTTTAGTGCAGGCTGAATTTGAGCGACTGGCTCAAGCCGCTGATATAGAAAGGGTAAACCTTCAAAATCTTTTAGAGGCTCATTCTGCAAAATCAGCTGAATACAACTCTAAGATAGAATCAGTTACTTTAATGGCTGAAAGCAAAGGACAGAGACTTGCTGAGCTGAAAGCAGAAATTACTCGCCTCCAGCAAGAATTTGAAGAGGAAACTGTTAATCACCAACTTGTGATTGAACAATTCAATGCCTTAATTCAAGAGAGGAATGAGTACGAGACAACCCATGGTGCAGAAATCACCCGCCGGACAGTGGACATGCCCATTTTTGATGAAGAAAGCGGGATGGAAGAAGCAAGAAGGATAGTAACATCAACTCATGAAGAAGAGCTGCAGACACTGAAGCAGCAAATTGACAATCTGATTATCCCTCCTTAATTAGAACTTTTTTGTATTTGTGTTTGTTGCTGTAGATACGTTTCTGTAATGCCTCATATTTTGATAAATAAAAGACATTTTGTTGTGGCTCCATTATTTATTGCATATCTTATTCAGATATAAATAACAGATAGACATGATATATTTCTTGATGAATATTGACAACTTAATCGAAAACGACAAGTTGCTGATGTGGAACGATGATGAATCGTCAATGTATGTGATATGAATGAACGGGAAGACCGTCAAGTGATAGATGATAATGAACGAGTGAACCGTCAAGTGATGATGAACGAACGGATGAACCGTCAAATGATGATAAATGAACGGATGAACCGTCAAATGATGATAAACGAACGGATGAACCGTCAAATGATGATAAACGAACGGATGAACCGTCGGGCATTAATGAACGGACGAACCGTCGGATGAATGTGATAAATGAACGGATGAACCGTCATGCATTTAATGAACGGACGAACCGTCGGATGAATGTATCGCTTCATTAGTTGAGGAACTTCTGCCTATAAATAGAGCAGAAATCTGACAGGAACGAACACTTCTACTCTTCAACATAAAAATGTCTTCTGGAGAAGCATCTAAGAAGGCTGAGATTAGGGCTGCAAATGAGCCAAGCCGTTCGCGAGCTACTCGAAGCTTGGCTCGATAAAAGCTCGTTTGAGCTCGGTTCGTTTAGTAAACAAGCTGAGCTCAAGCTTTATTTTTGAGCTCGTTTAATAAACGAGCCAAGCTCAAGCTTAGAAGTACTCGGCTCGATTGAGCTCGCGAGCTGGCTCGTTTATGAGCTTGCGAGCTGGCTTGTTTAGAAGCTCGTTTAAGAGCTCATTTAAGAGCTTGTTTAGAAGCTCGTTTGTTCTTTGTTGAATTATATATATATATATATATATATATATATATATTGAGCTCGCGAGCTGGCTCGTTTATGAGCTTGCGAGCTGGCTTGTTTAGAAGCTCGTTTAAGAGCTCATTTAAGAGCTTGTTTAGAAGCTCGTTTGTTCTTTGTTGAATTATATATATATATATATATATATATATATATATATATATATATATATATATATATATATTTGTGTGTATTATATATTTATGTCCTTAATAAGTGATATTAAGGAACTTTTTTTAAGTAAATTTTTATAAATAAATTGCTAATAATTCATATACTTGAATTCAAACCTAACTAGCTTGAAATCAAGCTTAATGAGCTTGGAATAAAGTTGAGCGACAAGCTTGATTTCAAGCTTATCGAGCTTGTTTATCAAGCTTGAATCAAGCTTCCTTATCAAGCCAAGCTCGAGCTCAAACCAAGCCAAGCTCAAGCTTAATATAAACAAGCTCAAGCGAAGCTCAAGCTTCAAAATAAAAAACTTATCAAGCTTGAGCTTGAGCTCGAGCTCGAATAATTCTAGTCAAGCCAAGCTCAAGCTTACAAAAGCTTGGCTCGGCTCGGCTCGTTTGCAGCCCTAGCTGAGATTGCCCCGAAGGTTCAGAAGGGCACTGAAGAACGCCCTGCCGATTCAGTTCAGCCAAAGGAGGCAGAAGCAGGCGAAGGTCCGTCTGCACCCCAGCCACCGAGAGACATCCTGGACTTTCTGCTTGAACCAGGAATGACTGAAGAAGAAGAAGCCATGAGGATGGCTGCCTGCAAGTTCCTCGTGGGATCCAACAAAGAGGTTCTCGACTCTTTTGCAGACCGTGTTTTTGAAAAGGACGGTAGTAGTCCACGTCCAAATGTAGAGAAGGATGATAATGACCTTCCTTAATATCATGTACTATCATTCATGATTAAATAAAATTCTATTTATAAACATGAACTTGTTTGATGATTTACAAACATTTACATTTATACATAGTACTTTTTAAGGAACTTGCCATTGATAGGCATCATAGCAATTCGTCCATCCAGTTCTGAGAGTTGATATGCTCCATTAGAGAAACTTTGCTCACAACATATGGACCTTCCCACTTTGCGTCGAACTTGCCTTTACTCATATGAGTCATAGTCATGGGACGTCTGACCGTTAAAACAAGTTCTCCTTGCTGAAAGGCTCTGACCTTCACTTTACGATTGAACGTCTTCGAGATGCGGGCTTGATATAACTCAATATGTTGTTGAGCCATTAATCGCTTTTCATCCAATGCCTCCAATTCTTGAAGTCGAAGAAGGTCATTGTTCTCTGTAGTGAGCTCATTAGCAATGGCAATCCTTAAAGAAGAAATTTGCAGCTCCAAAGGAAGGACAGCTTCACAGCCATACACCAAAGAGAAAGGTGTAAAGCCTGTGGGATTGCGGACCGTAGTTCGGTAGGCCCATAGACATTCGCCAAGTTTTTCGCTCCAATTCCGTTTGTTAGTGGATACAAACTTCTTAAGGAGTTTAATGATGGTTTTGTTAAAGGCTTCAGCTAAACCATTAGCGGCAGGATTGTAGGCAGTCGAAGCGACATTATCAATCCGGTGATCATCACAGAATCTGGTAAATTTCTGACTGATGAATTGAGGTCCATTGTCATGGATGATTCTTCGAGGTACACCAAATCTATAGATAACGTGGTATTTAACGAAGTTGATGACACTGCTAGTCTTGACTTCAGCCAGAGGTATAGCTTCAGCCCACTTGGAGAAGTAGTCGGTTATCGCCAATATGAACCGATGTCCTCTAGAAGAAGGAGGATTGATAGGACCTATGACATCTATGCCCCAAGCTTCGAAAGGCCAGGAAGCAGCAGTCGGGTGTAAGAATTCTGATGGTTGATGAATGAAATCTGCATGGATTTGACAAGCACGACATTTCTTTGCATATTCAATGGCATCTGATACCATAGAGGGCCAATAGTAACCCATGCGTCGGATGCGATCCTGTAGTTTAGGACCGGGCTGATGTGCTCCGCAAACACCGTCGTGAGCTTCACGTAGTACTTGTTTTGCTTCATCACCAGCTAAACAGCGTAGAAGAAGACCGTCATAAGTCCGTCGATAGAGAGTCTTAGTGGTTTGATTATAGTCGAATCGTAGAGATCGTCGTCGAATACTTGTGGCCTCCTTAGGATCTTCGGGGAGTATGTCATGTACCACAAAGTCGATGAAAGGAGTTCTCCAATCGTCATCGATAACATTGACTTCAGCAAAATTGCTGAATTCAATATTACAATTATTTTCGATGCAGAACAGTTCTCGGTTGGAGATAACCACCACCTGCTGTCTTTTGATAGGGATGGCTAAGACAGCTGCAAGATTGGCTAAAGCATCTGCTTCAGTATTGCAAGCTCGTCGAACATAATCTATGAAGAAAGCTTTGAATGATATAACTATCTTGATCGCTGCTTCGTGATAAGGCATTAGATCTTGATGACGGACTTCATAGGTTCATCTAACCTGATTAACAACCAGCTTAGAATCACCGTAGACTTCGAGATATTCAACATTCAGTTGTTTGGCTAACTGAAGGCCGATGAGTAGAGCATTGTACTCCGCTACATTATTGGAGCAAGGTTCATCTAGAGAGTAGGCTCTTTGGATAGTTGATCCATCTGGAGAAACGAGGACCACTCCAACACCTGCCACAATAGCACCATTTGGTCCGATCCTTGACGCACCGTCAAAGAATAGACGCCATGTTAGAAACTCTTCAGAGATCATGTTGACTTCCAACGTCTCGTCTGGAATTTCGTCATATAGCTTGGATGTTTCTGGTACAGGATGAGCCGCTAAGAAGTCTGCCAGTGCTTGACCTTTGACAGACTTTTGAGAAACATATACCATGTCATATTGAGCTAGCAAGATTGTCCATGTGGCCAGCCGAGAATTAAGTGTACTAGGCTTCTTCATCAATACCCGAAGAGGATTAACTCGGGATATGACATGAATAGTTTGGCCAATGATGTAATGCCTCGTCTTCTGCACAGCAAACATGAGAGCCAGGCATTCTTTCTCGACCGGACTATAACGGTGTTCAGCACCAATCATAGTACGGCTAAGATAATAGATAGCCTGTTCGTGGCCTTCTTTGTTCTTTTGGGCAAGTAAAGCACCCAATGAATGGTCCATAGCACGGACATACATTAAGAATGGAATGCCTGAGATTGGTGGTACCAAAACAGGTGGGTTCATAAGATATCGTTTGATGTCGTCGAATGCTTGTTGACATTCTTCAGTCCAAATAAAAGATACACCCTTCTTCATTAGTTGAGTGAATGGTCTGCAGCGTCCAGACAAGTTCGAAATGAATCGCCTGATGTACGCAAGTCGGTCTTGGAATCCTCGTAGCTCTTTTAGGTTGCGTGGAGGACGCATCTCTTGAATGGCTTTGATCTTCTCGGGATCGACGTGTATACCCTTAGAGGTAATGACGAAGCCGAGAAATTTGCCACTAGAGACACCCAAGAATGATTTGGTGGGATTCATCTTGAGCTGATGTTGGCGCATTAGATTGAAGATAGTTCTCAAGTCTTGGATGTGATCTTCCTTCAGACGACTTTTGACATCGATGTCGTCAACGTAGCATTCGACAGTCTTACGAAGATGTTCTCTGAAAATGGTACTCATGGCTCGTTGGTAAGTTGCACCAGCGTTCTTGAGACCAAATGGCATCACTGTGTAGCAATAGACTTCCCGAGGAGTACGGAAAGATGTATGTTTTTCATCTTCGGGATTCATCTTGATCTTATTATATCCAGAGAATCCATCCATAAAAGATATTCGCTCGAACCCACAAGTATTGTCAATCATGACGTCTGTGATAGGAAGAGGAAATTCATCTTTCGGACATGCTTCATTAAGATCTCTGAAGTCAATGCAGACTCGAACTTTGCCAGTTTTCTTCAGGACTGGAACAACATTGGCTACCCAATCAGGATGTTGTTCTTCTCGAATAAAGCCACAAGCTATAAGCTTCTTAACTTCATCATCAATAGCGTCCATCATTTCAGGCTTGAATCGCCTTTGTTGCTGTTTTGACTGGTTTAGCATTAGGAAGAATGTTCAGTTTATGAGTAGCAATCTTGGGATCTAAACCTGGCATGTCCTCATAACTCCAAGCAAAGACGTCAATGTATTCTTTAATGAGAAGAATCAACTCTTGCTTATCTGCTTCTGGAAGATTCTTGCTAATAAAGATTGGACGAGGTGACTCGCTTTCTCCTACATCAACTTGAATTAGTTGATCTTCAGTAGGAGGTTCTCTTTGTTCAAATCGAAGCACCCACTGATTATCCATCTGTTGAGCCCAAGGATCTGTTTCAGGACTTTCTTCAATATCCTCATCATATCCTTCCGGAAGTTCAGCGGAGACCATATTAGAAGATACGATTACACGATGGACTTCACCAACGCTGGTATCAGAATCCCATGATCTGGAATCAGAAGAGTTAGAATTAATCGTGTAATAACTCAATTTTCTAATAATTTAAAGGGCTTTTAAGCAATTATCAAGATTTAGGGAACTTGTTTTAAAATATAGTAGATTTAAGGGACTTAATGGAAGGAAAAAATACTTTATGAAAAGGCTTTTCAACTGCTCAAAGAAGGATCCTACCGGAGGCCAGCGCGAGGCCACCATCATGCCAACGATGCCCTCCCATTTCTATTTTTTTTCCCCCTCTTAAGACCATTTTTTATCAAATTTTAACAAAGCCTACCAAAACATTATGGATACTTTAGTTAACTATTTGATTACATCACTTAGATTTTGTAAACAAGGACTTAGAACTAATGCAACTCTAAAAATCTTAGCCCTATAATTCTAAATCCTTGAACAACTTTATTAAATTTCAACATCAGCAAAGTCAACACTACACGGCCCATTAGCCACCATACAACAAATATGATAAATATGAGACTACCACCATAACAATAAACAAAGCAGGAGACCGAACATAACAGGTTAATTTCATTGTCCTGGATGACCTCAATGATGATGCATGAAGCCCTATGGAAGGCATGCACATTTACGGAGGGAATTTGAATGGATCAAATAAAACTATGCAGGAAGACCAATCCTCTAATGTAATTCGTCAATTGGTACAGCATTCAACTTTATAAGGACTCATCTAAAAAAATTATATAAAAAGCATTAACGTAGGGAAACCAATATTACAGCCAATCAACTAGGCAAAGCTTGTTTGCTCATCTAATTTTGATTTACATTCTGTGAAAAAGATCTGCTAATTTTCCTCAAACTTATTATTATATTCTCAGTCAATTCATATTCCTCAAGGTCCATAACTGCCCCCTTTTAAAGGGAACGCCTACAATGACTAAAGACAATGAAACTTCTGAGTTTTTTTTCCCCATATTTTTGAAGGTCGGCTAAATGAATTTATGTTCTTCCTGGACAAATATTAGCCAAACAATATTTTGATGTAGCATCCACAGAATCTACTAGACATGTACCTTTTTGGAGACGTTCTTCTTGTGATAAATCTCCACACAAAGAACAATTTCAGGTGAGCGTAATGGAACATGTGCTTTAGAAGTACAAGGGTTCACCTGTGGGCAATTACAAAAAATCAGATCACAAGACAAAAGGTCACTGGGAAACAAACAACATCAACCAAATAACTGTAAAAATACAATCAAATTCCCTTTGAATAAATCTATGTTGGACTGGGCGCTAGGCGAGGCGAGGCGACAGCCACCCGCCTCGCCTAGGCGCCGCCTAGGCGTCCGCCCAAGATTTGCTGCTTTGAATCAAGAAATTCTACAATTATGCATACAACAAATATGTAGTATAACTAATAAGTAATAAGCATTAAGCAATAAGCATAAAAGTAATATAAGAAGCAACAAATATGAAATAATCAATATTCAACGTCAAGTAAGGATAGTCAGCATAATTGGACGACCCTAGGCGGACCTTTTTTTTCCCTGGATGAACCTAGGTGGGAGCCTAGGCGAGCAAAACCTCACCCAGAAAAAAATTTCCGAGGTCAAGACGAGACCTCTTCAACCCGCACGCCTAGGCCGCCTAGGCGCACCTAGGTGTCGCCTGTGACAACATAGGAATAAATATAGGTTGTAGGTTGTTTTTAGTTAGCAATAGCAAAAAAGAATATTGAATTTTTTTTTTTTTTACATAACTATACATCCACCAATGGTACCTTTATATCAGGCAACACCGATTTTCAAACAAATGTAATTTTAGGTGATGTATTGTGTGAAAATTGTTGGGAAAGCAGCTGAACTTTGTTTACCCATAGCAGGTATAAGACAAATGCCCTACCAGCTGCAACCTAGATGCATATAAAAGATATTATGAAGTACCATCATAAATAAAAAAGGGAAAGCATGTGTGAACAAAAGAAAGGAAAGAAATTTTGGACATCTATAATTAAGGAATCAAAGCATATAACTAAATGATAAGATCCAGATTATGTTGTAGGACTCTTTCTTTCTGAATGAACAATCCATCGAGGCAATGTTAGGTAACATTTATGCAGGGATTGCCTAACACTCCAAGTGAAGGAAATCCACAAATGACGTTCCACAAAATATACATGACTATAGATCCAAATACCAGTGAAGGCAGTTCATGTAAGCAATCAGAAAACATAAAAAATAATACTCAAACATCACAAAATATTATGATGTCACCTATGCAGATGCACAAAGTATCAGTTCAGATATGACATTCAGTAAGTCATGATGACAAGTACAATTTTTATCCATCTACAGATATATATATGCATTATCATCACATGATATTAAGTTACATTCGCATAACCAAATAAAATGAATTACATGGAATTGAATATTAGCAAACTACCAGCAAGGTACAACTATATGATGGATATCACAAAAATTATCATAAGAATAATATCCCAAAGACATGCATTTAACACTGACCTTCACAGATGATGTGATAAATCGAAGCGACCTCATTCTTTTCGTTTTCTCTGTGGTCGAAACCGATTCTTCAACAGGCTTGGAATTGCTTCTGGATAAAAAAATGTTTGATTAAACATATCATACAGAAATTAAAGAGACATCATATGGTTTCTGATGTGATACATGTTTTGTGCGGGTGCAATTTCAGCAATCAAATTGTGCAAAATACGTTCACCAAGAAGCAAGTTTAATTTCAACATTTGATTTTATGGAAGATGTAGAAAATTATTATGGTATGATGAAATTAGCATGCATATAATTCAAAGTCAAATAATCTTTTTAGAAAATTAGTATAATCCAAATATTCTAGTTTTGGCACAATCCTAAGAATAATACAGATATAGTTGGTTCTTCCATTTCAAGCAGAATTATTATTCTTTCAATATTTGTGGACAGCAAGAATCTTGGCGGGAGTGGAGGAGCGCGACTACTTAGAAAAGTCTAAAGTTGGGAGCGTACGCTAATAATTTTTTATATTTAGTAATTATTGTTATCAAAATCTATATCTTAGTATTTCTTAGAATTTACAAAATTCGGTTCAAAGTTACATAGAGATTTTTATGATGTCAAGGTAAGTAATCCTAGTTTCTTGTTAGTTTGATGAACGTGTATTAAAATAATAAAAAATCTTCAACTTCTTTTTCCAAAATTTCTGTGAATCTTTTTAAATTATGGTCATGTTATGGAAAACGAGCTCCCGTCGTCAAGAAAACGAGCTTCTGATGAGCTCTTAACTAAAAACCGCCGAACCGAGGTTCTTACTGAGATTCATTGGGCTCCTAGGAGATTCTGACTTCTAAGGCAGGAATTAATAATATAGTAGAGATGTTTAGAGACTAATGATTCCTAAAAATATTTAATAAATTGGAAAAAAAAAATCTAGTTTAACTATCTAACACCCGGTGGAAACTAGATCGTCGGCTAATGTTGGTGGCGAAGGAGATGGTCGACGGCAAGCAACGACTAGGGTCCGGTGGTTGTGGGAGTGGTGAGGCCAGTTGTTCGACAGATTACGGATAATGTTGGTGGTTGAATTTTTTTTTTACGAGGGAAAATAAAATTTGTTAAATTAGGACAGGATTCACCTTCCGTACCTAGATTGAATTAGGCTTCGAACCTCAATCACAACAACTCACCAACAATTGTTGAAGTACAAAAATCATGCATTTAATATTCATTATTTTTAATTCTTGTCTACAATAGACCTGACCCATTTATATAGGAGGAGCAACTGAAAATAAAACTACTTTCTATGTGGGACTAAAAAAAGAGTAAAATCCAACTAAAGGCTAGCTACTAACAAATCTAGAACTTATCCAAATATAAAACAAAATAATATCCCCATGTCAAAGTCAAATATGGTTGGTGGTGGGATTCACCATACCACGTCTTCTGTGTCTCGTGTATACGTACCAAGGATGACGGGCGTGCATCTCGATGTCCCCATCAGTTTTTTTCTAGGGAAAGCACAAAAAGAATATTAACTTTGCAGAAATAGCGGTTAGTCCTTGGAGTTGTTCTTTCAAGCATTAGATAACATAATCATGCAGGAAAGATGAGACTTTTAAAGTAATGGATTCATGCTCTTTATGAACAACTATACAGAGCATACACAAAGGCTGGAACAAGTAGAAAAGAAGAATTATACAAGTTGGCCGCTGATGATCTATCTTACAAATTCACAAACACAGGGAGCTTTGATCAGAAGCAGTGGTTAGTCATAGGGTTATTACATAATGTGTAACACAATACGGTCTAATCGCCCAGAAGGAAAACAGTTGACCAACAAAGGAGCAAATTGGATAGATGAATGATGGCGAATAATGAACTCATTCTCAGTTTAAACTTTAAATACATGATAGCCTTCACATCTTGGATGAACAGAAGATGGCAGCTAATATGATAGAAAGATGAGTCTGGAGCACATATACTACGGGCTTATAATTGAACTTAACTGTAGCATGCTTCCGAGAAAATGTATTTAATAGTATTAGAATCTCAATTTGTTACCTAATGGTAACTATTCTGTATAAAACCAAATCCGTGATAAAATATTTTCCCCAACTGCATAGGAATAAAAAGTTCACCTGAAAGAATGTAATTTGGCTGCTAATTTGTCTTCATCCTGTTTTTGCTTTAATTTTGCAAGTTCTTTCACTTTTGCAAAATAGCTACCCTGATGAAAATACACAACAAAATATTCAGCCATCATTTTGATATGAAGAGAAAAAATATGAACATTTTTCTCATGGTCATTGACTAATTAACTTAAAATAGGAATATGACATCATCATCATCATCATCATCATCATCATCCAAGCATTATCACATCATAACGGGATCTGGTATGGAGTATAAGAGATCTCCATAAAGGAATTCACAATGTTTTTATGCTGCTATCAACATGACGTCAACCCACTATATTTGTGACAAATTCCTAGCCAAGGTAGTAAGAGCATGATATGGTCATACCACTAAACCTAGGCGACCAGTAAGCATGTAGGTAAACCTAACTTTTGGATAAGCAGTTTAAGCTCATGCAAACAAGGAGCAGCTCCAAGTTCCCCTAGACTATGAAGAGTCTAGAATAACACGTAAGATAATATGATTTGCTATAGGAAAATTGCATTCATTTTTATGACGCACATTAAGCCAAAGAGTGAAAAGGAACGACAATCCCATGAATATGACATCATAGAAGCAACAAGAAGGTGTTCAAGTAGACTTTCATGACAAAAGAAAGGAATGTACTATCAATAAGAATTTCACAATTAACAACAGCAACAATAACAACTAGGATTAACATTAATAGGTGGGGCCTCAAAATCATAATTCATTTTCATCCAAGCTTTTCTTACCACAAGCAAACTGATGACACCTACATAACCCCTTTAGAGACATGTGGATGATTGAGCTATTACAAAAGATACTCCTTTCCTTGTCCTTGATATGCTCCTCCAACAAATCATAAAAATTACTATCCAACTAATTTAGCACGCATTCACTCGATGTATCAATGTACATTTTGCACATTCTGTCCAGACTTATGTTTCTGCTACTGTTCAAATAGCCATACAATTAACTTGGTCTACAACCATTTAACGAAATCTTATTGATCAGCTTCTTACATTTCTATACTTTCTTGTTATAGTGCACTTAAACCCCTCGTTCCCAAAGTCCGGTAGTATTATTTTGCTTACCATGAATGTTGGTCAATGAACTGTTCTAATAGAAAAAATGGTGAAGATATTCATTTCATACACCTCTGGTGGAGTCCAAAAACTCCACCGATGGATACAGATGATTGCCATGTAACCATGACTTGGTATTATTTTATGGGTATGTGCAAGCATCCTTATGCACAAGTCTTATGCACAAATGGAGTTTTTGGGTTCCACTGGCGGTAATAAAATATAATTCAACAAATAATGTCACAAAGATGACATTTTATTTTAAGCATGTAATGCCCAAAAAACAAAGTTTTAATTATAACAACAACATCGATCAAGATGGAAAATCTATGACAAAAGAGAGGACAGATTACCATAAAATGAGGTAACAATGTCAATCACAATGAAAAATCCATGAAGAAAGAATAAATTACAACATCATTTCAACATCACAATCCAAGCCTCATCTAATCAGAGTGGGTCATCTATGGAGCAAAAGATACATCAAAAAAGAACTGACAGCCAGCCATCAATCCTCTATTTGGCGCCAATCCAGACAGGGTAGCTATGAGCATTGCACTCACTCTGACATATTAAGCCAAAGAGTGAAAGGAAATGGCATTCACAAGAGAAAAATTACAGGAAACTCCATTGTTTCCTCCATTTATGAAAAGCCATATAACATACAAAAAGTGAGAATGCCCCATCCTAGATTCTCTGTTACATTATCTTACGTTTGTAAACATTTTTCCCTTCTCATCCCATATATAAAACTTTTAGAACCAAAATCATTTAGTTGTTGGATAAAACAATATTGGTTCCAGATTGAAGTATCCCATGAAGAATTATAAGTTGACAAAAGGCAACCTCATCTCATTCCTCCTACATTTACTTCTTCTACAAAGCAACACGATCATTACTAAGTACCACCATTACAGAAGCCACCACCTTCGTCCTAACAGCTCAAACTGAATTGTTTATCATGTACTTCAATCTCTCAAAATTTCTCTTCTAAACTTATATTATTAGTCCTCAGAAATTTAATGCTCATTTTGTCTGTCCAAATGTATGAATCACCAATGTACGAATCAGCCAGCAAATTTCCCATATCAACTTAATGAACAACACAACACGGTCCTACAACATCCAAGCTTTTGCTTCGCAGAGTTCACATCATCATGGATGCACTCAGCACTGTAAGCAACCTCTATAAGCCCCACTCAACATTTATGGACAACATAAGCAACCTCTACAAGTCCAGCTCAACATCTATGGACTATTACCAATGACCCACTATCTCAGATGCCACACTTTCCGTCCGATAATCTCCAAGCCTAAACTACAAATTTCTCACCATGTTCTTCAATCTATCAAGTTCTCACCCAAACTTATCTTGTGTTTACAAATCTGACTCAGTGACACTGCCAATGGCTGTGAATGAACCCTACAACATCGATGTCTTTGCTTCATAGGTCCACATCATCATTGATGCACTTCTTAAAAACATCTACAAGTCTCGCATTCATCTCTTTGAACAAAGTTGTCAACATTGCCAACAGCCACGTGTTCCAACCATCAGATATCAACGCTCCGTCGAGCTTCTCCACCACCAGTAAGCAAGCAGGCCAACAACATTAGGATATCCAAGGGAAGAGGAAATGAAAATGGTAGAGATATGAAGGTGATATACACCTGCTACATTGATGTACAGTGATGTTGGTAGCAGGAACAAAAAGGAAGCATGAGTAAGAATGAGAAGGGAAATATTTTTAATATAACTCAGTTTAATAAATCCGAAGAAATGAGAGGATAAAATGATGTTAAAGAGTTGTACGATATGAAGGTGATAAACACATGTTGGTAACAGGAACAGGAAGGAGCCATGAGTAAGAATGAGAAGGGAAATACTTTTCATATAACTCAGTTTAATAAATCCATTCACTATATGACACATGGAAACCATACAGAATGGTTAGGTCAAAATGTCCAATATTTTCTAAGAGGGGAGATTGTTGCACTTGTGGAACATCATATAAGTTTTTCTTAAACGGAGTACTAGAGTAGGCACTAATGGTTGTCCTGAAATTAATCGGTACTTATGGCATGAACAAAAGATATTTTCTATAATAATCACAAGCCTCTTTAAACATGAAATGGAACACCAAACAAGGTCACACCCTCACCCCAATTTTAATGGACAGACAAATTAATTTAATATTTATTCATTGTTGAATAAGATAAATATGTTCCCCTTGTCTATCACCAACACTCTTAAGTTTTGGTGTAGTAGACTTAAACATGGTATCAAAGAAGCCCATGTCAATCACTCTAATATGCATTTTAAGCAGATTTTACAAAAAAAAAAAATATTGTTGGAGGAATCCAGCTCTCCACCCATAAATTGGATTTCGACCTGCGGAGTGTGGAATAATGTAAACATATATAAGCCTCGCAACACTCTAGTTTTAGTGTGCTAGGGACTTCCACATTCATATTCATTTCTTACATTGCTAAGGGGCCTACTAGCTATGGTTTAGTATCAAAATATAATAAGTACATATATCGAGATCCAATCAACCTGAATAAATAATCCTACTACAGTATTGTGATAACAAATCTCTCCCCGCTGGTCAAGGTTCGAAATAATGGTATCGGGATTGATTTTGGCCCCTTCCTATGAGTATCGGTTTTGGTAGTTTCGGTTGTTTGGGATCGGAGTATCAGGTTATTCGTTTCAAAAAGACAAAAAAGATTATAAATTTTTTTAAAAAAAACTAGAAAAATATTTGATATATTTAGACATAATTTTAGGTTGTTTATCGTTGCTTTTAAATGGAATAATGTTAATATTGATGAATGTTGTGAATTTATAGATAAACTTCAACAAATGGTAATGGTTATAACTATCAATAAATAACCATATTAATACTTGTAAGTTGTAACATTGTCAGTGAATAACTGCATTAACAATGTTATTCCATTTTCTCTCTTTTTCGTTCAATTTTCTTTGCAAAAGACTAGGAAAGAGACCCCAACATCGGTATCAGACATTATATATAGTGATCGGTATCGGATCGGACGTGCCAAACCATATCGGTATCTGTCATATAGTATCGGTATCAGCGAAATTGTAAACTATGATGGCAATCGTTATAGGTCACACTAATCAATGTTAAAATAAAACATGGCAGCACATCAAGGCAAGCCATGTGGGAAGGGGAGGCTGCTAAGAGTTTAGTTAGAAACCTAGGCAAGGCAAGCTGAAAACAAAATAGACGGTAAAGTGTCTCATTAAAGCTTAAGAATGTGTGTAAGGTAAAAAAAAAAATGTCAGTCTGACATGACAATCACGAACAAAACTACATGTATTGACTTTATGCTAGTACATATTGTATCAATTAGAATAGTCAAACAAAATAGTGTAAAGAACCCACTCTAGTTTCTATAGAGTAAAGGAAAAGAGCCCTACTTTTCAGAAAGGGTGAGGCTGCAGCAATAAAGTTAAGTTGGTAAATCAGAAGCCCATTAGTCGAGTAGTTGCTCTATCACTGGATTGTGCAGGTCAGCAGTCAGCAACAAGATAATAAATTTTCACAAACATTTAGAATTCTTAAATTACTATACGTACTTGGAAGGATAATACTAAGAAACAATGAATACACAGAACAATAGAAAATAATGTTGGTATTAAAGGTCAGACATAAAACAAATCACATACTTCCAATTGAGCAGCCCGACTATCTCTATCAAATACTCTTCCTCTTTTCTTATTCTTTTTATGTCGAAGCTTTCCCTCTAAACCATCCGTCTCGCATGCCACAATGGATGAATTAATTGAATCTGAAGATGGCCCTAAGTTGCTACCATTGATTGCTCGATTTTCTGAACAAACAATTTCTTTGCCTGAGATAGTAGAACCACCTGCTATACTGCAATTGTATTATGCAAATGTCAGCTAAATAAATCAACCTTAAAATGTTTCTCATAGAAAAACCGTAATGTCCATTATAAAGAACATATAATATGCTACTCTTTAGTGTAGGGAAAACAAACTATAAGAGTAACATATATGTCAATAGTGTATTTCACGCTAGAAACATTTATCTTGAAATGACAGGCATTCAGATAAAAAAAGAGAGTAGAAACAGGACCGAGTACAACAAATGTATACTGCTCTCCACGATGTGAAGAAAATGGTTAACATGTGTATGCTACAAAAAACTGAAGCAATAAGAAAATGCACGTGTAATATTCAGTCAGCTTATGAATATAAAATCCAAGAGATGAAATTGCTGAATAAAAACACAGTACAAATATAAGCTAGGAGCAAAGGACACTCCAACAATATGGATCGTGTCGTATCGGACATCTATCGGACAGCCCGGAAACTCCAAAATAGACTATGACACACTAAATAGGTACCATCTCCATGTCGCCATGTCCTTACTGAGCCATGTCGTATCCATGTCCGTGCAACATAGTATAAAAGAAATGTACAATATTCACCAAATTACACGATTGCATGTGTCAGGACATATGTACTTTGAATCAGAGTTATCATGAATTTGGGTTCAGTACCAATCTTTCCGAATTGGCGAACATTTCCATTCCAAAATGCTGAATGTAGTAGTCTTCCGGAATTCCAAACCCAAACCAATCAACGTTAACACTGGTCGCACACTTTTGATTGTTTTGATTAGAAAAGGTCACGAGTCAATACCATTGATGGAGGAAACCACATCAGCGTGCACCTGATTTGCAGTAATCAAGAGGCCAGCATCCTCCCAAGTATTAGTAGATCAAGATCAAGGAAAATTACTGATACACTGATAGCTGCACACTTCATTCAACCTACGCATTCCAAATCGAGTATGGCATGAAAGAAGAGTACTGGCACTGGAAGGACTCGACTAAGGGAAAATTCAGTACAAGATCAGCTTGTATCAAGATTAATCAGCCCAATGTTGATTGCTGGATAACAGTATGGTTTCCTGGGAGCAGTCTGAAAATGAGTTGTGCTCTAAGAGTTATAAGAAGAAGACTCCTAAGGACAGGTTAAATAGATTTGGTATGAGTGTTCCCCTTGGACGTGAACTGTGCAGTGTTCTAAAATTCGCTATGCGGGTTCAGTGCGGAGGAGGGGCGCCGAACAGATCCGAACAGGTATCGGGTACTTTTCTCTTCTCCTACTCTCTTGTAAATAGCTTATACATTGTTTTTTTAAACTAATTTTGGTTCTATTTACTATTTCCCTCATCTCTAAACGTCTCTTGTTATCTATTATAGGGTTCAAACACTTCTACAAAGCTGCAACAATGAGAACATTGGATCAAACTATCATTTTGTATGAACAATAAGACAGCTTCTACAGGTCAGAACAGGTCCGAACAAGGCGTCTAGGCATCGAACGGGTCCGAACAGGACCGCACAAAGACACAACTGCACTATGCCGCCGAATAGGTGTTGGAGTTTTGGCCTTTCCTTTAGAAACTTTAGTCCCACATCGGATAGGCCAAAGAGTTTGTATCTCTATATATTAGCTTTGCTATTATTGGAGATGCACATGGGTTTTCCATGTGGGGTTATTTTTCTAATGAGAAAAAGGCTAAAATCAACAATTAAAGCATTCATGCTTTTTGTTCTTGGGAAATTTATTTCCATAGGAGCTAAGCCCCGTAGGGGCTTAGCGACTCGGGCTCGGGCTCGGGCTCGGGCTCGGGCTCAAGGGCTCGGGCTCAATGGCTCATGAGGCGTAATGTGGCGTTTTGTTGGCGCACTTTGCACTTAGCACGTCAGCATCGTCGCTAGGCGCATAGTGCGCTTAAGTTGCGCTCGTTGCGCGAGCCACTTGTGCGACCACGTTACGCTGGCCCAGTTACGCAGCCCAGTACGCAGCCCAGTGCGCGCAGTGTGCGCAGCGTGCGTAGAGTGCACAGTGTGCGCAGTGTGCGTAGAGTGCGTAGTGTGCGTAGGGTGCGTAAAGGGGTTGTGTGCGTAAAGTACAAATTACGCTGGTTACGTGAGTGGCACAACTTGCAGCAGAACGTGTCTTTACATGTTCTGAACGGTTGCTCCATGTTCGGGGTGGTTACTACCACATCCCTAACATTGTGCTAACCGGACAATTGTTGCTGGGGCTTATATAAGGCCTCCTCCTTCTCTCTCACAGGCTAGAACAGATACACAAGCAGTAGACAAAAAATTTACAAGTGTTTAGAGGCTGTGAGAGAGAAGAGAGGTTTTGTACCAGCGTTGAGTTTTGCACGGGAGTTCGTGTTCATCCGATGAGTCAGAAGAGCAACAGTGTTCCAAGTTCTCCGACGAACTTGCTGGTTCTTGGAAGCTATTCATGTGGGACGAATAAAGCTTTGAGCAACGGTGATCATTCACCCCGGCAAGAGTTTTTCCATCTTTCGCCTGTCACATTCTTTGTTGGTATTTTCAGGATTCTATTAGCGCACCTTCGGTGAAGTGTTTGCGTTGATATTATCAGAATTCTATTTGTGCACCTTCTGTGAAGTGTAACACTAGCAGAATTTCTCTTACGTACCTTCTGTGAAGTGTTACATTCTGTGCACCTTCTGTGAAGTGTAGCACTAGTTAAAATTTCTCTTACGTACCTTCTGTGAAGTGTTACGTTCTGTGCACCTTCTGTGAAGTGTAGCACTAGTTGAAATTTTTCTTACGTACCTTTTGTGAAGTGTTACGTAATAACGATTGTTTGAACAATTGTTACGAAATTTCAGTTTTCCATCGAAAAAATTGTGCCCCGACGCTAACAATATCAAAGCTTTATCGCTACGATGGAAAACGTTAATGTTTCACTCTTCAATTCTGACTTTTGCAAGTTAGAAAAGTTTGATGGAGAACATTACCAAGTCTGAAAGAGGAAGGTATATCTAACCCTTCAACTCAAAGACGTAGATCACGTGCTTCTGGAGGAAGATCCTACTGTTCCAGATGTTGGGTCTGCTGCTGCAATTACCGCGGCTACTAAACTGCAAGCAAAATGGAGAAGGAAAAATAGTATTTGCAGGCTGTTTATCCTGAATGCTATGGAAGATTCCCTTGCAGAATCATATTCTAAAAAGAATATCACTAGAGACATATGGGAGTCTCTAGAAAAACTCTACGAAGAAGACAAGAACCGCAGTAAAATATTTGTGGTTGAAAAATATCACAAGTGGTTTTTTGAGGACGAAAAGTCTATGCTGCCGCAGGTGAAGGAGTTCCTGAAACTGCGACAGAAGTTGAAAGACGAGGCAATGCCCCTCCCCGACAAGTTTGTTGTTGGAGGGATCGTCTCAAAGCTTCCCGCTGGGTGGAGCAAGTTCTATGCAAACATGCATAGGAAGAAGCTAGAGATCACCCTTGAAGATCTCCTGCCGGAAATCTATGTTGAGGACCAGATGCGGGCTCAACTGAAGGTGGATGCACTGTCCAAGCAATTGGCTAACGCCAATATGGTTCATACCAAGAAACCAAGGGAAAAGCAGGCGGCTTTCCACAGCAAGAAGAAGGACCCTGACAATCTAAAAGTCAAGGGAACTTCTATCAAGAAAAAGAAGCCAAAGTCTTAAATGTCTTGCTTCAAGTGTGGCAAGAAGGACCACTTTAAGAATGAGTGCAAAGCAAAAAACCAAGCAATCGGAGCAAGGAGAACCTAGTAAGGTAACTATGATCACTGATGTTGTTGCTATGATTGCGCAGGTTGATGCGGTAGGAACTGATGCTGACTGGTGGGTAGACACTGGAGCTACCTGCCATGTTTGCTCCAGCAAGGAGTGGTTCACCACCTACACCCCTACTTCTGATGTGGTTATGGTGGCGAACCAGGCACAAGCTGAAGTGCTCGAAATCGGGACGGTGGTGTTTAAGCTGACTTCGGGGAAGTTTCTGACGCTTCAAGGCGTGAAGCACGTACCTGCTATCGCCAAGAACCTGATCTCAGGAGGCCTACTCTGCAACGCAGGCCTCAGGATGGACATCAATGCTGGCCAGATGGTGATGTCTATCAAGGAAACATATTTCGGAAAAGCTTTTTATACCGAAGGAATGTTCAAGATTCAGCTTGTAAATCAGTTCAACGTTGTTAATACAATCACTCATTCTGCTTATACTTATGAGTTGTGGCATAATAGGCTAGGACATGTTCATTCTAAACGAATTAACAGAATGTCTAGTCTAGGGCTTATCTCCAAGTGTGGAGGTAAGGTAGAGAAATGTGAAGTTTGTGCTCAAACTAAGATTACAAGGAAACCCTTTCCTCGGGTTAATCGAAGTACAGATCTTCTGGAGTTAGTACACTCAGATATCTGTTACTTCAAACAGTTCTCTACAAAGGCCAGGATGAAGTATTTTATAACCTTCATCGATGACTTCTCAAAGTATGCATTCGTCTATTTGCTGAACGCTAAAGACGAAGCATTCGAGAAGTTCAAGGAGTTCAGAGCCGAAGCTGAGCGGCAGACTGGACAACAACTCAAAAGAATAAGAAGTGATCGAGGTGGGGAGTACAGGTCTCATGAATTCGCATCGTTCTGCAAAGAACATGGAATTGTCAATGAGACTACGGCACCGTACTCTCCTCAATCAAACGGAGTAGCAGAGAGGAAGAACAGAACGTTAACAGAAATGATTAACTCAATGTTGTTGACTGCTGGCCTTCCTAAGTGCTACTGGGGTGAAGCTGCATTGACGACCACTTTTATTCTAAATAGAGTGCCTCATGCAACTTCAGACGTTACTCCTCATGAACTCTGGTTCAAGGTCAGACCTAACTTGAATGTCATTCGAGTGTGGGGGTGTCTGGCATATGTCAAGCTTCCAGATCTGAAGATTCAGAAGCTTGGGACAAGGACTACAAAGACGATCTTCTTGGGGTATGCCGAGAAGAGTGATGCTCGAAGATTTCTTGATATTGAGTCAAATCATATCATTGAATCTCGCGACGCACAATATTTTGAAGACAAATTTGCTAGGCACAAGAATATTGTTCTTGCGGATGTACCGGAGAACAATGAGGGTGCGCAGGAAACTGAAATCTTCAATGAAGATGTGGTCCAAGAAGATGTTGTTGTTGAAACAACAATTGAACCAGAACAAGCTGAGCCGTCAGCTAAGCGTGTGAGGAGGCCGAAGGACTTCGGAAGTGACTTTGTCACCTATCATGTGGAAGCAGATCCTCTTACCTATGATGAGACGATGAAGACCAGAGACGCGGTTTTCTGGAAGGAGGCGATTGACAATGAAATTGATTCCATCACCTCAAATAACACTTGGGTGTTGGTTGATCTTCCTGAAGGAGCGAAACCCATCGGATACAAATGGATCTTCAAGAAGAAGATGAAAGCAGACGGAACTATTGACAAGTTCAAGGCTAGGTTGGTAGCCAGGGGGTTTTCTCAGAAGCAGGAGATTGACTATTTTGACACGTATGCTCCAGTTGCCCGGATGACCACCATCAGGATGTTGATTGCTCTTGCAGCAATACATAAGATGGTGATACATCAGATGGATGTGAAAACGGCTTTCCTAAATTGCGAGCTGACCGAAGAGATTTACATGCAACAGCCAGAGGGATTTATCGTCAAGGGTCTTGAAGACAAAGTTTGCAAGTTGGTGAAATCTTTGTACGGTCTTAAACAGGCTCCCAAGATGTGGCATGAGAAATTTGACAAGGTTATAAGGTCAAATGGCTACATGGTCAGCGAGACGGACAAGTGTGTTTACACGAAGTTTGCTGATGGAAGAGGTGTGATGGTTTGTCTGTACGTGGACGACATGCTTATCCTAGGTACGGATATGAGCTGTGTCACGGAGACAAAGAGGTTCATCTCGAGCAAGTTCAGTATGAAGGACTTGGGAGAAGCTGATGTGATCTTAGGGATCAAGATCATCCGGACAGACACTGGACTAGCGCTGTCACAGTCTCATTATATTGAGAAAATGATCACTCGTTATGGGTATCGGAATCTTCCAGGGATCGATACGCCGTACAGGTGTGATGTGAAGTTGAAGCCTAATTCAGGGAAAAGCGTCAGGCAGCTGGAGTATGCAAGCGTAATCGAGAGTTTGTTGTATGCTACTAATGCCACAAGGCCTGACATAGGTTTCGCCGTGGGAATGTTGAGTCGTTTCACGAGCAATCCTGGTGTTGAACACTGGAAGTCTGTGAAACGGGTTATGAGATATCTCAAGAAGACTCAGACATATGCACTGTACTACAGCGGAGATCCGCAGGTAGTGGAAGGCTTCAGTGATGCCAGCTGGTGCTCAGATTTGGAGAGCGAGAGGTCCACAGGTGGATATATTTTCACAATGGATGGAGCTGCTATATCGTGAAAATCGAAGAAGCAGACTATGCTCTCGCGGTCATCCATGGAATCTGAGTTCTTTGCACTTGATACTGCAGCCGAGGAAGCATAATGGCTTCGGGAGCTCATGTATGATCTTCCAGTGGTTGGGGCGCAAATACCGGCAATACCGATATACTGCGACAACCAGGCGACCGCGACGGTGGCATCAAATGACATTTTCAACGGAAAGAAGAGGACTGTGCGGTTAAAGCACAGGGCAGTACACGATCTTATTAAGAGAGGTGTAATTGCAGTTATTGATGTTCGGAGTCAGAAAAATCTGGCGGATCCGTTCACCAAGGGCCTCAAGCGCCAGCTGGTCGATGACTCAGCATGTAAAATGGGCTTGAAGGCATTCTGATATTAGTTATTGTATTCCTACCATAAAATTTTATGCTATTAGTTCAAAGATTTATCTACTAGGTATCTAGCTTTTGGTTCAAGGGAGGACCATTAACTGGAAGAATATCAGGAACGGTGGGTACATGTTCTATTGGGCATGGAGAGGTTACGGACCTACAATCACTGTTGTCTACTGTTGTTTTCTGCGGAAAACGATTCCTGTGGGAAGGATGGCTTAATTGCCTTAATGAGTTCTCAGGCAGAGTGAATGCCTGGTGTGCTTTACAGGAAGCACGGTAGAGCAGCACTACAAGGAGTGAAACTCTATGCTACAGTAGGGTGACTCCACAATGAGGTTCCGATATATGGGGTGCTTCCCAGGAATAGGATAAAGCCTCGGCTTAGCAGGCCAAGTCACAGCGGCGTAGCACCGCAAATAGGCAGTTAGCCTAATGTTGTATGTTAAAAATAAAGAGGGGTGTAGTCAGCACTACAAAGAGGAGGAGTTCCTCATGTTACAGTGGCACGACACCACGATGAGGTACCCGGTTAGGGATAAAGCCTCGGCTTTGCAAGCCATGTCGTTGCGGCGTAACACCGCACGGGAGCCTAAGGCTTTATGCTGGGTAGTTTGGCACTACAAAGAGGCGGTTGCCTCATGCTACAGTAGTATGACACTACGATGAGGTTCCCGGTACGGGATAAGGCCTCGGCTTTAAGCCATGTCATAGCGGCGTAGCACCGCAAGGGAAGCGTAAAGCGTTTCATGTCATGTCTCTTTATAATGAACTCACCTATAGTGTATGGACAAAGAGATATCAGGCCGTCTCTTGAGGGTAAACTTGTAGACGCCCGACATTATACACTGAAACCAGGCTGGCACAGGGCCTTTAATGTGTAGCCAGAAGCACATGTAACTACATTATATGAGTGGAAAGAATTTCAGCTATGATGCAGAATTCAAGGCTTAGTCCATTCTTGTATTATAGTATGATTTTTGACCCATGCGGGAAGATTCAAGTCGTCAGCGACATCTCTCCTAATGCATGATAGACAGTTACTGTGGGGAACACTTATACCCATATATAGAGATATGTGGGAGATTGTTGGAGTTTTGGCCTTTCCTTTAGAAACTTTAGTCCCACATCGGATAGGCCAAAGAGTTTGTATCTCTATATATTAGCTTTGCTATTATTGGAGATGCACATGTGGTGTGGAGGTGCACAGGGGTTAGCCATGTGGGGTTATTTTTCTAATGGAAAAAGGCTAAAATCAACAATTAAAGCATTCATGCTTTTTGCTCTTGAGAAATTTATTTCCATAGGAGCTAAGCCCCGTAGGGGCTTAGCGACTCGGACTCGGACTCGGACTCGGGCTCGGGCTCGGGCTCGGGCTCGGGCTCGGGCTCGGGCTCGGACTCGGGCTCAAGGGCTCATGAGGCGTAATGTGGCGTTTTGTTGGCGCACTTTGCACTTAGCACGTCAGCATCGTCGCTAGGCGCATAGTGCGCTTAAGTTGCGCTCGTTGCGCGAGCCACTTGCGCGACCACGTTGCGCGGCCCGTTACGCGAGCCCAGTTACGCTGGCCCAGTTACGCAGCCCAGTACGCAGCCCAGTGCGCGCAGTGTGCGCAGCATGCGTAGAGTGCGCAGTGTGCGCAGCGTACGCAGCGTACGCAATGTGCGTAGAGTGCGTAGTGTGCGTAGGGTGCATAAAGGGGCTGTGTGCGTAAAGTGCAAATTACGCTGGTTACGTGAGTGGCACAACTTGCAGCAGAACGTGTCTTTACATGTTCTGAGCGGTTGCTCCATGTTCGGGGTGGTTACTACCACGTCCCTAACATTGTGCTAACCGGACAGTTGTTGCTGGGGCTTATATAAGGCCTCCTCCTTCTCTCTCACAGGCTAGAACAGATACACAAGCAGTAGACAAAAAGTTTACAAGTGTTTAGAGGCTGTGAGAGAGGAGAGGTTTTGTACCAGCGTTGAGTTTTACACGGGAGTTCGTGTTCATCCGATGAGTCAGAAGAGCAACAGTGTTCCAAGTTCTCCGACGAACTTGCTGGTTCCTGGAAGCTATTCGTGTGGGACGAATAAAGCTTTGAGCAACGGTGATCGTTCACCCCAGCAAGAGTTTTTCCATCTTTCGCCTGTTACCTTCTTTGTTGGTATTTTCAGGATTCTATTAGCGCACCTTCGGTGAAGTGTTTGCGTTGATATTATCAGAATTCTATTTGTGCACCTTCTGTGAAGTGTAGCACTAGTGGAATTTCTCTTACGTACCTTCTGTGAAGTGTTACGTTCTGTGCACCTTCTGTGAAGTGTAGGACTAGTTGAAATTTCTCTTACGTACCTTCTGTGAAGTGTTACGTTCTGTGCACCTTCTGTGAAGTGTAGCACTAGTTGAAATTTCTCTTACGTACCTTTTGTGAAGTGTTACGTAATAACGATTGTTTGAACAATTGTTACGAAATTTCAGTTTTCCATCGAAAAAATTGTGCCCCGGCGCTAACAATAGGGGAATTTCCAGTTCGGCCTAGAGGGGCGCCTAGCGCCTAATGGAACTGTGTCAATCAAATGAAAGTCTATCAATCGTAAATTCTTTAATTACTACCTATTGGCACACCTGTCATGGAAATCATCATCTTCAAGGGCTTTCTCCACCAGTTCTTCCTCCGTGAACACCCTAAGCTCGTCAACCCTAAAAAGACAACCAGAGGCAAATTTAAGCGCGATATTATATCGAAACACAATCGAAATAAAATTCCAAAATTACGTACGAGAGCTCGTCGTCGAACGAGTCTCCGTCTTCGGAAGCAGCAGAGGCAGCCAACTCCGCCTCCAGGCCCTGGGAAAAGGAGAAATCAATATGATCAATAATACGAACGAGAGAGAAGGGGGAGGTTAGGGTTTCTAAAAAAATTTGCGTACGTAGAGGTGTTGGAGGAACGAGGAGAGGAACTGCGGGACGGATATCGGGCTGCTGACGAGGTCAGGGACGAAGATCGGCCCTCCGCGAGCGAACGGAAGCTTCCTGCTGCTGGCGCTGCTGCTCCCCCATTGTTGCTGTTGTGGTGGTTCTTCTTCTTCTTCTAATTCTTCTTCGAAGTATTGGCACTCTTCCTCTTCCTCTTCCTCCTCCATCTGTTCCATCAATTCCCTCTCCCTTCTTCTGAAATAAATACATTAAACTGCCTATGTTTCATCAGTATTTAGGGGCTGTTTGGTTCGGCCCAACTCAACTGAAAGTGGGTTGCTTTGTTGGGTTTCACCGGATTTGTAAGGAGTTGTAGCGTTTGGTTCGGCTGAGTTAATGGACTTAAAGTCCATTAATTAGACTGCGGAGCAGTCCCTGTCTCCACCGAAAAGTTAAATTTCAGTTCCGGCCATTTTTTGCTTGAAGTCCATGAAACTGGAGGAGAGAGAGTCGGAAACTCCGAAGAAGTAGCTGCTCTCCGAAAGTTGGGTCCGACCACCGCTCTTCCGCTGTCCTCTGCAGTGTAAACCTCGAATTTCTGCTCATTTTTTCGTTATTTTGACACGATTTCTTTGATATTTGTAGATGGAAGGAGTGATTGTTCTCCGGATCTACTAATTTTCTTATAGATCTGTCATTTCTTCTCATTTTTATAGATGGATGAGGTGATTTCTGCTCATTTTTTATCCGAATCTAGTAATTTTCTTATAGATCTTTCATTTCTTCTCATTTTTGCTTATGGATCTGTCATTTTTTCCCGAATCTAGGGATTTTCCTCCGTAATATCTGTCGATTTTGTTGAAATCTGTATAAATCTGTCATTTTGTTATAGATCTGTCAAATTTCCAATTATTTGACAAATTTTTTCCAACAAAGATGGAGAATATTATTTGATCTGTCAATTTTGTTAACAGATGACCTATTTTGTTATAGATCTGTCAATTTTTCAATTATTTGACATATAATATTTTGTTATGGATCTGTATAATGTGTCGATTTTGTTGAAATGGTAAATAATATTGTGTAGATTTTGTTGAAATGGTAAACAATTACTTTGTGACAGATCCATTATATAGAAGTCGAATATTATTTATAGAAGTAGATTTTGTGTAGAATATTATTTTTAGATGTAGCATATTATTTTGTGTAGATTTTGTTGAAATGGTAGATAATTATTTGACAAAATTTTATAGAAGTGATTTTCCTCCGTAAATAATGTCTCGATTTTGTTGAAATGGACAGAGGAAACAAATTTGTCGGCAGGATGTAATGATTTTGCTGAAATGGATCTTTATAGATCTATTTTGTCGATTTTGTTGATATCCATAAATAGATCTGTCGATTTTATGTAATGGATCTGTCAATTTTTTTTATAATGATATTTTACACGTTTATGCTTATCTGTCTGTTTGATATATATGTAATGGATTGTTTGTTTCTGTAACCCCCAGAACCAGAATACTGGAGAGCGGGGGCGTACATAGCCAGCTACGTATATTGAAGTGCAACCCACCTCGCTATACGGTCACGGTTGTCTAGGTACATGAGGGTTTAACTACAAGCAAACAGTCTCCTATGGTCATGAACCAGCCTATTGTCTCAATCTCAAGCAAGCAATAATAGTTACAAGATGTCAGAGCACCAAATATATAATAGCAAGGCGTCCCATACATTACATATTGGATGATCATGAAGCTAGTCGTACAAAATGTCAAGACTAGCAAGAGTTCAGTCATACATGATCAACCCTACGATCTGTCAATCATGTTACAGCCCGTAGGCGGACAGTAAATAAAGGTGCAATACAAGCTAACACGTGCTCGCCGGCTAAACGCCTCAAAAGAATAATTTTTACAATAAGGTGGGAGGACAAAAAGAAATCCACTCGTTGCCAGGGTTACGCCTGGTGGTCACCATCTGGCTGGAAAACAGGTGGATCCTCTGGTGCTGCTCCGATATCTGGCCACACAAAACCAGCTGGGTCAGACCCCAGAAAGAGCAAGTGCCACAAAGGAGGCTTCACTTAGGAACTAAAACCAGCATATCACCATAGAATATTAAAGGTAATAAATAAAGAACTGATAATAATAGAGATAACAACAGTAAACTGAGTACGAGGAAACCATTCAAGTAGCCAGGTCACAACCCTTAAACCAAACAAGAACCGGGGTTGCAATCCTTCACCTGAATAGAAACCCGTCTCAAATACTATTGGTACAATGAAGACAATAAACGAAAAGATGACACAGAACTACTCCGAGAGCCAGGTTACAACCCTTAAACCAAACAAGGACCGGGGTTGTAATCCTTCGCCTGAACAGAACTGGACCCCCGATCTTTATCGCTAAGGCCAGTATAAATAATCATGGTATTAAGGTAAGGTAAAACATGACGAACATGGCACAGGGTTGCAATAAGACAATAAACGAAAAGATGACACAGAACTACTCCGGGAGCCAGGTTACAACCCTTAAACCAAACAAGGACCGGGATTATAACCCTTTGCCTGAACAGAACTGGACCCCCGATCGTTATTGTTGAGGCAAGCATCAATAATCATGTCATGTCACAATCTTGCACAGGATCAGGATAAGACGAAGCTGGAATAAACTCCATCCAATCAATCACGGCCAATCAAGGGTACGGCTTGATACTTTTAACTAACTAGGGTTATCACAGGCCTAGTTATTAGCAAGATGCAATAAGATTATCCCAACAGCCACAAGTTCTGCAGATCATCCGGTTATTCAGGTCGAATGTCCGTTTATGAAGAATGCAACACGTGACTGTGTGTTGGAAATGTGTCCTACTCGTCGGTAGGCTACAAGTCCACTTAATGCGCCCAGATAACGAAATTTCCTGTAGCTGGAAATCTCTTCATGTCTACTGAATTATTCTAGTTTATTAGCCTTAGTCAATTACTGTAGGTATCCCTGACAGTGGTAACTCAAGGATCCCTATCCTAGACATGATGCAAGACAGTACTGGTTTATTTGTACAAACACAATTGCCCACGGTGTCCAGGTCATTCAATTCTGTCATGACATGCTAGCCGTCGCAACAGTATTCGAGATATATATCATGTCAAATTTACTGTCAAGAGTGCGCCACGACGGACCACTATCATGTCATGTCATTTGTCAAAAGTGTACCACAACTGGTCACCATTATTTCATGGAACATATTTAAAATTAACATTTAACCTGGTATAAGCGTATATGCAATAACTAAATATAAACAGGATGCAAGAGTTGTGGAGGAATCATGCGGCTCAGGGGAGACGGGGCATAACTTCCACATACGAACCTAAAATGAGGTGCTCCAGAGATATTCGGAAAGGCAAGACAACGATCTAAAATTTTCATGTTTTAAGTTTTTCGAAATTCTGGTTAGAAAATAGCTAAACTAGGCAAAAATAGTCATTCTGTGCAATTTTTACGCCAAAAATTCAATTCTGCGTAAAATACGCAAAAGGGGAGGGTTCCAGCATAAAATTTCACATTCTAGGTACCATCCAGCGTAAAATACACAATTTCAGGATTTCCTGCGTAAAATCTTACATTCTAGATGCTATCCACCATAAAATACGCAATTTCAGGATTTCCTGCGTAAAATCTTACATTCTGGGTGCCATCCAGCATAAAATACGCAATTTCAGGGTTCCCTGCGTAAAATTTCACTCAGCCGACATGAAAAATTCAGAAAACTTGTTTTGGCCATAAAAACTTTATTTTAACTCGAAATGAGGTGAATCAAAAACCAAATTCATACGAAATTTTGTGCTCTTGCTCATGGAACTATTAGTTTTCGAAAATAACAAGTTTTAGTAGATCAAAACCAAGAAAAACTCTATGAACTCATGAAACCCCAAGTTACAACATAGATCTAGAAGAATCTATCCATAAAAATCAAAAACTCCAAGTTCTAAAGAGGCTTATAATCATATAAAGAAGAGAATGGAACAATAAAACTTGAGATCCATCATGAAGCAAGTTGCACTTGCCTAGGGCTCTTGGGTGTAGGTGGAGAGTAATGGTGAGGAATAAGAAGAATGAATGAGGAGAGAGAGAAAGAGTGTTGGGTTAATAAATAGGGATGGTGGTGGTAGGTAAGATTTCTTTCCTTGGTTCATGATGAACCAATAAGCAACCCAAGCCGAAGCAAGCCAACCCAAACAAGCCGAGCCAAGCCAGGAGACATGCAATATGAGTCAGATACGTACACGTATCCCAAAATACGTAATATGAACTATGGTCATCACAACTCTACCCACCTTAAAAGAATTTCGTCCTCGGAATTTAATTAAGAGGCTAGAGATGCAAGGATAAGCTATACTAATCACAGGCAAGCTATACTAGTCTAGCAATCAAGCAATTATTCATGCAAGCAAGGAATCGAAGGCATGAGGCATAAGAAGGATATTATACCTCACGAGTCAAACAGGTCGGAATATCGCGAACGGATATCATCCTCACGCTCCCACATTGACTCATCCAAAGAGTGATGACCCCAAGCAACTCGGACTAACTTGATAGTCTTGTTCTTGAGTATCTTCTCTCTCCGGTCCAATATGGATACGGGTCTTTTCTCATACGAAAGGTTGGTACCAACATCCAATTCCGAATGATCCAGGATATGGCTCAGGTTCGGGATATACCGTCGTAGTTGGGATACATGGAACACGTCATGCACCTCACTCAGAGACGGCGGAAGAGCGAGACGATAGGACACATCTCCTACTCGCTCCAGGATATCGAACGGTCCTATATACCTAGGGCTAAGCGTTCTCCGTACGTCGAAATGAATGACGCCACGGTTAGGCGAGATCCTAAGGAATACATGGTCGCCGATAGAAAATTCAAGGGGACGTCGATCAGAATCGGCCCAATGGCGCTGACGATCTTGTGCAACGCGAAGATGATCTCTGACTCTCCTGACCACCTCAACTGTCCGAGTGATCAACTCGGGACCAAGCATCTGCCTTTCTCCAATATCGTCCCATGCTAGTGGGGATCTGCACTTCCTACCATACAGTGCCTCGAACGGTGCCATCTGGATGCTAGCTTGAAAATTGTTGTTGTACGAGAACTCCACCAGGTGCAGGTGATCTTCCCACGAACCGCCAAAGTCGAGCGTACAAGATCTCAACATATCCTCAAGAGTCTGGATCATGCATTTCGACTGACCATCTGTCTGCGGGTGATAAGCTGAGCTAAACTGGAGGTGAGTTTCCAAACTCTCTTGCAGACTATGCCAAAAGTGCGACATGAATCTCGAATCTCTGTCCGAGGTGATACTGACCGGCACTCCGTGAAGTCTGACTATCTGCCCGAGGTACATCTCTGCTAGCTGAGCGGTCGACTGACAAACTCTGAATGGGAGAAAGTGAGCCACCTTCGTGAGCCTGTCAACTATAACCAAAATAGCTCTCTACTAGTCGGGGATCGAGGTAATCCAGTCACGAAATCTATGGTTATATGCTCCCACTTCCATTCTGGAATCGGCAAGGGCTGAAGAAGTCCAGCTGGCCTCTGATGTTCGGCCTTGACTTGTTGGCAAACCAAACACCGAGAGACAAACCGAGCTATCTCCCTCTTCATGCCATTCCACCAAAAGTGCTGACGGATATCTCGGTACATCTTCGTGCCACCGGAATGAATCGAATACTGAGAACTGTGAGCTTCGGTCATGAATTTCTGTCTAATATCTCCACTGGGTACACAAAGACACTTACCATGTCGAAGTGTACCGTCTTCATGAATGCATAATTCTGGTCTTCGCCCTGCTACACATTCTGTCCTAAGTCGCTGAAGCTTAGAATCTGATGACTGAGCTATCTTGATTCTCTCAACTATACTGGACTGAACTTGCATGCTGGACATCAATGCCACACTGGTAGGAAGGACAACTTCTATAACTATCTTCTGAAGATCTGCTAACAATTCTGGTTGTGCTGTCAGAAAATAGACTCCGGCTCTCCTGCTCAATGCATCTGTAACAACATTGGCTTTCCCAGGATGATACTGCAGGTTGACATCATAATCTACAAGCAGCTCTAGCCATCTTCTCTGATGCATATTAAGATCCTTCTGAGTGAACACATACTTCAGGCTCTTGTGTTCGGTGAAAATCTCCACCCTATCTCTATACAAGTAGTGTCTCCAAAGCTTGAGTGCAAACACTACTGCTGCCAGTTCCAAGTCGTGGGTCGGGTAATTCCTTTCATGATCACGAAGTTGTCGTGACGCATAAGCTATTACCTTCCCATGCTGCATCAAAACACATCCTAAACCTCTGCTTGAAGCATCACAGTACACTGAAAATCCTCCGGTCCCATCTAGAAGTATAAGAATGGGTGCCGTCATCAAGCCTCGCTTCAACTTCTCAAAAGAATCCTGACATTCCGCTTTCCAAGAAAACTGCACATCCTTGCGGGTTAACTGCGTCAGTGGTGCTGAAATTCGAGCAAAGTCCAAAACAAATCGCCGATAGTAGCCGGCCAATCCAAAAAAACTGCGAACTTCTGCAACTGTGCTAGGCACTGGCCACGTCTCAATAGCCACGATCTTCTGGGGATCCACTTCTACTCCTCCTCTGGTGATGATATGACCCAAATATGAAATGCGATCAAGCCAGAACTCGCATTTACTGAACTTGGCATACAACTAGTGCTCTCGAAGAATCTGAAGGACAACTCTGAGATGCTGCTCATGCTCCGCTTCACTCTTGCTATAGACCAGGATGTCGTCTATGAACACAATCACGAACTGATCCAAATAAGGCATGAAGATGCGATTCATGAGGTCCATAAATACAGTCGGCGCATTGGTTGCTCCAAATGGCATAACAAGAAACTTCCAATGCCCATATCTAGATCTGAATGCCGTTTTTGGGATGTCCTGCTCTCTGACTCTGATCTGGTGGTACCCTGACCGTAAATCTATCTTCGAGAATACTGCTGCTCCTCTGAGTTGATTAAACAAATCATCTATAATTGGGAGAGAATATCTGTTCTTGATTGTCACTGAGTTCAAGGTACGATAGTCTACACATAATCTGGACATACCATCCTTCTTTTTCACAAGAAGCATCGGGGCTCCCCAAGGCTGTCACGCCCCGATCCGGAAAATTGCTCGTCCTTGCTAGATTTTACCCGAATTATCGTCCTCGCTGGGGCGTGATGCCGCACGAGCCTGGAGTTGCGCTCGTGCAAGGCAAGATAACGGTTCACATAGTGATTATCTCAAATTCGTAACATAAGCAACGGAAGAGAAATAAGGTATAACATAAGAATCTCTTTTATTGATAACAAACTGAAGGTTACAAAGGCTCTGAATAGCCCAACATATATGCCAATTGGCTACAACGCTCGTAATCTCTCTAGCTCAAAAAGGATTACATTGTTCCATACATTATGCCTCTTTATAGCCACCAAGTAGTCTTCGGCCGAACATCTCCATGTCGCAAGTCCGAACGCATATGCGGTAGCTCATCTTGAACGCCAAGGACTCCATGCCTTGGTACGTCCAAGCCAAGCTCCGCCCGAGCCAATCATAACCCGAACCTGCACACAAACTAGTGGAAGATTAGTGCTTTCGTCCTCGCTTCGCACTGATCAAGACCCGTTCGCACCCAAACCAAACACTTAATCATTTTAGTGAAACATGCATCTTAATTTGTGCTCTTTTTATTTAGCCTTAGGATCAGTTTCATGGCAATGTTTATGTATAGCAACTTTATCATAACGTGTCCACTATCGTGTTCCTGCAGCAGGTACAGTTAGCATAATATGAACGTAAACATAGTGTTTGTTCTCATCTCCGTCCTATTTTCCTTAGCCTGTACTGGTTAGAACTTACGTAAGAAACCATATAATTTATTCAACATTTTGACCATAAACTTAGACAATGCATAAGGGTCGCAGGCCCTGTGCCTGCACCCAACTCTCATCTCAGCCCACCGGCCCTATCTATATGAAGGTCACGGTGTTTCGTACCGTAATCGACTTGGCATCTCATATGTGTAAGCCTACAATTACTTCGATACGGGTTGTTAGCCCAGTATCCGAAGGATCCCAAACTTACGGATATCATAGCTTATCACAGCACTGGACTGTCGTAATCCATTCGAATGATGTGCACCATAAATACCACACATGATTCCCTCATAGGCTGAACGGTCCCGGTGCCCCGGCGTAACCGTCCGAGGAAAGCCGCACCCGTGCACGGGCCATCCGAGTCCATTGACCATACAATACGTACCACAACATACAAGTCATATCGTTCCAACCAATCCTCCGTTCCATAAACATAGTCTCACACCATAAACATATTCGCGTCTCATAAACATAATCTACCATCCATATGGGGAGCTCCGTCGGTGTTATTCCCCAACACATCCATATTGATGCACGACGCCCAACGGCTTAGTCATCTCGTACTCATATTCAACGCGTACCATTCGTAAGTTAATCTCGTAGCCTAATTCCTTAGTTACTTAGTCTTTTCGTAGCTTAAGTGCACGAGGGAGTTATTCTCATAGCCTAATTCCTTGGTTACTTGGTCTTTTCGTAGCTTAAGTGCATGAGGGCACGCTCAGCACCATAATCAATGTTCTACGCATAGTGTTTAATGTTCTCGGAGCCGTACACATGGTGCACATCTCGATATTGTCTTTCAATGTTCTACCACCACCGCCCTACCGCGACTCGTACACTTGATGCACGTCGCTCTCAATTGTTCGATTATTCAATGTTCTATCTTAATGTTCGACACATACTTGGACCTTTCGTCGCCCGAGCCACGCTCGCTAACTAGATAACATCTTAAACATACAATAATATCTTTTATTAGACGTGAAGGAATAGGGAAAAAGAGTCATGAACCCGCCCACATTAAGTCGATACGCCTTGTCGTCTCGCCGATTGAAGCGGCTCGCTTCTATAACTTGGTCGCATAGCTAACTCTCGGACTTAGCCATTCCTTTGACTACTCGATTGATTTGGCCTATCGCGTCCATGCCATGATCCGTAATCCAGCATAAAGTCATAGCCTGCACACCAGATCAACTAACATCATCACTTGCTCAAACGAAACTTATCCTTTCATCGATTCAATTCATATATTCCAATCGACTCAAGGCTTACCTTTGGCCAACGTAACTCTCGCATCGATTTGCATCGATACCTCATTGGGTCAACGCAACTCTTCGAGTCAACGACTCATCGTAATGCACCGTGCGGAGCGGGGCATTACATAATATATCACTCAAAATAAGGTTCGTCCTCGAACCGAAACCAACACTTAATCCAAGTGCCTCATTAGATCGTTTCACGATCTCGTGCTACTATAGTTGGAATCATACAACTCAGTTTAGATCATACACATATTTTTGGCGTCCCACCAATATATGCATTTCAGCCAAGCTCAGTTGTAGGATATCGGGACAAACTAACACGCTCCACTTAATTCCTCAAGCACCAATCAGTCCGTACTCGACTTAGTCGAATCTTAGCACATATTCCCAAAATACTTCTCGTATGCATTATCCCATAATGTGCGATCATCTTTCATATAACTTGATCCAAACCATAACTTCGATCTCATAGGTTTCTCGACGGCCATCTAACGCATGCATTGTATTAAGCCGTTGCGTATCCGATCGCAACAATTCTTCGCAATGCCTACTCGTCCAATCGTTTGCCTATCTCTCACATAACCCAAGTCTTTTATCAAATTGTTCATAACATTTGGCCTTAACGACATGGACTAAGTCCAACATGTCCCGAATTCCTTCGTCTACCATTCGTACTAATTCTTGCAGACAACTATCCATATATGATTCACATTCTCTCGCTCTATCCATAACTTACGTCTGGAGCCACCCCCGCTAGGTAACTTATCCAGACATCATGTTTAATCTCTCCCGACACAAGAGGTCAACTTGAGTCTACGATGCTTGAAGGCAACAATCTTTTCGATCCAAGGTCTCTTACGATACGTCTATCTCCGATACTCGACCGAGTACGAATCCTTTTACTCAATCTTTGATTCAATTCCGACTAGTTCATTTCGTAATATCGATGGTGCGCTCAACACACATAACTTAACCGTTACTCAATTAGTCTACGACACAACTCTTAAGGTCATTCTTATTATTCATCGCTCTCGTGCATTACAAAATCCTTGCAATCGCCTTACCGTATCGCTATGCTAAGCACGTTCCTCGACATCTATTCGATCATCGACCAACCAAGTCTACATTCGTATCCATTCGATTGGTCATAAACTTTCTAACCATATCGATCTAGTCGAAGGCTACTCACTAACCTCCGAAACACGATACTCACTCGCTTAGACTTATCCTCAACATGCACTACATCATTCATTATCCTTGACAAAATTTCTTTATGCGACTTCTTTAGGGTCATCCTATGGGACTTTAACATTCACTTGATTTGGCGGTCAAGTCTTCTAGGGTCATCTGCCCCGAAACTACGCTCGATAATTGAAGATCATCAACGAGGGACAGTTACAACGAACCATGCTATATCCTATCGCGGAGCCAAATCAATTCTCGACAATTCCTATGTGACTTTATCCAATCCAACATACCAATCCATAATTTATCTACCCCCGCGCAACTGATGCGCCTTTGCTACTCGAATGACTCATGCGCTTGCGCGCCGTTACTACTCGAATCACTCATACATTACCGTCGACTGTCTTTGCTAGTCATATGACATCTACTTGCCTCAGGTCCAAGCCTATTTGTGATCATAGTTTGACACATTCCATACTCATCAAAACTATCCTCGAACAACTTTCGCATCAAACCACAAGTCAAATCCAATTTTGCCATGCCTTGTAAGTTTGATCATCCCCGCTGTATGAATCACCATACCAGCGCTCACGCGGAATGATCGCCCTAATTTAGCGTGACGCATGTGCGATGCTGGAGTTGCACTCGCATAAGACAAGAATGTCAACATTGTGGTTATCCTCGAAACGATCAAGCACTTTCGTTTTCATCCAAGTAACATCCATCCACTCTTAAATTTTTTGAAGCACTCCTACCATTATCATCCCAGTTGCCATAACTTAACTTGCATCTTATTCAGCCAACAACAATGTTCAACTAATTTTCATTCATTCGATCAGAGTATCCCCGAGTTATTGTATATCGTCTTTGATACGCCTCAATACCATCGTCGATATGCATAACTTGAACATGTTCCTTTCTCGTAAGCTCAAACTCGTTGAAATCACTGCCGTTATCCAAAATCGAATACGAATCAAGTCTCACGTACTAAAATCCATTCCATTATAACTAACCACCATAATCGCGACACAATTTCCAACTCACGTATCCATTCTCATATCCCTAACTCGCACTTCCAATCGTGCTACCGACTCATCGTGTTAACCCAAATTCGTTCGTACGATTTCTTCGTACCTACTCAATTCGTTCCGTACAATTTTCGTATCGACTTAACTCAATTCGGATTGAGTCGACTATTTCCTCAACGCAACATTCCTTCGTTATGCTCAGCCTATCGTTCGACTTACACTTAAGGACTCCTCGTCCGACGTATCATCCATAGGTATGACTTCGTACATAATCGTTCAACTCAATTCATTGGAGCATACTTGCATCGACTTCTATCAAGTCATTCTTACTCGAGTCTCGGTACTATTTCGTCCGTTGAGGACAAACATATCGTAACAACATAATCGTCTCGACGAAATCTATTGCAAGTCACCAAACGGCTTAACATAACTTATCGTTAAGTGGTACTCCATATACCACTCAGAAATCGAGCCTATCGTCATCGATACGATATTCGCTATACTGATCGCATAATTGGTATTGCATATACCACTCGAAATCGAGTCATTACTTGACTTTACACTCCGCATAGGTCTGACGTCTATCTCCAATCAACTATCCGTATGGCGATCCTTTCCGATCCCAGCTCTAGTGTTTGCTTACTCGAGTTGGCACAACAACTGAACTAACATGCCCTATCGTTCGCTCAAGTTTGACTTATATTCAATCTAACCGTATCTTGGCGATCATATCGATCACACCCGCAACATTCGCTTATTCACATCTCACGCGACATACGGCCAACATAAACGTTCGCCTACTCAACTCGACTTAGCGACCAACTCGACTCGTTGCTATCGCATCTGCGATCTTTAAATCTCACTGGTTGCAACTCGTGCAACAACTCATTCTCGATACTCAAGATCTTTACTCAATCCCCTGCAACATATCGCTATCCATCCGCATAGCCATGTAACACGCATCATACCATATCGACTCGTTGTACCGATGCAACGAATGATTCACGACTTGCTGCACTCTGTGCAACCAACAACACATAACCGTTCGCATAGCAACATAATATGCATCACTGCACATATCAACCCGTTGTACTTCATGCAACCAACAACACATATCTCCTCGCACTTCGTGCGACCAACAACACATAACTCCTCGGACTTCGTACGACCAACAATACGTATATTATTGCACTTCGTGCAAACAACATCACCATATTCGTTGCACTTCGTGCGACCAAGATCCCATAACCCGTTGCACTTCGTATAATCAACACTCTCCGATGGCACCCGGAGATCACATGATAGTCACGACATACTTGTGGCAAACGTACTCACTTAATATAGACTTATTGTATGGAACATCCAATGTAGCGTCGAGCAGATCCATGAGCCATGCAGTTGCGAAAACAACTTAGAGTCAACTGAATTCGATAGCGAAGTAACTGAGGGTCAAAGAGATTCGTGCACGGTCCAAGGGATGGAACCGCTCTGATACCAACTTGTTACGCCCCGATCCGGGAAATCGCTCGTCCTCGCTAGATTTTACCAAAATCATCATCCTCGCTGGGGCGTGATAACGCACGAGCCTAGAGTTGCGCTCGTGCAAGGCAAGATAACGGTTCACATAGTGATTATCTAAAATTCGTAACATAAGCAGCGGAAGGGAAATAAGGTATAACATAAGAATCTCTTTTATTGATAACAAACTGAAGGTTACAAAGGCTCTGAATAGCCCAACATATATGCCAATTGGCTACAACGCTCATGATCTCTCTAGCTCACAAAGGATTACATTGTTCCATACATTATGTCTCTTTATAGCCACCAAGTAGTCTTCGGTCGAACATCTCTATGTCGCAAGTCCGAATGTATATACGGTAGCTCCTCTTGAACGCCAAGGACTCCATGCCTTGGCACGTCCAAGCCAAGCTCCGCCCGAGCCAATCATAACCCGAACCTGCACACAAACTAGTGGGAGATTAGTGCTTTCGTCCTCGCTTCGCACTGATCAAGACCCGCTCGTACCCAAACCAAACACTTAATCATTTTAGTGAAACATGCATCTTAATTTGTGCTCTTTCTATTTAGCCTTAGGATCAGTTTCATGGCAATGTTTATGCATAGCAACTTTATCATAACGTGTCCACTACCGTGTTCCTGCAGCAGATACAGTTAGGCATAATATGAACGTAAACATAGTGTTCGTGCTCATCTCCGTCCCATTTTTCTTAGCCTGCACTGGTTAGAACTTACGTAAGAAACCATATAATCCACGAAACATTCCGACCATAAACTTAGACAATACATAAGGGTCGCAGGCACAGCTGCACCCAACTCTCATCTCAGCCCACCGGCCCTATCTATATGAAGGTCACGATATTTCGCACCGTAATGGACTTGGCATCTCTTATGTGTAAGCCTACAATCACTTCGATACGGGTTGCTAGCCCAGTATCCGAAGGATCCCAAACTTACGGATATCATAGCTTATCACAGCACTGGACGGTCGCAATCCGTCCGAATGATGTGCACCATAAATACCACACATAATTCCCTCCTAGGCCGAACGGTCCCGGTGACCCGACATAACCGTCCGATGGAAGCCGCACCCGTTCACGGGCCATCCGAGTCCATTGACCATGCAATACGTACCATAGCATACAAGTCATATCGTTCCAACCAATCCTCCGTTCCATAAACATAGTCTCACACCATAAACATATTCGCGTCTCATAAACATAATCCACCATCCATATGGGGAGCTCCGTCGGTGTTATGCCCCAACACATCCATAATGATGTACGACGTCCAACGGCTTAGTCATCTCGTACTCATATTCAACGTATACCATTCGTAAGTTATTCTCGTAGCCTAATTCCTTATTTACTTAGTCTTTCGTAGCTTAAGTGCACGAGGGCATGCTCAGCACTATAATCAATGTTCTACGCGTAGTATTCAATGTTCTCGGAGTCGTGCACATGGTGCACATCTCGATATTGTCTTTCAATGTTCTACCACCACCGCCCTACCGCGACTCGTACACTTGATGCACGTCGCTCTCAATTGTTCGATTATTCAATGTTCTATCTTAGTGTTCGACACATACTTAGACCTTTTGTCGCCCGAGCCACGCTCGCTAACTTGATAACATCTTACGTATACAATAATATCTTTTCTTAGACGTGAAGGAATAGGAAAAGAGAGTCTTAAACCCGCCCACCTTAAGTCGATACGCCATGTCGTCTCGCCGATTGAAGCGGCTCGCTTCCATAACTTGGTCGTATAGCTAACTTTCGGACTTAGCCATTCGTTTGACTACTCGGTTGATTTGGCCTATCGCGCCCATGCTACGATCCGTAATCCAGCATAAAGGCATAGCCTGCACACCAGATCAACTAACATCAGCACTTGCTCAAACGAAACTTATCCTTTGCATCGATTCGATTCATAGATTCCAATCGACTCAAGGCTTATCTTTGGCCAACGTAACTCTCGTATCGATTTGCATCGATACCTTATCGGATCAATGCAACTCTTCGAGTCAACGACTTATCGTAATGTACCGTGCGGAGCGGGGCATTACAAAGGCGATCCACTAACACGAATGAATCCCTTGGTTCTGAGTTCTTCAATCATTTTGTACAATATTGCCAATTCTGACGGCGCTATCCTGTAGACTCTCTCTGACACAGGTGCGATCCCGGAGATCAAGTGTCACTCCCCAATCCTGGAATATCTATTTTAATACGTAAACCGATAATTGTATTTACCTTGAATTTATACGATATTTATTATGCAGTATTTCTTCATGCATTTCCCAAAAATATTCGACAAAATATTATTTCCTAATTTATTTTCTGCATTTGGGGCCTACAGTTTTGGCTCATTTGGGTAACCTATTCTTGGTTCACCCATGGTCCATCATGAACCCTTTGGTTCATCATGAACCCATGGGTCCAAGAATTCTATATATATAACTCATCTCCTTCTCTCTCCTCTCATTTACTTCTTCTCATTTACTTCCTCCACCAATCAAGGCAAGTACCAACTTGCTCAAGAGAAGGATCCATTATTTTGTTAATGATTCTTACAAAACTATTTGCCAAAACATGTTCTTCTCCTTAATCTATACTAGTTTAGAACTTGGAAATTTCTATTTTGAAGCTTTGATTTTTGTAGATCTAAGTTTTAATCATTTTCGGATTTGCATGGTTTGATCTACTTTAGTTGGATTTTATGGGTTTTTGATGCTTCTATGTGGAAGAACATTCAGTTTCACCCAAGTTGGAGCTTTGGAAATCTGGATTTGGAGTTCGGATGGCCAAGTTATGATACTTTGAAGCTTGGGTTCAGCCATGGTGTTCTTGCTGTTTTGGAGAAGACAGTGAACAGTGTGCTCCTGTTTGAGCACGCTTCCTGTTGGAAGCGTGTCTCCCCTTGAGCTTGCGTGACTTTTCACGCAGCTCTTTTCCTTGAGTCTGCGTGACTTTTCACGCAGCACTTTCCCCTTGAGTCTGTGTGACTTTTCACGCAGCACTTTCCCTTGAGCTTGCGTGACTTTTCACGCTGCTCTTTCCCTTGAGCCTGCGTGACTTTTCACGCACGCTGCCTTGTTGTGCGTATGCTTTTGATATTTTATTAGATATTATATGCCCATTTTATATCCTTACGCCTTTTGTCCCGAGCATGATATGAGCACTGATGTGACCCCGGAGAACAAAGTGTTCCAACCTGATACATGTACCTGAATGTCCCAGTTCTTGTTCATGCTCGACAAATGACTCGTAACTCCACGTGGCGTATTTGTAATGATGCATTACACTAAGGAGGGTAGCACATGTTGACATACTGATTGACATGGATCCTCACTTAGGGTACTCGTACTAAAGTACGACTTTAGGAGGATAATCATGCAGGCCACAGCATGAGAGTCCAAGATTTCACCTAGGGTTAAACTAGGCAACTGAATATACTAGATGCATGGGGAGGGCAGAGTCCCGAGATCGTGTTACACCAGTCGCCCTGAGATATTGTCTTGGCGCGCCGGCTGGTCTCCACGGATACTGTGTCATCCGCAACAAGTGGATGACTGTATCCGATTAATTCCTGCTATATATTACATGTCTTGGCAAGGTGGCCTCACGAGGGACCTGTGCTCCATGACACCTGTCTACGCGAACCCCTGGGTTGGCTAGCCTTGCTGGAAAGATACGATCTGAGGATTTTCTAATAGCATGACGCGAGGATAACCTCGTTCCACTAGAAACTCGTAGACTTGATTGGCCGTGAAAAACGACTTGCATGTTTCCTATTTACCTTCCGTGAATAACTGAGGGAAGCGGACTGTCATGGTGCGTGATCCAACCCATGTTCTTGTTTGATTGTTGGGTTGGTTATCGTACTATGACAGGCTGTGGACCGAAGTTATGAACGGAAGACTTATTCTGGTTGTGAAGTGCTACTTCTGTGAATGACTGAGGAACATGGTCTATCATGGTACATGATCCAACCCATGTTCTTGTTTGATTGTTGGGTTGGTTATTGTGCTGCGATAGGCTATCGACCGAAGTCACGATCAGGAGATTTTATGGTTTATACCTTTTTAACTTATGTGAAAGTTATAGAGTACGACACGTCCCGACTCCATGCGGCACCTTTTGTCATTGTTTGGTTGTAAGGGTGCCATATGGGTTCGAGGATGTTGCGCTACCCTATAATAGTAGCATAAGTATTACTATTATCAGGCATTCTATTAGTTGGGTTTTTAATCTTAACTCTTGTGCCCCTTTGGCGGTACTTGCTATTCGGGGCTGACCCCGCTGGTTTTGTTTGGCCAGATCTCGTAGCAGAACCAGAGGACACGAACTTCCTCCCTGACATCCATGGTGCATACTAGGAGCATGGCGGTTCGGGGACTCGAGTGGGTTTTTTTCTCCACCACTCCTGCTTATACTTTTGCGGCGTTTAGCCACCGGCACCTGTTAGCCGGATTACTTGATATTTTATGTCAGTACATAATTGTAATTAAACAGACTGCAGCTGTGTATAATTTTGTACTCCTGACTCTCTGAGATAGCTAAATTATAAAGCTAGTCTCTCATGATCATTTTGATAAAGCGTCAGGGACGCCTTACTGCTTTATCTTTAATGTTCATTTAATTGCTGATTTGACTTAATTGATTGAGACATAGAACTCTGTGGGACCATAGGAGACTTGATTGTAGCATGTACCCCCTAGTCTCTCGACAGCCACGATCGCCGTATGACGTTACGTACCTCATATGGAGTAGCTGGCCTAGTCCGTCCCCGTATTTCGGTACTGGGGCGTGACATCAAGTCTATGGTGAACTCGATCTCTCGCTATCGCGACATTCCTGGAAGCTATTCTGGAAAAATATCTGAAAACTCCTCGACTATCCGGGGTAACTGCACTGCTGCTACTGCCATCTGCAATACGGGAGGAGAAGGTTCAACTTCGCCTCGGGAAAAAGAAAACTACGGCTCGCCTGGCATGCTAAAAACAACCCTGCCAATATGGCAATCTTTTCTGCCATACTGGTCCCTCAACCAATCCATCCCTAAGACCACATCATAATCGGCCATCGGGAATTCTATCAACCTAGCGGAAAACTCTCTACCGCTAACTACGACCCGACACAAGAAAACACTCAATCTACTCCCACAAAACCGTTACCAGTAAGTATATTGAGCCTTACTGATAATGACTCGGGCTCCAGTCCTGTCCGTGTCGCGAATCGTACAGACATAAATGAATGCGAGGCACCAGAATCAAATAATACTGAAGCTGGAAAGGTGTTGACGAGAATAGTACCTGCCACTACCTCACTGGGTGCTATTCCTTCCTCTTCCATGGTCAAGGCCAGCACTTGACCATGCCCTCTGGGTGCGGGTCCCCTCTGCTGAAAATTCCTCTGCCTGCTCTGGATCAGGGCTTGGGCTTGGGCATACTGCTGCGGTCTCTGCTGCTGGAATGCCTGGGCCTGCGTCGGCAATGGCCTCGAGAACGGGTACTGCAGCTGCTGCTGCTGCTGGACTGGTGCTGATCCTCTAACTGAAGGACTAGAGAGGGACGATGAACTCCTCCTGTTCGGTCAGTTCCCAACCCTGTGGTCCGGGGCACCACAAACCAAGCACAAACCCTATGCTCTGCGACACTCTGATACCACATGTCCTGGCTTCCCGCAGTGTGAACATCCCACTGCGGAAGACTGCTTCTGCTTCTGCTGCTGAGTGTGCGTCGGGGTAGAATACTGAACCGACGTCACTGAGGCCGCCCGCCTCGGAGCTCCAATGGTCAAAGCTCTGGCTGCCGGGGCTGGGGCTGACGACTGGTTCATCTGGCTATGGGATCGCTTCCGACCTTCGGTCCTATCCACGATCCTCTGGGAGGTATATTCATGCCTCCGGGCTGCCCTCAGTACTGCATCAAAGGTCTGATGCTCAAACTGCTCCACCGCCAATAAAATCTCTAGGTGGAGCCCCTGCTGGAACCGCTGGGCTCTATCGAACTCGGTCGCCACCAAGGTGGGAGCAAACCGACCAAGCCTGGAGAACTCGGCCGCATATCCATCGACCGTCCTGCCCATCTGCTTCAGATTAGTGAACCTCGTTTATAGATCATACCGAGCTACAGCATCAAAATACTTGGTCTGGAATCTCTCCCTGAATACTGCCCAGGCAATAGGGGCCACTAATCCAACGGCCTGCACCACCCACCAGCTGCGGGCAAGATCCAATTGCTATAGGCGCACCACGGCCACCTTCTCGTTCTCTGGATACCTGGCTGCTTCTAGAATAACCTATGTGTTCTGAAGCCATGCATCTGCAGTGATCGCATCTTCACTGCCGTCGAAGAAGGGAGGGTTCAAGCGCTTGAAGCTGTTGGCCGCGCTATTACCCTAATGACCTCCTCTGGTCAAAGCGTATGCCACCGCCTAGTGCAAGGCATCTCCTCGACGATCCTGGTAGGCTAATAGTGACCTGATGAGACCCACCAAAGTGCTATCATCAGGCTCTGTAGGCTGGACGGGCTGAGCTGGTGGCTCTCCTCCAGTAGGCATGAGCCCCAGAACCAGAATACTGGAGAGCGGGGGCGGACATAGCCAGCTACGTATATTGAAGTGCAACCCACCTTGCTATACGGTCACGACTGTCTAGATACATGAGGGTTTAACTACAAGCCAACAGTCTCCTATGGTCATGAACCAGCCTATTGTCTCAATCTCAAGCAAACAATAATAGTTACAAGATGTCAGAGCACCAAACATATAATAGCAAGGCATCCATACATTACATATTAGATGATCATGAAGCTAGTCGTACAAAATGTCAAGACTAGCAAGAGTTTAGTCATACATGATCAACCCTAGGATCTGTCAATCATGTTACAACCCGTAGGCGGACAGTAAATAAAGGTACAATACGAGCTAACACGTGCGCGCCAGCTAAACGCCTCAAAAGAATAACTTTTATAATAAGGTGGGAGGACAAAAAGAAACCCACTCGTTGCCAGGGTTACGCCTGGTGGTCACCATCTGGCTGGAAGACAGGTGGATCCTCTGGTGCTGCTCCGATATCTGGACACATAAAACCAGCTGGATCAGACCCCAGAAAGAGCAAGTGCCACAAAGGAGGCTTCACTTAGGAACTAAAACCAGCATATCACCATAGAATATTAAAGGTAATAAATAAAGAACTGATAATAATAGAGATAACAACAGTAAACTGAGTACGAGGAAACCATTCAAGTAGCCAGGTCACAACTCTTAAACTAAACAAGGACCGAGGTTGCATCCCTTTATCTGAATAGAAACCCGTCTCAAATACTATTGGTACAGTAAAGACAATAAACGAAGAGAGGACACAGAACTGCTCCGGGAGCCAGGTTATAACCCTTAAACCAAACAAGGACCGGGATTGTAACCCTTCGCCTGAACAGAACTGGACCCCCGATCTTTATCGCTAAGGCCAGTATAAATAATCATGGTATTAAGGAAAGGTAAAACATCACGAACATGACATGGGGTTGCAATAAGACAATAAACGAAGAGAGGACACAGAACTACTCCGGGAGCCAGGTTACAACCCTTAAACCAAACAAGGACCGGGATTGTAACCCTTCGCCTGAATAGAACTGGACCTCCGATCGTTATTGTTGAGGCAAGCATCAATAATCATGTCATATAACAATCTTGTACAGGATCAGGATAAGACTAAGTTGGAATAAACTCCATCTAATCAATCACGGCCAATCAAGGGTACGGCTTGATACTTTTAACTAACTAGGGTTATCACAGGCCTAGTTATTAGCAAGATGCAATAAGATTATCCCAACAGCCACATGCCCTGCAGACCATCCGATTATCTAGGTTGAATGTCCATTTATGAAGAATGCAACACGTGACTGTGTGCTGGAAATGTGCCCTACTCGTCGGTAAGCTACAAGTCCACTTAATGCGCCCAGATAATGGGATTGCTTGTAGCTGAAAATCTCTTCATGTCTACTGAATTATTCTAGTTTATTAGCCTTAGTCAATTACTATAGGTATTCCTGACCATGGTACTCAGGGATCCCTATCCTAGACATGATGCAAGACAGTATTGGTTTATTTGTACAAACGCAATCGCCCACGGTGTCCAGGTCATTCAATTCTGTCATGACATGCTAGCCATCGTAACAGTATTCGAGATACATATCATGTCAAATTTACTGTCAAGAGTGTGCCACGACGGGCCACTATCATGTCATGTCATTTGTCAAAAGTGTACCACAAGTGGTCACCATTATGTCATGGAACATATTTAAAATTAATATTTAACCTGGTATAAGCGTATATTCAATAACTAAATATAAACAGGGTACAAAAGTTGTGGAGGAATCATGCGGCTCAGGGAAGACGAGAAATAACTTTCACATACGAACCTAAAATGAGGTGCTCTAGAGATATTCGAAAAGGCAAGACAAAGATCTGAAACTTTCATGTTTTAAGTTTTTCGAAATTCTGGCTAGAAAATAGCTAAACTAGACAAAAACAGTCATTCTGTGCACTTTTTACGCCAAAAATTTAATTTTGCATAAAATACGCAAAAGGGGAGGGTTCCAGCATAAAATTTCACATTCTGGGTACCATCCAGCGTAAAATACGCAATTTCGGGGTTCTCTGCGTAAAATCTTATATTCTGGATGCTATCCAGCGTAAAATATGCAATTCAGGGTTCCCTACGTAAAATCTTACATTCTGGATGCTATCCAGCGTAAAGTACGCAATTTCAGGGTTCCCTGCATAAAATCTTACATTCTGGATGCTATCCAGCGTAAAATACGCAATTTCAGGGTTCTTTGCATAAAATCTTACATTCTGGATGCTATCCATCATAAAATACGCAATTTTAGGGTTTCCTGCGTAAAATCTTATATTCTGGGTGCCATCCAGCGTAAAATACGCAATTTTAGGGTTCCCTGCATAAAATTTCACTCAACCGACATGAAAAATTCAGAAAACTTGTTTTGGCCATAAAAACTTCATTTTAACTCGAAATGAGATGAATCAAAAACCAAATTCATACGAAATTTCGTGCTCTTGCTCATGGAACTATTAGTTTTCAAAAATAACAAGTTTAGTAGATCAAAATCAAGAAAAACTCCATGAACTCATGAAACCCTAAGTTACAACGTAGATCTAGAAGAATCTATCCATAAAAATCAAAAACTCCAAGTTCTAAAGAGGCTTATAATCATGTAAAGAAGAGAATGGAACAATAAAACTTGAGATCCATCATGAAGCAAGTTGCACTTGCCTAGGGCTCTTGGGTGTAGGTGGAGAGTAATGGTGAGGAAGAAGAAGAGTGAATGAGGAGAGAGAAAGAGTGTTGGGTTAATAAATGGGGATGGTGGTAGTAGGTAAGGGTTCTCCCCTTGGTTCATGATGAACCAATAAGCAACACAAGCCGAACCAAGCCAACCCAAACAAGCCGAACCAAGCCAGGAGACATGCAATACGAGTCAGACACGTACACGTATCCCAAAATACGTAATACGAACTATGGTCATCACAGTTTCATAACATGATACATAATTACATTATGGTTTTCATGTAGATGGATTTGTCGAATCCCAATGATCCGTTACTAAATGTCGTAGTCGCTAGTATACTTACTGTTGTAACTATAATTATGAATTTAATGGAAAATGAGGGCAATGACCGACAAGGCATTGCAAGGGAACCCTCCCTAATTAGAGAACAGTGGAGGCAAGCACACATGTATCGAATTTTGACGGCACGATCCAATAACTGTGTCCATTACCTAAGGATGAGTAGTGCTGTTTTCTACAGTCTCGCAAATATTTTCCGTTCCAATGGGTCGCTCAATGATACGCGATCTGTTTGTGTGGTAGAACAACTAGCCATATTCCTTTACATATTGGGACATAAGGCAAAAAATAGAGTATGCGGCATTGAATTTATTCGAACCGGAGAGACAGTTTCTAGGTATTTTAATAAAGTCCTAGGTGCAATATGTTCAATTCAAGAACGATTGGTGAAGCAAGCAGGGTCTGACACTCCGACGGAGATACTAAATTCAGCAGAATGGTATCCATATTTTGAGATAAGACTGTTGTTTTCTATAAATTCAGATTGCATTATATAACCTAATAATATTATACGTTACATATGCATTTCACTGAACTGTAGGATTGTATAGGGATAATAGATGGCACCCACATCCAAGCCACCCTCCCAGCCGCTATAGTAGTGAGGTTTAGGGGTAGAAAAAAAGTAACACAAAATGTGTTAGCGGCTTGTACTCCCGACAAAAAATTTACTTATATCCTGGCCGGATGGGAAGCTTGTGCTAATGACATGACAATTTTAAAGGATGTCCTTTCTAGGCCATCTCCACATGGCCTAAAGATCATAACAGGTATATAATCTAACTTTTTAGGCCCGTAGTTTGTAACGGTTAACAAAGAATTAATCTTACAATTGATTGCACGTCACTTCTTTACGTATAGGAAAGTATTATTTGGCTGATGCGGGCTACACCACAATGCCGGGGTTTATTGCCCCTTATCGTGGAGTTAGGTACTACTTCAATCCTAAGAAGGATCATCACCCTACCAATGCGAAGGAACTCTTCAACCATAGGCATTCTAAGTTGCGTAGCAAAATAGAATGTGCATTTGCCACCCTGAAGAACAGATTTTGCATCCTAGGGGAGAAGAAGTTTTATGACTTTGATACACAAGTTGATATTGTACTTGCTTGTTATGTGCTGCACAACTACATACTTGGAGTCGACCCTAAGGACGAGTTAGTTGTTGATGAACCGTCCTTAGGTGAGGTAGAAGTTGTGGAAGACAATTTGTTCGAGTATGAACAATTCTCCCAAGAGAATACGCAAGTCCAACGTAACGTGAAGAAGGCGTGGGAGGACATGCGTGATCAGATTGCACAACACATGTGGCATGACTACTGTACTGGACATGGTAGAGTATAATATGTGTGGCCTAGGTTGTAGCAGTTTTTTGTTAGTTTGAATTGATGTTAGTAGCAGTTTTTTGATATTTTGGGCATTAATTGTATGATATTTTTGAAAAAAGCCTGATCAGATTGTAATGTGTCCTTTTTCTAAAAGAAATATATATTATGTACACTTCTGTAGCAAATTTAATTCTAAATGTCAACAAGTGAGATGGGAGACAACTTTTCCAACTACCGACACTTCCAATCCCATGCAGGCAGCCCTTTTGTACCTCATCAAACAAAGAGGAGGTCGTTGGGTACTATTACAGGAAGTGAAGGGCACGAAACTGGAGGAGTACAAGAAAGGGTGACAAAACCAAGTCCCATTCGTCCACTTATAACCTCAAGGGTGCCACAATCAATGCCCGACATAAATTGGAGTGGCAATATTGATCCTTTTATGGATTCATATTCCTTTGTGGTTAGTCAAGGATCTATTCCACAAGGACTTAATGAGGACCAAGCTGAATCTCTTCAAAAGAACAAACCCAAGAAGCCATCAAATAGTTCGTGTAAGAATGTCCAAAAGGAAGGGGAGGAACGCCCAATAAGCGTTGGGAGGATGAACATACTGATGAGCTTCTAAAGATTCTTGCTAGGGAGGCCGAAGAGGGAAAAAATGTGACAAAGCTTTCAAAAATAGTTCCTACATACTTGTGGCCAATATGGTGAATGCAAAGTTTGGTACTTCCTACAGCGTTAGCAATGTTACCAATCATTTGTGCGGTTGGAAGTCCAAGTGGCTAGATATTATGAAGGCCAAAGATTTTTCGGGGGCCGGATAGGATGAAGATCAAAGGATGGTGACTTTGGACGAGGATACACATGATGACCTTAAGAAGGTAAATGTTACCCATCTGATTTTGACTGTATATATGAATATATCTAGAAATTTATTATTTTCATATCTGAATATAACTGAATATTTATTATTATTTGCGTAGGCAAAATCCAAACTAGCACAATGGGTGAACGTCCCTATTAGGAACTTTGATTTGCTGCAAATTGTATGTGGAGATAACCATGCAAGAGGGGACCGTACGAAGGATAATAATGTGAAATGGGGCCCAAGAGAATACGTCGAAGTAGATACTCCTTACTGCCCTTTGTCCCCAGTTTGTGTTTCATTTTTTGGTAACTGCAAAGGAGCAACACTTCAATTTCAGTTTTTGGTTAATGATGACTTTTGGTTTTTTGAAATCTTATATGGGCTGGGATGAGTTTCAGTATCTCCTACTGGCCTATGATGACTTGTGTTTCATTGTGAAACAAATTATGATATTTTGGGCTATGATGACAATGCATAACTTGGTGACTTCAATTTTTTCTGTGATGAGTTTCAGTATCTTCTTCTTTTTTCCAGTTTTTGGTGACTTCAATTTTGGGGCAATTTTTGGTTACTGCAGCATAAGTTGGTCTTATTTTCTTATAATATATGGGCTGTGATGAGAATGCATTATGGGCTATGATGACTTGAGTTTCATTGTGAAACAAATAATGGTACATGTTCCCAACAAATATGATACATGTTCCCAGCAAATATGGTACATGTGTCAATTTTATGTTACTCAGGAATTTTCATTTTTTATATGTTCTTCATATGATGATATTTTGGAAGAATATTTTGCTTCATTCTGAGCCCATAATGTCCTCCTGAACAAATTTGAATTATTTTCAGTTTTCATACTCTGAGCCCATAATGTCCTTGTGAACAAGATTTTGTTTCATTGTATCATATTGCTGGGAACATGTCATATGGCTGGGAATATGTATTATTTGCTGGGAACATGTCATATTGCTGGGAACATGTCATCTTGCTGGTTTTCTGTATCATATATGCAGGGAACATGTATCATATTTGCAGAGAACAAGTATCCTATTTGATGGGTTGGCCGACCCTTTTCATATGCCGCAAATTTTTAGTACAGAGGAATTTTCATTTTTGATATGTTCTTCATATGATGATATTTTTGGAAGAAGATTTTGCTTCATTCTGAGCCCATAATGTCCTCCTGAACAAGTTTTAATTATTTTCAGTTTTTATACTCTGAGCCCATAATAATGTCCTTGTGAACAAGATTTTGTTTCATTGTATCATATTGCTGGGAACATTTCCCATTGCTGGGAACATATAATATTTGCTGGGAACATGTCATATTGCTGGGAACATGTCATATTTGCTGGAAACATGTATCATATTTGATGGGAACATGTATCATATTTGTTGAGAACATGTAATCTTGCAAAATTATATATCAGTTTGTTGGGAACATGTGTCAATTTCTGGGAACATGTATCATATATGCTGGGAACATGTCATCTTGCTGGGAACATGTATCATATTTGTTGGGAACATGTATCATATTTGCTGGAAAAATGTAATCTTACAAAATTATATATCAGTTTGCTGGAAACATGTCATCTTGCTGGGAACATGTATCATACTGTTTTTCGGTTGTGAAACCCTTCTCTGCTGCCAAATTCAATTGGGAATGTTGGGAAAAAAATTTGTTTTGGTAACCATACCATTCTTCATGAGGGTGATTATATCACTTGCAATGTCCTAACCAAACATACAAAGTCCATCAAAGCCACTTTCAAGTGGTCATCCAAACAAACTACATTGTAAGTCTCCACTTGCGGGGGGACAAAAACTTTTGTATCCAAACACTTTTTGGAAAGTGGAATGTATTGTAACTCAAATGAGTTACACCTTCATGAAACTCCTACTTTCACACTTTCATGCACCTACATCCAACCAAACAGGCCCTTAGTTCAACTCGGACAGGTTGGGTCGGACTTGAGCGGAACTCGAATCAAATGCGATCATCATAAACCTCATCCGAGCTCAAGTCCAATCCGACTTCAGGTTCAACATATGAACTCCAACACGGAATTCAGAGGAAAAGAAAGGAATCCGGATTCCTCGGCTTGGCTATAGTTGGGTCGAGTCCATCGGATTTATCGGACTCTAATATGATATTTGAAATAATTTTAAACAAAATTAATATTAAACAAGTAATCAATAAATAGCAGTCAAGACTTAATTATTACAAAATACAAACTGATAACCCCGAACCCGAGTCAGAGTATCTTCAATCATAACTAAATCCATTAACGGGTTTACTCGATCGGGCTCGGATTTAGCACGTCCAAGTTGAACGGTTGCTATTTTAAAATAATTACACGGACACCTCTCTATTTTATATTTTATTTTTAAAATAAGGATGATTACTGTTATAACTTGTTATAACGTTATATAAAACATAGGAGTATTCCGTGTAATTAGTTTTAAAATAAGAGTTATCCTGTAATAAGTATGAAATATAAAAATATTTAACTTAAATACTCTGTTTGGGAAGGGAGGAAATAAGAGAAAGAAAATCTTGAGGAAAAAGTAGAAGAAAAATTAAGACGGAGAAGAAAAGTGGAGAAGAGAAATTTGTGAAAAATTTATATAGACCCCCAAAAAAAAAATCTAAGAAAGGGAGAAAAATGAACACACAAAAGAGAATTTTGGTAAAGTTAACCAATTATTCCACAATTAATTTGTTGTCTTTTCCTATGTTATTTTTTCGTGTTCAAGACTAAATAATAATTTCATCTATGTCCCAAAAACAAAATTTTAATTAATTATTTTTTCTTTCTTTTTTGTCATCTAAATTCTTTTTTCTCTTCCTCCTCTTAAAATTTTTTTCTCGTCCACAAAGTTTCAAAATGTAGTGATATAATTTTATTTGAGAGAATGAGAGGAGGTGGGCCGAGCCTGACTAAGATTTGTTCTGGTTTGAGCAGCCCGCCTCTCTCTATCAAATACTCTTCCTCTTTATTATTCTTTTTATGTGTAAGATTTCCTCTAAACCATGCAATGGATGAGTTAATTGAATCTAAAAAATGGCCCTAAGTGGTTACCGCTCTATTTTTTTACAAATAATTTGTCTGAAATAGTAAAACCATGTTGCATGTATTGTGCAAATGTCATCTAAATAAATCAACCTTAAAATGTTTCTCATAGAAAAACTGTAATGTCCTTTATGAAAATATAATATGCTACTCTTTAATGTAGGGAAAACAAACTATAAGAGTATCATATATGTCAACAGTGCCCCACTCTTTTGGAAACATTTCTCTTGAAATAATTGAAAAATTATTCAGTTGGCCAGACTCACCACACACTACTAAAATCTGCTCATTTGGCGACATAAATTTAGCGACGTTCGATTAACGTCGCTAAATTGTGTACATTAGCGACGTTTTAGTGAAGTGTCGCTAATCGTCGCTACTAGCGACGAAATAACAACGTATATTAATTACATGAGCTAGTCGTCGCTATGACGTCGCTAATAGCGACTAATTTAGCGACTATCGTTTGAACATCGCTAAATTTTAATTATATCCCCCCCACCGATTCATTTCCTCCCATTTTCCTCTCTCACTCTCTCTCCTCCCCCCTCCGGCGCTCTCACTCTCTCCGGCGGCGACTCTCACTTTCTCCGGCGACTCTCCTCCCTCTCCGGTATGTGACTCTCCCCCTCCCTCCCTCTCTCTCTCTCTCTCTCTCCGTCTGTTTTGGTTGTTGGTGGTTTGGGGGGTACGGATGGCTCGAGAGAAGGTGCAGGGGGGGATGCGGGTGGTTGGAGGGTGAGTGGGGGGGTGGCTGGGGAGGTGGGGCAGGGGGAACGAAGGCGGCTGGGAGAGGGAAGCTAGGGTTAGGGTTCGGGTTAGGGTCCATTTTCTCCCATTTTACTCTCTCACTCTCTCTCCTTCCCTCCCCCTCCGGCGCTCTCACTCTTTCCGGCGACTCTTACTCTCTCCGGCGACTCTCCTCCCTCTCCGGTATGTGGTACTCTTCTCCTCCCTCTCTCTCTTTCTCTGTCTTTCTCTCTCCGGCTGTTTTGGTTGTTGGTGGTTGGGGGTGCGCGTGGCTCGAGGGGAGGGACAGGGGGGATACGGGTGGTTCGTGGGTGAGTGGGGGGTGGCTGGGGGGTGGGGCAGGGGGGATGAGGGCGGCTGGGGGAGGGGAGCTAGGGGTAGGGTTCAGGTTAGGGGTGGGTATATGTGGGCGGCTGGGGGAGGAGAGCAGGGGGTGGGGGCGGCTGGGGGAGGGGAGCAGGGGGAGTGGAGGGTTAGGGTTCGGGTTAGGGGTGGTGTAGGGGGGGCTTGGTCAGAGGCACCGATAGTGCCAAAAAATTTGATAATTTAGTAATAATTATCTGTTTTTCGACACCAAAAAATATGATACTCCGATTCGAACGCACCGATAGTACCGATATTTGTAACAAGTAGTTTTGTTGGTTGGTTAATTGGTAACATGGTGATCGAAACATATAGTCCCTGCAGCCATTCGACTGGCGAGACAGAAACTATGGTACGACATAGTGATCAGGACATAGTCCCTGCAGCCATTCGACTGGCGAGGCAGAAACTATGTAGCCGTAGATAAAGTTGACTGCCCTTCGACCCTCATCCCTCGGTAATGATGATATGACAACCTATCACTATATCTTATATAGTAGTAGATGATGTCTTAGTATTACATTATGTGAGTTCATCTTGATTCTGTTATATTCTTCAGATACTAGATACGATAAGAACATATAGTACACCATATGTACAGAACATAGATGATTCACACTAATGTATGCTAGAATGAATTTTGGGTTGTGTTCTGAGCCATCCGTTCTCACACTTGGCAAAAAATCAAATTTTCTGTACTTTATCTGCTTTCGAAAATGTACTCAAATTACATGATGGTTCCTTTAGTTAGCTTGCTTATGTTACAATTATATTATTTGTGAATATCGATCTTACCAGATGGCATCCATGACCCGAGGAGCAGCACCTCGTTTGAGGGAAACAGTGAATGCTGAGGTGGCTCCTCCTACTGTTAAGGAGGAAGCGGCGCTGGTAGCTAGTGAGACCGGGAGTTCTATTCATCCAGCACCGGTAGCTAGTGAGATCGGGAGTTCTATTCATGCAGTACTTGCAAGGGACTACATCTCTCCTACCGCCGTCAATCCCACTTATTCGAGGTGGTTGCGTGATCGTATCACTGAGCGTTTGAGTGAGCTGCGTGGTTCTCATTAGCTATTAGTACTTATTTGTATTGGACTATTTGTATTGGGTTATTTTTGTATTAGACTATTTGTATTGGACTACATATATGAATTAGTACTGTGTCAATCTCTGGATTGTATTGGACTACGACATGGTGATCAGGACATAGTCCCTGCAGCCATTCGACTGGCGAGGCAAAAACTATGGTACGACATGGTGATCAGGACATAGTCCCTGCAGCCACTCGACAACCAACCGGAGATGATACTCTAAGAGATCCATCTGAGTAGGACGTATACTCTGAGAGATCACCTTTACAAGAATGATATCAGTAGTGGGATTGAGTGTTGGAGGAGATATTATCATAGTATACGTCCTACTCTGATGGGTCTCTCACCGTTACTATTTTTTTCTGACAACATGGTGGATGTGCTCCGTCAACAGATTCTTGCTCTGAGCCAAAACTTTGCCCCGGAGCTCAAGTGGACATCCTTCGTGTAGAGCTTGTGAGGACCCTGATTTTTGGGAATTATTTTTTATTTTATTTTATAGTATTTCTAATTATTAGGTTATATTGTATATTTAATTAGGATTTTATATGTACTTTTTGTGTCTTTGATTGTTGGATCACACGACATGCCCATCTCTCGAAACGTCCTTTATGAGTTTTGTAGTAGACAGGATGACCTTCAATTTGATATATCATGTCCCATCCAAATTTGTACCCTAGCATCCTTTTGACTTCGCGCAACTTCGACTCAAACTTAGGCAATTAGATTATTTACCATAATTCCATACCTAGCTTCCCATGTGAGTTCGAAACTCGATATAGATCAAAACTATTTGACCCAATATATGGTTTTGACCCATTTTGAGTCTACGACATACATGCCAAGGGTACTACTCAATTGAGTTTATATGTGCTATTTAATTGCGAATGGCACAAGAGACTCATTAGTTGACTTTTCGAGTTCGACTTGACTAGAAAATATATTTGGACCATAACCTAGCCAACCCCACTTATAGAGCCATGATAGGTTGCCATGGCTTAGTATAATTATTTTGATATTTATTTTGGGATGTTATACATCCAAATAGATTTATATACAATTTTGCATATATATATGATTATATTCATAATAGCCTAATATTTTATATAGATATGGCCTTAGTCATGGTTAAGTTCTAAGATGCATAGCGATTAGGAATTTTGGTGTGGTTAGTGTAGTTGTGTGCTTTGACTAGTATATTAGCCTTGCTAGGGAAGGCCCGGCCATAGCTATGTCCCAAGTAGGAAAACCAGGTAAAATTGTGACTTAACCCCCACCGATGATTTATTATTAGATTATTGACTTTCTAGGAGACCCGGTTGTACCAATTTAGTCCCAACTTGACCCGAACCAAATCCAAATCTAAATAGACATGTAGTATACTCTCAAATACCTTCATGTTGATATATATTTTGTATATATCTTATTAATATTAATATTTTCAATTTTGGAAAGTTTCTATTTATAGGAAGTGTCTACATGTAATCCTAGTGTAATCCTTGTTGGCATTAGTTTATATTTGACCCAAAGTCCAACCCAAACATATGTAGGCATATTTGGCATTAATATATATTAATAACCATATATATTTAATATTTATTCAGATTTAGATTGCATTTATATTTAGAAATCTAACTAGTTCCATATTAGGAAACCCTCCATGCAAATCTTCTTTGTATTTTAATTAAATCTAAATTTAATATTTAAAACTTATTTCTTCTTATCTAATAGTAGCACATAGATTTTAAATTAAGCCTCCTTCAATAATGACCATTGATTATAATATTTAAACAAATTATATTCCAAATTTAGCCTTATTGATAATCCTACTACTATCCAAATTATCTTATTCTAAAATGTCCAATCTAATCATACTTAAATTAAATAATACATATCTATCTTAATTATATGTATATGAATATATGAGTATCTCATAATTCTTATATTAAAAAATCATGCACACCTTCTCTTTTTCGTCCAAAAATATTCTCCAAATTCGCTAGAAAAGTCAGCCACGTTTTTACCCGACAAAGCAACTTAGAAAGGCCATATCTCCTAGCTCGGGACTCGAAACGCGTCCCAATTTTTTTGTTGGAAGCGTATCGAGGTAAGATTTTCAAAAACAAATTTTAATAGAGAAAATACGTTCTTTAGATTTCTGTAAAAAATTTGAGTATTAGATTCCCGAAAAACAAACATGTTTCGATATTTTTGCGATTCCTGGAGATTCCGGAAACGAAAAAGCGATCCATTTAGTTTTTTGGAAAGCTGATACGAAGATCTATACCATCTTCTAACTAAATAAATCTAATAGGTACAATATTAATTATAATTAGATAATAGACTATTTTCAGTATCCGGAGACGTTTGTTTGGATCTTAGTTCCTCGGCAGCCGTTGTTCCACCTATTTTCCTGTCTGATCTTTGTCAGCACAGTGCTCATGACCCAGGCAAGTACACCTTGCCAAACTTTACAGTACTTACATGTTTTTATATTTCCATTCTTTCTTGCTTGGTTACATATTTCTCTTGTTTCATGTTATAGTTACTTTCTAGTTTCACGTGCACGTAGATTTTTACTTTCTTTCTATACTACTTGTTCTATCTTTCCTATCTTGTTCATGTCTAGTGATAGTATTGATATGCATGTGCCAAGTTTTTTCTGAGCTGATTGACCTGTACTTGACTTGGACATGACTAGATAGGCTTGACTTCCTAGTACCTTAGGAGAGAATGTTTTATTAGCCGTGGCTATCCTCTATTGTTAGTGCCTCCCCGGGCTACGATATAGAAGCTATTATAGGACTGTTAGTGCCTCCCCGGGCTACGGTTTTAGCCACGATTAATATTATATTCTCATGACATGTCACCATCTGTAGAGTTTCCTTACGTGTCATCTTTTTCTCTACTTGTTATTCCTATTTTTCTTGCATATTATTACTGTACTGTAGACATGTATATTATGTGTCTTGCTAGTCCTCTGAGGACCTGGTAATCTCTCCAGGTTATAGCCAAGCTGGTAAATTTGATGGATGGTTATGTTTTGCGTCTGCAGGATTCAGGTATCGTTGGTGCATGATTTTATTTTATTATTCTCTCGTGCTGCATATTCTTATCTTGATATATTCTGCTTATTTGCCTAGTTTATTAGACTCGTGTTTCCTTTCAAGTCTATTCGGACATGTATGCTAGTGGGCTGCAGACCATGAACTATATTGTTCATTCTTAATATTTATTATTTATTGTGGATTGAGATTAGTTAGTTAAGATTTACTGCATTTTACAGCTTATGTATCCATACGAGGCCTATATATTTGTATGAATATAGCTGGCATGTCTACGTTTCTAGTCCTACGTATTTTGGGACTGGAGCATTACATATTTTTGTGGTGGACCATGCAGGCCGAATTAGCCGTTTCGGTTATGTTACTGTACCGAGCGGGCCTGCGACCTGATTAAAACCTCAGGAATCTCAATCCACAACTGCCTTGACAATTCTTTTGGAAATTTCTCTACCGCCCTTGAACTTCGTATTTGCTCTCGATTACTCTTTCTTTGCTTTCTCGTATCATTGTTTCTCGTCCCTTCCTATTTCGGAGTGACGAATAATCGTGCTATATAGGATTTATCAGAAATTCTTAAGTTATAGTGTAAGTTAGTCTACTTATTGTATTGTGATTGCTTGATAGATAATGGGGATTAGAGATGACATATGCCATAGGGCATCATGTATTTGATGAGGTAGTTTAACCAAAGGTGGGTAGACGTCCTCAGTATAGAAATAAATATATGATCATGCTAGGTTATGCTCTTATGGTAGTCACTAGATCAAGAATAGAGTGATAGTTTTAGTATAGAGACTGACCCTCTAAAAGAAGAACCTAAGCATAGCCTAACCCATTACCATTATGCCATATCACTTGTAAATTTAGAATGAGACAGATTGGTAGGTATCACTTAGTTTGGTCAGGTGGAAAGAGACTTATATAGTTGTGGTAATAATATGGTTAGGAGGACAAGCCTTCAACATAATCGTTGCAAGACCGCCAAAACCAAGAAGTGCGAGTAAAGATAACCACCTATAGTTTTACGATATAGGTATTGCAAAATCAAATTGGTTAGGATTGATTATTACTTGAGTTATTTGGAGAGAGCGTAGTGACCTAACGTATCTCTTAAACTATTCCTAGTTACACTAGCGCGGTTTTTCGTTACTAAGGGTCCTTATTTTGATTTCGAGGACGAAATTCTTTTAAGGTGGATAGATTGTGAGGACCCTGATTTTTGGAAATTATTTTTTATTTTATTTTATAGTATTTCTAATTATTAGGTTATATTGTATATTTAATTAGGATTTTATATGTACTTTTTGTGTCTTTGATTGTTGGATCACACGATATGCCCATCTCTCGAAACGTCCTTTATGAGTTTTGTAGTAGACATGATGACCTTCAATTTGATATATCATGTCCCATCCGAATTTGTACCATAGCATCCTTTTGACTTTGCGCAACTTCGAGTCAAACTTAGGCAATTAGATTATTTACCATAATTCCATACCTAGCTTCCCATGTGAGTTCGGAACTCGATATAGATCAAAACCATTTGACCCAATATATGGTTTTGACCCATTTTGAGTCTACAACATACATGCTAAGGGTGCCACTCAATCGAGTTTATGTGCTATTTAATTGCGAATGGCAAAAGAGACTCATTAGTTGACTTTTCGAGTTCGACTTGACTAAAAAATATATTTGGACCCTAACCTAGCCACCCCTACTTATAGAGCGATGATAGGTTGCTATGGCTTAGTATAATTATTTTGATATTTATTTTGGGATGTTATACATCCAAATAGATTTATATACAATTTTGCATATATATATATATATGATTATATTCATAATAGCCTAATATTTATATAGATATGGCCTTAGTCATGGTTAAGTTCTAAGATGCATAGCGACTAGGAATGTAGTTGTGTGCTTTGACTAGTATATTATTCTTGCTAGGGAAGGCCCGGCCATAGCTATGCCCCAAGTAGGAAAACCAGGTAAAATTGTGACTTAACCCCCACCGATGATTTATTATTAGATTATTGCCTTTCTAGGAGACCAGGTTGTACCAATTTAGTCCCGACTTGACGCAAACTAAATCCAAATCTAAATAGACATGTAGTATACTCTCAAATATCTTCATGTTGATATATATTTTGTATATATTTCTTATTAATATTAATATGTTTTCAATTTTGGAAAGTTTCTATTTATAGGAAGTGTCTACGTGTAATCCTAGTGTAATCCTTGTTGGCATTAGTTTATATTTGACCCAAAGTCCAACCCAAACCTATGTAGGCATATTGGACATTAATATATATTAATAACCATATATATTTAATATTTATTCAGATTTAGATTGCATTTATATTTAGAAAGCTAACTAGTTCCATATTAGGAAACCCTCCATGCAAATCTTCTTTGTATTTTAATTAAATCTAAATTTAATATTTAAAACTTATTTGCTTCTTATCTAATAGTAGCACATAGATTTTAAATTAAGCCTCCTTCAATAATGACCATTGATTATAATATTTAAACAAATTATATTCCAAATTTAGCCTTATTTATAATCCTACTACTATCCAAATTATCTTATTCTAACATGTCCAATCTAATCATACTTAAATTAAATAATATATATCTATCTTAATTATATGTATATGAATATATGAGTATCTCATAATTCTTATATTAAAAATCATGCACACCTTCTCTTTTTCGTCCAAAAATATTCTCCAAATTCGCTAGAAAAGTCAGCCACGTTTTTACCCGACAAAGCAACTTAGAAGGGCCATATCTCCTAGCTCGGGACTCGAAACGCGTCCCAGTTTTTTTTGTTGGAAGCATATCGAGGTAAGCTTTTCAAAAATATATTTTATTAGAGAAAATAAGTTCTGTAGATTTCTGTAAAAAAATTTGAGTATTAGATTCCTGAAAAATAAACATGTTTCGATATTTTTGCGATTCCTGGAGATTTCGGAAACGAAAATGCGATCCATTTAGTTTTTTGGAAAGCTGATACGAAGATCTATACCATCTTCTAACTAAATAAATCTAATAGGTACAATATTAATTATAATTAGATAATAGACTATTTCAGTATCCGGAGACGTTTGTTTGGATCTTAGTTCCTCGGCAGCCGTTGTTCCACCTATTTTCATGTCTGATCTTTGTCACCACAGTGCTCATGACCCAGGCAAGTAAACCTTGCTAAAATTTACAGTACTTACATATTTTTCTATTTCCATTTTTTCTTGCTTGGTTACATATTCCTCTTGTTTCATGTTATGGTTACTTTCTAGTTTTACGTGCACGTAGATTTTTACTTTTCTTTCTATACTACTTGTTCTATCTTTCCTATCTTTGTTCATGTTTAGTGATAGTATTGATATACCTGTGCCAGGTTTTTTCTGACCTGATTGACCTGTACTTGACTTGGACATGACTAGATAGGCTTGACTTCCTAGTACCTTAGGAGAAAATATTTTATTAGCCGTGGCTATCCTCTATTGTTAGTGCCTCCCCGGGCTACGATAGAGAACCTATTATAGGACTGTTAGTGCCTCCCCGGGCAACGGTTTTAGCCATGATTAATATTATATTCTCATGATATGTCACCATCTGTAGAGTTCCCTTACGTGTCATCTTTTTCTCTACTTGTTATTCCTATTTTTCTTGCATGTTATTTACTGTACTGTAGACATGTATATTATGTGTCTTGCTAGTCCTCTGAGGACCTGGTGATCTCTCCAGGTTATAGCCAAGCTGGTAAATTCGATGGATGGTTATGTTTTGCGTCTGCAGGATTCAGGTATCGTTGGTGCATAATTTTATTTTATTATTCTCTCGTGCTGCATATTCTTATCTTGATATATTCTGCTTATTAGCCTAGTTTATTAGACTCGTGTTTCCTTTCGAGTCTATTCGGACATGTATGCTAGTGGGATACAGACCACGAACCATATTGTTCATTCTTGATATTTATTATTTATTGTGGATTAAGATTAGTTAGTTGAGATTTACTATATTTTACAGCTTATATATCCATACGAGGCCTATGTACTTCGTATGAATACAGCTGGCATGTCTACGTTCCTAGTCCTACGTATTTTGGGACTGGGGCGTTACAAAGCTCGAGCGAGAGGTTCCTGACAGCATGGTGGTCTCCTTTGTCAAAGGATTCTTACTCGTCCCACAACCAAGGACGAGAAAGAATCCTTTGACAATGGAGACCACCATGCTGTCAGGAACCTCTCGCTCGAGCTCTATACGAAGGATGTCCACTTGAGCTCCGGGTCAAAGTTTTGGCTCAGAGCAAGAATCTGTTGACGGAGCACATCCACCATACTGTCAGAAAAAAATAGTAATGGTGAGAGACCCATCTGAGTAGGACGTATACTCTGATAATATCTCCTCCAACACTCAATCCCACTACTGATATCATTCTTGTAAATGTGATCTCTCAGAGTATACGTCCTACTCAGATGGATCTCTCAGAGTATCCTCTCCGGTTGGTTGTCGAGTGCTACTTAGTTAAAGTTCAAGTGCTACTTAGTTGTGTCTCTCCCTATCTATCTCGCTATCAATACTATTGTGTTGTTCCCCCTCACATCTGATAGTTCTCTTATTTATTTGTCAATTACTGTATTTCAGTTCTAGTTAGTTTTATGTGATTCTCTGATAGTTCTCTTATTTATTCTGTATTTTGGCTCTAGCTCCAGCTCAATTTGCATTAATCTACGGTACGACATGGTGATCAAGACATAGTCCCTGCAACCATTTAACTGGCGAGGCAGAAACTATGTAGTCGTAGATAAAGTTGACCGTCCTTCGACCCTCATCCCTCGGCAATGATGATACGACAACCTATCACTATATCTTATATAGTAGTAGATGATGTTTTAGTATTACATTATGTGAGTTCATCTTGATTCTGTTACATTCTTCAGATACTAGATACTAGATTCGATAAGAACGTATACTACACCATATGTACAGAATATAGATGATTCACACTAATGTATGCTATAATAAATTTTGGGTTGTGTTCTGAGCCATCCGTTCTCACACTTAAAACACATATGAATTAGAACTGTGTGTCAGTCTTTGTTTTTGTATTTTGGCGAACCCAGGGATTGGATTCTATATTTTGTATTTTGGATTCTGTATTTTGGCTCCAGTTCTAGCTCCATTTGCATAAATCTACGGTACAACATGGTGATCAGGACATAGTCCCTGCAGCCATTCGACTGGCGAGGCAGAAACTATGTAGCCGTAGATAAAGTTGACTGTCCTTCGACCCTCATCCCTCGGCAATGATGATACGCAACCTATCACTATATCTTATATAGTAGTAGATGATGTTTTAGTATTACATTATGTGAGTTCATCTTGATTCTGTTACATTCTTCAGATACTAGATACTAGATTCGATAAGAACGTATATTACACCATATGTACAGAACATAGATAATTCACACTAATGTATGCTAGAATGAATTTTGGGTTGTGTTCTGAGCCATCCATTCTCACACTTGGAGAAAAATCGAATTTGTTGTATTTTATCTGACGCACAAATACCACTCGAGTGAGCCAAAGGCATGCAGCCACTTCTCTCCCTCCATTTTCCCTCTCCCTCTCTCATGCTATCAACGTCACAACTTTTCCAGTGTTGCTCCCTCTAATGATGATGAACGCAAAAATCAAAAACCTCCCTCTCCTTTCTCACTCTTCACAGTTCTCACAACAGAAAGGATTAGTGTTTTCTAGTTCTCTTCCATCCATCCATTCCTCCGATCTGATCAAGCCTCCACATATGATATCCAGCTCAAGTATAGAGGCAGGGGAGAAGAAGTGGGCAAGAAGAGGAGGGGGAAGCAGCAAAGTCGACGGCAAGACCTTGAGGAATTTCAGTAGGTTTTCTTCAACATCCGTAGGAGAACTATAAGGATATATCTTTTCACAACATGTCACCTTGTCAAATACCCTTAATGTGAATATCATGTTACCCGCGGTGTCGGAAGACTAACATGTCATAAATTTCTAAGCCGTGTGCTTTGACATAATCCTCCAAACTCTTTCCTCCTATGTAGTAATCTTGTACTTCATAAAGAAATACAAGATTACTACATAGGAGGAAAGATTTGGGAGGATTATGTCAAAACACACGGCTTAGAAAATTATGACATGTTAGTCTTCCAACACCGTGGTAACATGGTTGTCACATTAAGGGTATTTGACAAGGTGACATGTTGTGAAAAAATATATCCTTATAGTTCTCCTACGGATGTTGAAGAATGCCTCTGTACTTCCTCCAGGTCATGCCGTCGGCTGTGCTGCTTCCCCCTCCTCTTCCTGCCCACTTCTTCTCATCTTCCTCTACACTTGAGCTGGATATCATATATGGAGGCTTGATCAGAACGGAGGAATGGATAGATGGAAAAGAACTAGAAAATACTGATCCTTCATGTTGTGAGAACTGTGAAGAGTGAGAAAGGAGAAGGGGTCTTTGATTTTTGCGTTCATCATCATTAGAGGGAGCAACACTGGAAAAGTTGTGACGTTGATAGCATAAGAGAGGGAGAGGGGGAATGGAGGGAGGAAAGTGGTTGCATGCCTTTGGCTCACTCGAGCTGTATTTGTGCATCATCAGTTGGCGCTCCTCCAGCTCCGGCTCCAGCACCGTGTCCAGCTCCAGTTCCAGGATATCAGTAGTTTCGTTTTTTGCATTTTTGGACTGTACTATATTTTTGACTTTGTACGTATTTGGAAATATTCAGTTTTTTTGTTGAGGATACTGAGTTTGTACGTATTTGCGGATATTGATTTGGTTTGTTGAGGATATTATATATTGACATTGTTTATTGCGGATAGTATTTTTTAATATTTTTGTATATTCTGGAATGTATTGTGCGTGCTGGTGTTGAGTGTTCCACCGAGGGGGTCGGCGAACCCAGGGATTGATTTTGTATTTTGTATTTTGTATTTTGGCTCAGGCTCCTGCTCTATTTGCATTAATCTACGGTACGACATGGTGATCAGGACATAGTTCCTGCAGCCATTCGACTGGCGAGGCAAAAACTATTTAGCCGTAGATAAAGTTGACTGTCCTCCGACCCTCATCCCTCGACAATGATGATACGACAACCTATCACTATATCTTATATAGTAGTAGATGATGTCTTAGTATTACATTATGTAAGTTCATCTTGATTCTGTTACATTCTTCAGATACTAGATACGATAAGAACATATACTACACCATATGTACAGAACATAATGATCCACACTAATGTATGCTAGAATAAATTTTGGGTTGTGTTCTGAGCCATCCGTTCTCACACTTAAGTATTGTGAGAGCGCCGGAGAGAATGAGAGCGCCGGAGGGGGAGGAGAGAGTGAGAGAGTAAAATAGGGAAAAATAAATTGGTGGGGGTATAATTAGAATTTAGCGACGTTCATACTAACGTTGCTAAATTAGTCGCTATTAACGACGTCATAGCGACGTTTCGCGACATATAGTGCCGATATTTGTAACAAGTAGTTTTGTTGGTTGGTTAATTGGTAACATGGTGATCGGGACATATAGTCCCTGCAGCCATTCGACTGGCGAGGCAGAAACTATGGTATGACATGGTGATCAGGACATAGTCCCTGCAGCCATTCGACTGGCGAGGCAGAAACTATGTAGCCGTAGATAAAGTTGACTGTCCTTCGACCCTCATCCCTCGACAATGATGATATGACAACTATCGCTATATCTTATATAGTAGTAGTTGATGTTTTAGTATTACATTATGTGAGTTCATCTTGATTCTGTTACATTCTTCAGATACTAGATACTAGATTCGATAAGAACGTATATTACACCATATGTACAGAACATAGATGATTCACACTAATGCATGCTAGAATGAATTTTGGGTTGTGTTCTTAGCCATCCGTTCTCACACTTAAAACACATGAATTAGAACTGTGTGTCAATCTTTGTTTTTGTATTTTCGACGAACCCAGGGATTAGATTTGTACTTTATATTTTGACTTTGTACGTATTTGGAGATATTCAGTTTTTTCGTTGAGGGTACTGAGTTTGTACGTACTTGCGGATATTGATTTGGTTTGTTAGGATATTATATATTGACATTGTTCGTTGCGGATAGTATTTTTTATATTTTTTGTACATTCTGGAATGTATTGTGCGTGCCGGTGTTGAGTGTTCCACCGAGGGGGTCGTTGAACCCAGGGATTGGATTCTGTATTTTGTATTTCGTATTCTGTATTTTGGCTCAGGCTCCAGCTCCAGCACCATTTGCATTCTGGAACCTATTTTTTTATATTATTTTTAACTTAGCGACGTTTTTAGCGACGTTAACATTAGTCGCTAAATATTAGTGACGTTAATAAATGTTGCTAAACGTCGCTAAATGCTGACGTGGCAACACGTGGCACCATAATCTGATGTCAGCTCGTTGTCGCCAAAATGTCGCAACAGTGTCGCCAAACGGCGACAACACAATAACGTCGCCGTTTACGTCGCTAATTAGCGTCAACCAATAAATGTCGCAAATAACGTCGCCCTAGCAACGTTTTGCGACGTTTTCTCGTTTAGCGATACGTTTTTTTTCGTCGTTCCCGAAACGTCGCCCTAAACGTCGCTAAATTGATTTAGCGACGTTTTCACCGAGGTTAGCGACATTTTTAATCGTGCTAATCTGACAAATTTTTGTAGTGACATCACAGTTGAGTCTTGACTCTCCACCAATAGTGTCGTGGCACACTATGGAATAATTGATTTAGAGATTATGCTCTCTCTCTCTCTCTCTTTTGTTTTTGTTTGGGAAATGAGGGGAAAAAAACCAAAAGTGTCTCATTTACATGTGATCAACTTTTATTTTCCTTACCTTCTTCCCCTCCCCGGGCGGATCTATATAGGATCCAAGCGGGGCCAAGGCCTCCCATTTTTTAAAATGTTGATTACTATATAGAATTTTTTTACAAGTTTAAAATATATATTAGTTTGACCCTCTAAAGTATAAAAATGAGTTAGTTCAAGTGTTTGTCCTTTGGGCTTTTAATTAAGAGGTTACTAGTTCAAATCTCACATCTCATTTAATTAATTTTTTTATGTATAATGTTCTGCTTCCTTCTTTAACAATGTGAAATATTAGCTTTTATTTTATTTTTTCTCATTCTTGTTTGAGTTTTAATATATTTTTGTTATTGAAGTCCAATTAACATGACAGCTTTAAGGATTTTATATGTTGTAGCACGTCCCTTTATAATTTTAATCATGCCTCCGCCCCCCACCCACCCGCTTCCCACTTTCTTAGCAACCACTCAGACTCGATCTCTCATTTTCTATTTGTCAACAGAAGTTGTAATACCACATTCTAACTATGCAGGACCAACCTTCCACTAACGTTGATGCTCCTCCTGGTGGTAGTGGTGATTCCTTTAACAAAGATATCGCCATGTTTAAACGGGCAAGAAGAGCCTTGATCCATTTTGTATGTCATAAACGTGGAAGTTTGTCGTCCTAGCTAACCACTCAATAATTTATGAGAAATTTTGAGTAGCACCTCACGTTTTTTTACCCAAATTCAAGGTGCATCCACACAATTGCCATAATGTAAGACACCTTTCACTTTTGACGAAAACTGCCCAAAATTAACAGTCAACAACATTGCCCTTTTTTTATTTACAAAAATACATTTCCACAAACACACTCTCTCTCTCTCTTTCTCTCCTCCCCACACACACATACACTCCCCCCCTCTCCCTCCTCCTTCACCCCTATCTCCCTTCCTCTCTTGTCACCACAACGAGTCCCTCTCCTTTCTGCCTTCCTCCGTACCCACCCACATTGACGCGGAGAGGGAGGATGCCGGCTGGCGTTTGGGGGAGGGGCTCGGCTGGCACTTGCGGGCACGGAGGGGAGGTGCTGCCGGCTGGGGCAGGCAGCGGAGTGGGTTAGCACGGGAGCGGAGGGGGCAACGGGGGAAGGTGTGGGCGAGGGGTGCGGAGGAGGGGTGGGCGGCGCCGTGGGGGAGCGAGCACGATGCGCGGGTGAGGGGGCAGTGATGATGGTGAAGGTGGTGGTGAAGGTGGTCTGTGGTGGTGATGGTGAAGGTGATGAGCACGGCATCGACGGGGTGATGGTGAAGGTGGTGGTAGTGGTGGTGGTGGTGGTGATGAGCGCGGCAGCGGCGGGACGGGCCGCGACAACGGCGGGACGAGGAGGGCAGAGCAGAAGGATTAGGATTAGATTATGTATATTTGGGTTTGGGTTTGGATTTGGAGAGGGTATTTTGTCCAAAATTATCGGTCAAACGCGTTGACCGTTGGTCTTGGACGAAATCCGTCAAAAGTGGAGGGTAACTTACATTAAGGTAAAGCAATGAGATGCACCTTGAATCTAGGTAAAAAAAAGTGGAGTGCGACTCAAAATTTCTCATAGTTTATCTCATAATATCGCAGCTGAACTTTGGAGACAAAAAGGTTCATGATACTAATTTTCAATAGTATTGATACTTTTAAAAATTGTCTTCTAACGTTTTTTTTCTTCTAAAACTTTAGTTACTTTGGGCTTGTTTGTTAATGGGATTTGGTTTGGATTGGGATTTAGAAATCCAAAATTCAAATTCAGATCCAAAATTTGAATTTCCAAATCCCATTTACCAAATCCATTGTTTGATTTGCCCATTGGATTTGGCTAAAATCCAAATCCATTTTTTGGATTAAAAAATAAAATTTGCCATTCGATTGTAATAAAATATTTATTAATAAGATTAGAATTATAATTAATTAATTAATTAATTAAGATTATAATAAAATGTTACAAACAAAATTATAATTATGATTAATAAATTAATAATTATGATTATAAAATAATAATCAATAAAATAATAAATTAAATATTATTTAAATATTATAATTATAATTGTGGTTAGAATTAATAATTAAATATTATTATAATTGTGAAGTAAAATTATTATAATATATTTGTTATTAAATTATTAATTATGATTTAATTGTGATTAAATATTATTATTAAGATTAGGATAAAATAGTAATTAACAAATTATTTATTAAGATTGTAATAAGACTAATTATTAATTATGATTATATTGGATATTACTTAATAAATTTAATAAGGATTAGTTATGATTAATTAATATAATTATGATTATGATTAACAAAGTTATTGATTATTAATTAAGATTAAAAATCATAATAAAATTATTAATTAATTAATTAATAATTTTTATTGTAATTATGATAACTAACTATTAGTTACTTTTTTTAAAAAAAACTAATTATAAATTATAAAAAATTAATTTTTAAAATAATAAAAATGACTAATTTTTTTAATTCTTAATTAATTTTTAGTAAACTATAAATTAACTATAAGTTAAATATCTTTTAAATAATATTATAATAAAGTAATATATAAAATAATTATATTAATAATTAATTAGTTAGTTAATCGATTTGATCATACTTTCCATATCAAAATTCATCTCCAAAGAAACATAGGACTCCATGAATTTGGCTCCAAATCTATAAAATTTTAAAATTCAGCCCCAAATACGGTTTATCAAACAGGCCCTTGGTCAAATGGTGCTCAAAGATCTTTTTACTCTACGTCGTTATAATCCGATGTATCATGGGGATAAAAGTTTTATTTTCTGGACATCATTCGAGTTCTAATTTTTTTAAAAATGGGGGCTTATAGACTAACTGATTGCGCTTGTAAAAAATATGCATGACAGAGTATACAAGCAAGCATTATTTGGTTTTGGGCCGAGAACCGAGAATAAGATAATCGATTAGTTTTTTTGTTTCAAATTCGATTTTGAAATTAATGAAATTTATATTCAGTTTTAACCTAAAATTAAAAATTGAATAAAATTTATAAATTATGTATATACCCCCAATTTCATACATTATAACTAAAAATGTGTATTTTTGTATATTTTAAAATAATGATTACGTATGTTTCTAAGTCAATCTTCTATTATGTGAGACCATATTACTAAATATCCTATTTAATAAGGGTTATTTAGTAACATGGTCTTACGTAATAGTTGATATTAGGGTTTGAGTCTCCAAATTACTGTTCACGTGGGCTAATGAACAGTGATTTGGAGACCCAAATACTAATGTTGAACAATTTAGAGACTCAAACCCTAATATCAATTATTATGTGAAACCATATTACTAAATACCCCATTTAACTACTAGTCCAACTTTGGGTCCAACTTTAAGATATAAAAAATTATTTTTAATATAACTTAATCATAATCTCAATTTTGGGTCCAATCCATTAGATAATAAAAAAAATTCAACCGATTAAGTCTAGTAAATTGGATCGATTATATTAGTTTGGTTTCGTTTCGTTTAAGGCTAATTTGATTTGATTTCGATTTTGATTTAGAAAAAAATTTTTACATACATGAATATACATTCTACGTGGCATATGAACAATTTGTTGATGTGTGCATGTTATTTTTGTACATATGAACTTTGATTCATTCTTTCCCATGCCATGGTCATGGTACACCTATCACCATGCTTCACAATTTCCAGAATTGTGTATATGCTGTAAAACTTGAAAAGTTATAACGTGTAATACATTGGGTATCGTAATTTCTAGAAAAATATAGTACCACTTTGTGTAAATTTTCAAAATTGGGATGGGTGTATGTTTGATGTGTTACATATGCAACTTTGATTCATTCTTTTCCATGCCATGGCCATGGTACACCTATCACCATGCTTCACAATTTCCAGAATTTTGTATATAATGTAAAACTTAAAAATTTATAACGGGTTAATATGTTGGGTATCGTAATTTCTAGAAAATAGTACCACTTTGTGTAAATTTTCAAAATTGGGATGGGTGTATGTTTGATGTGTTACATGCAACTTTGATTCATTCTTTCCCATGCCATGGCCAGGTACACCTATCGCCATGCTTCACAATTCCAGATTTTTGTATATACTGTAAAACTTGAAAAGTTATAACGGGTTAATATGTTTGGTATCGTAATTTCTAGAAATATAGTACCACTTTGTGTAAATTTTTAAAATTGCGATGGGTGTATGTTTGATGTGTTTGGTCACTACGACTTTCTGACGTACCCAATAGCCAAATGCTTTTCCTAAGTTGTGATTCTAGTTCTAAAAATACATATCAAGCGGCTTAAAAACGACTCAAAATAAGCGGCTTGTTGTATATCCTCCATTAATTAATAATTTTTTTAAACTATTGTATGTATGTATATCTTTATCTATATTATAATGTCGTGTATGAATATCTTTACGAACTTAAGAAAAAAAAATTTCCTAAAATTTCTTTGTCCTCACATAGATAAGAAAATAAAAAATAAAAAACTAAAATCCTTCGTCAACATATATCCAAACTCATACAAACATTATAACAATTAACAAATCCTAAACAAATATTCAATATTCAAATTATGTTTAAGCTAACTAAATAATATTATCTAACTAGGTACATAAATTTCTAGAAATATATCTATAACAAATTATAATTAAAATATATTCAAATCTTATTTAAATTATTTTAATATCAGTTTTTTTGGTATGTGCAAATCATGTAAAGCGTGACTAGTTATATATTATAGAGAGACCTGAAACGATTCAAAATGAGCATTATCTATGTATCCTCAATTAAAAAAAAATCCTAACTAGCAGTTAACCACTTGTTATTATTTATTATCTACATGTACATGCAAATATGTAAAACGAGCATAAATAAATAAAAATATATAAATACTAATTAACATATAAATATATTTATAACAATTTATAATCAAGATATATTCAAATTATATCTATATTTAAACTATTTTTTAAGAATACCGGAAGATTTTTTTAGTTGCAACGCACGTGTTACTAAGTCAGAGTAATACCATTAGGATTTTATTATTCTATTTTTTCCTTTTGTCATGTAATATTTGTTTCAAATAATTATATAAATACCATCTGTGCTCATATACATGAGAATTGGAAACATCTCAACATTGAGCCGCAAGTCGTTTGTAAATCTTCTATCAATTATTAAAAATATACGTAGGATAATAATTATAAACTAACTTCTTTTTATTTTTTCCGCATAATGTCAAACTCTCTTTTATTCACACTTTTCTACAACAAATTATAATTAAAATACAAACAAATCTTTAACAAATTATAATTAAAATATAAACATAATATATAAATCTTCATTCAAATATATTTAATATTCAAATTATTTTTAAACCATATAAAATATATGTTATGTGCAACGCACGTGAATTTACTAGTAGTAAGTTAAATCATAAATTTTCTATAAGACAATATATTATAAGTAAATTATAAATAAGATAACAAATTTAGAAAATACAAATATAGTAATGGGCCGCCATTAGTAATGACAACATAAATATATGCACTCTTGTCTTGTCGCCATTAGCAATGGCGACATGAGCACTATCCTTTGGTTATTTCCCTATGTTTTTTTTTACTTTTTTTAATTTAAGTATTTATTAAACAAGAAAAAAGTCAAACATAACGTTGAGGACAACATCATTAACGACATGAATACAATTTTTTGGTAACATTGTAAAGAACCATTATACATACAATGAGCATAAATACCAGTGTTTCCTGTCACGCCCGCTCCCGTAGGAGCGATCGTCCTCGCTAAGGCGTGATGCTGCACGAGCCTAGATTGCGCTCGTGCAAGGCGGGTTCCATAACGGCCGATTTCAGCGGCTGCGACGGGGTCGTCGCACAGAAGTCTCAAGCAGAGACATTGAATAATAGCAGCAGAAATTTAGAACATAACACAAGTCATACAAAATAATACATTTTATTGATATTGGAACAAGGATTACAATGGGCGCAAGGCCAAGATTACAAGTCTCTCAAGCTCACATTACAAGTCACTCAGCTCTCTCTCTCATCTCTCAATGCATGTCTTGAACCAGCGGATGCTTCGGAAGGCACATCCATACATTATGTCCCATATAAGTCTTGACTCCATGCGGCTGCACGCTTCGAATCGCCAAGGAACTCCGTGTCTTGACGCATCCAAGCGAGCTTCGTACCACAGCTTCTACCTGTGCTTGCATCAAAACTATGTGGGTGTCAGTACTCAACCGTACTGGTGGAATGAGCTCCTCGCCCACCCATACAAAACCAACACGTTTTGATTTACTTTGTGCAACATAGTCCCTTATTGATTGTCTTTCTACTCTTTCCTTAGGATCAGTTTTAGGACCGACGCCTTGGCCTATTTTGTGTCTCTAGACCATCCCGTGCTTGTACCAACAACGTTAACCTATCAAGTCGTGCTTGTCCTTTGGCACATAATCAGAGACGTAACTACTCGGTGAGACTATTTCCATGTGACCGTGCTACAAATCCATCGTGCCATGCCTCGCATCTTAGTGTGACATAACCATATCGCCGTCTCGCGGCCCTTGCAACTTTGATCACCAACTGACCTAATCGAGACTTGTGATCTTAGTGTAACTCAACCAACTTTGCCTTACGGTAGTTTCATGACTTAAACTCCAACGACTCAAACCAACTTATGCAACTTATATGCCAACAACTTAAGATCCGACGCCACAACTCGTGCCAAAGTACGTCGCCTATGTTGCAGCCAAATCTTAGGCCAAACATTTTGTATTCCAACTGCACACACACATTCTACTCGACTTCTTGATATAGTGCACTCAATACTCGACTCAATCCAAAGACACACACGCGGTTGCCGCCATGCTGACTCATCTATATGATTTGGTCACTGACTCCCAGAGCCATTGTGGACTCCCATTTAGCTTTTGTTAGACGGGGCCCTTTCAGCGCAAGTAGCGAGCCCCGCTGTAAGTCCCCGTCTAACATGTGCCCGACACAGCTATTTTAGACTCACAGAGCCATTGTTTCCTTAGGCTGCATCGGTCCCGTGGCCACGGGTTGCCGTGCAAGGAAACTCTACCTTGTCGACAAGTTATCCATGACCATGCAAGATTCGACTCAAACTGACGTCTCACACAGTCAATCTAATTCCAGTGTTACCATCTCTTTCAGGGCCAAGTTCAATACTTCTCAAATTTGAGACCTTGCCTCGACGACCCAGTCGCGAGCATTCTTCTTTCTTGTCCTATCATTTCATTCAATTCAAGAACAACTATTTGAAGCACTTTTCCAAACTCAATAATTCAACCGTGGCCCGTGCCTTAAAAATACTAAGTCCGTACATCGTGCAATCAACTTGAACTCTATGCGACACCACCGCCCAAGACATACTCTATATGACTGGCTTTGAGACCATAAGACTATGTGGTTATACCCAGTCGTAGAACTCATAGGACCGTGCTTGGAATGACTTAAGGTCGACCGCCATTACTTTGCTTAACTTAATCAAGCCTACAACTTAACCCAAGTGATGAGCAAAGGCTATGCCAAGCCTTGCATCGTGGAAGCGTGTATGCTTTATCGAGCATTTATGCGGGCGACGCCTATGACTTAGGCAAATTCATAGTTTGTGTCGAAGAACAACTTTTCCTTCTTTAAGCTACGAGACGAAGGATTGAGTGTCATTTTCAAAGCACGTCGTGCACCAATTCTAAGCCGACCGTTGGACCTTTCTATATTCTAACTCAATTCGATACGTCGGATTATTCCCTTTAGCTATGTTGATTCGTCTCTTTTATTATCAAACATACTTGTGCATTTGAAAAGTGATTTATTATGTGAAGGCTAAGATTGTTGGCCCAATGATTATATCGTATTTTTGAATATGGCTAATCAGTTAAGTTTAACATAGATGTCACTAATATTCATATACTCACTATCATGTTGCTACTTAAACTTAGCATTGTCCTAATTGTCCTATATTATGCTATGGTTGTATTGTACTGCAACATATTTTGCTGGCCTAACATGTATTTGTAGACATGCAGTAAGCATGATCTAACATGATCAAACCAGGACATAGGCAATGAAGAATTGATGTTGGACCAAAGACGGCGTCATACAAAGAGATTTTTCCGAACCGCCTAGCGACCTATCCGGGGCCTCGCATCGGGGGTTTCGCTGCCCGGTCAGCGAACAGGGTCGAGGGGGCAGCGCCCCCCCCGTCGGGGGTTCGGGGGCGAATCCTCCGAAAGGTATTCAGATTTTCAGATCTGTTTTATCTTCGGATGACTGCTGTCAAGGAAAAAGACGTCTTCAGGACTGCTCAAATATCAGAAGAAAGGCGTCATCAAAAGGGCTCTTGGTTTTCCTATTTGTTCGAAGTCTGTAATCTTTAATTTATTGAGTCTAGGAGAATGTGTACGTTGAGTCGCACTGAGTCATCTCAACCCCTAGACATATCTCTCCAATCTCTACCATACAACAGACCAATTCCTGAACCAAGCCCAAGCTCCACAAAGCCCAAAAGCCCAATGGACCAATTCTGTCTTCTGGAGACAGAGTTCGGGCCGAACTCTGCCTCCACAGAGTTCGGGCCGAACTCTGTCCCCTGATTTCCAGCACCTGATTTTTAGCGCTGCTTGCTACAAGATGTCCAACGTTCGAAAATTTGAATTCTTGGGGCAGAATTCTGGCCGAATTCTGCCTTCCCAGAGTAGTATAAATAGAGCTTGAATTCTTTCATTTCAAATTATCTCTTACCTTCAAATATTCAAGCTTTCTAAGATCTACTACTCCAAGCCTCATTCTTCCATATATCCTAAGCCATAACTCTCCTTAGCCCAAGGTGCTCAGTGCGATATCAGCTAGAAGTTGTGTGCAAGAGTGAAAGAAAAGTTACTTGGACAATTCCAAGTTTCGCCACCTGCGAATCTGTAAGAAGTTGGCGTGCTCTTCTGAGTAAAGGCACGTGGTTGTACACTATTTCATAAATAGTGGATTTCAATCCTGAGCTAGAGTTCTCAGGCCTGACTAGTCCTCCACGAGGAAACCAGGTTAAAACTGCTGTGTTTGCGTATGCTCTTATGATCTTTATTTACTTCCGCATTTCTCTCTGATTTATTTACTATCTTGATAGTTGTTTCGCGGAGGTGATATAGAGTTAATTTTTATTTGGTGATTATCGACACAAACTCTATTCACCCCCCTCTAGAGTTGCCTACACGTTATTTCAATTGGTATCAGAGCAAGGTCTCTATTGTTAGGCTTAACATCCTTAGAGTAGATCCTTGTTTATTTGTGTATGGCATCGTATTCTTCCTCCTCCGATGAAGAGAGTTTTACTTCTAGTAGCATAGACAATCATGTTTCTTCTAAATGCAATAAGTGCTCTAAGTGGAAAGCCATGGCTAACCAATCCTTAAAGTTTGCTAAGGCTTTTCATTCTACAAATGAAGAACTTTTAGAAAAGGTTATTCATTTAGAAGAAGCTAATGAGTTTTTGAGAAATAAAAACAATGATTTATTATCTAGACTTGACTCACAAAACTCATCTTGTGTTTCTTTAAAGAGTTTGAATGATTCTTTAATTTTGAAAATCAAATCTCTTTCCTCATCAATAGAAGATCTTAAGAATCAAGCACATGAGCTAAATCATTTGCATGATTCTTCTATTGAATCTTTAAAGAAACAAAATGATGATTTTATTTCTAGAATTGCTTTATTTGAAAAGAGAATTATGCTTTAAATGCTAAATTTGATTCTCTTACTTGTTTGCATAATGATTTGCTATTAGAACATGATATTCTTAAGGCCAAATCCATGCATGCTCACTCTAGAGATATTGATCATTCTAGTATGTCACATGTTCATAATCATGCTCATTCCGATACATGTGCACACACTAGTATTAGGTGCTTCTATTGCTCTCGCATTGGACACATGAGTGTAACTTGTCCTATTCGTAGGAGTTTTTCTACCAATGCTAGAGTAAATAGTATATGGGTCCTAAAGCTAACAAATGTGGATCCAAGTTTATTTGGATACCAAAGTCTTCGCCTAATATTGTAGGTGGAGCTACTTGTATCAGGACATAGCACCGAGGAAGCGTGTTGGTGGTTGCAAAGCTCAAAGGTCATCTTCCAAGCAATTGCACCAACACAAGTGTGGCCACTAGAGCCACTTTGGTAACATGCTAAACGATTCTCTTTAAATGGTTTATATTTGTAGAATTTAGCATGTTTCTCTTGATGTCTTGCTACTAGCTCACATTGACATCCTTTGGTTGCTTATTATATAAATCAATGTGAGATATAATACTAGCATGCTTAGTCAATGTTTTATTTCTTTTATCTAGCATGACTAATTACTTAGCTTAAATGACTAGTTCACACTATATAGTTTATCACTTATTTTCTAGTAGTATGACACATTTAAATATGCATGCTCGCTATTCTTTGTGTTTCTAAAGCATGTATGTCACTCTAGTCCATATGACCTTGGTTTTGATTTGAGTTAATATGATTTTAACTCTTCATCTTTAAAAGTTTTGAGATAGTTACTTCTTGCCTATTTTTATTTAGTATATCATTGGTATTTGTGAATATATGTGTTTAGCACAAGCTTCTTATCACTTGATAAGTATATTCTTATACTTCTTTTTAACCTTGTGCTTACATAATATATTCATTATTGATTCTCATATTTTATTTTGATTATCCTCTTGAGAATCTATTAAGTCTTTGCCCAATAAAGTATATTTATACGTGTTTTTGAATTTGTGATAGTTTTTCAATCATTCATACATGACTATATTAAATGTAGATCATGTATTTATTATATTGATATCTATTTTGTATAAATATCTTTATGTGGGCATATGAGTTAAGCTCAAGGTTTATATTATTTTGAAGAGTATATATACTTGTGCTTACCTCATACTTTAGCTATTGATTCTTTTGACCAAATTTGTGTTATCTCTTCTTGAATCAATTAGCTTCTTCCTTAAAGCTTTCTTTCGATAATGTCTTCTTTTGATGATATCTTATTGGCTTTTATTTGTTGACTTTATGGATACATGTCTTTCACTTGTTTCTTGCTCTTTTCATGTATATATATTTTCTATGTGATTCCAAATGTTGATATTTATTTATTCAAATACCTTTAAGTTGGAATGTTGAGAGAAAATATTTATTAGTGTCTTGTTCATGACTTTTATGGAAGTTCTTTTAAGAATTGCTTGGTTTTGTGCTTTACCTTACTTGTTGAACATCATACTTATTTTAAGTATGTATCTTCTATATATTTTTCTCATAAGTGTATTATGAAAATATTTGTTTTGAAAATACTCTTAGCAAATTTTGATGATCATTCTTTTATTATTATTTGGGTATTTACCTTTCTTATTCATAGGGATTTTTGGATTTTGATGTTGTTTGATGATACTGCATATATTCTTTAAATCTAAGTTCTTAAAAGTAAAGAACATTTTGGGAACAAGCCGAAAGGGTCCTTCTGTCATACAGGTGTAAATAGCCTGAAGCGACACGGTGCACTAGTCTTCGGACTACCGCTAGCTGGGAACCGCCCCTACAGCTAACCCAAAGTGATCAATACTTTATAGACTTAAGATTTATTAAGGTCTACATGCAACCATTATCTAGTTTTGGATCCACCCCTAAGTTCCAGAATACTTCATCATATCTAGCCCTATATTTTGAGCTATAAATATTTATTATTATTGCCCAATGATGTTTTTGTAGCACATAAGAATACATGTAATTGATATATCATACTTCTCATGTCTTTAACTACTATGGGTTGAACTTTTATGTTGAGATTTTCTATTTCTAGATAATACACTTTCATAATGGTTATAATTTTGCATTCTCTAGATCAATCTATTATTTCATTATCTTGGGTTAATCTCAATATTAGGCAAAGAGATTTGCTCTATTGTGTTTTCATGAACATCTCTTTTGTCCTTTACTTGATAGAGTCTAACTCATTTACTTCCTATCTTATACTCTCATCCTTGCTTAACAAAGAGTATATAAATCATTTTGATCATTCAAAATGTATTGCCCTTATTGTGAACTCTATGCTTAAGCATGTATTTTTAGTGTTAGTGACTTAAGATTTAATGAGCACATTTATCTTGTTAATGGCCACCTTATCTAATTAGTTATATAGCTTGCTTATTTACGATGTATTGATTAACCTACATAATTTTTGTTCACTTTCACTCATTTAGCTATCTTCTTGAATTTCAATCTATATGTGATATGCTAGTTTACAAAAACAAGATTTATGAATTTTCTTGATGAGATTTGTATTCTATTTTAGATACATATGTTTGGTCTCTAAATTAGTTTGACAAAATTTTTATTTAATCTTGTTTCCATTAAGGTTTATGATTCATCGCTTTAACTTCTTCCATACTAGTCATTGGAAAGCATCTCTTAAATTTCTCTCATCTTTTGAGTCATGATTTTATTATATTATCATTTCTTTGGAATAAATTTGTAATCATTTAAATAAGATTGACTCTTTTCTATATTTTCCATTGGTTTATTTATATGGTTTTTAGATGGGATTTATGACGCATCATAATTTTTTTTATTAGTTTACTTTATGAATGATCCTAATGATTGAGTAGTCCTATATTATCTAATTATGTGGTTATCAAGTTAATTTATTACTCTACTTTGACTACTCATGGATTCACATATGCTCTTTGCTATTTGAACACCATTGGTTTCTCATTTAGTATTAGCAAGGTTGGATTATTACCCGTTGATGGGTACATATGTGGTAAACATACATAGTCCATGCAAAGCAATAAATTGGTTGATCATTTCTTAATTAGATAATCATGGACATGACATTTGAGTTTTATTTTCTTGAGCTATATTTTGACTTTCATCGTGATTGATTTATTGAATTTCTTCCTTTTCATGATGACATTTTTCTCAAAAAGGTAACATACATTGATCTATCATATTTCAATATGAGATTCTTCTATATAGGTTAGTGTATGTCATCTTTTGATTACATGTATCAAAATAGAAATTCTTTTGATTTCTCATCTTCAGTAACTATTAGTGGATATATCTTCTTGACTAAAGATGATATTTTTGTTTTATGACATTTTTATAGCCTTATATCATTTTTTGTCATAAGTTATCATTTATAGACATTTTTATAGCATTGAGCAAGGAGGAGAAATCAATAGTTGATTTACCCCTAGATCTCGAAGTTATCATTTTTTGCTATAAGTGCTTTGGAACTAGATACGCATATTTTAAGGGAGAGCAAATAAATTGGTTCAATTCATTTATACCCTTTAATATGTCGTATACGTAGTTCATCATTGACACATTATTTTTATCATTATTTATATATTAGTGATTGAGGTTATGATACTGTTTTTTTGTAAAAAGTTTATGAGGGTATATGCAATTGTTTTCATAATATTATCTCAATCTTTTATATGATCATTTCGTTAATATTAACTTTCATATCTTATCTTGATGACTATTGTACTTTCTTTGATTTTGGCTTTCCTT